>VDFB02000008.1:237548648-237942265 GCA_007258455.2 Sequoia sempervirens | reverse complement strand
TATACCCATGATAATTTCAATCACCAACAACCATATACCTGTGATATGAAAATACCATACTGATGGTAACAACTGAGGGTGCAAAACAAACTCCCCCTATCTAAATGCACAAGGGAAACAACTGAAATCACTAATCACTTTCCAATGAAATTTCATTATTAAACATTGTACCAAGTATCAAAGATCACTTATGCCATATAAAAAACCCTAGTATATCATTGAAGCATCTACAAACTATCACTTTGTATCAATTGAAAGCTAGAACTGTTAAGAGCATTAGCAATAGAATGACATACATATTTTTCGAGAATACATAATGCTATATCATGCAAATCACTGCAAAAGACATAGATCATTGTTCAAACTATTGCTGCAACAAGAGTCAAATGAATAACTATTCCATCAGTTCACTTATCACTTTGACATGTGTTGCTTCCTCTGCCATGTCAAAATCTCACTGTCCATCACTAGGATACAAATAACATAAATACGTGTTAGCCAATCACTATCATTAATGAATACCATTGAGGATTCAAGACATCAAGACTTGCTAAGAATAAATAACCACTGAAAAACAAGGAAATACCTTTTTCCAAAAATTGTTCTTACTTGAAACCCTGATAGAGACAACATGAACATCATAGAAATTTTAAAAAAATTGTTATTCTTTTAAGTTTAGCTCTTCTCTACTATCTCTTTAACTTATGCATTCAACTTCCATTTTGATTAATAAACCTTTTACATGAGGTGTCTTAGTACTATCATCAAACCATTGAAAGTCCTGACACACCAAGCATGAAGACCACAAGATCCTAGTTGAAGCACTGTCAAGATTTATGATGACTACTACTCTTCCTTGAAGAAATAGAAACTATTTCACTGCTGCTCTTGCAATCAAAAAGTGTCATGAAAACCTTTTCCCATTGGCATTTATGACACACCACTGCTTCAATAGACCAAAGATATAAATAGACCAAGCATGAATAAAAGCTCACTGTTAACAACACTCCTTTGCACCAAAAAAATTCTCAAGCAAGAGATAATGTCCAAGAAGACTAATTGAATTTTGCATGAAATGACTTAATATGCACTGTCATTGTAAAAAATGAAAAGAAAGTAACAAACTGTCAATCAATCTCAAAAGGTCATTGTACTTTAAGCTCATTGGAGGACATTGAAGCACAACGCAGTAATATAAAGCATCATTGAAATGAATTATTGGATGCCATGCCAAAATATAATACTTTCCTCAACATGATCACAATAATAGCACTAGGAAATAATCATATAACCGATGATAGATATCTGCAATAGGTTATCTCTTTGTTGATGTTCTAGGGGTTTGAATAATACATCAATAGTTATCTCCCTCTAACCTCATGCTCATCTTTTATGCACTAAGAGATATTCCTTGTGCAATATGCACAAGTTTAGAATCCTTCTTATCTTGATTTTTTTTTCTTCTCTAGATTTTCATAGGCTCCTTCTTTTGTTTTTTAAAAGTACCTGTTCTTTTGAACATTATACTTGCACAGTTGTACTTTATGCCCAACATTATTACATCTAAAATATATAACATGATGAGCAGCAAGGTAACCATGATTACATCTTGATAAACCACAAAAATCCAAACCTTCATGTGTTTTTAGCAGCCAACAATCTCTTTTCATGTGTCCAAGCTTATTGCAATTAAAACATACAACTCTATAGTTCTTATTTGATAGTCTACAACCACCATCATTAGCTCTATGAACATATTTGTGACAAACATAGCAATAACCATGAAACTTAGAATAGTTATGCCTCATTGAATAATGTTGAACTCGGTAGATGAAAGTCTTGTGGACCAGTTGTTTCTTCTTCCAACTCTATTGGTTCCTTTGTGTTGTCTTCTATTAGTAACATTGGTTTTTGTTTATAGAGTAGTAGCATGATACTCCAAATCTACCTTCTTTCTTGGTGCATGTTTAACCTTGAAACTCTATCCATGTTTTGTTGCAAACACTATTTCATGTTTCGGCTCATCTTGAACTATAGAATTTTGTCCTATTTCATACCCTAAAACAAAAAGGTATTTGTGATTTTTTTGCTTGTCTAGCATCTCATCTAACTTGTTGGTATTTTGATCAAAATTCTCTTTTTTTTGTAACTGAATCTTTACACTTTCAAGATCTTTCCTTAGAACAACAATTTCACTTTCTAACTTTTGGCACTCAACTGCTCTAGCTTCTAAATTTGACCTAGTCACTTGGGATATTCTATTACTTTCTTCATTTTTAACTTTTAGACAAATAATTGACCCATTTGATTTTTCAATTTTTTCTTTCAAAGAGATAATTTCAGTTTCAAACTTTTTGCAATCTTCTTCCTTTTTCTCTAACTGAAATCTTACTTCCTTGTTCACCTTTCTAAGACTCTTAATCTCATCAATTGCAAAAATAATTGTTGCCTCAAAATCAATTTTTCCTTCAATATCTAAATCATTCATGTCCACCACAAACTAATCAAGAACTTTCTATATTAGAAATATTTTCTTCTATAGGCTGTGGATTTTCCTTAGACATTTCTACTTTTGTGGGCTATGATTTTTCTTTCTTATTCCTATTCATTCTACTTTTTTCCATATCAGACACAACACTCCAATACCAGGGACCCTTAAGCCAATTAGACTTGTTAAATCAAGGGTTTGGCTCTAATACCACTTGTTAGAGTGGTGAAGACACTAAAAGGGGGGCTGAATCAATGTCTTAGATTAATTTTTTCTTTTACTAAAATTAAAAGTAACATATGCTCTTAATATTTCAATGATTAAAACATTCATGAACTGAATGCAATCATAATTTAACTAAAATGAGAAACATTAAATCAATTAAACACATAAGATCATCATGTCAAGATACCAAGATTATAACATTATTTTTTTCCTGAGTGGAAAACCCTCATGGGGTAGAAAAACCACTTGAAAAATTTGCCTCACTGGCTTATTCAAAAATGCCTCACTAGAAAAAATGGCCTCACTAACCAAATAACCTCACTAGTTACAAGAATTCCTCACTAGAAAAAATGGCCTCACTAACCAAAGAACCTCACTGGTTACAAGAATGCCTCACTGGCAATGTGTCTCACTGACATTAAATGTGGCGCACTGGCAATGATCAATTTGTCTCACTTGATCATTTTAACTTCACTATACTTTTCTCAATAAAGAATAATTCAACTATAGAGGATCACTTTGTTTCTCTACAAATCATATTTCACCTATAATCTAATACACTTAATATCGTAAAGATTCATTCACTAGAATCTCTGAAATATCAAATATATCAGTTATACACTATGTTTTGTATCGTGTTTGCAAAACTTCAATTACAGAATTATGTTTAAACATTCAACATGATAAGTCTGTTAAAAGCACGGAATGCCAAACAATGATAAAAAAAACTATTTATATATAAATTCCAAGAATGGTAACTACCTTTCAGATAAATGCCACATGTAATCTGTTAACTTTCATCAAGTAAAACTAAAAACTTAATAACTGTTTATGTCACCATAGTCTCTTTGTTTTACCAAACATGAATTGTTGTCAATTAAATAAACATTATGCCTTGTAAGCTTTTGTAATATGCTCTTATATACAAGGTCGACATCGTGCCCTAGCAATGGAGTTTTGTAGACACAAAAAAATAAACCCACATATATAAAGAATAAGAGACTTATGTGACACCATAATGAACATGAAGACCACAAAAATTAAAAAACTTTGTGTTTCGAAGTAAGAATACTTGCTTGAGAAACAATTTTACCGGAATGAAACATGGAAGTTGACCAACTGAACAATTTGTGCCTAAAACCCATTTTTCTTCCATTGTTAAACCACCTGAAGCTAAGCATTGTCACTTCAAAGACATCTAACATTTCATTTGATACATGGAATGACATGTTTGGTTTCAATATGACAATGCATTATAAAGGTTAATGGAATATTTTCATAGATGGAATTGTCAGTAAACAGCTCAGTTGGCTTCTTAAGTCACTATTATAGTTGACATTGTGATGGCACTTTACAGTTCTATTTTAACTTCATAAAGACAATGATATTGTGATGGCAGCTAAGTTTTGTGTTTGATAAAAATTTGTACATGTGATCATATTTATATTGGAGAGTTGGTGTTTTCTCTTGATCAGAATGAAATTGGTGAGTTACACTTTGGTTTGCATGGTATATGACACATGGCATATGTGATTAACAAAGTTTCATTTTTTATGAAAAAGACAATAGAATTTGTGGTTCAAGATGATTCTTCCTAAGGACAATCTTGTGTTCTTTTTTATATTAATTCCAAGGTCTTTGAAGTTAAAATGGGAAATAAAATCCCATCAATAGTATTCATACCTTATGGCATATACATGGTTTTTATTTCTAAAGGAATTTTTGTTCATTGATTATTGCAAAGTCCTTATATTGAACATTGTACCTATTAACATCTCTATCAAGGACATTCTTTCGAGCATATCATGGGAATAGCTAGGCATATTAATGAGGACAGCTTGTGTGGTCGATAAGGCACATGTTGAGTTTAGTATTTTGGCATATGACAAATGTTTGGAAGGCAGAAACCTCTCAGATATATTTTATAAAAGAAATACATTTATTTGTGAAATCATTATTTGGAGTGCTCGGTTAGGGGACGAGAAACTTAGGGTTACAGTAAAATGATGATGTTGGAGGTCTTTGAAGTGATAATGCTTAGCTTCAAGTGGTTTAATAGTGGAAGAAAAATGGGTTTCAGGCACAAATTGTTCAGTTGGTTGACTTCCATGCTTCATTCTAGTAACATTGTTTCTCAACCAAGTATTCTTCGAAGCAAAAAGTTTTTTTTATTTTTGTGGTCTTCATGTTCATTATGGTGTCGCATAGAATCTCTTATTCTTTATATATGTGGGTTTATTTATTTTTGTCTACAAAACTTCATTGCTAGGGCATGATTTCGACCTTGTATATAAGATCATATTACAAAAGCTTACAATGCATAATGTTTATTTAACTGACAGCAGTTCATGTTTGGTAAAAAAAAGAGACTACGGTGACAAATAGTTATGAATTTTTCAGTTTTACTTGATGAAAGTTAACAGATTATGTGTGGCATTTATCTGAAAGGCAGTTACCATTCTTGGAATGTATATAGAATGTTTGGTGTTTGGTGCTTTTAACATAGTTATCATGCTGAATGTGTAAGAAAAATTTTGTAATTGAAGTTTTGCAAACATGATGCAAAATAGAGTGCATAACTAATATATTTGATATTTTAGAGATTTCAGTGAATGAATCTTTAAGATATTAATTGTATTAGATTAGAGGTGAATTATGATTTGTAGAGAAATGGAGTGATCCTCTGTAGTTGAATTATTCTTTATTGAGAAAGGTATGGTGAAGTTAAAATGATCAAGTCAGTGAGACAAATTGATCATTGCTAGTGAGGCATATTTAATGTCAATGACAAACATTGCCAGTGAGGTTCTTTGGTCAATGAGGCCATTTTTTCTAGTGAGGCATTCTTGTAACCAACGAGGTTCTTTGGTCAATGAGGCCATTTTTTCCAGTGAGGCATTTTTGAATAAGCCATTGAGGCAAATTTTTTGAGTGGTTTTCCTACCCCATGAGGGTTTTCCACTCAGGACAAAAATAGTGTTATAATCTTGTTGTCTTGACATGATGATCTTATGTTTTTAATTGCTTTAATGTTTCTCATTTTAATTTTATGATTGCATTTAGTTCATGAATATTTTAATCATTAAAATATTAAGAGCATATGTCACTTTTAATTTTAGTCAAAGCAAAAATTAATCTAAGACATTGATTCATCCCCCCTTGCAGTGTCTTCAGCACTCCATCAGAATTCAAGCACAAGTGGTGGAATTGACTGATTTCATTCAATAATGGGCCACCTTTGGGGAGGAAATCCCAATTGTATCACCTACACCCATAATATTGTCAAAGGAAGAAATCAACAAAATGGAAAAAATGAGAACTTGGAACAAGTCTACCTTGGACTGGCTTAAGATGGTGACCGACATGGGTATCAAGGCCATTTGTTATAGGGTTAAAATACATAATCACTTCTTGATTCTGAAGGAGGATATTGAAAAGGAGGCAGAGGCCAGTAAAGACTCCTAATTTATATAACATGACATTCCCCAAGTTGAAGTGCATATTGAAGCTACCTACAGAGGTTTGGGAGCAAGAATTGGCTCTACCTAAGGAGGATCACCGGTTGCTTGAGGCTTGGTTGTTCAATTTTGAGTTCAGGAATGGATTTTTGGACAAGTCAATAAGTGAGTTAGATACTATTTCCCCCCTATGTCATTGATAATCTATCTGAATGTGATGAGATGCTAAAATTGCTAGTCGGAGCTAAAATTCTAGGTAAGGAATTGGACGGGGAATTGGTAAAGTGTGAATCAGATAAGAAAATGGAGTGGGGAACCAATGACACTTTGTCTATGGACTTTATGTACTTTATTGCATGAGCTTTCACACAATCAAAATAGATCTTCCAAACAAGGGATTAGTGTGTGAAACAACATGCTAAATTAATGGAAGAATTTTGGATGACCACCTACAATATTAGCAAGTCTGAGTTCTCATAGCATGCCAAGCTCTTTCCAGTCATGAAGAAATTTTTCCAATATGCTCTAGTGCAAAAGGAGGCTAGAAATGTTATAATAGAAGATAAATATCTAAAGTTCCCAACAACAGGACAAAAGTAGAAAAAAGACAAAACTAGCTATAGGACAAAATAGATTATTAAAAGACAAAATAGCTGCCAATTTTATATTAAGAAATATTGTATTTGTATTGAATATTGTGTAAACCCTAAGTTGTAGTAAATCTAGGTCATTCATTGTAAATCAATCTTGGCCATTCATTTGGGTTTTGGGAAACCATAAATATGGGCATCCTCTCATTTTCAAGAGGAGGGATGAGTTGTTCGAAGAGAAATTTTGAAGCAATATATAAAAGAAAGAATTGAATTTTGGTGAGTTCTTTGTGTTTCTCTTAATGTGTGCATGATTCATCCTCCATAGTTTATTTTAGTTAGTTTATTTACTGTTTAGTTATATTTTTAGCTTGTTAACTCCTAAACAGCTTTACAGTCATAACATATCAACTCCTAGACTTCTAAAACCTCATTACATACCTATAAACTCCAACTTTTCTAACCATTAAGGCCCCTTGTGATTACCAACAAATGACACATTACAACTGAGTTGTTATGCACTGTCATGACCTAGCACCTGAGAGACCTTGGGGTGATTTTCTTAAAAAAAAATTGTAGATAATTACCTTTCAAGAGAGATAGGACACTTGTGTTTTGTCAGTTTTGAGAAGTGCAAAAACACCCATCAACAATCACTAGCATAAAAAAAGAACTGTATATATTAGTCTGCATAGATTATCTAATGAAGTGGGTAGAAGTTAAGGCATTGCAGTTTGCAAGAATTGGAAACATGGAAAAAATTCCTATATGAAGATATATTTGCCAGGTATGGAGTACAAAGATAGATTGTCACAGATCAAGTTCCCCAATTTATATAAAAAATGATCAATAAATTGGTGAAAGAATATGAGATTGGGCATAATATGTCAACACCCTACCACCCCCAAGCCAATGGGCAAGTGGAAGTAACAAATAGTGAGATTGAAAACATTCTAACCAAAATAGTGAAGATTCATACGAAATATTTGGTAGCAAGGTTTCTTGAGGTAGTATGGGCCTATAGGACAACTTGGAAGACTACAACAAGGTTTACACAATATGAGTTGATGTATGGAAAAACAACAATACTTCCTATTGATTTTCAATACAAAACACTAAGGACAATAGTACAATTAGGACTAGACTTAACATCAGCACAAAAGGAGAGGTTACACAATTTGAATACATTAGATGAAATAAGGATGGAAGTTATCCACCACACTAAGCTTGTTCAAAAATAGAGAATTAGATGGCCTGATCAATTCATCAAAACTAAGGAATTCAGTGTGGGGGATTGAGTTTTTCTCTATGACTCAAGGGACAGGGACTATAAAGGAAAGTTACAAACAAGATGGTTAGGTCCCTATGAAATACAACATGTATTCCCAAATGGTGTAGTACAGTTGCAAACAATTGATGCAGTCAGATTTTCACTATTGGTTAATAGACATAGATTGAAACTTTATAACAATCCAGTGTAGAAGGATGACTTTATTCTTTCCTTAATCCATCAATATGGACCAAAGCATGACTGTGACAAAACCATTGTACCAAACATTGAAGATTTAGCAGTAGATATAATAGGTTCTCCACATTACTCGGTAGATGAGCTACACAACTCACTTACTAAGGTCATTCAAGTATAATTTCCTACCACAATTTATTGCACACATAGCATAGTGACAATAATCAATGATCATTTTCAAGTGTAGTACATGATGCAGTAGGGACCTATAGCTTCATTACAATAGGTGAAAATTTTAGAAAGGGACCTATTGTTGAAGGCACCCATAGCACTTGCCTATCAAAATTTTCAAAATTTTAATGAATTAATTGTATATCCATCCATATACACTTTATCCTTCCGTACATGTAGCCTCATAACTATCATTTCACTATATTTCGGTTCATCCACCTCATCCCATGTCCCATTCATATCAACTTTCTCAATTTTCATGCATTATGTTGTTTATTTCACATCACATCACCATACATCATGCAACCTTTCAAAAACATCATTCACCACACACTGTGTAATTATATCATTTATCACAATTGCAAGTATGAGCGATCACATCAAATCTCACTATAAGTAGTTGAAATCACTATCACATGAGCTAAGTTTTAGTCACTACACTTCTATAGGTACACATATTAATTTTCCATAGTTATCATAGATGGAAATTGGGTAAAAGAAAGAAGTTGGGTCCACGAAGAGGGCAAGTTTCGGCCAAAAAAAATTCTCATAGAAAATGATTACGAGTTATTAAAAAAGCATGTATGTGTTATACTCTGGACACCCAAACCCAAAAAAATGTGTATGCACTAAAAAAGGTGTACGCATTATATAACACATACAAGTCATTTTTTTTTTTAAATACCTTTTAGAAACACGTACAGATTTTAAAACACGTACACATTTTATAACTCAAAATGCATACGTGTTTTAAAATGTATATGTGTTTTGTAACACAAAACACATACGTGTTTTAAAATGCATATGTGTTTTGTAACACAAAACGTGTACATGTTTTAAAATGCATATGTGTTTTGTAACACAAAATGTGTACATGTTTTAAAATGCATACGTGTTTCTAAAAAGTATTTATTTTTTAAAATAATCAAGAAAATAAAGAACAAGTATTTGTTTTGTAACACATGCGTTTTTAAAAACACGTACGCGTTTTTAAAATTTTGAATTCCAAACCCACATGCTACCTCAGTTTTAGGCTCAGGAAAGGCTTGGCAACCCAACCCTTAGCATTTGACTTGCAACTAAAAAACTAAGGTAGATTGAAGAAGAATGTCCAACTTTGGCAATATGGTTGATGGATTTTTTTTTAATCAATCTATAAAATTAAAACCCATTAGATAACACGATGTCTATTTTCCAAATATATAATTTTTATTAAAATTGGATTATATTTGCTATTTTTTAATTAATTTCTAAGCAAACTAGTCCTTAAACTTGAAATATCAAGTTTTTTTGTTTTTTAATAACTTTTTTTTGGTTAAGTTTCTTGTAAAACAAATTATATGGCATCAATCTTCAGACAATTCCCTACACAATGAAAAAAAAAGATTCAAAAAATGTTTAGTTTAGGTCCAATTATGTTGTTTGTACACGTTGATTTTTTAAAACATAAATTAAGGCCAATAAAAATTCAATAAAAAAATATATTACAAAAAAATTTACTCATCAATCTTCATGTTGTTAACTCTCTTTTCCCAAAAGGAATTAGCAAAATACTTTTATTTGGGTCAAAAAGTGGTGTCGTACATGTGCATGGTATGATAAAAAATGACTTTTAAAAGGTGGTTTTTATACATCCTTGTCAAAATTTAATTTCTATTATTTGGGTATTTGAATAAATTACATATCTAGAAACTAGAATTCAAAATGCTAAATTTCATATTACTGACTTTTTTTAAGATTCATTGTGTAAGAGCCTCAAATTTTTAGTCCAAGTGTGACAAAAACACTTCCACTTTTTGAACTTTTTGTGGACCAACTTCTTGCATCCACCCAATTGTTTTCTTACATGTTTACATATTATTTTTTACATGATTCCTATCATTTTTATTATTTCCAATACATCATTTCACCTTCTTCCAAGTACAATGCAATTAAGCAATGACACTTAATACCTTTAGTTGGGGCGGGGGGAGTAATACTATTCATTTTCATTTTCTTGATTTACAAATATATATCCTATTGAATTATTAGAACATTATATTAATAAAAATTAATTAAAAAATAATTTTAGTTTAATAATAACTAGAATATAAATAATTTTTTTTAGGCTTTTTCCAAATGAAATATATATCCTATTAAATTATTAGAACATTATATTAAAAAATTTAATAAAAAATAATATTAATTTAATAATAATTATAGTATAAATAACTTTTTTCGAAGTAAATATATATAAAGCTAACATTGACTTTATAAAGCTAAATAAGCCTAATAGTCATCTTCATTTTTCCTAAAAACTGACTCATAACACTGAATCTACTGAACGCCCAGTTGTAAAGGCCGGCAATTTATCTGTTTGAATACTTTATTAAGAATGTTATTGCATAATACTATGAGCGTTGTAAAAGCTTTGACAATTTACTGGAACCTAAGCTTTGACAATTTATTGAAACGTGTATATTAATACTAAACAAACAACAACAATTTCAATACGTCTCACTAATTGTCACGATATCAGCAATTTACGGAAGGAATGACAATTGAGCCAGAGTTGGCCGGCAAAGTTTTTATTTTTCAATTTTAACTTTTCAAAGAAAGGGAATTTTATTGGCAAAACCAATAACCACTGTTGAATTTTAATTAAATCATTATTTACGGGTCAAATGCGGACTGCTGCATACAAAATATTGTATCACACATAATATCGATCATTCTTACATCTCATCTATAAATAACTGCATTGAATGCAAGTATTTCACAGAATATTTATTTGAAAGAGGAATTAGATTGGTTAAACAGTATGGAGATAGTATTCTTAGTAATTGCATGCCTGCTGATGTTTACAAATCAGCACCATCAATTCTGCTCAGAGGCAGCAACATCTAATCTGGGTCAGTACAAATTTTCATACTTTTGTTTGGAATCAATTTTCTTTTCAGACGTGTTCAAATACATTTTTTTCTTAGCCTAGGGATAGTCTGTGACATCGTTAACTAATGCTCTGTGCTTGATGTTTGCAGAATACCCATATCCATTTATGACAGCAGATGCTAAAAAGGCGGCTGCAAGGTCATATGATTACATTGTGGTCGGAGGAGGTGCAGCGGGGTGTCCTCTGGCAGCAACGCTGTCACAGCATTATTCTGTTTTGGTACTGGAGAGGGGAGATTCTCCTTACGGAAATCCCGATGTTGAGGACTTCAAAGGCTTTTACAAGCTTTTCGGGGATCCCAAAGATTATCCGTATGTAGCGGAGGGGTTTGTCTCAGAAGATGGAGTGCAGTTGGCAAGGGGGAGAGTTCTAGGAGGCGGAACAGCCATCAATGGTGGATTTTACAGCAGAGCGAGCTCTGAATATATTCAGAAAATGAAGTGGGATGAGAAACTTGTAAATGAGTCGTATGAATGGGTAGAAAAGTTGAATGCCTTCAAACAATACAAGCTTTTTACTTGGAATTCTGCTTTCAAGCAAGGACTTCTTGACGCAGGAGTTCTTCCTTACAATGGATATAGTTTGGATAATCTGGAGGGCACGAAGATCAGTGCTTCAATTTTTGACAAGAATGGAAAGAGACATACAGCCGCAGATCTTCTCCAGTATGCGAATCCAGAAAACATTGTTGTTCTTCTGAATGCTACTGCCACCAGAATCCTCTTCAATGTGGCATCAGGTAAGCATAGATCTTTTATTTTCAAAATTCCCCTACTTTTTGCCTGGAAAAGTTTACACCTTTTTTAAAGAAAATTGGATAAGTTCGTCGTACATTGTGATAAGTTGGTAGTTGACTACGATGTAGCCAGTTGCTTAGGTAAGATAGAGAACTCATTTAAATATCGAGTAATCTAATAATTAAATAATTTATAATCATTTTATATCATATTCATGATTAAAAGTGATAACTAGGTGTTTAATTTTTATTGACAAAAATATATTTTTATGTTTGAATATATTGATATTTAAATAAAATAATAATTATATTTATATTTCTTCAATATCATATTCTATCAAGAAGTTAAAATCACTATACATCATAGACTATTTTCATAGTGTGATCTTTCATTTTCATATATACATTTATGTGTATGTGTGTAATATTATTATGAATCCATATTGCAGGAAAACTTAAGGCTAGTGGAATGGAATTCACAAGCAATAATGATGGCCTACTTTATCAAGTAGCACTTAATCAATTATCAACCCATAGTGAGGTGATTTTGTCAGCAGGAAGCATAGGTAGCACTCAACTTCTTCTCTTAAGTGGAATTGGCCCCACAAAACAACTTAAAAATTTGAATATTACTATTCTCTTAGATTTACCTTTAGTAGGGAAAGAAGTACAAGATAATCCTAGCTCAAGCTTTACTATAGAATCCCCAAAACCACTTGAATTTGCTTATGCACAAGTAGTGGGCATTGTAGACAATTCACAACTCTACTTCGAGGCTGGTAGCTTTATTCGACAAAATAATGCCACAACTACACAATATTTAGGTCTTCTTGTAAGTAAGGTGGCATTTCCTTTATCAAGGGGTGAGCTTTGGCTTAAAAGCATAGACCCTCAAGAAAATCCCTATGTTCGTTACAATTACTACTCACACCCTTTCGATTTAGAAAAATGTGTGTTTGGTATGAAATTAATGATTAATATAAGTATGACATCTTCTATTCAAGAGTTTGCATTTAGTGACAATGGGCATTCCAAAACACTCCAATTCCTTGGAGTGGAATTACCAAAGAATCAATCAAATGATGAATCCTTGGCCAAGCTTTGCAAAGATGTACGAGGGACATTTTACCATTACCATGGAGGTTGTCAAACTAGTTTGGTGGTTGATAAAAGGTATCTTGTGAAAGGTGTTGATAATCTAAGGATTGTGGATGGTTCAACCTTTAAGGATTCCCCCGGTACCAATCCACAAGCAACTACCATGATGCTTGGAAGGTATTTATTTTTACTAATAATTAATCTAAATTATTTATTTTTCAAGGTTCTAAAGTTATAACACTAACAAAAGATTTTGATTATGCAACATATGCAGGTATATGGGAATTCATATCCTTCAAGAGCGTACAAACCCCTAAAATATTCCAAGATCATGTTGAAATCAGTTGCACACATTGTATTTGCTTTAAATGGTCATAGAACTAAATAATACCATTTATGATAATGTAACTGATAACATGTGGAATTCTCATTTCTATCTTATATCTTATTTCACATGAATATAAATATATTTCAAGATAATGCATTGTAATGAAATTTATAAAAATAATAAAATTCAAATTTTCATTAAGTTTCATATCAAAGAACAATTGATATTTAAATTTAATTAATATTATAAAAAATAATAGTTGTTCCAAGATTTTATGGATGAATAGCTACAAAAGTTTGTTTATATGATTGTGTAAATGCAAAAGTGTTTAATTTTGTAATTATCTTTGTTGCATCATATAGTACTGAGTTTCCTTATTTTATAGATGTATTTATCTTTTAGAGAGAGATGTCTATTTTGTAAAATAAATAATTTATTTACTATATAAAAATAATAATTTGTTTACTATATAAAAATAATAATTTATTTATTATATAAAATAAATTGACAAAATTGATATGTGAAAATGATAAAAATCTTACAATATCACTTCTAGGCCAAGAAATATGTGCATAACTTGAATAAAATGTAATTGTATGGTCTAGTAATGGTGAAGGTTGCATAAGCATGGCATTTCCCATTTATTTTTATGCCTATTTTGAGCTAAAATATTAATACACATATAGTTTCACAAATGACACAATATAGTTTCACAAATGGCCTTATTCTAATAGCATATATATCTACTTATAAACATGAATATCTATATACATTTAGCATTATACTATCTATTTACATACACACACCAATAAATTCATCTTAACAACCTAATTATCATAGTTGTTTAAGACTCTACCTCCATTTAGTTGTTTGCCACCTAGATCTAACTAGTATTTTTTATATCAAAACAAGTCCATAGCTACAAACTTGTTTACATTTTAAATTTAAATTTAAAATTCCACATTTGTGGAAAATTAGCTTCCTTTATCCTTCTACCTCTCTATCAAAGATGACACAAAGTTAAATTGTTCAAATTGGAGTTGTTCTCTTTTACTTATATGCCTAATATGGATACAACCCATGTCTTATGGTGAAGATATAAATTGGAATCACTCACAAGCTACAAGTGTTCACATTCAATGATTTCGGGATAAGTCTATCTTGAATGAAGATCTATTTCTTTGTGCAATTTATGGATTTATTATACCTAGGAATTGTCAAAAATAATTATTTGAACATGGTGAATGTTTTATTAAATTAACCTAAACTAACATTAGGTAGAAGTCCTCATGAGGTATGCCATGCTCGAAGGGTGCTTCCACCACTTCCACACTCATCTTTTCCCTATGCTTAATCATCTTAGGTATAATGTTAAAATGAAAATTTTCTTTTGGATTCTACCCTCGCTTGAGCAATCTATTAGAAATGCCAAAGCTAAATACAAAAAATTACCCATCCACCAAGTCCTTAATTATCATCTTTGCAAGTTTTATTATGTGTTGTTACCCTCCACTGCCACTATTCAAAAGAAAACTTTGACCATTCATGACCCCACCAATCCATATGTTGACCCTAGCCCCTCTATTACACTAGATGAAACCCATCCTTCCATTTTCTGTAGCACCTAGGCCCAAGGTAAATCCCATGTTAATGAAAAAACTCCTCTTAACCCCATCAAATGCACCCCTTTGTCAGAACCCATGCCTATTTCTACTTCTAAGTCAAAGGAGTCTAACAACTCGAATGACAATGATTCATGGAATCCCACCCCAGCTAACTCCCCTTTACACTCTTCTTCTCATGCAAATATCTCTAATGTTCCCAACCCCCTTTCTTTCTAACCCCAACCCTCAAAATTCTCCCAACCTGTGCATCAATTTGGAGAAAACTAGAACTGAACCTAGGTCAATTCATGCCTCTAGTGACCCCCTCTAAAAAAAAATAAATGAAATCTTAGAGGAAATTAATGTCTAGAAGGATATCATGAAGTGGCTATTGGTCTAGCTAGTAATGGCTAAAGAAATTATCCAAATTTTTCAAGGCAAGGTTCTAGAGCAGCAGGTCCCATGGTCGAGGGAGATGGAGAACAAGAGGCACTAGGACATGTGATTGCCTCTTTGGCCAAGTCATTTGAGAGGTGGGGGAAGGAGCTAGAAGATTTACATACCATTTTTGGTACAGAGGAAGATAAAAATAATTTATTAAGTGAAATTGATGTTATCCATCATAACCAACAGAAAAGCATGCAATGCCTCAATTTCATCACTAATTATAGTAACAAAATCGTGAAGAACATTGCCCTCACCCTTCAGGTTTTTTAGGATGAATTAAGGAAGTGTTAGGGGAAATAGGTTTGGGATGATGGTCTAAAGGATGGTCAAATGCAGAAGAAGAAAGGTAAAATGGCAGATACCATGGCTTATGATGTCATGGTGAATACTCAAGCCATTCAGCAAGGGCCTATGACTTTTGAAAAGAAGCTCCAATTTATGTCCTGGGAGTGGAATGCGATAACTGGTCTCAAGCTATTGGGAGACCTACAGGTGTCATGTGGTCTTGTGTTAGTCCCAGTTTTCTGTGCTTTCTTTGTTGTTTTTTGTTGTTCAAATTCTTTAAGTTTAATTTTATGTTTTAGTTTTTTGGTTTCTCACTTCTTGTGAGTTCCTTATTTTCCTATGTGGTTTTTTTATTACAAGTACTAGACCTTCTAGTTTTAATCTAATCAAAACATTAGGACTAGACCATAGCAATTTTTCTATATTGAAATCAAGAACAACAAATTTAGAAATAAAAATTAATTCCATAATTGTCTAGAAAACTATAGAAATTTGGAAACTTTCTTATATCATTAAACTCCCAAATTTTATTATAATATTCTAAAAACGTTAAGTATCAATCTTAAATATATTTTAAAACTTTTGTATTTATGTCATTGAAAATAATTATTACAGAATGAGAAAACTAAATAAAAAGATAACATAGTTTGTGAACAACAACCCATAACAAGCCAGAATGAGTTGGAGAATACCAAAAATATTTTATATTTTATATTTTGATAAATAAAAAAGAAATCAATTCTAAGACACTTATTTTCACAATTACTAACTTCTACAATATTAACCTAAATATATATTTAAAATTATATAAAATAACACATATAGAAACACACCATAAAGACAAAGCAACACTACATAGAAGTTCTAGAGGCAACACTTCTCAAATAGTATAAATCAAGGAAATAACACATTTGAATATAATACAAATACAACAAGATAATATGTAAAACCAATTATAATAAACCACCAAACGCTTAAATCCCTCAACACTATTTAAGTCACCTGCAACAATAATCTAAAATAACATATCTAAGCTAAAAAAAATGCAACTTTGTAAAACCTAAAGTAACTCTTGCATTGAATTTCTAAAAAATCACATTGGTTTCATCCTATAACCCTCACAACTCATGGGGCTTCATCCATAAGTTGAAATATTTCTTGTGTTTTTGTCCAAAAAATACATTAAGAACACAAGTTCTCATACAATCTGAAAGAAGAGATAAACTAGCAAAAAATCCAAATGAAATGTCCGACAAATAATATAAAGAAAATTGCCTCCCAAAATGGGAATCAAAAGTTCTCATTCCACTCTTGGAAGTAAAAAAAATACAAAATTGCATGTAACTCTCATCAAACCTATTGCCAAGTTACACCCAAGGACTAGCACTCCACAACATCTAAAATTGTTGTGACACAAATTTGTCAAAATTGGTCTCAAAGAATCCCAAAATAAATTCAATATTCAAATTGACCAAATAAATTTATATTGAATATTTAATGGCCCATATTCTACAAAATATTCAAATTTCAATAGGATCATAAAATATAAAATATTGTATCTCTTGATTGCAAATCTTTACTTCACCGAAAAATATAACAAAATGAGCTAAAGTGCTAAGGATTTAAATAATTTCACCTAATTTGGGACAATACACGTCCCTCCTTCCCATAAAAATTAACCTCAAGCAATACAAATTTGGATGCTCCAAAATTTCTACACCTTCCCAAGTAGCATCTTTGTTGGGTAGATCTTTCCACTTTACCAAATACTTAGTTATGTGCTTGTTTCTTAATTCCTTTTCCCTAGAATCAAAAACAAATTTAGGAACCAAAAATATTTCTCCCTAATCATCTAAAGTTGTTAATATATTTGAAGGAACAACATGTAATCATATTTATTTCTTTATACATGAAACATGAAAAACATTATGGATCTTACAACCTTCAAGGAATTCTAATTCATAAGCCACTTCACCTATTTTCTTGGTGATCCTGTAGGGTCCATACAATCTTTGCTTGATAAATTTTATTTCCCACTCTTATTAACTTAAGACTGTTTTATATGGTTGCAATCTCAAAAATACCATATCTCCCACGTCAAATACTCTCTTTGTTCGCTTCATGTGTGTGTGTGTGTGTGTGTGTGTGGTTGGTTTTGAGCTTGCTACAAATGATGTTTCAATTTCCTCAAGATATCTTGGCTAAGTTAAATCAAAAAAAAATTGAAGATACTTTGTACTATATGATATAATCAAAATAGAAAAATGTAATTCTTTATATCCATACAATTCTTTAAAAGGAGACATAACAATTGACATGTGGTAGGAAGTGTTGTACCAATATTCTCCAAGATCCAACCATTTGAACCATAAATTCTTTATTAGAGACATGGTTTTTGAGTTACCATTCAACCCATTTATTCACTATCTCCATTTTACCATATTTTTGGGGTTGATATCTTGTACTTGGTTTAAGCTGGGTACTCCTCAAATGAAATAACTCCTTCCAAAAAAGTATTAAGGAATCTACTATCTTTATCACTTACTATTCTCTTAGGCAAACCATGCAAACCAAATAATTCTTTGAATAAAAATTAAGAAACTTGGAGATCTTTAAAATTAGTAGTGATAACATAAAAATGATCATACTTAGGTAATATATCAACTAAAACAACTATGCAATATTTCCCTTGTATCTTTGGAAGCCCTATGATGAAGTCCATAGAAATTCTTCCCCACTTTTTCTTTGGAATTGAAAAATATTGTAGCATCCTTGGAAAATAAGTTTATTTAACTTTTTTTTAAAAAAAATTGTACACTCCCTTATGTGCATAAGAACATCCTCCTTAATTCTCCTCCATGAGAACGTTCGTCTTATTTTTGCATATGTTTTAGAAAATATTGGATGACCAGCTAATGGAGCATTATGATGTGATTCCAAGATCTTATTCCTCATCTTTGACTTAATGATAATGTAAACTATGGTTTTATATAATATCATCCCATCTAAAACTATATACTTTTCATCTTTTTCCATTACATCAATAATAATACGAGCAAGATAATTCTTTGCATATTCTTCCATAATGGAAAATTTCCAATCTTTTGATAAATTAGATATATGACACAATGTGGGATTTCTAGAAATTAAATTCGAAACTCTATTAATTTTCCCTTTTACTTATTCAATTTCAAAATTGTATGCATGGATTTTACTAACCTATTTTTTCTTCCTATAATTCAAGTTTTTTGACTAAGTATTTTAAACTATTGTGATCATATTTGACAACAAATTTCTAACATACCAAATGTACTATCTAAATTTCTCAAAATAATAAATGACAACCAAAATTTATTTTTCATAATTTGGAAGTCTCCTTTCAAAATATTTAAGCTTTCTACTCTAAGAAGCTATGGGATGACCCCTTTGAGAAAGAATGGCTCCAACTCCTAGTCCTAAAGCATAACATTCTACAACAAATGGGAGAGTGAAATATACAACTAAAAGTATAGGCTAAGATCTCATTACCTTCTTCAAATTCTCAAAAGTTTCTTGTGCCTCTTTAGTCTATTCAAATTCTCCCTTCTTGGTCAAATTTGTTTAAGGTGAAGAAATATGTGAAAATCCCTTAACAAATCTCCTATAATAGCTACAAAGACCAAAGAAACCTCTTAGTTCAACCAAAATTGTAGGTGGTGGCCAATCCAAAATAGATTATATCTTTTTTTTATCCACTTGAACACCCTAAGCACTTTTCACATGCCCCAAATATAATATCTCAAACAATCCAAACTTATGTTTGTATATTTTAGCAAAGGGGTATTGTTTTGAAATTCCTAGCACTATATCCAAATTCTTCAAGTGTTCCCCCCATTTTTTTATATAGATAACAATATTATTAAAGAAAAACATAACAAACTTCATCAAATTCTTACCAAAAATAATGTTCATACATGATTGTAATGTGGTTGGAGGATTAGCAATTCAAAATGACATAACTAGGAACTCAAAGTTCCCATAGTGACAATGGAAAGAAATATTATGTCTTCTTTTCTCAGACGTATCTAATGATACCTTGATCTCAAATAATTTTTAAGAAAATATATCTAGCACCATGCATATTACCAATCAACTCATTTATGTTAGGTATTAGGTATCTATTCTTGATGGTATTCTTATTCAATGCCCTATAATTTATGCACATATGCATTGCACTATCCTTCTTTACTAGAACCACAAAAGAGTAAAAGGATTGTAAATCATTCTAATGTATCCTATGTCTAAAATTTCCTTAATAACCTTCTCAATCTCTTCTTTACATACATTCAAGGATGGTGATATCAAGTGGTCATAACAAGATTTGATCTAAGATCTAGCTCTATGATATGCTACAACCATCTATTTGGTGGAATTCTTGGGGGGATATCATTATTTACCACACTATGCTTATCTAAAATCATTTGTATATCAATATGAGATGCAACATTATTACCCTTCGAAGGTCCCTTCAAAACCACCAAAAAGTGGCATCCCAAGCAACTTGGCTCTTCCAAAATTATATTTCCATTCTTCTCAATGTGACAACCTAAGGAGTTCCATTTTCTATTCCTTTCAAAACTACTTCTTTCCTAGCATATTTTGAACATGAGTTCCATTGATTCTTAATTTTTAAAATGTTATCCCAAGGAATGTATCCATTGCACACCTAAAACCATGTCAAGATCACCAAAACCAATAACATAAAAATAACCTCAAACCTTATGGTCTCCAAAGGCTATTTCTAGATTTTGAATCATCTTATTGCATAGAAGATTGTAATCATCAACTATAATGACATTAAAGCCTTCAAAATATTTTATTTTCAGCCTCCTTCACTTTACCTATCCTTCATCTATGAAATGGTGAGTATTCAAACTATCAACTCACAGAATGACTCTTTTTCTAAAAATCTCTCCATGAGCTCTAAATGTGTGGTATCTATGTGCCCTAAAAGTAATGTAAGAGTTCCACCATTATCTTCATATTTTTCTAATCTTCATGGGGAGGATCTTAAATATTATGAAATTATTCAAAATCATATCAATCTAATTTTTCTTCAAAATTATCCTCTACATAATGTACTTTCCCATTATCAAAACATTGATTTCCTAGATTCCACGGCTCCTTGCAAGAAAAATAAAGTTTCTTCCTCCTAAGCTTGTTCTTGCTATCATCATAAATCTTCTTAGAAAAAATTAGGGACCGTGTCAATTTTGGTGTAGGGTTTTCCCATGGACTCTTTTGAAAACTTCATTTTTTCTTACTCCAAAATATGGAATTCATTGAGCAATTTTATTGAAAAATAATTATATCTCTAAATCAAAGGACTTCTATGTAGTTTCTTGCAGCATAGAAGGATTTGACGCCTTCACAAGTCCCTTGAGATACTCTAAAAACAATTCTATGGTAAGCATAATGAGTCTTCTTTTAGATATTTCAATTACAATAACTAATAATCTATGAAAATAAGCAATGTTTTCTTCCATATTCCCATTTTTGTGGCAAACCAACTCTCCTAAACTCTCTTCATGATGGACCATCTATCAAATCTTTCGATCAACTTATTGAAAAGCTCATCATAAGATTTTATTTGGTTATTGTTTTGAGTAATCAAACCATGATACCACAAATCATGTGTAATTCTATCCAAATGAAGTGTAGCAAACCTAATGGATTCCTCTTCTGACATTATTTTTTGAGCTAAATATGTGTTTAATTTTTGTAGCCATGATCTTATCAATCCCATCAAAATGGTGAGTGATAATTTTCCCAAAGTGAAACAACTAGGAGATAGAGATATTTGACAAGCACATTAGAGATATAATACATAAACTCAACCTCATTTTATTACACAATCAAGGGTCTCCTTATAAAGGAGAAATATCCAAGAGCTAGATAAAATATCAAGAAAATATCTGGAAATATCTAGTCTATGTCAATGAGTCATACAACAATAAATTCCTTTAAGTAGGCTTAGGTCAACCTATGTGTAAGCAAGTATTAATGTATACAGTGACACCCCCTCTTAAGTATAACTTAGGTGGACATGGATAAAATGGGTCATAGCTACTAGCCATGTTAGGTACCCATGCACAAAGTAATCTCTCATGAAGTGGAGAAAAGTAGTAAAGCCTGTGGGAAAAACCTACCCTCCAAAACAGAGAAAATATGCATGAAAATTATACACATGAAGTACTACTTCTTTCACTAAATACAATATATGATTTCCTCCATAAGAGATAAAATGATAGGTCTATGAGAGACCCCCATAATACATGTCCTACTACATTAAAGTTGGATAGTGAACAAAGGATGTAGATATAGTTCCAAGAACACTTCACAATGTTCCTTCCCTTGGGAAGAAATGAAACCAACTAAAGATGTAGGATATCTTCCCATGTGAGAAGATGTATGTATGATCTTGAATAGAGTTGAATCTCATCCAAGAATGATGATGACGGTGCCCGTGATTTTTTTGAATGTTGCTCAGGAATCTCGAAGCCAATGCTGACATGTGACATGGGAAGAGCAATCATATCAAAAGAAGACAAGGTTGATGCAACTTTATTGAAGTTTTCATCAAAAAGAAGACCGATGTCCTCAATGTGTGCTTCCATGTCAGCAATGCAGGACTCTATGAAAAGACATGAAATGTTGGGTAGATATGCATCCCAATCAGCAATGCTAGGAAGACAAATATCATGTTGCAAAGAAGTGTTGGAAGCTCTCGAAGAAATGACTCTGAAATCCAATGAGTCAATAGGGGGAGGTGGAGGAATGATGATTTCCTCTATGTCAACTAGGTACTCTATATCTAAATCATGATGTGGGATGTGAGTTGTGATCATAGCAGGATCATGTGAGAAGGGAGAAACATTGGAGTCTCCATATATTTCCCAAATTTTGATCCATAATGCATGTGGACATTCAATATCCATGATGTCATACAAAGAATCATCTGGAATATGTAAACTTATTAATCCATGAATATGATCATGAATATTAAACCATTTATCCTTCTGAGTTTGTTTACCTAGTTCAGGGATAAGTCCCTACAAATATGGCATGAGATTATGGAACATAAGATGTTTAAGGATTCCTTCACACCAAGACTTATAGTTTCCTAGTTTTAGGTTGATTACAGAAGAATAGGTTTCATATCCCATGATTAAAAATAGGTTAATTCATTAAGATAATAGAAAATCAACACATTAAGAACCCCCTAGTTTTTATGACCCCCCTTTTTTAATATTTTTTATTTCCCCCTCGTTTGGCACTTTATTTTAGTTCATAAATTTGTGTACAAGAATGATGATGAAAAAAGGCACTTTATATTTAGTGAAAAATAACCATCATTGAATAGAGTTTGAATATATAATTTCATTCTATTGATAATTTAGACCAATCAAAGTCTTCATTTACAAAATTGAGAAAATAAAATATTTTAAAAGAAAGCTAGAGAGAGAACTTTACAAACCCCATGTGATCCTCCTTTTTCCGAACTCATTGCAAAAGAAAAAAAATGAGTGTTATTTTACAAATTTTTAAAAATGGAAAAACAAACCCCCCTTTTCATGACCTCTCCTTGGACTCAATATTGACCTAATAGTTTAACTCTATCCACTAGTGGTTGGATAAATTTATGTGATGACAAGAATTGTTAATCAGCATAAAAAAATAATTACACAATATTAACACACCTTTAACAAAACCACCTATAATGTGGAAGTTGACAAGGTCTTCCACGTTGTTGAGTGGAGAGGGTGCCAAGGAGCCCGCTTATGGAGGACTTGGTTGACTTGTTGTCAAGTGACCAAGACCAAGTCATAGATGGGCTGCATTAAATTCCCATTCTCTACACACATGTAAGCTATTTAGAGGAAAACTAAGCCATCATGTGGGGAAAAAAACGAGGGTTGAAACCCCATATGACCAAGGAACAAAAAATAGGTCCTTTACAGATGTATCGCGCCCTTTGCACCTTCCCAAAGACAAACCGTGTTCTTCAATAAATAGGTCAAAAATTGGCCTGCAATAAAAGATCTATCAGCCTACACAAAAGGAGTTAATTACTACACCCAAACATAATTGCTCCACACAGAGGCTGAGGTAGGGGAATTTTTTGGGAAGGCACGTTGCACTCCTACAGCCAACACAAATGCATGCACAGGTGTATGGGTCTGAGTCCTTTTTGGAAAGCATCCAAGAGTCTTCACATAGGGATAAGTGGTGAACGTCACCCCTACAAACGCCTTTCAGCCTTTGTGGCCTCATCGCTTTATGCAGCCTCTCAAAGAATCAGTGATTTATGATTTGTAACTTACAAATGATTTCCATTCATTTCAAAGGATCAACAAAAAGAACCATGGTCTTTGGCATCAATGTAGGAGGCTAGGTCAATAGCCCAGTCTCGCATACATGCCATTGTGTAAATGCCTCTATTGCTGATAAAATTGAGGCTTCAAGTAGTGGATGTGGGTTGTGTTGGGCAACATCCAAACTCCACATAGATCCACAAATTGTGTCTTCTTCAGCAAGTCAAGCAAATCCAAAGCCTAGACCTTGGTGGTGTATTCACTCTTTGAATACGTGATTTAGTGATGCATACCAATTAGAGCCACCAATCATAAATGTGTACTCTACAAATGAGTCAAACGATGAAGGGAAAATGCAAAAACTATATGGCCTGAGAACTCTCTGTTCGGCTTGAATACCAAGGGATGTTAATTCCATAATGCTATTAGATGTGTAGCCTCACAGAGCCCTTTCCTCCCTCTAGAAAGAAAAGCGTTCCTCCAATCAGTCAATTTGGGTTGATTTTTCTTTCCTACAAATTGAGAATGCACAGAAAATTAAATAAATAGTACATGCAATTAAATGGTTTCACCTTACGACCTAACAACTCTCTATTCTGCTTTGATACTATGAAAGAACCAAGAAGAAAAGATATTTGACAAGCACATTAGAGATAGAATGCATAAACTCAACCTCATATTATTAAACAATCAAGGGTCTCCTTATAAAGGAGAAATATCCAAGAGCTAGATAAAATATCAGGAAAATATCTAGAAAATATCTAGTATATGTCAATGAGTCATACAACAATAAATGCCTAAGTAGGAATAGGTCAACCTATGTGTAAGCAAGCATTAATGTATACACTGACACAAAGAATTATCAAAATCTTTAGGATTAGACTAAGTGTCTTATTCACAATATTCTTACATTTTTTTCTCTTCAACATCATGAAATTATTTTAATGATAAGATATCAAGAATTTTTTAATCAAGTGCTTAATACTCAACATAAGAATTGGATATGTCATGAATCTTGGAGTGAGGTTTCTACCGCTAGAGTGTCATACATCCTATATAAATTTTTTCTTTGAGGTTTTATTATCAAATCCTACTCTCAAACTATGTGCAAACACTTATTTTTCCTTCCTCTTTTATTTGTTGATTTCTCATGATGAACTACCCCTTTCATTGTTATTGTCACTCTTGGAATTTCCCTTAATGAATGGAACTAGTTGATTAATTGTATCTATAAGTTAGTTTTTCCCCTTAGCCACATCCTTCATGTTCTTCATATTCTCTCTGAATTCATTTTATTTTTCTTCCATTATTGTGCCTTCCTATATCTTCTTTAATTATATTATTTGGTACCTCATCTCCCTATCATGTGGGAATTTAAATCATTTGAAAAACCTATAGGATGGAAAATCATTGATATGATACCACTCTAATGGAAAAAATAAGATGCTTCTCAAATAGTTCAACAAATTTGGAATTTAATTGTACAGTTGCCCAAAAAATGATAGCAACTTGGCGACTTGTTTATAATTAAACTCCCAAATTTTATCATAAGCTTCCCAAAATGTTAACTATCAATATTAAATATATTTTAAAACTTCTAGGATTTATTTTATTACAAAAAAAATTACGATAAAATGAGTAAAATAAACCATAAAATTATAGTCTATGAATTGAAACAACAAGCCAGAATGAGCAAGAGAATACACAAGTATTTTTATTTTATTTTCTAATATTAAAAATAAATCAAGTATGAGACACTTGAGAATACATAACTGTTTTTATTTTATTTTCTAATAAAGGACAAGAAATTGAGTCTAAGACATTGATTTCCACAATTGCCAACTTATGCAACATATTTAGACTCGATGAGGATATGATGATGTGTTCTAACCTTCTATGTGTTGGAACATATTTTTTAGTGTCTATCTTTCCTTGTTCTACATTATTAGTTATGTTTTGACATTGCATGTCAGTTGTATATAACCAATCAATAAAAAATATGCATTTGTTTTCTATGTTTAGGATAGGTATCTTGTCATTGTATTATCTCCCTTATTTAGGCCTACATACCCAAATTCAAAATCCAAAATCTAGCTAAGTATGTGATTTTGTTTGGGTTCCCATCTTATAGAGTGATGGAACCCCTAAAATGCTTCATGTTTCACCTCAAAATTTTGCAAAATTTTGGTTAATTCCATATCTCTTGGCCTATGGTTTTGCTCACTATCACTATTTAGGAGTTTATGTTGATTGAACATGTGGACACCAATTTTGGTACCCATAATTCTCTAACACTTCTAGGGTTTTTCACCTAAAACGAGAGAGATGGACCAAAATGCGTAATGTCCCCACTCAAAAATAATGCAAGTATGAATGAAATATTCCTAAATGTAATGTCTAAATGCAAAAAACTGATAAAAGATATTCATTATTAGTGCAAAACCTAAGAAATGCAAGTTGTTTGAAAACACATTGTGATATGTAAAATGACCTAGGAATGCAAATAACCAATAATAGAAATGAAAGAGATTGGAGAGGTACACCTAGAAACTAGAATGTGATGCAGAGAGGCTTTGAAATCTTGTATAATTTTTGGTTGAATCCAACCGAGATACTTACACCAAGTTAGGCAACTTAGTCCTATTTCTATAAGATTTTGCTAGAATAGGTTTTAGCCAAATGGGTATCCAGAAATGTAAAAATCATTTTTTAGCCTTGGTATTGGGACAAATTCACCTCTGATGGCAACTTATTCCACCTTCAATTTTCAAGAATTTTGGGACAGGAACCTATAGCTCTCGGTCTGCACTCCTCTTCTTGACAGGTGTCCAGATTTGAATTTACAAAAATTGGGCTAAAAAAGGTCTCCAAGCTTCACTTAGGGATTTATTGACTTGAATGTCATTGATGGAATGACAATACCTTTTAACTATTAGAAAATGTGCCTCAAATTGTTGGCTTGAACCTCTATCAAAGACTTGGCATTTTTCCCCTTTGTTGGCCATAATTGTCTAACTATCGCTAAAATCTAGAACCTTGAAACCCATGTCGCAAGGTTTTGAAAGATCATAACTTGGAAACATTGAGTTGGTCATGGGATCGCTGGATTTATGAAATTTAGAACACATGTCATGAGGTTCATAAGTTCCATAACTTCTTGACATGGCGACCTTCTTATTGTCACAGGTTTCAGGAATATCCTAACCTCTGACTGGAGGTTGTGAAGTTTGGTTCTCCTAACTTGGTGACATGATTGATGGATGGTGGGACTAGTTTGTGTGGATGGCGAGGTCAATCATATGGAAGTGACAAGGATGTCGTGTGGATTTTGGTGACCACATGGGTCTAGTTGATAAGTTGTAAATAGGATGTCGATGGGACTTTCTTTCATTGGAGGGAGATGATATGTTGTCTCCCCAATATGGAAATGGATGACTTGCTAACCCATGGAGAATGTTGTGGTGGGACCTAATTGGTGGCATGTGTATGCAGATGGTGATTATCAATTGTATGATCATGCAATTCACATTCTTGTTGTGAATTGCGTGGTAGTAATTAGTGTGAATGCAGGAAGCTCGCCTAGGAACAAACATTGGACCAACTACTCCAATGACAAAATTAATTGAAGATTTGACCTTCATGATAGTGGAAATATTTGTAGAGGGGATCGAGATCAAATCAAATCAGATGAATAGCAAGATTCATTGAATATAAATTCAAATTCTCTGTATTGAAATTAAATGGTGTGTGGCTTGATGAAGAAGGTGGTTGAGTGGTTTTACATTGTATGATTTTACAAGCATTGTAATACAGTGTGAGGTAAAATGTAGTCTATGAGTGAGGTCGACTAAGGATATTATATTTTGCTATTGTGAGTTAACATCTGAGACTGAAGTTTGTAACTTTGTATGTAATCTATTAACTGTAATACAAATTCACTTTACTTGGTGTGTAGGTTTTTCTCCCATAAGTGTTTTCCCACGTATATTTGGTATTATCTCTATGTGTGATATTTTTTATCTCCTTTTGTTATGTGAATGTGCATCTTAATGTAGGTAACTTGTTAAAATGAATGGCTTTTCTACACTTCTTTCCTAAGGATTTTGCATTAGGAAGGCCTTTCAACACTGCCACTTTCCTTACAAGTGGTATCAGAGCCTGGCCAGTTTTGTTATCCCTATGGTAGAGCTAGTTTTTTGTGGTAATCCTGTTTAGTGGGAGTCTTGAAAAAGAAGAACTAATTGTCTTCTTTACAATTTGAGATGGCAAGTACATCAGGTAGAGTAAAAACTGAAAAAGTTCAATGGTGGCAATTTTGAGTTATGGAAACTGAAAATGGAAGATATGTTGGTGGATAGAGACCTTTGGATTGTTGTGTCTAGAACTGTGCCACTAGGTATGAAGCAAGAAGATTAGGACCTCACAGTTAGAAAATCCAAAGGGTTGATAATACTTTTTTTGGCCAATTCTATACTCCTAAATGTCCATAAGGAGAAGACTACATCTTCATTATGGAAGAGACTTGGTGACATTCATCAAGGAAAGTCTTTAGTGAATAAGTTATTCTTGAGGAAGAATTTATACTCCTTGAAGATGGAAGAAGGTGCATTTGTAGCAAACCTTCTAAATTCATTTAATATGATTGTTGCTTAGTCAGAATATGTGGGTGTCAAGATAGAGGAGGATCGTTGTATGCTTTTGTTATGCTCCTTACTCAACACTTGGGACCATCTGGTAATGGATTTTGGAACTACAACAACTATTGGAATCAAGGAACACTAAGAGGGGGGGTTTATCAGTGTTCTACAAAATTTAACTTTATTAACTTGATCTTTAAACCACTTATAGCATTAAACCAAAAGAAAGATGCAAGAACACAAGGAAATCAACCATAGCACCATAACACAAGGATTTTTTACATGGAAACCTTGTTAGGGGAAAAACCATAGTGGAGGTTAATCCACAAGATGAGTATACTCAAAATAAGTGTTTACAAATGGGGAATGCACATGCATCTAAGCACACTGCCTAGAGCTCACTGCTCAAATACAAAAGGCTTACTACCCAAAAGAAGACTCACTATCTTATAGTCACATATAGACAACTAGAGTGGATGAACTATGAGATAGCATCTTCTAATACCTAATTATAGTTCCGGCTAAGCACATTGACAGTATTCTTCACATTTTGTATGATTTTGCTCTTGAAAAATTGTTTGCTTTAATTCAAATCACCAATCTTTATTTTGCTCAAGTGAAACTATGCACAATAGATCTATAATATTTCTAAATATCACATCATATATTAGAATGATATGAATAATTGATTATATATATCTTCAACTAGAGATTAGAACAATTGTATGTTGGCTTTAACAAAATATGAAATGTGTACAAACTGTCATCCCAATCCATAAACAATTATCAATTTGAACCAAAAAATGTCATCCAAAACATAGTAAGGACCCAAAACAACATGTATTGAACATGAAACACCTTAAACAATTATGCCTCGAATATCCACAACACGCTACACTTATCTAGTCAGCCTTTCTACACTATTAGACTAAAAATCAATAAACCAGATCTTCTAACTTGCACATCAATCAATGTGAGGCCCTATGATTCAAATATAAGATAGTTCATACATCAAAATACCTTCCTTAAGATCCACAACAAAAAATGATAATAGGAAATTTCATATGGATCAATGTACACAACTCTGTCAAATGCCCTATTTTAGCTTTGACATATAACACATATCTTCAATCTAACTTCTGGTATATAAGAAAATATTGAGGTGCAAATGGGATTACTGAATAGGGTTTCCATCAATGACAACACCAGATGACTTGTGCAATGTCTCTTTCCAACAATTTCCCCCTTTGGCATTGATGGCAACACTCAGTGAAAAATGACTAAGTGTCAGAATCAATACCAACATGAATACACTACAATCCTCAAAAATTCAAAAAAAAATTAATCACAACTCCCCCTTAGATGAATATGACATTTTTCACTGTCCCATACTCCCCCTTTAACATCAATGGTAAAGATGGGAATCCATATACCAAAAATCATACAAAATTGTATATGTAAAAACATGCTTTTCTAACTTACATGGACTTGAATATGTCTGCAAAATTGTTCTTCAATAGGCTTAAACTAGTGTCCCAACCCTTTTTGAGACTCTCCAAAATAGTCATGTGACCACAAAATAGGTAGGATTGCATATCTTCTAACTCAATATTTTTTGAATCACTGACAGTCATAGCATCATGTGCTTCCTTCAATGCACTAAGCATTGTCTCCATTTTAGGACCAATTAGTCCTCTGAGCTCACATACCCTTTCAACAATTCTATCTTTTTCATGCTTCAAACTTTTAATTTTTTCAAGCACAGACATGACTTGACCTTCTTGCTTACCCACAAAAATGGTTAGAGGATCAAAGGTTTGAGAAATATCTACTAACTATTTCTCATATTCCTTAATTTTCTTCTCAGTGACCTTAGTGAATTTTGACAAGGATAAGCATCACTTTTAGATATTTCCACTATCAGATAATGCACCTTGAATGTTTTTTTCATGGGTAGCTAATAAGGATTTATCATTAGCAATCATACACTTTAATCTACTGAACCTGTTTGCATCAAATTCATGTTGGACCTTATCCTTAGCTAAGTTTTCAAGAGACTCAAAGTGAGTACTTACAAAGTTGATAAGTTTCTTTAGCTGACCAGAGGGAGAATCGAATGAGTCCTTGACATGTGTGGGCATGATCTTCTCCAAGATACTAGATGCAAGGCTTAGAAACTCACTATCCTCAATGTGATATTTCAATATCTCCTCCCTTTCCTTGGGCTGAGCAAATGATGCTACCTTCATCTTTTGAATAGGAGATAGAGTGGCCAAGTTGATAGGACCTTCAACCAATTTAGGGTAAAACTCCTCCTATTGTTCTAAAAACTTATTTATTTCCTTTTTAGTGTCTCTTGCTTCCATAGCAACCTCCTTTGCCTCAACCTTCTTTTCTTCAACCATAGATTCTTGTTTGGCTTTGGGAATCTCCATTTCTTCAACTGGCATATCCTTAGGAGCTTCAATATCCATGGGAATTTTAGTATCTTACATATCTAGATGATTTTGAGTGTCCTCAATTGTGTCTTCTATCACTTCTTCAATATTATCCTAAACATCTTGAACTTCTAGATTAGATGGAACATCTTCATCATGAGTTTCTTTAGAGAAAATTTATATCTATTCTTCAACAAAACTTCCTTAAGAATTTTCTCAGTATCTTTTTCTACTTCCTCAGTATGCCCGATCATAAGCTTATTCACCCTTGATTTTCTCTTAAAATCCTTTTTAGCATCATTGAGGATTTTCTTCATTTCTTCTATTGACATTACCAAATTTAGATTGGAAAGTATGCTTTCTCTCATTAGTTCATCTTTAGCTCTTGCATTTACTCTCCTCATTTCTAAGACTTCATATAACCCTTTAGGCAACTCTGACATTATTTCTATGAGAGTCATATTGAAAATATTTGAAAATTTTAGTGTGGCTTCTTCAAGAGTTCTCTGACCAATACTATCAAAAGTGTCATACCATTTAGAAAGTGGTTTGAGATTACCATCCTCAATTAAACCTTTTTCCACTTCCTTTACAGTCATACCTAATCAATCAGTTTTCACCTTTTTCTTCATCAAAGGCTTGTCCTTAGAGAATTTTGATGTATTTTTTTGCTTATGCTTGATTTCTCTTAATTCTTCATCTAATTCAGTTCTTCATCATCTTCAATAGCAACATAGACTCTTGTGCTTTTATCCTTCTTCCCCTTTCCTTCTCTTCCAAGTGTCTTGACTTGAGCTTTTACTAGGCTTGATTTCTTTGTAGGACCAGATAAGGGTGTAGAGCTCCTTGTAGATCTAGATCTAGTAGAGGATGCCACTAGAATAGTTGACTCAGTTCTAACAAGCTCCCCTTGTTCAACTTGTTCTCTTTTCTTCCTAGCTTCCCTCATTGCCTCAACTGATATGTCGATCCTTTCTGTAAAATCTTCAACTTTCTTTCTCACCTTCTAGACTATCATAGGCTTCTTCAGTTGTGCATGCACTTGCATATTCTTCTCTTCAAAGGTACCAAAGCTTTCTTTTATCATATCCTAAGGTTTACTCAATAAGTCTTGGGCATACAACTCCAAAATGTGTTCTTCAACCTCATATCCCATAGGCATTATCCAAAGTGTTCTAGGTTATGTTGCTTCCATCAAACACTAATCAATTTCAACCATGAAGTAAATAGTTTTCTTATATTTTTCCATAATATATTTAGGAATCCTTTCCCTAGCTTTAATTTCACTCTGAAAGCTTTTGAAGTAATCGCAAATAGCATTTTTCCTTGCTTTGCTATCACCAACTATATTTAAGATGTCTCTAATTTGAACAGCTACCAATCTGTCACCTTCCCATTGCACTTTACCAACTCCTAGAACTTCATTCATGAAGTAGAAGAATAGACATAATAGTAGATCACCATACTTGAAAATGTTCTTCTTGTCCTTGATTTTACCAAGGTTTTCAATTAGCTAGCTCTAGAGTAACTCACATAAGTCATATTCTGCATTTTCCCTGATCATTTGATAAGTTGCATGGATTACAATACCAAATACAAAGTTATCCTGGCTAGAGTGATAGATTTTATATCCAATAACCATAGAATCAAATCTTACATCCAATTCAATGATGTCATTAATTGTCATGGCTCTTTTTTCGAAAGTGGAACTAGTTACCTCAGTGATTATTTGGTTCTTCACAGCTTTCAATAACCCACTAGATGAATTTAGACTAGTAACAATGCTTATAGCTTCTCTTGTGATCATGAAGGGTTGATTTAACCACATGCACTCGACTTAGTATGTTCTGAACCCATTCATTTTTTTTGAACATGGGAAACTTTACAATTTATGTGAACTTCTTCTCCTCCAACATATTAAATTCAATCCTTACATAGATATCTTCTCCCACAATGTGATTTGTGTACAAATTTAACAACTGGGAGCTTCCTAAGTCCTCAAAATTCACATGAATATATGCCCTAATATCTTCAATGTGCAAAACACCATATGGAATGGAATAAAATGCACCTAATGGTTCTATCTTAATGGATTATAATGGGTGCCATTTGAATTTTGGGCAGGGTCTATCCTTAATATCTATGACCAACAAAGTGGTCATTTCCAGAAATTTCAAGTTCACAAGTTTTGTAGATAAATGCATTTCCCTAGATTAGGGTTAGTTTGTCAAATTTCCTTTAGACTTGTATCTCGCCAAAATTCACTTGTAGATCTCTCCAAACTTCTTCTTCTCAAAATGAAATGTGACGAATGAGGAATAGAACTAACCTTTTATCATTTGCACACCTAAATTTTTATTGCAATAAATGCTTTTTCCCTAGGTCTTCCAAATACCCTATTTTCATAGTCTATAAAAGCAAATTCTTTTGTGGACCTTCAATTTTGTATAAATTTCCTGCACAAGTGTTCCCAAAAAATTTGTAGATCATTAATGCAAGCATTTCAATTTTCCACATTCTAGTACCAACTACCAACAAGGGGGTAAAAGATTTTCTTGAGAGATCTCCCTACGCCAAAGGCCTTAAACTAATTCTCGAAGGAATTTCCAACACTAGATTCTAGTGTGGATTCATTTCCTGCATCAAAAACATGCTTCTTCACCCATGTCTTCTTCATTTGATTCCTAATCTCATCTGTAGTAACTTTTCCTTTTCCCTTATCATCCTTTTGCATATTTTTCCCTTTGTTTACTATACCCTTCTTGCTTCTATAGAATCTTGCAATTTGATCAGATCTGTTACAATTATAGCACATGACATTTCTTTGTCCAAACCAATTATTCCATTAATTTTATCTTGATCTACACTAGTTAGCAATATGGCCAAATCTATTGTAGGCATAACATCTGGCATTTCTATTGAAAAAGTTTTTTGTCATATTTTTGCATTCAATTGACTTATGACCATACTTATTGCAATTGAAACACTGGCTGGAGAATGATGGACCACTTGGATTCAGTCTACTTCTACATTGAGCAACCATATGACCAAATTTATTGCCAAAAAAAAAGAATCCATTGAACTTTTGAGCATTGGGTTGTCTTACCAAATAGCTTCTAGCTTTGTTCATCTGATTTCCTAGCCTAAATTTCCTTTGACCAGATTCAGAGCTTTCTCCTTTCTCATATCCAAGACCTTACTTGTCACCTCCAATCTTTTGAGTTTGAAATCAACTCATCAAGCTTAGCAGAGCTAATCTTGAACTTCTCCTTGTATTCATTTGTAGTAGCGAGTTCATCCCTGAGAATGATAATCTATCTTTCAAGCTCTTCTTCATTGTTTATGGATTTTCGCAATTCAAGCTATAGCTAACTAAATCCATCATTAATTTTGCTGCATTCATTAGATCTTTCTTTCAAGGACTGAGTAAGATTCTCTTCATTCTTATTCTCTTCAATCCCCTTGGTCATCCTCATCACAATAGATTTCATCTCATGCTTTATGACAATATTGTCTTTGGTGAGCTTTCCACATTCTTTTGTCTTTTCCTTCAAGTATTGACTTAGGTGTTCATCTTCCAAGCTTTTACTCTCTTTCTACTTGAGCTGATCACAAAGATCCTTTCTCTTTTCCCTGGACTTATTGATTTTATCTTTCAATGATTGAATGAATTTCTCAACATTCATGAGCCTTGCTTGCAATTCTTGGACTTCAAATTTGGACTGATCAAGATCATCTAGTGCCACCAAAAGTTGTTGATGAAGACTGTCAAATTCCATTGAATCACCTTCCTAGATCTTCCCCAAGCTATTAAACTTCTTCTAAGGAACTAGGCTCTGGTACCAATTGTTGGAATCAAGGAACACTGAGAGGGAGGGTGAATCGGTGTTTTGCAAAATTTAACTTTATTAACTTGATCTTTAAACCACTTATAGCATTGAACCAAAAGAAAGATGCAAGAACACAAGGAAATCAACCAAAACATCATAACACAAGGATTTTTACATGGAAATCCTGTTAGGGGAAAAACCATGGTGGAGGTTAATCCACAAGATGAGTATAATCAAAATAAGTGTTTACAAATGGGGAATGCACATGCATTCAGGCACACTGCCTAGAGATCATTGCTCAAATACAAAAGGCTTACTACCCAAAAGAAGACTCACTATCTTATAGTCACATATAGACAACTGGATTGGATGAACTATGAGATAACGTCTACTAATGCCTAATTATAGTTCTAGTTAAGCACATTTACAGCATTCTTCACATTCTGTTTGATTCTACTCTTGAAACTTTGTCTGCTTTAATTCAAATCACCAATCTTTGTTCTACTTAAGTGAAACTATGCACAATCGATCTATAATCCTTCAAACTCTTGTATCATATATCAAAATGATATGAATAATTGATTACATATATTTGCAACTAGAGATTAGAACAACTACATGTTGGCTTTAACAAAATATGGACGTGTACAAATTGTCAGCCCAATCCATAAACAATTATCAATGTGAACCAAAAAATGTTGGCCAAAACATAGTAAGGACCCAAAACAACATGCCTCAAACACAAAACACCTTAAACAATTATGCCTTGAATATCTGCAACATGCTACACTTATCTAGTCAGCCTTCCTACACTGCTAGACTAAAAATTAATAAACCAGATCTTCTAACTTGCACACCAATCAATGTGAGGCCCCATGATTCAAAGATAAGATAGTTCATACATCAAAAGACCTTCCATGAGATCCACAACACAAAATTATAATACGAAATTACATATGAGTCAATGTACACAACTGTATTGGATGTCCTATTTTAGCTTTGGCATATAACACATATCTTCAATCTGACTTATGGTTTAAGTAAATATTGAGGTGCGAATGTGATTACTAACTAGGGTTTCCATCAATGACAACACCAGATGACTTGTGCAGTGTCTCTTGCCAATAACAACTACTTTCAAGATGGAAAATCATGTCATTTCCTTGCTAGTGTCAAAAGAAATGCAGAGGAAGTATTTTGAGATGGCCAAGGAGGCTCTTGTTGTTCAGGGTAGATCAAAGGAGAGAGGTAAGAAGAAAGGAAAGAATTCTAAACCCAAATATGAAGGGAGATCAAATTCTCCTATTAAGAGATCCAAAGTGAAATGTTGGAATTGTTGGTAGACTGGTCATATCCAAAAGGATTGTGACGAGAAAAAGAAGAAGAATAACTCTTCATAAAATGACTCTTCTCAAAGTGATGCAGATGCCTTCATTGCAGCCTTGGTGACTCAAGCATCTAATGATGTCTAGCTGATTCACTCAGGTGCATCTTTTCACATAAAAAAAGTATGCTAGTGGAAAGGTGTAACTAGCAAGTGATTCAACTCTAGAAATTGTTGGTCATGTAAGAGTCAGAATCCAATTCCTTGACAAAATAATTAAAGGGATTGATGGTGTATTGGGCATACCAGGTTTGGCTCATAACCTTCTTTCTGTCAGTAAGTTGAATGATGTTGGTGTGCAAGTTTCTTTCTCAAGTTGAGGTTTTAAGATGACTAAAGGCTCAATGGTGTTGGATAAGGGTGCATGGATAGGAACTTTGTACAAGCTATATGCATGTCCTATTCAATGCAACAATTCCTCTATAAAGTCAAGCAAAGCTAGTCTTGTAGAGAAGGAGAATGAAGTTCCTCTAGGTGAAAACTCGTTGGAGGTGAAACTCCCAATAGAGAAGACCATGTTGTGGTATCATAGACTCAGTCACATAGGAGAGAAAGGTTTAAAAGCCTTGAAAAATAAAAAATCTTGTTGAAGGGCTTGCTGATTGTAACCTTGAGTTTGATTTTTGTGAACATTGTATTTATGGAAAGCAACATTGTGTTTCATTTTACATGAGTCCTGATTAATCTTCTGTTATATTGCATTATGTTCATTTTGATGTATTTGGTCTAGTGAATGTTATTTTCTTATCGAATTCTAGATATTGTGTTTCTTTTATTGATGATTATTCGAGAAGGGAATTTGTATACTTTCTTAAGAGTAAATCAAAAGTGTTTAGTTGGTTTAAAGAGTTTAAAAACTTGGTAGAAAATTAGAATGGAAGGAAAATTAAATTATTGAGGATGGATAATGGTAGTGAGTTATGTTGTACATATTTCTAAAGGTACTGCAAAGACCATGCACTTAAAAGGCATAAAACTATGCCTTATACTCCACAACAGAATGGACTTGTTGAAAGGTTAAACAAGACACTAATGGAAAGAGCGAGAAGTATGCTAAGTAGTGCTGGTCTGGAGTAAAATTTTTGGATAGAGGCTTTGGCCACATGTTACTTGATATTTATCATTCATCTTTTTTAGCTTTGGTTGACAAAACACCTTTGGAAGCATGGTCTAGTAAGAATCCCTCTCTAAGAAATATTCATGTCTTTGGCTGTGAGGAATATGCGTATGTGCTAAATGAGAAAAGATCAAAGTTGGAGAACAAGGCTGTCAAATGTATCTTCATTGGCTATGGTGTTGGTGTGAAAGGATACAAGCTTTGGAATCTTGTTACTGAGAAGGTTTTGAACAAAAAAAGTGAAATCTTTTTTGAGTTGAAGCCTTCAATAGCCGGTATGTAGTTACAGATAGATAAAAAGGAAAAGAAGAATGTAGTTGAAATTCCTTGAACTCCAGAAAAAGAGGAACTACAAAGTGTACCTGAAACTGAGGAGATTTCTAGTAGCTTTGGGAGTTCTGAAGAAGAAGAAGAAGAAACACAACCTCAGCCTAAACCTATGAGGAAGTCTACACATGAAAAGTGTCAACCTACTAGGTATGGATTTTTTATGTTGGATTCGAACTGTGCCTATGCTTTAATTACTAGCACTGATGAGCCTAGGACTGTGAAAGAGGCAATTAATATGTCTGACTCAAATTCTTGGTTAGAAGCCATGAATGAATAAATGGCATCATTAAAGAAGAACAAAACCTGGGATTTGATACCCCTTCCTGAAGAGCGAAAGCATGTTGGTTGTAAATGGGTATTTAAGAAGAAGACTGGTTTGGATGGTAATGTTGAAAATTATAAAGCTAGTTGGTTGTGAAAGGTTATTCCTAGCTGGTGGGAATTGATTATGGAGAATTTTTTTCTCCCATAGCTAAGCTGATATCTATCATATATCTTTTGTCACTTGTAGCTATGTATGACTTAGAGATCGAGCAGATGGATGTGAAGATAGTATTTCTTCATGGAGAGTGGGAAGAATAAATTTATATGTCCCAACCTAAGCACTTTGTTGAAAAAGGTAAAGAAAGCATGGTTTGTAAGTTAAAGAAATCTCTATATGGTTTGAAGCAATCGTCTAGAATGTGGTACCAAAATTTTGACACCTTTGTGTTTTTGTTGGGATTTGTGAGATCAAAATCTGATCATTGTGTTTATTACAAAACTAAAAATCATCATGTGCTTATCATTACTCTGTACGTGTATGATATGTTGTTCATAGGAAATAGTAATACTATGATTTCTGATTTAAAATATCAATTGTTTGCAAAGTTCGAAATGAAAGATCTAGGTACAGTAAGGTATATTCTAAGGATGGAAATAAAAAGGGATAGAGGAAGTAGAAAGCTTTGGTTCATCCAAAGTAAGTATACCAACACTATCCTAGAGATATTTGGGATGATTGATTGCAAGGAGCTAAATTTTCTAGTGTTGCAGGGAATGAAGTTATCTGTTGAAGATTGTCTAAAGTCTCCTACTGAGATGGAGGACATGACCAGGGTGCCTTATGCAAGTGTAGTTGGTTGTTTAATGTACACAATGGTCTATACAAGGCCAAACAATTTCCCAAGTAGTGGGAATTCTTAGCTAGTTTATGGAAAATACAAGAAGGCCGCATTAAGATGTTGCGAAGAGAGTTTTCATATATTTGAAGGGTACCTCAAAGTTTCCTTTGTGTTATCATGGAAAATCGGTTGGATCATAGAGGTCTCTTAGAATTTTTGGGTATGTGGATTCTAATTGGGCAGGGGACATTAACAGTAGAAGATCCACTAGTGGATATATCTTCATGTTATGTGGTGGTGCGATGAGTTGGATGAGTAAGCAGCAAGATGTAGTTGCTTTATCTACTACTAAGGCAGAGTATATGATAGCAATAAATGCCTACAAAGAAGTCATTTGGCTTAGAAATTTATGTTCAGATATTGTGTTTAATGCAGGATAGATTATGATTTGTTGTGACAGTCAAATTTTTGTTTGTTTGGCAAAAAATCCAACTTTCCATGCCAAGACAAAGCATATCAATGTTCAATATCATTTCATTCGTGATATGGTGGAGGATGTAAAGGTTAATTTAGAAAAGGTGAATACTCTGGAAAATGTCATTGATGCATTGACAAATCCTATCAGTACATACAAGTATAGGTGGTGTGCTAGTTCAATGGGCGTTGGGGCCTATGACCTTCAATAACTTCATCTTTAGAGGAAGCTAGTAAGTCTTCATCAAGTGGGAGCTTTTTAGAAAATGTGCCTCAACTTGCTAGCTTGAACCTCTATTAAAGACTTGGCATTTTTCCCCTTTGTTGGCCTTCTTGTCTGACTATTGTCGAAATCTAGAACCTTGAAACCTATGTCACAGAGTTCTGAAAGATCATAATTTGGCGACATTGAGCTAGTCGCAAGATCACTGGATTTCTAAACTTTGAAACACATGTCACAGCATTCGTAAGTCCCATAACTTCCTGAAAAGGCAATCCTCTTGTTGTCACAAGTTTCAGGAATATCCTAACCTCCAATTGGAGGTTGCAATGTTTGGGTTTCTCCCAACTTGGTGACATGACCAATCATGGATGGTGACATCATTTGTACGACAATGACATGGATGTGACGTGGATGTTGGGGACCACATGGGTTGAGTTGATAAATTGTAAAGAGGATATTGGTGGTACTTTCATTCATCATAGGGAAACAATATGTTGTCTCCCTAATATGGTGATGGATGACTCATTGACCCATGGAGAATGTCGTGGTGGGACCCAATTGGTGGCGTGTGTATGTAGATGGTGATTATCGATTGGATGATCATACAATTCACATTTTTGTTGTGAATTGTGTGGTAGTCATCAATGTGAATGTGGGAAGCTCACCTAGGAACCAACATTGGAACAACTACTCTAGCGATAAAAATAAATGAAGATTTGACCTTCATGATGGCAGAAAGATTTGCAAAGGTGATTGAGATCAAATTAGATCAAATGAACAACAGGATGCATTGAATGTAAATTCAAATTCTTTGTATCAAAATTAAATGGTGTGTGGCTCGATGAAGAAGGTGGTTGAGTGGTTTTGCATTGTATGCTTTAATGAGCATTGCAATAGAGTGTGAGGTGAACTATAGTCTGTGAGTGAGGTTGACCAAGGGGATTGTATTTTGCTATTGTGAGTTAACATCTAAGAGTGAAGTCTGTAACTCTGTATGTAATCTATTTATTGTAATACAAAGTGACTTTACTTGGTGTGTGGGTTTTTCTCCCATAAGGGTTTTCCCACGTATATCTAGTGTTATTTCTATGTGTGAAATTTTTCCTCTCCTTTTTTTCTATGAATGTCCATCTCAATGTATGAAGTTGTTAAAATGAATGGTTTTTTTCACTTCTTTCCTAAGGATTTTGCATTAGGAAGGTGTTTCCACACTGTCACTTTCCTTACATTATCACCTTTATCTTTGTCAAATCTACATACAAGACCTACAAAACATACATACAAAGAGGGGAAAAAGGGTTAAGGGTTAGAGAATAGGGGTTTACCTTGGTCAAACCCCATTTTGGTAATCAAACCCCTAAAAATGAAATGAAATATAAAGAGAATGATGAATGAACAACATACAATGTCACAACTCACCAAAGCCTTGATGTAGAAGTCTGAAGATATTCAAGTAGATGCTCCAATGAAGACTTGATAGTGTTTAGAATGTTTGATAATTGCTTGAGAATGAATTATTAGATTAGTGGGGGTCAAAATGAGAGGAAAACTCTTTATTTATACTTGATTTTATAAAATTTTATGAAAATAACACATCACAAGTTGACCTTAAGGATAAGAGAATAATATCCCGCCAAAAATTTAAAATAATTTTGATTTTTGTGCACACTGGAACTAAGTCACCCTAGGTGGTGACTTGGTCCCACTAGGGAAATTTTACTGGGTGTTGGGGATTGAAGTGTATTTAATGATGTTTAATAGGATTATTCTCCAAAACACACTTATGTAAGGCTAGAAAGTGCAATAAGGGGTCATTTAAACATAAGAAAGGGTCAAATTAGTGATGACAAGCCTAGAAAAGCATGAGTTTGTTACAACTCTTTATAGCACTTTGAAATAAGGCTTGGTACGTGATAGAAAGAGGTTATTTAAGTGAATTATAATGAAAGGGTCCTAGAAAGGTGTGAAAGTGGGTTAGAACACTTCACAACACTTTTACAAGACATCCTAGAATTCTTAATGATTCACAAGGTTCCAAGACCTAATGTGAATGTGTTGACCACATTACAACATTAAATCTAGGAAAACTAAAGCCAAAATCCATAAGGAAGACCCAAATGGGTATAAAAATGTCCAAGTATACATTTCTTGGTGACACAGAACCCTTTCTACATAACCCTTAGGCTTACATCCTTGTCAATGTTCTAATTCATCATTGACCCCTTATTGTTAGTACTTGATCATTCAAGTTACATCTTATTCCATCATAACCCATGAAGTAACCTACCCCCCATGCCTAGGTTCGAAACATATTTTATTTTGTACGGTTGACTGATCGACCTTGTTTGTCCTTTACATCCTTTGATTAAAATGTTTTAAGTGTGTTGAGGCCTTCTCTTACGTTGTCCTAGGTAGTCCCCTCTTTTAAAACTAACTTTGGGCATGTGCAAATTTATGGTCTTATGATGATCATCTGATCACCACAAGCAGATCATATCCATTCTTCACACCCCCACTTTGTTTTATTTCTCATTTAAATATTCCAATGAGCAAGCAGGCGAGCACCACGTTCCCTCTTCATTGGTGGGCCCAACACTTTTGAAAGGATGGCAAGTGATGAATTAGTGTGATTTGTAGTGGTTGTTTAAAGATGTGGCTACATTAGGACCATTCCCCACCTCCCCATTCTATTTCTTTTTGCATTTAAAAAGTATCACAGGGCGGCAAGTAAATGACATTTGTCTATGGGACCCATATGATTTTATAGAGGGGAAGCTCTATGTTTGGTGAGAATGGTGGTCAAGGAGGGGTGACATGGGTCAACCTTGACCACTCCCTACCATCCCATGGGGGACCCATTTCTACCTCTCGTCTCTTAATGGGGAAGTGATAGATTGCCACGTTTCGTCATTCAAGCTACAAAGGAAACATAAGGGAATGGGGAAATATTAATGAAATGTTTTTCCACATATTGAAAGTGTTAAAGCTAATAAAAGGAGTTTCAAAAGAATGTTTTGTAATAGCCAAAGGATCTTTGATTGCATCCATTGATTATACCTAAGGATTATGTGTAAAGGCATCTAGGATCATGCTAAGACATGCACATATTGAAGGTGGGATATTTAATCTCAACCTTTCTCTGTCTTCCCATTCATAGAATTTGTGCACTAATAAAGACTCATGGGGGACAAGGGAAGATGACACATGGTTTCTTGCTTCAATCATGAAGAGATGGTGGAGCCCGTGGATCACTTGCAAGTGGCTCCACATGGCTTGATTAAATTTGATAAAGGAAACGGTTGTGCACAGTCAGCTTTTTCAAACTAAGTTGGCTAAATCTAAACCAATGGTTGTTTTATTTTGTTGAAAGATCAATGAATAATATCCAAAGTTGAAGATCAAGGGCAAGTGAGTCATTTTGGTTTGGGTGAGTGAGCCATAATGGCAGATAAGACATCGAGCTACTGAATTAAGAGTTGTAAGGTCTTTAAAAATTGTTTTAAAGCATAATTGAGGATTGATAAAAGCATTCTACATGCCCAGAGGAGCTCATGCTGCAATTTTTAAGCTAGTTCGACATTGGTGTTAGGGTTTTATGCTCGCACCAAGCCAGTAAGTCAGTATACTATCCCGCCTTTCAAATTATTAAAACTTGCTCAATTATACTATCTATATTGTTCTATCACTAAGTTTTTCTTGGTTTTACATTTCTTTTAAGGTTTGATTTTAATTTAAGAACATTTAGTCAGTCCCATATTGCTATAATTTATGTCAAACCCTTGTTTGAGCCATAGATTTTATTTTGTGTAACTAGAAACCCTAGTTTACAAAACTTTTGAGTCAAGGCTCCCAAAATGAGAGCATCTTCATCAAAGGAGGAAGCTTCTACCCACAAAATACTTTTGAGTAATGATATAGTTGACCAGTTACCACCCTCAACTAGTGAAAACCCAAGGGTCAAGTGCCTTTTAATAGTACGCAAGAAGTTGAGGGTTTGGTCAAAAAATATTGTACTATCATGGATGCCAAATTTCCCTACACTAGGTGAGAATTATTCTATGGATGGTTTGGGAATAGGAATTGTGGTGTTACAGTTGATAACCCTTAGAACCTAGACTTAAGAAAATTGATTGTGCCAAATATATATTTGGATATTGATATATTACAGGAAATATATGTGAACTATGACCCAGTCACCAGGATTGTGAGGTCCTTCAACTGAATTGACATGGTTAAAGTCACAAAGGAAGAAATTTATTGTGTTTTCAAACTCACAAAGATGAGTGATGATATGACTAAAACTGATGAAAAGGCTCTTAGGGAAGAATATGATAAAACTAAACATTTATTCAAGGTCCATATATTTCCAAAGTATCTAGCAAAGATTATTGGTAGTAGGGTTACATTGGGACCATTTGATAAAGAGCCCTATCTTGTCAATTATTTTGTCCCTTACTTCCAAAGAACTTTCTACTCCATTTGGTAGATAATTGGCTATGACCTAGTTACTGGAATACCCATGGCTTTGATGTAGATGGTAGCACACATGCAACACCCCTAGTATTGCACTATATATGATTATGTAGGGTTTCTTGTAGAGAAAATGCATGAGGGTTTGGTAAAGTTGAAAAAGGGTGAGATGGTGGAAAGATTTAGTTGGTGTTCACTGAGCATGGACATGTTTCTATTCAAAGGCACATCTTATTTTGGGCAGAATATGACACTAGATAGGAAGGAGGGTAATTTGGAATTATTTGTCCAATGATGGACCACTATCTTAGATAAGGATGACAAAACATTTGATTATGTGATATTTGAAAAAAAAATTGCCTCCAAGTTGAGAAGACTCTTGGTTGTGAATGTGCTAAGAGTTCCCAAGGACCTAAATGATTTCTTGAGACCCAAAGATAGGAGGCCTAAATTGGAGGTTAATCACAATTGGGGAGATGTTATCCCTCCCCCTGCATATACGGTTTTAAGTGTATGATGCCACTATCTCACCTCACTTGTTGCCTGAATATGTACCAAAAAGAATTGGGTTTCTTGAGGTGATGTGTTAGTTGGGAAGTGTGGAAAATAAACATTTTTTGGATTAGGGAAAGGGAACTTTCTTCCCCTCATATGCATGTTTCTCTGATTTTGTAATTATTAAAGGAGGTTGGAATAAGGTAATTGATATACTTTAAAAAAATTGCATGAAAAGAGAAGTGACAAGAGAGTATCATGATCCTGAAGGTTTCATAGACTAGTTAAAGGAAAGGAACAAGATTTCCAAGTTTGTGCATATTTTCCAGTTCTCGAAGGATATAATAAGGAACATCTTTGATTTTGTGGAGCAAGACAATCGAAAAGAAAAGTGGATCACTTTTAACAAAATGAAAAGAAAGGAAAAGGAAAAGGATCCTAAATTAGCTGCTCTTGTACAAATCTCCAATATAATGTAGAGAGTGGAATATGTGTTCTAAAACTTTGAAACAATGGTTGCTCACCTTGGAGGTGAAAGAATGATTCAAGACAAGGGGAAATACCCAATGGAAGAGGAACATAATGGAGGAGAAATCCTTGTTATGGAGGAAAGGCCTATAGATCAACCTCCTTAAGAATAGAAAATAAAGTTTTTCATGAGGAAGAACAAAGCAAAGAAATATGATGCAATAGTTGCTCCCTCTCAATAAGAGGAATAAAGACCTCTTTCTCCTATGCCAAAAATTCCACCACCATCTCCTCTTGGGACAATTGGTCCCAAAATTGTGGATGTTGATGCCCCATCACAACATGCCTCACCACCAAAAGATCCACCATTGAAGAAGCAAAATATTAAACATACAGGTTTGGTGGATTATGATAATAATGAACCTGATGAGGAAATCTAGATATTTGAGCATGAAATTCAATAAGGAATGCCTCCTGCACCAATAGTGATTGTGTCACAACAACTAGGTATGAGGTTGAGCAAGGCTAACCTCATGGGATAAACAAATTTGATGATCTCATGGTGGAGGCTTGCTCAAAATTCATGGATGATAATCCATTCATAAAGTCACAATATTTCATTGAATTCACCTATAGGGCTAAGAAGGATGAATATGTTACTACTATAGCAAAAAAAAGGAATTCTTCATCTAGAGTTGCTAGAGGAAACTATTCAAGCATAGGCCTTGAAAGAAATCAAAGCCAAATTTCATAAAATTACTATAGAAAAAGGAGAGAATTGGTGAGAATTAGTCATTTTTTGTTGTTACACGAGTGGGATCTAGCCTTTGCTATTGCTTTTGATATGATAAAGAGGTGTGACAAACCACTTTACAATTCAAAAGAAGAATCTACAATTGAACTACAAGGATCAACTTTAAGTGAGTAGTGGGATGCATTATTATATAGTCCATAGACCCTAGCACAAGGAAGCATAATATTCTAGAGCCTGAACCAAACTAAAAATAAGGCCTGATAATAAAGAGAGTGTTAGAGACATCATTTCTTGAGGCAGCAACAATTTCAATGCATATTTCCCAGTTTACAAAAGCCATAGTGGAGTTAGTAGCCACAAAAAAGGAAAAATTTAGGAAGTAGTACAATGACTTGCTAGTTGATTATGGAAAGTCTAAACAAGAAAAGATGCAAATACAAACAGAGATAGTGTTATTGAGGGGTAAATTGCAAACTTTGCAATCAAGACAGCAAAAGCAAGCTGACGATGCCTCCCCTACTGTTTCACCTAAACTAGCACCTACTGAATATAAGGAGAAATTTAGGAAGTAGTACAATGACTTTCTAGTTGATTATGGGAAGACTAAACAAGAAAAGATGCAAATGAAAATAGAGATAGTGTTATTGAGGGATAAATTGCAAACTTTGCAACCAAGATAGCAAAAATAGACTAATGATGCCTCCCCTACTGCTTCACCTAAACCAGCACCTACTGAATATACCCCTACCACAAGTTCCTCATGAGAAATTGTGCTATATAATATGGGAACTATAGCAATTTTGGTTGTAGAGACAAGCACATATGAAGTATGATAGGCAGAGGAAGGTGCCAGCAAGGAGGAGTTGCTTAAGCAACTAAGTGAATACAAAGAAAAATATGATAATATCAATAGGGAAATATTTTTTAGTAATATAAATATAGTCACTACATTCTTGAAGCACCTAAAAAAGGGGGTTAACAATAGATTAAACTGTTGGAGTTATAGATAGACACTGAGAGGGGGGTGAATCAGTGTCTAAAATTTTTCAACTTCGATCAAGATTTTAATTCTTATTTCATTTTCTTTCAACAATAGAGTAGAGTAATCACTTTTGAAAGAACAAAGATATGACAACATTAACTCAGTCTATTAGAAAACTTATGAAAATATGATTTGAACGAGATATCTTGCATTTTCAAAAATATTTATGGCTAACATTGATTAACAATCAAGGCATGATGATAGAGCGGGTGCAACTCATGAGACTGTGCAAATGATGATCAACATCATTGACTCACTTCTTAAACAATTTATTTGAATGTAGCTTTAAAGACAAGAAAGGTATTGAGACAACAAACACATTTAGCACTTTATAACTATTGTTGAGCAATGAAACAAATGAGAAATTTTAAGCTTCCTTTTGAATTAGACTCTTCAATAATGACTTGAGAAAGATATTTGAAACAAATATTTGTAGATATGAAGGAACTATCATTCAAAAATGTTCAGATTGATAAAAATTATCACAATCAAGAAACAATATGACATCAAAACAAAGAGACCAAAAGGAAAAGGATTTGTCGAGTGGAAAACCCTCCTGGGGTAGAAAAACCACTCCTAAACTGCCATACTGGCTTAATCTTTTTAATCAACTATTCACAATGCCTTATAGGCTAATTTCTAAGCACCAACTCAAGGATATCCAACCCCTCATTTTGAAACACCAATTTCAAGGAGCACCAACCCCTCAAATTATTTTCAGAACAATAATAATATCAGAGGATCTCTTTGTTTTCTATTAAGCTCAAGAGACTCAACTCTCTTATCTACCTAATATTCTTAGAATCCAACTCTTGTATTACAGATTTTTCCAATACATCTTTTGATATGGCCAAAATAACTCTCTCATAATTACAGGCTAGCAGCACCTTCACAGTTTTCAACACTAGTTTTTATATATATTTCAAGTATGTCTGTTATCAAGAAATCTTCAAAAGGCATTTTTCAGAAGATTTTGAAACTCTCTTGCTATTTTTAGAATCTGAAGTTGGATAATGATGATCTGTAGATGATGGTAAAAATCAAATTAATGCATATCCAAAGATCTTTAATTTTTGCGCTAAGTCAGGAGATTTCAAATTGTAACTGAAAGATTTTCATCAAAGCCATGACTTCCCACTAACAGAAAATCTTAACCTCTAAATCCTCAGAGAATATTTTTACAGAGATTTGATGCCAACCAAAGATTTCAGCATGCAACTATGCTTAGAAAATCACATGTCAGTCATAGAGACAAAGTTTGTTAAATGTTTGCTAAGACATCCAGATAGTCCTGTCGAAGGAAATTAAATCGCTAGTCATTCCCCTTAGCTATCATATTCGCCATGACCCATCAAAATTGGGGAGAAGACATAACAAGTACATTATGTTACACCGAGAGCTATGTGTAATGTTCTTTCCAATCGCTGAGACATAAGCAAGTTTCACACTGAGATTCCCTTTTGTTCCATTCACTATCGCTATAGCCTTTTGGGTTACGGGACATAATAACCTGGCCAAAATAACCCTGGACAGAATAACCCAGACATAATAACCCAGGGACAAAATAACCCAGGGTCATAATAAGCCAAGCCAAAATAACCCATGGTCAAAATAACTCATGGACAAAATATCCCCATAAGAATATAGAGAAAGGAAAACAAAATTTATAAATTACATGTATGTTGCTAAAAAAACTTTATTATTCAAATTTTCAATTAAAGTGTCAAATTATGAGCGATGCCTCTTATATAATCTAAAATTTTATGGTTGTCATAACCATCAACCAATATTTTTATTCTTTCTTTGAGTTCATAGTATTTTTCTTGCTTGGTTGCCCAGTGTATCCAGTGATATATTTCTCTATTCTTTTCTCTTGGAGACTCTGTTCATTTTTCACTGCTTTGATGAATTTCTAGACTAAGTTGTGCAATGCTTATAGCAATTCACTAAATCCTTTGTGCCATACCTCAATAGTATTATTGGTTATGGGAATGTCATCTCGAGTAGCTAAATAGTAATTCCACATTGTGATTGGAAACTTGGGTGATTGTCTATTGCCTCTTTTGGTTAGTCTGCCAATCCATGAGTCTTCAAAATAATCAATTATGGGTTGCAGGGTCTACTCATGTTCTGTATAATAAGGAGATTGTTGAAGTGTTTCAAATGCATCAATTACGTCTATCTGAGGCACGAAAGCTAATGCAGCAAGTTTCTTGATCTCATATGCAAATACTTCATCGTCACTGTAACGTGTTTGTAGACCTTCTTCTTGAACTTTCCTCCACAACCATTGAGAGAAATGGAAAAAAATCCCTAAATAGTGGCTATGATGCCTCAGAATCATATTTATAATTTATTTTATGTCATTTCTAGTTTACTAGTTTGATCTAAAATGACCATGGGTTATTCTGTCCATGAGTTATTTTGACCATGGGTTATTTTGTCCATGGATTATTATGACCCTGGGTTATTTTTTCCTTAGGTTATTTTGGCCGAGTTATTCTGTCCAAGGTTATTTGGTCAGGTTATTATGTCCTGATACTAGCCTTTTGATATCAAAGAGACATCTTGTAGACAAGTCTTTGTTTTGTTGAGAGCCCCCATGATCAAACTTGTCGCCGTGACAATTCAATACCTATGTTGAAGGCAACTTTATCACTGTCAGTCATCCCTTTGTTTTTCGCTATGACATTTTGCTGTCGGGGAGACGTTATGTAGATTTCATTATGTTTCATTGAAAGGATTTATCCATTATGATTCACTATGAAAAAAACACAATCTCACTAAGATGTGTACTTCATCCGCCTTCCCCAAGACTTTGTGTAGTCAAGGTGACATCTCATAGAGTATCATGTGTCTTACTGAAAGCCCACATAGTCAAACTTGTCGCCATGACATATCGCTTTTCGAGAGACCTCATATAGATAATATTTTGTTATACCAAAAGTCACCTATCATCTTGTGTGTCACTGAGACAAGTCAGAACTTATGCTAAAAAATACCTTTTGTGTTCCATCGATGAGACCAGAGGTCACTAGCCGAGACCTCATGCTGAAAACCCTAGCTCTTACTAAAATGGGTACCTTTATGTGTCAGTCAGTGTAACAAATCAAAATTTCCAAGTCCTTTCTTCGATGCACATGAGTCATACCGAAAAACTTTATTCACTGAGAGTCGTTGAGACAATACCAACCTCTCACCGAAAGCCCCTCAAGACTTAGTTACCAAGACTTGACGGGTTCGCTATGACATTGCTCTGATACTACAAGAGTCTCAAAAAAATAACCCTTGCAAAAAGTTGGTGAGACACCACAGAATCACTAAGACCTCCTGCCAATATGCAAACTCTTACCAATAAGCATCCATCCACCACTGGTCAGTGTAACATTGCATATTCGTTATGACTTCACACCGAAAGCAATATGTCTGGCTGAAGAGAAATTTTAATGTGCCAGTCGATGAGACATAACCCTTTTTGCTATGACCTTTTTCTGAAGCCTTAAACTCATGCTGATATATAATTTTTCAACGGCAGTCAATGTGACATACCAATTTCATTGTGGCCACATACTGACGGTGTAAAACTTGCCGAAATGATCTTTTCTTGTCCCAGTCGCCAAGACACAAAGCACTTGATGATCAACATGCCAATAGGGATTTCTTATGCTGATGAATCACCTCATGAATTAGTCGGTGAGACCCAGCTCATTTGGTAAGACCTCTCAGTGATGAACACAACTCATGCTGATAGACCTTTCCACTGTCGCCAAGACCATGTGAATGTCATGCCAAAATCTTCTTGTATGTAAAAACAAATCATTATGACATCAGAAACATCTTGCTGATAGGAAACACAGACATTTATCAAAACAAATGGATTGGGGAGACCCTAGCATTTTCATACTGATATGTCCTTTTTCTGTCACTGAAACAATGTATAAATCAGATAACCAAAGACTGGACAAAGCTCAAACTGATCAGTACCATAAGATATTAAAATGTTGAATGTAAATTGTCCACTGAATGCCAAGATAAAGCATGAGAGACCAATATGAAACTATCAACAAGTCGAATCAACATAAAGGGATTTTTTCATCAAGGACAAACCTTATGATCACAACTAAGAACCAACATGAACACCATTCATGACAGTTATTCTTGCATGAAGTCTACCGTTAATAATTTTGGAAATGATAAGGAGAGAGCTATTCAGCTCATGGAGACATGGATCCCTAGGTTGCAAGTGTTGAGGATGATTTCTATTAGAGCAAAGAAAGATACTAACCCCCTTGAGAAGCTTAAGCCCACCATTACTATTGTGAGTGATATTTAGGAATTCAGGGGAATTATTAAGCCTTTGGAGGCTAGGATAAGGGAATTGGTTAAAAAAATTCATGAAACACATCATGGTCTCCTCCCATCTATTTTAAAGGATGGTGGTAGCATAAAAACCCTACAGGAGTGGAGAGAGGAAACTAATGATTTCATTTGAGGTCAATTTGCTTCAATTTGTTAGGAACATGATATGACTACACTAAAGATGAACATGGACATGTTGGCTCATGCATAGATTGTCCTAGAAGAATTTGATAAGGAAGTCAATCAAGTTGTTACCAAATATTTTTCGTATAGAAAAAAGGTTGATAATGTCATGAAATTCAACTGGCCCACTGAAGATGAATTTCAAGCTTGGAAGGGAAAATATTTGGATGTATTGGAGGATTGAATTGAAATGGTGGGGTGGTGAGTATAATTTTGGTCTTGAAACCTACAACCATGATGATTAATGGACAAGAGAGAAACAATGCATAGCTTAGCAACATTACAGATTGGGCTTTCATTGAAGTATTAAAAAAAATTATTGTTCTCTCTCTAACATGAAAATTGGTGGCACTAGTGCTGACTTGGATGGGTCAATGTTTATCTCTCTATTGATTTTTATGCTTTTAAAGTTTTGTTGATGGATCCTGCACATGGTTAATCCTTTTGGCTCGTGAAGAAGATATTTTGGAAGTCATTGCAACATATGGGAGATACCTTTTGGAAGGTGGGTGTTTCTTCTTCAATATGTGCAAATAAATTTTGTCTTATATTTTTTCCCACCATTCGTAATGAGAAAATATAACTTCGTGGGGAATGTTGAAATTGAAATTGAAATGTATGTCAAATGAAGATGCGACATCAATTGTAATTTGGCCTGATGCTTGTTTCTCCCATGTTTTCTATAAATGGGAACTCATGGCCAATTACATGGGTCTTTTGATGGTTAAACAATTTTTGACCTCATGTATGAGTAATTCTGATAGTTTTAAGCATAGAGAAATAGATTAGTGTTATGTCTTAGGAATGTATTTAGATCTATAATAGGCTCAATTGTTCTACAATAACAAAGATATATGAATGATAGTTGCAAGTTCCCGGATTAGTTTCTCTCCTCTGTAACTGATAACATGTGGAATTCTCATTTCTATCTTATCTCTTCTTTCACATGAATATAAATTATATAATTCAAGATAATATGTCATAATGAAATTTACAAAAATAATAAAATCCAAATTTTGATTATGTTTCATATCAAAGAACATTTGCTATTTAAATTTAATTAATATTATTAAAAATAGTACTTGTTCCAAGATTTTGTTGATGAATAGCTACATAAGTTTATTTATAAATTTGTTTTTATATAATGGTGTAAATGCAAAAGCATTTAATTTTGTAATTATCTTTGCAAATCCATATAGTACTTAGTTTCCTTATTTTATAGACTTATTTATCTTTTAGAGAGAGATGTCTATTTTGTAAAATAAATAATTTATTTATTATATAAATAAATTAATTTATTTATTATATAAATAAAATAATTTATTTATTATATAAATAAATTAATTTATTTATTATATAAATAAAATAATTTATTTATTATATAAATAAAATAATTTATTTATTATATAAATAAATTAATTTATTTATTATATAAAATAAATTGACAAAATTAATATTTGAAAATGATAAAAATCTTACAATAGCACTTCTAGGCCAAGATATATGTGCATAACTTAAATAAAATGTATTTGTATAGTCTTGTAATGGTCAAAGTTGCATAAGCATGACATTTTCCATTTATTTCTATTCCTATTTGGAGCTAATATATCAATACATGTATAGAATGACAAATGACACAATATTATGTGAATTTGGGCTTATTCTACTAGCCTCTATATCTACTTATAAACATGAATATCTCTATACATTTAGCATTACCCTATCTATCATATGTACACACACCAATAAATTCATCTTAACAACCTAATTATCATAATTTCTTAAGACTCTACCTCCATTAAGTTGTTCCCCACCTAGATCTAACCAATATTTTATATAAAAGCAAGTCCATAGTTGCAAACTTGTTTACATTTCAAATTTAAATTTAAAAATCCACATTTGTGGAAAATTAGCTTCCTTTATCCTTCTAACTCTATCAAAGATGGCACAAAGTTGAATTATTCAAATTAGAGTTGTTCTCTTTTACTTATATGGTAATATGGATACAACCCATGTCTTATGGTGAAGATATAAATTGGAATCTCTCCCAAGCTTCAAGTGTTTACATTCGATGATTTGGGGATAAGTCGATCTTGAATGAAGATCTATTTCTTTATGAAATTTAAGGCTTTATTATACCTAGGAATTGTTGAAAATAATTTTTTGAATGGTAAATTTTTAATTAATTTTTTTAAATGGTAAATTTTCTTATATTGAAAAATCAAGAACAAGAAAATTAGAAATTCAAAAATTCAAGATACTTTTCAAATAAAAATTAATTCCACAACTTTCTAGAAAATCATAGAAAATTCACAACTTATATTGTTAAACTCCCAAATTTTATTAGAAGATTCCCAAAACATTAATTAGCAATCCTTGTTAGGATAGATGACATTATAATTTCAATCCTAAATTAATTTATGTGTATCCGTGTTCTTTGGAAAGTATTCTAGGTGACATGAGGGATAAAATGTTTATTTTTATTTTCCTATGACAAAGTTTAATCGCATTCAAAGATTTCAGCCCATTATGGTGGCAATTAAAGAGCATTTTGGAAGGATATTCTTCTTGGGTGTCCAACTTTGTGAGTGGGAACCACTTTGGTGTGCATGTCCTTGAATTTTATTTGCATGTTGGTGCATGTTCTTACATGAAGCCATTGAAGTCCTTGGAGATTTATGGAGCACTCAAGCTTGACCAATTCTAATTGGCTATGGTTTAGGCGCCCATGTGATTATTTAATATTTTATGCCATGTTTATGGGCTGTACACTAAGGAGGTGTGAGTTTTTCTAGGTGGTTTATCTTGTTGTTTTTTATACTATTTGTGTTATTCTCTCCCACAAACTTTTTTATATTGGATCCTTGAGATGGTGGTTTGTAAGAGTGTGTTTGTAGGTTGTCAAAGTGACAAAGTGAACATGTTGTATTATAGAGAGAATTGTTGTATTGATGTACTTCCTTGAATATTAATACAAGAATTTGATCTATTTGGGTTTGGATTTTTTTCCTACAAGGGTTTCTCTACGTATATCTTGTGTCACTTGTGTTTGATGATTTGTGGTATATCATTTTTTCTTTCATTGTTGCAATTTTCAATCACATTATCTTTCTATGGTAATCTTGGATACATATTTTCAAATTTGCAAACACATTATTAAGTTCTATTGCTGCAAGTTTTTACCTTGAATTTCTAACATTTGGTATCAAAGCTAATAGTTTTGTTAAGAGAGGGACACCTTTCTTTGAGTGTTGAAGGTTTTTTAGTTGTGATGGGATCCTATGCATTGTGGTTTTTGTAGATTTGTGAAGAATATTTTAAACCAAGTTTCCACCTCTCATTTAGATATTGAGAAGTTCAATTAGTTACTAGATGTATAATTTGAAGATGGAGGATCTCCTTGAAGAGAGAGATAAGTGGTTGGTATTTTCAAATTAAAAGAAACTAGAATCAACATATAATGAAGATTGGAAGAAAATATAAAAGAAGGAATGATGAACCATTTAGTTGTGTCTTATAGATTTTGTCCTCTTGAATGTTTCAAAGGAATCTATTGCATACAATTTTTGGAATAGGATAGGTGATATTTACCAAACCAAAAGTCTAACTAATCAACTATATCTCAAAAAACATGTGTATTCTTTGAAAATGAAGGATGGTGATTCTATTGTAGAGCATTTAAATGATTTTAATATGATTATAAGTCAGCTTGCATCTATAGATGTTAATATAGAAGAAGAAGAAGATAAATATATTTTGATGCTTTGTTATCTACCTGAATCTTGGGAAAATATAATGTTTACCATAAGTGGTGGTGGTATAGAACCAAATACGGATAGTCTCATTGCAATAATTCTTTTAGAAGAGATGAGGAGGAAATACATGAATATGGGCTCCCAAGATGCCTTGAATGTGTGTGGAAGGTATAAAGAAAAAGGAGGGCCTAAAGGGGACAAGAAGAGAGATAAGTCTAATGGATGTTATAAAACCCTCGGGAAGAGTAGAGTGAAGTGTTGGAGTTGTGGTAAGAGAGGGAACATGAAGGATTGTAGAAACAAGAAAAAAAGTTAGATACTTCCAAAAAAAATTCCTCAGAAGATGGCGATTATGATGCTTTGTGTATTTATGCTAACACTATTAGTGATGATGCTTGGCTTATTGATTCAAGTTGCTCCTACCATATGAATCCTTAGAAGGATTGTTTTACTTCATATTAAGCTTATGACAGGGGAAAATTTTTCCTCAGTATAACAACATGAAGAATATTGATGGTAAGGGAAAGGTAAACTTATATTTTAGTGATGGGAGGATTAAAACCCTTGATTATGTTTTACATATTTGAGGACTTATGAGAAATTTACTTTCAATATCCAATTTCAATGATTCTAGAATGCATGTGGCATTTGACAAGTCTAGTTTTTGGTTGGTAAGAGGGAGTTTTGTGATAGCTAAATGATCTCAAGTTGGGATTTTTTAGGCTTAATTCTTCCACTTTTTATAATTCTACCAATGTAACTAGCACTGAAAATGAATGTATGTTGTGGCACCAAAGATTTGGTCAAATAAGTGAAAAGGGTCTTAAGACTATTTTGAATAAAAAGTTGGTTGACAATATTTCTAATTATTCTATTGGTGAGAATGATTTTTGTGAGTATTGTGTGTTTAATAAATTGAATAGATCATCATTTTCTAATAGAACTAATAAAGCTAAGAGATTATTAGATATCATTCATTCATGTTTTTGGACCAATGGATGTTGACTCTTTTAGAAAATCTCATTATTATATTACTTTCATTGATGATATGTCTGTTGAACAAGAAAACTAAGGGGGGTTGAATCAGTTGTAACAAATTTGATCTTTAAAACATTCATCGGAACTTAGATCAATCATAAATCCTTCACTTTTCTAGAATGATTGAACATTAAGTACAAAGGAAAAAACTGAAAATCAAAACACATACACAATAACACCAAATTTACATGGAAAACCAAATAAGGGAAAAAAAACATGATGAGGACTAGCTCACAATATAAAGAATATCAAAACTGATTACAAAGGCACACTGCTAGAAAAGGCTCACTGCCAATATAGGACTGATTGTTTGAATCCAAACTCACTATCCAACAAGGGTTAGCCACTCAAAGGGCTCACAACCATAGAGATACAAAGAAGATAGAAGAGATATGTTACAAGTAGAAGAAAATCTCAATGCAATAGGTATTTCCACCATAATCCACTCAACCACTTGCATACATGCATGAATGATAGAGTACACCTTCAACTCACTACATTCAAAAACTCAACATTTAGAATTCACACTAATCTACCACACTCGCATCACATACACATTTTTTTGTGTCTATTTCGCTTCTATCTACTCTATTTATTTGCACTTATCACTTTGTACATCTTTCACCACTAACTCATCATGTATTTATACCATCTTCAACTTTGAAACATATCCAAAGTCGGCCATTCATCATTAGATGCCAATTAGGTTGGCATCAAAAAATCCTAAGGTGGAATTAGAATGAGGGTGACCCAAACACATGCTTGATGAGGACCCAATTAGGTCCCAACATGCTTCATCAACTTTGAAAGTAGTGTTCAACACAAGGTCGTCCAAACCAATGTAAAACACGTAGAACAATTAAGCCCACACAACCCTTAACATGATCTTGAATCCTTCTAGACACCAAAATTATCTTCATCACAATCATAATCGCTTAACTCTATAAATTCAAGTCATAAGACTTAACCAAAAATAAATACAAAACAACAACATTTCTCCTATACCTTAGCCAGATACATAGAAAACCACAATTCATAACTGGTGAACATAACTCGCATTGTATGATGAATAAGAAACCAAAAATATGTATATAGTAGCTTCCAACAATCATGATCAACATATTATAAACCACACAAACATAGGAGTGAATCCTAGAGAAAAACCTTGAGCAACCACTAAACACCTGTAACCTTTCTTCATTACAATTTTCTCAATATCCTCAACATATACATCCAATAACCTACATCCATGACATCAATGACAACAACTAGTTGATAACTAGCTAACTAGTTGACATCAATGAAAACACCTTCATTCTTGTAACAATATCACCCTTTGTCATTGATGGAAACACATTATTTGAAAAATCATCAAAGACAACACACTTTTCATGATTTTTCTTTATGTTTCTCCCCTTTAGTAGATAATCTTTTTTTTCACATCTTCCTCATTCCTCATCTCCCCTTTTGACATCAATGGAAAAAGGTAGAGGATATTTTACATTTATTTCCCCTTTGACATTAAAAATTGAATACTCTTTCAATGATAACACATGACACTACCTGCTCGCCCTAAGAGGTAAGCACCAAAACATCAGTCTAGAAGAAAGATAGATCCATAGACCCACTGGATTGATGCATATCCACATGCATATAGTTCAAGAAAGGAGGGAAAATGACCCCTAAATTCTCTCAAAGATTCTCAAAAGTATCTTTAGGAAGAGCCTTCATAAATATATCAGCAATCTAATCCCTCATAGGTACATACTTAAGCTTTACTTCATTCTCCGCAACTTTCTCTCTTGGTGCAAGAGCACCAATCATTTAAATGTTTTCTCTTTAGTTGTTACATGAGGAGTTGATTCTAGGAGTTATATTCTACTATGTTGGATTTTTTTGAGTCTAAATAAGGTATAATGTGACCATTTTTGATGTAATTGGAAACTTTGGTGTCCTTTGGGTCTATATTGTAAAAGTTGTAAATCATGTTGAAAAGTTGTTAAGGTTGACAAAAGTTGTCAAGGAAGGAGAAATTTCATTTTCTTGTGTTAATTCAGGTTCTTATGTTTAATAAGGTTTTAATGGACCATTTTTCATTTTCTAGGTGAATAGGAGATTCAATTTGCAAAATAATGCAAAAAGAGCAAAAAATGTTGTCAACAAAATATGCAAAAAGTGTAATTCTTGAACCCCAACGGTCATGGGGGGTTTGAAAGTTAGTTGTAGGGAGTTGATTCAATTTTTTCATGATGGGAAAGGTTTAAATAAGTGAATTCCATTTATGTAGGGGTTGGTTGGAGGATTTTGGAGGAAATAACAATAAAGATTTCCCTATTTTCATCAATTCTTTGTGTTTTCTTGACATTCCTAGGTCTGTACGGACCCATATTGTTGTATTTTGTTTTAAATTTGTTAGGAACTTATGGATGATGGTTATATCTTTAATTTTCATCCATTTTGGAGGATTTTCATTGATTAAAACTCATTTTATTGCCAAATCTCAGAGGATAGTCCAAGTTTGTAGAATTAAGGGTTTTTTAAGTTTTAATGGAATTCTGACTCATTCCTCCTATTATAAACTATGTGGCTTGGAGGAATGAGTCTTGTAAGTTGGGTTTGGTTTCTAGGATGAATATTTTGTGAGGGGAAATAGAATTAGTGAATTTGAGTTGTTTTTCTTGATGAAATTGAGTGGAAAAGTGCATGAAAATGGAGGTTTAAGGCTAGGGTTTGATGAAATATTTTAGGGAAGTGATATTTCTAAAACTTTTAAGCATGTACAGGATAAAATAAGGGTTTTTGAATTGGTTCCAAGGTCTGGGAAGGTTTGTGATATGGTTTTTCAATAAACCCTCATATGAATAGCTTGAAATAAGGGTTTCTTGAATGGGCATTTGAGAAGGTGTGTCTCTACAAACAAATGGTATATTTTATGGTTTTGGAGTCTAGCGAGTGCTTCCCCATTGGTTTATTATGTTTTTTTCAAGATTACAGAGGTGTCTCTTTGTAAAATTGGCCTAATTCATGGCCTAGGTCAGTGTAGGAGTCAATAATTGGAACTGGTGTCTCAAAAGAGTGGTATGAGATTCTGAGTTATGTTTTAGGATGCTTTGGTGGGTGTCGAAAACAACAATTTTTTGGTTGGTTGAGTGAATTTTGGGTGAGTTTGGTTTAAGTTTTTAAGTCTACAAACCTAGTGTGGAAGGAGAGTGCATTATGTGGAGAAATTCCCTTGTGAGGGTTTGAAGTTTCAATACTTGTTAAATAGGGTTGGATTTGTGTTGTTTATGTTGGAAGGCACCTTGATTGCTATCAGATGGTATCAGAGCACAATTAGTAGATATTTGAAGGTGTAGGTTGAAGGTTTCAAAGAGGAAGGCTAAAAGATTATGCAAGGAAAAAGGTGTAATTGGAGGAGTCAAGATGCCTCCTAAGGGAAGCATTGTTGTTAGGAAGATTTATCAGCAAGCTAGATAATTGGAAGCCTTGAAGAAGGATATGGTTGCATTGAATTCCAAAGCTAGGGTTGATATGGATGAGAGTGATTCTAAAAAGGAAGAAACTTCTAGTGAAGAGGAAGAGTTGGATCTAGATAATGTGAGAATGTTGAAGTTATTGAAGGTTGTGAAGGACATGGAAAAATGGACTTGCCTATGTATGGAGGAAAAATAGATGGTGAAGAGCTCTTGGATTGGATAGGGGTCATGGAAAATTATTTTGAAAGTGAGGACGTAGATGAAGAACACAAGGTGAAGAAGGAAAAAACCAAGTTAAAAGGACATGCTTTGATGTGGTGGAACTTTGTGCAAGATGAAAGGAAAAAAAGGGGAAGACCAAGATCACTTCTTGGGAGAGAATGAAGGAAAAAATCAAAGGTAAGTTCCTTCCTAATGATTACAATGTTTAATTGTTTAAAAAACTTCAAAATCTTAGGCAAAAGGACTTAGATGTGCAAGCATACATCGAGGAGTTCTATAGGTTAAGTATAAGAACAAAACATGAGTAAGATGAGGAAGAAAGAGTGGCAAGATATCTTAATGGTCCGAGGTATAATATACAAGATGAAATAACTTTGATGATACCTAAAACAGTGGAAGAATGTTTTCAAATGGCTATAAGGGTAGAAGAGAAAGTGAAGAGGAGACAAGAGAAGTTAACAAGAGGAAGAGGCAATACTTCTAGGGCTAGAGGTACATTTTCTATGCCAAAAAAATCCAATCAAAAACAAGATGTTGGTAAAGGAAAAGAACAAATGGTTGAATCTAGAGGTGGATGGAGAGGTGGAAGAACAAGTTTTAGGGGTAGAAATATTGTTCAAGGGAGTGGTTCTAATGTTTTTTTAGGAAGGTGTTATAATTGTGGTCAATTTGGACATCCATCTTTTAAGTGTCTTGATAAGTTTGGTGCTACTTCTAGTGGGGGTGATAGAAGCAGTGAAGAGAAGGTTTAAATTATGCAAGAAGATGAAGAGGAAAGTGTCAACTCATTCATTCATAATTGTGTTCCTAAAGTTGGTGAGATTTTGATGCTACAAAGACAATTCTTGAAGGCCTCTAAGGAGAAAGAACAATTGCAGAGGAGAAATCTTTTTAAGACCACCTGCAAGAGAAAAGGTAAAGTATGCAAGTTAGTGATAGATTCATGCTCCACTGATAATATAGTATCAAATGAAATGGTAGAGAGGTTGAATTTGGTGAAGGTTCCTCATGAAACACCCTATAAGGTGTCATGGTTAAATGATGATCAGACACTTCTAGTCAATGAGCAAGCTTTAGTTGAATTTCAGATTAAAAGGTACAATTGTGATGTTTTACCAATGCAATGTTGTCATTTGTTGCTTGGAATGCCATGGAAATTTGATAAACATGTTGTGTATGATGGATGGGGTAATACCTATCATATTGAGCATGGGGGGAACACATATACTTTGCTTCCATTGCAAAAAGAAACTAAATAATAGATCAAGATAGCCAAGGTAATCATGATGGGTAATAAGGAGTATGTGAAGATTTGTGAAGTCAAGAATGATCAGTTGGCAGCCATGAAAAAGGTTGTAGATGTTAGGACAGAGGTATCAAAGGTTGATGCACTGTTAGAGAAGAGAAATAATGAGAAGAAGATGGAGACTTACCTAGAGAAGGTTAATTGTGAATTGATGAAGCAAGATGGGTTGAGGCAAGATGATGGAATTCTGATTGGTATAGTGTTGTGTACTATAGTGGTTGCAAAAGTTGAAGGTTAGTCAAGTATTGGTAGAGAAAAGACTCAAGGACTGATAATACAGTGGTGTATAGGTCTGAAAGTGAAAGGGCTTTGAGGACAGTGAGTTTGATGCCTAAATTCAAGGCAAAGGAAAGAGTGAGACAAATAGGAAGGCAAGGACAAAGTTATGAAGGTAGGTGTGCTATATTGAGAAGGCAAATGGCAGTTGATAAGCATAAAGTATATTTTCTAAATTTACCAGTCAAGGTGTCTTTTTTAGGTCAAGGGAATGAATTTTTCAAAGGAGGAACAGTGGAAGATTAGTTTCCAAGAGACATGGAAACCTTTTTAGGTGGTGTGTATGGTGCAAGAGCACTAATCATTTCAATTTTTTCTCTTTAGTTGTTACATGAAGAGTTGAGTCTAGGAGTTATATTCTAGGATTTTGGAGTGTTTTAAGTCAAAATAAGGTCTAATGTGACCATTTTTGATGTAATTGGAAACTTTGGTGTCCTTTGGGTCTATATTGTAAAAGTTGTAAATCATGCTAAAAAGTTGTTAAGGTTGAAAAAAGTTTTCAACGAAGGCTAAATGAAATTTTATTTTGTTAAGTCAGGTTCTTAGGTTGAATAAGATTTGAATGGACCATTTTTAATGTTCTAGGTGAATAAGAGATTCAATTTGCAAAATAATGCAAAAAGAGCAAAAATTGTTGTCAACAAAATATGCAAAAAGTGTAATTCTTGAACCCCAACAGTCATGGGGGGTTTGAAAGTTTTAGGGAGTTGAATTAGTTTTTTCATGATGAGAAAAGTTTAAATAATTTAATTTCATCAATGTAAGGGTTGCTTGGAGGATTTTAGAGGAAATAACAATAAAGATTTCCCTATTTTCATCAATTCTCTATGTTTTCTTGACATTCTCAGGTATGTACGGACCCATACTATTGTATTTTGTTTCAGATTTATTAGGAACCTTTGGAGGATGGTTCTATATTTCATTTGCATCCATTTGGGAGGATTTTCATTTAGTAAAACTCATTTTATTGTCAAATCTCAGAGGACAGTCTAAGTTTGCAGAATTAAGGGTTTTTTAAGTTTTAATGGAATTTTGACTCATTCCTCCTATTGTAAACTTTGTGGCTTGGAGGAATGAGTCTTATAAGTTGGTTTTGGTTGTTGTGATGAATATTTTGTGAGGGTAAATAGAATTAGTGAAGTTGAGTTGTTCTTGATGAAATTGAGTAGAAAAGTGCATGAAAATGGAGGTTTAAGGCAAGGGTTCAATGAAATCTTTGAGGGAAATGATATTTCTAGAAATTTTAAGCATTTACAAGCTAAAATAATGGTTTTTGAATTGATTCCAAGGCCTGGGAAGGTTTGTGATATGGTTTTTCAATAAACCCTTATATGAATAGCTTGAAACAAGGGTTTCTTGAATAGGCATTTGAGAAGGTGTGCCTCTACAAAAAATGGTGGATTTGATGGTTTTGGAGGCTAGTGAGTGTTTTCCATTAGTTTCTTAGATTGGTTGAAATATTAGAGAGGTGTCTCTTTGTAAAACTGCCCTAATTCATGGCCTAGGTCAGCGTAGGAATCAATAATTGGAACTGGTGTCTCAAAAGAGTGGTATGAGATTCTAAGTTATGTTTTAGAATGCTTTGGTAAGTTTTTGAAACAACAAGGATTTTTCTGGTCGAGTGAATTTGGGGTGAGTTTGGTTTAATTTTTTAGGTTTGCAGACCTACTAGGGAAGGAGAGTGCATTGTGTGGAGAAATACCCTTGTGAGGGTTTGAAGTTTCAATACTTGTTGAATAGGGTTGGATTTGTGTTGTTTGTGTTGGAAGACACCTTGATTTCTATCATCTCTTAAGAAGTGATACCTAATAGATATATGCTTTGTCCTCGAGTGCATCATTAGATTCTTTGAAATGTTAATTGCACTTGTATTATCAAAGAAGAGCGAAATAGGATCATCATGCACTACTTTGATATCTTTCAATGTCAGTTTTATCCATGAAACTTGTGTACAACAAGATGCAACAGCAATATACTCAGCTTCAATAGTAGATAAGGAAATTGAATCTTTCCTTTTACTCAACCATACCACCAATCTGCAACTAAGAAAGAATGCAACACCACTTGTACTTCTTTTGTCATCTACACATCCAACCCAATTTGCATCTATATAAGCACTTAGTGTGAATTCAGTATCCCTAAGATACCATAAGCCATAATTAGAAGTGCCATTCAAATATCTGAATATTGTTTTAACAATAGTAGCATGTGATTCCTTAGGATCTTCTTGAAATCTAACCACAAGACATACGAAATGCATAATATCTGGTCCAATAGTAGTCAAATACAATAGTCCACCAACCATAGATCTATATTTTCTCTGATCAGCCTTAGAAAAATCATCATTTTTACCTAATTTGCAACCAATCATCGGGTGTGTGCAAGAAGTTGAATCCACTATTTGGCCAAAAAGTGGGTGTTTTCCCTAATTTTTAGAATTTGTCACATTTGACCTTAAAATTTGAAGCACTTAGAGATGGAATCTTGAAAAAAGTCACTATTCATAAAATGTAGTACTTAGAGTCTAGTTTCCAAATATGTAATTTATTTCAATACCCAGATGATAAAAATTGATTTTCAATAGGCATTTATAAACATCGTTGTTTAAAAGTCACTTTTTTTGCCATACCATGCATGTGTACGTCATCCATATTTTGACCTAAATAATCATATTTTTCTAAATCCTTTTGGGAAAAGATTTGTATCTCACTGAAGCACATTTTCAATATTTTTTTGTAATTTTTTATTAAATTTTTTTTGTTAAATTTTTATTGGCTATATTTGTTGTTTTGAAAAATAGTAGTGTACGTCATGCATAAGATGACCTAAACTTATCAATTTTTTTTTTTCAAATTAAAAACAATTGTCTAAAGTACATTTTGGTGCAATTTGTTTTACAAAAAAATATTTTAATAAAAATTATTAAAATACTAAAAACCCCTGATAATTCAAGTTTATGGACCAGTTTCATCAAAAATTAATTGAAAAATAGAAAAAATTATCAAATTGTAAAAAAAATTACATATTTGGAATCTATACTATCTCATCTATAATGGGTTTTAATTTTGTCAAAAAAAATTGCAAAATATGTCTTCAAACATGTCGAAAGTCACTATTTCTATGATATTGACATGACCTTCAAGTTGTAGGTCAAACCAGGTCCAAAGCTTAGGTGCAGGTCCCCAAGCAATTTCTCGAACCAAAAAAAAAAGCTAAAAACCCAACCAAAAATTCATATTTTAAAAATCGGGATCTTGTTTTAAAACGAGATCTTGTTCCATAAAAAAACAATTTTTTTTTGGTTCTATGAAACAGGATCTCATTTTGAAAATTGTCAAAAACAAAAATTTTCCAAAAATGGAAAGTTTTCAAAATAGGATCCCATTTTGAAAAATTGCCAAAATGGAAATTTTTCAAAATTGAAAGTTTCCAAAATGGAAAGTTTTCAAAACGAGATCTCGTTTTGATCACGTTTTGAAAACTTTCCATTTTTGGAAAATTTTTAAAATGAGATCCCATATTGAAAATTTTCTAAAAATGGAATTTTTAAAAAAATGGGATCCCGTTTAGAATTTAGGCTCAGGATCCTAAAGCTAAATGGGATCCCATTTATTGAAAAGCAAGCTGACTTTGTTTTTTTCCAAAGGCAAAAAATTCCATGTTCTATGGACTCATCTTCTTGCATTTACCCCACCATAGGAGTGCATACCAGTTTGGAACCATCTATCCTAAACTTCTTCAACATCTGTTTCACATACTTAGACTGTGAAATAATAATCCCTTTCTTTGTTTGATTAATTTGTAGCCCAAGAAAGAAATTCATCTCTCCAAACATAGAAATCTCGAATTTTTTTGCATTTCTTCCACAAACATCTTACACATGGTTTCATTTCCTCCAAAAATAATGTCATCAACATATACAACCACAATCAATATTTTGTCATTTTCAATTTTAAAATGCAGATTACTATATGCCATACCTTTATTGAAACCTTGTTTAATCAAATACCTATCTAACCTTACATACCAAGCTCTAAGAGCTTGTTTCAATCCATATAAAAGCTTTCTTCAACCTACAAACCATATCTGGTTGATTTGGTAACTGAAATCCTTCTATTTGTTCCATGTAGACCTCTTCTTCTATCTCACCATTCAAAAATGTAGACTTAACATCCATTTGATAGACCTTGAAATCTTTATGAGGAACAAATTCTAAGAACATCCTAATAGCTTCCATTCTTTCCATCGGAGAAAAAGTCTCTTGAAAATCTATGCCTTCTACTTGTGAGTAGCCCTTACATACAAGCCTTTCTTTATTTCTGACCACTTCTCCATTCTCATTTAACTTATTTATGAATACCCACTTTGATCCAATAATGTTTGTCTACCGATCTAGGGACCAATTCCCAATTTTTGTTCTTCTCAATTTGCATAGTTCTTCTTTCGTAGCTTCCATCCAATGCTCATCTTTACTTGCTTCACTTACAAGCTTCAGTTCAATCTTAGAAAGTAAACATAGATTTATCTCACTAGCAGTAGCTTTGCTTCTTGTCATTACTCCTTTTGTCTTGTCTCCAATGATCTAATTTTCTGAATGATTTTTTTGCACATACTTAAGTGTCTTAGGGGACACCACCGGAGCTTCTTCTTCTTCTTCATTTTTCTCCTCTTGCACATCCTTCTCCTATTCTTCCACAACTTCTTCAATCCTTACGTAGTCAATTTCATCAAATACATATCCATCAACATCAATTGAATTCTTCATTGCTTCATCAACCTTGGCATTTGTGTTTTCTACAATCTTTCTTAGTCTTTTATTGAAGCATCTATAAGCTTTCCTTTTAGTAGAATATCCAAGAAAAATACCTTCATCGCTTCTAGCATCAAACTTCCCTAAATTTTCATCTTTTATGATATAACATTTTCTTCCAAATACCTTGAAATACTTAAGAGTAGGAATTCTTCCACACCATAGCTCATAGGGGGTCTTTGTACTATTTTTTCTTGCTTGAACTCAATTAAATACATAAACAAAAGTGTGAATAGCTTCTCTCCAACAAAATTCTAGTAGACTAGAGCCTCAATAATTACTAATCTAGAAGCTTCTTGAATTGTTTTGTTCTTGCTTTTGACAACTCCATTATGTTGAGGAGCTCTTAGAGAAGATAACTGTCTTTTTATTCCATGAGCTTCACAAAACATATTAAACTCATGGGAGGTGAAGTCACCACCTCTATCAAACCTTAAGAATTTTATCCTTAAATTTACTTCATTCTCAACCATAGCTTTGAATGACTTGAATATATCTCATGCATCGGATTTTTCTCTAAGAAATGTAACCCATGTATACCTAGAGTAATCATTAATCAAAAGAATAAAGTACATTTCACCTTATACACTTATCACTCTTGCAGGACCATAGAGATCTGTATGAGTTAAATCCATTAGTTCAATAGTAGATTTTTCCTTTGATCTAAAATTGCTTCTTGCTTGCCTCCCAAATTGACAATTCCTGCAAATAGCATTACTAGGCTTTGTAATCCTTGGTAAGTCTCGCACAACATGTACTACACTAATCCTTGCCAAATTGGAAAAATTCATATGACACATTCTCTGATTCCATAGCCAACTATCATTAATCTAAGTCATAAAGCATCGTCCATCAGCACCCTTAAGTTAAAATATATTTCCTTTCAAATATGTCTTTCCTATTATAATCATTGTTCTAGAGTCTTTCCTAGTTTCACATCTCTCATCCTTAAATACAAGATTATATAATTTACTGCACATCTTTCTAGCAGTCAAAATATTATTCCTTAAGCGTTTAACATAGTAGACATCATCAGTATTATGCTTTCCATCAAAACTTACTAAACCTATCCCACAAATTTTAGCACCAATATCATCTCCAAACATAACTAAGCCTCCATCATATTTTTCAAGTTTAACAAACTTACTCTTACCACCAGTCATGTGATGTGAACAACCACTACCAATAACTCAATAGTTATTTTAAAGTTTAGCATGTAGGGCAGAGATCAAAGTACCTTCACTTTTCTCCTTCTCTGGAGAGCATTCCTTCTCCTATTCTTCAAAATTAGCAAAAGTAGGTTCATCTTTTATAGCCAAGAACAAGAATTCATTATCATTAGGATCTCCATAATCAAATTCCTCATCAAAAATACTAGCATCCTCATTCACATAATATGCTCTATTGATCTTCTTTCCTTTTTCTTTCTTTGTTAAATCTTTGTGTATTCCTCTTAGCTCTTTCTAAACATCTTGTGTTTCAATTTTTGGCCTTTGGCCTTACCCTTTACCCCTTATCATTTCCCCTTTGGTAAAATGTAAGTCTTACCTTCAATTTCCAAAGTCTTGAGGAGTATTTTCAATTTTTTTCTAAGTCTTGGTTTGTTGAACTTCAGTGATTAGGTTTTCCTCTTGCCTCTTTCATCTTCTTTCCTTCTCTTTCTATCAGGTTTTAGGTGTCATCCTTCAACCTTACCTTGGTGTGAAGTGGGTTGGCTATATTCTTGGGCACATTTTATAAGTTATGCCTAAACTATAAAGGAAAAGCTTGTATATTTTTTTGGATTTCTTGCTTCTCTTTTAATAGCAAAAAGGATCCTTTCAAAATAATAGACATTATAGAGTTTCTTCTACAATTCTTTGTTTCACCTTGTATGAATGATTTGATGTTGTAGGTTTGATTTCATGTTTTGAATCCTTTTTATTTCTCATTTTTACAATTTGGAGCAAGGGTTTCATGTCAATACATGTTATATGTATTGTGTTGAATGGTTTCAATAGGTTGTAGTTGTGAAAATGCCTATTTTTCCTTCAAACAACTTTGAATCCAAGCCTTCTTATAAATTATTTATGTTTTTCATGGTTAAAGCTGAGTTGTGAAAACAAAAGGTCTTTTATTGATGTTAATTGTGAGTTGAAGCAGTAGGTAAACCTACATTTTTTGTGTATCACCTCTTTAGTTTTAGGTTTTTCATTTCAAGCATCTTTCTTCCATTTTCCTTGATATTTTTAGTGGTTTTAGGTGATCCATCAAAGCATGATGATCTTCTCCATAGATTCAACCTCATTGCACAAGATCCCACACCTTGATGTCATTTCCATGTTTCACGGGATGGCTAAGTGTCATACTTAGCTAGGGTGCAATCCTAAGTGATAATGATTTTTGGCAAGCCCAGTGGGAAAATTTCATAAATCTTTACTTCATTCTATTAAGGAGGTGGTGACCTATCATCAACATTTCTATCCTTGAAGAGGTAGTTCTACAAACATCGGGTGACTACAAATTTATTTAGGTGACTCTACTGGTATGTACGCATTTCTTTGGTTGACTAGATTTATGTTCTTGTTTTAAAATAGTTGCAAAGGATCTCCCTATGCCTAAGTATGTGAAATTTTAATGGAAATCACATGTATACTCCCCCATTCATGAAAATTCCAAATTTACACCTTCCAATCAGCAATATCAGGTTGGTAATACCCCCCTTTTTCCTCTCAAATCCCTATTGTAATGGGTCATCATCCATGTTTGAATGCTTGCCTCCCACTGACCCCCAATCAGTTTTCTTGGTAACCCACACATTCCTATCAACAAGAGACTCATCATTTTGTAAACCAATATTACTCTCCCAGTTGACCCCAAAATGTAGATAGTATGGGGGTTAGTGACCTCAAATGCATCTTGATGGATTTCAAAAAATAGTTGGGTGAAATTACGAGGGAGTAGGAGTATTTTTCTCAACATTGGGAGCTTTATCATCAAACTCATGTTCATCAACAAGAGTTAGAAGCTCAATGGAGGCATGAACAACAGTTAGAGGCCAAAGAATACAATAAGAAGAGTGCATACAGAGACAACCTACTACTAGGAAAGAGCATCTTAGAGTTTCCCTTGCTCTTGCACTATTGCCTGAGACTCAAGCAATCCCTTGTGTGCCTAGTTTGAGGAAAACACCTCCACCAATCCTAGAACACTCTGCTAAGGAGGAGGTTCATATGTATAAATTTGTAAGTTTTAGGAATCCTAATTAGCCTCTTGAAACCCCTATTGAACCTCCTATGCCATTAAGTGGATTTCCTATGTTGGAGATCCTAAATTTTGAGAGCTTCCATTCCTCATGAGAACCTATTCATGAGGAGGCTCAAATCCTTACTCCTTTTGAGTAGCCCCTTCTTGAGTTTCAACAAGAGATCCAATTCCCTTTTGACCATTTTTCTCCTTCCATTTCTATTTCACTTTGTAAAGGTGGACCTATTGTATGGGATACTAATTGGTCAGAAGAATAGAAGAGGGAGTTGTTCCTAGCTAGGAGTAAAGAGTTTGTTGTTGAAGATCCTTCATGTGCTCCACAAAATGGGTGCGTTGACCTATTGCAAGAAATAGTTGAAGATAATAAGTTGCACTAGCAAGGCATTAAAAAGGTAGAAAAAATTAATATAGTAGAGGAATTAGTCCTCTCATTTGATGACCTCCCAAGTTACTTTATTGAAGAGGAGGAGGATAGATCACCTATGCCTACATCAAATGAGGCCTTTGAGCATCCCGAGCCCGACTTGATGGATGAAGATCACTCCAAGGTTTTGGAGTAGCAATAGTAGACATGTTTACCCCCTATCATAGTGGATGAAGATCCCCTATTGGTTGAGGTCTACAGTTCTGAGGTGGAGGACCTCTTTTGGGATGTTATAGAAATATTTTTTTCAAGTTTAAACATCAAACCTCCATCCCCAAAAGAGGATTTGTGCAAGCATAGAAGTGAAGTGATAGCAGAGGATGTGGCATCTATTACATGCCAAGAATTTTATTTTTTTGTGGATAGTTTCCAAGAAGAAGAAATGAAAATAGAGGGACAATTTGAAGAATTGAGTTCTTCACTTGAACTGTCTCACAAATCTAAGGTATTTGTTGATTAAGTGTGCATCAATGCATGTAATTATGATGCATGTTGGTTTTTTTTGGTCCCTAAATGTAGCTTTGTTCAAGATGAAGATGTGACCTTTGACATTATGGATAATGCGATTGAGTTAGAATTCTTCACTTGGGACCAACATATAGAAAAATATACCATTGAGCAGCCACACATTTTCTTGGAGAGTGATGCTCCTGATGCTCAAATTGATAATATGCTTGAGCTTCAATGTTTTGTATTTGAGATGCATGAATAAGAGATTCCTTATGCTAATCAACAATAAATTTTGGCATATTTTACATCACCATGTGAGCTGGAAAATTTTTATTTTTGTTTGAGTTCATGCAATGAGAGGGTTAGTTGTGATAGTGATGGCCTATCCTTTTGTGAAGAAAGTTATCTTCCTTATGCAAAAGGTTTATTCCTTGATGCTAACCTATCTTCAAAAGCTTTCACCCTTGATGCTGTATGTTTAGCTAATGCACCAATGTTAGATGAATTTTTCACTTGCATCATATGGTTTCCTTATAGTGGCATTTTTTATGAATGAAGTCATCCTTCATCTTGCAGGCATTTTGTGTAGCTACATGCATGTTGGCAACAGTTTTCAATGGTTGTAGTTGGGTGAGGTTTGCAACTATGATTTGAGGGAGATCAGCTCTTTGAAAAGGTTCATATTTGATAGAGGAAATTTTCCATTATTTGCCTCTTGTTAGTTTAATGTACATATTATATTTATCTTGCTTTCCATTAAGTGCCTCTTGCACACCTTGCATTCTCCTTAAGGGAATTGTGTTCCTAGCTTCATGTTTTCCTCTAAGTGCATCTTGCACATATTATGTTTCACTTTGAGGAAGCCTGGTTGTTGAATTTTTACCTTCATGAATCCATGCCCAATGGACTTATAATGCCCCTAGATCCCATGATTTGCAAGCAATCATCTCACAAAAATCACCATGAATGTTCCCATTTCATGCCACCCTTTTTATGACCCATTATTGATAACCAATCTAAGAGATCATACATGGGCCATCTTACATGAATTTTCCATGAAGGGTCTTAAATCATCTTGATCTATATTAGGATCTATGATGATTTCTTAAAGAATTCATAACGATTACAGTTCCAATCTCCAAATTACTAAAATGAAATCAACACCACAACATAATTAAACTAATGGAATTGAAAAAAAGACAAAATTTAGAGACACAAGAAAGAGAGAATGCAAACAGCTTGATAATAGAGTTGATCGTAAGAATGACTACGTCTCTAGGCCCCTCTCCAAAGAGTAGACCGATCTGATTGATATCTTCAGAAATTCGGTATTACATTTGTTTACAAGATTTTCCCTTCAAGCATGATAGAATTCCAACATTCTCTCGATGTACAAGATCAGCAATTCATCTCTCCATAAATTATCTCAAGTCTTCAACACCTAAATCATGTATAATTTGGATGAACTTGAATAATGTCCCCCTAAAGCCTCTAACCCCCCCCTTTTATACAAAAAATTTACTCAATTGGGCTAATAACCAATTAATCTACAAAATCAACCTTATCTCTCCAATTTTACATAAAAATCCTTATTCTTATTTATATGAGAATCAATAATATTCTCCATAAAAATCATCAAGCCTCTTCAAATTGGTTAGATTTGGGCTTTTATTGTTTTGGAGGTTTTTTATTCTTAATCCTTAAAAGGATTATTGTTTTTGAATTTGGAGGGAGTTGTTTTAAATTTAAGGCATATGGTTTTGAAATATGTTGGTGTAATTAAATATCTTGTACCTTGTCCTAGGTCATAATTACACCTTAGTTAAGTTTACTTAGGGACCACATAGGAGGTTGTTGGAGAATTTCCACTTTTGGTGGACTTGACATCTCATCACCTCATCATTTCCACCTTTTGTGGACATATCATGTGATTATCTCTCCATCTTTGGTGGAGTGATAAGTCTTCCTAGTTGTCTCATGTCATAAGATTCTGACACTTGTCATAATCTTATGCCCTTCTATGTTCTCACCTTGGCTATTTAACCAAGGGGTCTCTATCATTGTAATCAATCATAATCAGCATATCATATTAATGACATTGAATACAGTTTATTCTTGTCATAATCTTTCTCTCTTCTTGTGCTTTCTATTTGGTCCATAGATCTTGGTGGCTGCCATAGCCAATTCTAACATGGTATCAGAGCGTGTTTGGAGCCATTGGAGAGTCTTATTCTGAAGAGAGATTCCAAATCTGAGGAGGTTCCGTTCGTGGCTCTTTGTTGCAGGTTCAAATCGAGCTTGCTGGTGCAAATCTGAGCTCACCATTGTGTCCGGAAGGTTCGAAATAGTCGATTTTTCCTTTTGTTTCGTCCAAATCGGAGCTACGAGGCCAAATCTATGAGGGTTTAAAGCTGAAGAGTGGTTGCCAGATCCAGAAGGTAGCTGCAATTTTGGAGCATTTTGGGTCAAATCCAACCCTGCCATCGCGTCCAGAAGGGCCAAAAACCCTAAGATTGACTTTCAAATCGTCTGATTCGGAGCAGTTGTCCGGTGAGGCAAAAATTTATTGCCCGAAGAGCCGTACGGCCCCCAGGCGTCATTATGATGACGGTATGATTTTTTCAAAAACATAATTTAAATCAATCAGAAAATTTTTGAAAAATTTTTATAAAAAAAAATTCATTTCTGCTGATTGAATTTAATTTAAAAGTTTTTATTCAAATCAAAAATCAAAAAAAATTTAAGTTTTTTAAAAGTCTACGGAGCAGACCAGGGTACGCATAGTACCCATTCTGCAGATTGTACCCGCGCAGGGCCCCTCCACCACGCGGTGTTCACTGGTTACCCAGCGGCGGGCCCGCACACATCCACAGCCGGAGTTTATTACCGGCGGCGGTCTAACAATAAAATCCGGCGACCAGCGGCATTCAGTCAAATTTCGGCCAATCAACACCAAAATCTAGCGGCTTCACACATTTAAATCTTCCAGAAAAAATCCTCCAATCCGGAAAAGCGAGATTCCTTCGGAATATTCCGTCGGCGGCGTGACGTGCAAATAGCCGTCAAATTCAAGCTCATAATAAAAGCATATTCTGTTTGGGTGAATATTCCAGGTGGGGGATGATTTTTCTTTTGACGGCTGCCAGACCGTCAAATTTAACCCCTTAAAATGATGACATCAGCGTTACATCATTGATGACATCAGCGTCCATTTGAAATTTTTGCCCCCTTCACCGTTGGGCCCTTTGATTTTTCAATCGAACTTCAAGCGCTCATATCTTGCTCATTCTAACTCCTTTTTTCGAGCAATTTTTTTTTATTTAGGCTAGAATTTCGTGCTCTACGTATTGGTGCAATCAGTTTTTGGTTTTGGTGCCTGGTTTTTCCATAATTTGCATATTCTCACAGATGTTGCTGCTTCGTCCTCGTTTTGGGAACTTCGGGAGCTCATAACTTGCTCCTACCATAACATTTTTGAGTGAAACTTTTTTGAAAGTGCATGATTTTTTGTGTACTTCTCGTTGGTATGATCAGATTGATCTTATTTTTTACCAAAATTCTTATTTGATACTATGGCCTATTTTGGCATTTGTAATCACTAAGATCAAGTCTAGCTTGTTGTTCTTGGCATCTAGCAACTGTAAACACACTAAATATAAAGTGCCAAATCAGATTTTTCTTGGGGGTTTCTTGATTGAGTGATTTGGGGGGGGTCTCTTGGTGCATTGCCTTGATCTGTTTGCTTTGCTCTTTCACTCTCATGGATCATTCTAAGGTTCCTTTGCTCACATCATATAATTATTCAACATGGCATCAAAATGCATGGAATATACTAATGACAGAAGGTCACTCTCTATATGTTGAAAATAAGGTACCTCAACCTACAGATGATGAGAAAAAGTTAAAATGGATGATCAAACATGCCAAAGCTCTTGGGTGTCTTCGTAGACTAGTTTCTCAAGATTTGTTGTTTCAGATTGAATCATGTAAAAATTCTCATGAAGCTTGGGAAAAATTGAAAACATTGTATGGTACAAAAGATGAAGTAAGAGGCTATCAAATTGATAATGATTTGATGAATCTTGATCCTAAGAACTTTGACAACATCCAAGACTACATCACTAAGGTTAATGATCTAAAAGAGAAATGTAAAGCATGTGGAATTGATAAGAAGGACATCCAGTTGGTGTACAATACAATGAACAAGCTTGGTCCTGATTATGCTTCTTTTGTTTCTAGCTTTCATACTCATAGATTGACTATGGGGTCTGCATACACTACACCTTCATTTACAGCATTTTCTGAGATGTTGATACATGAGCAACAAAAGCTTATCTCAATGGGTCTCATCAAGAGTTCTAAATCTCAGGCATTGTTGGTTAATCAAGTGAAAGAATCAGAATTAGATAAGAAACAGAAGAAAGCAAAGAATAATCAACATTCAGATCAAGCAAAGGATAAACCACATCAAGAAAAGAAAAAATCTTCTTCAAAAGGAGAATCATCTAAGAAGGAGAGACCTTTTTGTGCTTATTGCAAGAAGGATGGACATGAAGAACACTATTGTTATAAGAAGGACATAGATGAGTTGAAAAATCTTCTCAAAAAGAATCACATTGATTTTCCTTCTAGAATGTCTAAATCTTCTTCTCCTTCTACTTCAAAACAGTCTAAAAAGGACAAAGGTCAAACATATATATCAGGATATAAAGGACAAGTTGTTTGTGCTCATTCAAGTCCAGGATTAGGGAGATGGCTTCTAGATTCAGGAGCATCACATCATATGGCATCTTCACAAACTATCTTCTCTTCATTTCAGCCTTGTTCAATGTCTCCTATCTTGATGGGAAACAATACATACATGAGTGTAACAAGGAAGGGATCTATTAGCATTGGGGAGAACACTTTTCAGGATGTCTTGTGTGTTCCTCATTTGACAAACAATCTACTTTCCATTTATCAGATTACACATGGTGGAAATGGGAGAACTGTGGAGTTTACTCCTGATTCTATTATCATTCGTGACTTGGAGACTAGAGATGTCATTGCTACTAGGGTGGTTGATCATTCATCTCGGTTGTATTCCTTTGCACAGTTTACTTCTGATGATGACTTTGTTCATTCGACTGTTGATCACAACTATGATTCTGAGGAGACATTTGGCTTTTTGAACTTGGGCATACTCACTTCAGATCCAGTTCTTGAGCCTTGCATTTCATCTCCTCCATCTACTGTTGCAGTTGATGATGCTTGTGTTGCTATAGTTTTGGCTCCTAGTGATTTAGTGCAGTAGAATTCTGATTGTCTTCCAGATATGGTTACTTTTGATGACCTAATAGGTGTTTCAGACTTGGTTGTGGAGTCTCATCTTTCTGATTTGGAGGACACCATTGATGACATACATCTTCTCTTTGATGAAGATGAACCTTATTCAGTTGTTGTGAGGGAACACTTTGACCCTTTTGTTCATTCTCTACATGATCATTCTTCATAGTTTGGCGTGAGTGTGGATTCTTTTGGACAGCATTTGGAGGAGGGTTCTTTGTCTTCAGAGGGGATATCTTTGTCTTTGGATAGTGCTCTACATTCATCTCTACTAGATGTTGGGTTTTCCTCTTCAGCAATGTGGCCTAGAACGCCTGATTGGAGTGGTTCAGCTTTCTGCATCGACATGGAGACACTTGGGCATGCTTCAGAGACAACACCATCATCCATCATCCATCTTCATGATATCCTGCATACATCCTTGGTTCTGTTTCTTCCCAAGGGGAGGAACGTTGTTTGGCGAGATTGGATCATCTTCAGCATTCAATGTCGAGCTTCTACCATTCTTGCAGGAGACTCAACATTGAGGGGGGGCTACTTTGCTTCTCTTCTACTTCTCTCTTATGGGGGGGTCTTTTTCCTCACTTGGGGTTTTTACCTTCTCATTCTTCATTGAGAGCATTTCTATTTTGTTTTTCATCTCTCTTTTGAGGGGTAGTTTTGTCCCATGAGGTTTTCTCCCTTTCCTCGCTTGTGAGAGATTTCATTATTTGTACATGGGTACCTAATATGGCCTAGTAGCCGGGACCCATCTTGCATTGTTTGCATTTGTGCACTACTCCCTAAGTTGCACTTAAGGGGGGGTGTTGGTGTAATTAAATATCTTGTACCTTGTCCTAGGTCATAATTACACCTTAGTTAAGTTTACTTAGGGACCACATAGGAGGTTGTTGGAGAATTTCCACTTTTGGTGGACTTGACATCTCATCACCTCATCATTTCCACCTTTTGTGGACACATCATGTGATTATCTCTCCATCTTTGGTGGAGTGATAAGTCTTCCTAGTTGTCTCATGTCATAAGATTCTGACACTTGTCATAATCTTATGCCCTTCTATGTTCTCACCTTGGCTATTTAACCAAGGGGTCTCTATCATTGTAATCAATCATAATCAGCATATCATATTAATGACATTGAATACAGTTTATTCTTGTCATAATCTTTCTCTCTCTTCTTGTGCTTTCTATTTGGTCCATAGATCTTGGGTGGCTGCCATAGCCAATTCTAAAAAAATATTTAACAAAACCAACCGAACTCCTATCCATTTTTGAGGATCTCAAATAGTGTAATGGTTACCACCTATTTTAGCACCCCACTAATGCAAGGTTCAACTCCCACTAGCCAACTTTCCAATGGCTTGCAACTATTTTATTTGACAAAACAAACTACTCACTATATATAAACAAAGGTTAGTCGTGTGGTGTGATGACATGGCGGGAGATTGGAAGATGAGTGGTGGGCGGTTCAAATCCCGCCACATACCTTTTTCATTCCAAAAAACTAACAACTCAACCCACTAGAGGAGATGATATGGGGTGCCACGTGATGCGTTGAGGAGGCGCCACATGGCACAATATGATTGGATGCTCTGAGATGATATGTATGTCGATGACAATGTGATGACATGGACGCCTAGTGACATGTCCCAAGGTGCCACGTAGAACCCAAAAATGTGCCACATGGGATTTTTTATTCATCCACATATTGCCACGTGTCATCTGATGATTGGCCCTTGTCATTGAATACACCATGTTGATGCCATTATTGTACTTGGTCAACTACAAACTTTGACCACTTGTATTTCATGCAAAAGGACTTCATTTCCATGAAACGAACATCATTGGAAAGATTACGATGATATTTTCGCATTGACACCGAATTTGACCACTTTTGACAATGTCAATTTTTGGCCCTTTTTTTCTTTGACCTAGCTCTAAGGTTGACCAAGGTTTGACTGGGTATATCTTGGGCTTTGTAGCTCCATTTGACTCTGTTCGAGTTGTGTTTGAGTTAGAATTTTACCCTCTTTCTGATGATGTTGATTCTAAAGGTAAAAGATAAAGTTCAATTTTTGACCAAAATCCTCTAGATCAGTCCTCCCCACTAGAGAGCTTTTGGACCTCTAAAAGCTTGATTACTCAGAAAGTAAGTGAGGGTTAAATATCATCAACTGATGGAACCTGAATGTCAGTCTCCTCATCCAATATCATTAGAGGTTCATACAACTTCAAGTTCTCAACATTTACAGTTGAATATATCTACATGTATGGAGGAAGATTGAGGTGAAAGGCATTGGTTTTGATCTTTTCCAAGATCTCAAAGGGACCATACCAAATTGGATTGAGCTTCCTTCCTTCACCTTGTATCCTTTCCTTGCTAATATGTAACCAAACGCAGTCACTGACTTGAAAATTATGATCAGTGTGATGTTTATCATGTCGAGCCTTGTATTTAGCTTGACTCTTTTCCAACTATGTTTCCACTACTTGATGGATGAATTGGAATTTCTAGATGAACTTCAAAGCCTTCTCTAAATCCTGGCATCAATCTTCAACTTCATCTTTCCCAAAATTAAAATCCATCAAAGTATTATGCACATAACCGAAACAAGTCTCAAAGGGAGACCTCTTTGTAGAAGAGTGTGTCACATGGTTGTAAGCATGTTGCACATAATGAACACTCTCATCCCACAATTTGGGATGCTTGGTATAGTAGCCTCTGAGTAGATGCACAACTATCCTATTTACTACCTTTTTCTATCCATCAATCTATGGACGAAAGGTTGTACTCTTCTTCAGTCTGGTGTCCATGAGTCTCCACAAAGCTGAACAAAATTTCCTTAAGAATCGACAATCTCGATCTGATACAATAGAATTAGGTAACCCCAAATGAATCCATACAAATTGAAAGTACATTTGAGTTGTTAGTTTAGTAGTGACCTACTTTTTACATGGCATTAAGATACACATTTTGTGGAACCGATCAACTACTACATAAAGATAGTCATGACCCTTCCTAGACATAGGTAAACCCCTAACAAAATCCATACACACTTTCCCATGGACGGGATGGAATAGGTAATGATGTGTACAACCCCAGTTTTTTGTTACTCATTTTACTAGTTGCACACATTATACAACCCTTAATGTATTTGGTGAGAGTTTCTTGCATTTTAGGCTAGTAACAATATTTCTGCAATTGATTAATTGTTTTACTTACCCCAAAATGTCTTACAATCAAAGAGGTATGAGCTTCACGGATTACATGTGCTTGTTCATCTTTTGGAATACATAACTTTCCCAAATGATACAAAAGTTTACCTTGCACATAGTAATATTTCTCTTCTATCTCTTTTCCTGCCATTAAAGCTAAATAAATTTCCTTAAATTTTTCATCATTAGCATATTGTTCTTGAAAACTTTCATGCACCATGGAACTACCTTTAAGGATAATCAATGAGTTCATAATAGGAGGCCTAGAAAGAATATCTACTACTTTGTTATGGGTACCTTTCTTGTACTTAATTACTTGGTGAAACTGTTGCAAAAATCCCATCCATTTGAAATGCCTACTTTACTATAGTTTAGACAGTGAGTGCAAATATTGTAGTGGTTGGTGATCAATGTGGATTAGAATTTTTTTCCCCATTATGTAATGTTTCCATTTTTTAACACTCTGAACTAATGCATAAAGTGCCTTTTCATAAGTAGGATAGTTACTTACTACTCCTGAAAAGGTTTTAGAGTGGTAGCAGACTAGTTTACCTCCTTGCATAAGAACAGCTCTCATGGAAAACCCGCTTGCATCAGTCTCAATCTCAAATGGTTGATGTAGATCTGGTAAAGCTAGAACTGGTGCAGTGCTTAAATTTTCCTTCAAAGTGTTGAAGGCCTTCTGTTGTGGACCTCCCCACTAAAAAATTTTCTTCATACTTGTCAATGTATGCAATGGTAATGCAATGTAGGAGAAGTTTGCAATGAACTTTCTCCAGTACTATACTACACCTAAGAAACTTCTAACTTCTGTTACAATACTTGGCTTAGGCCAGTTTACAATAGATTTGACCTTCGCAGGGTCTACCTTCAATTGAAAATTCCCTACGACATAGCCTAAGTACACTAGAGATGTCTTTGTAAATTCACACTTAGACATCTTTACATAGAGTTTTTCTTTTCTCAAAACACTAAAAAATTTCTTTACATGACTTACATGATCATCCCAAGACTTGCTAAATATAAGAATATCATCTAGATATACAATGAAAAACTCATCAATGAAAGGATGAAAGACATCGTTCATGACTCTCATGAATGTGGCAAGTACACTACAAAGCCCGAAGGGCATAACCAACCATTCATAAAGTCCTTGTTTTGTCTTGAAAGCAATTTTCCAAATGTCATCTTCTGCAATTCTAATCTGATGATAACCACTTTGCAAATCCAATTTAGTTAAATAAACTGCATGCTTTAACTGATCAAGTAAATCATCAATTCTTGGAAGAGGATACCTATTTTTTACCATTATCTTGTTTAGGGCATGGTAGTCAATGCACATTCTCCAAGTTCCATCTTTCTTTGGAACCAACACAATTGGAGAACCACAAGGAGATGTACTAGGATGAATGACTCCTTTCTCCACTAACTCCTGAACCTGTTTCTTGATTTCCTTATTCTTCATAATGGACAAAATTTATAAGCCAATATTAGGCAATGGCACATCCTGTTGCAACTAGATTTCATGTTTTATTTCCCTCTTGGGTGGCAACCCCTTTGGTTCCTGAAACAATTCATCATAAGCGGAAACAATTTTGACCATTTCAACCTTATGTTTTGAGTCACACCCCTTAAATTCCTTATAATTATCTTCTTCTTTTGCTTTTACAAGCATTAACACAAAGTTCTTGCTAGAGTTGACTAACCTTTTCATTTGACTAGCATTAACTAGTGCGAGATTAATCTTGACCTTGTGTGCACGTACAATGTATTCCACCCCATCTTTAAAAATATGATACTTGTTTCTCCCCCCTATAAAAGATTTCATTTCTATCATACAAATAAGGACTCCCTAATACAAGCCCACAAATATCCAAAGGTACAACATCTACTTCTACTTCATCAATGAAATTAGCAATGATGGCAAAACGCAATTTGCACTATTTTTTCACCTACAACTATGCATCATTACATACCCATCCAAGTGGATAGGGATTAGGATGAGGAGTAGTAGTTAGATTCAATTTCTTAACAACCTCTTCAAAAATCAAGTTGACTTGAGAGCCCGAATCAAATAGTGTATCAATCTTTATGTGTTTAGCTACCACATGAATGTGAAACAGTTCATTCCACTATTTATCAACTTTAGGAGTGGATACTTTACTTGAATTACTTGTACTTGCATTAAAAATACTTGCATTAGAAGAGAGAATTATACATTTCCCTTTACCTTTGATCCCGGTAGCAACAATCTTTGTCTAATCTCCAGAATCAGATCCAAGATCCTATTGATGATAGCAGCATTAGTCTTTTTTTTCCTTTATTTCCTGCAAATCTTTTCGGCCTTGCCTCTGGATGCAATTTCCAAAACCTCAATTCATCATGCCCCTCTTTCTTGCAATGTGATCATGTGGGTTTTTCACCCTCTTTCTTCACCATAGTTGTCTTCTTTCCTTTATCATTATCTTTTTATTTATCTTTACCCTTAGACTTTCCCTCAAACTTAGATGGTTTTTTATCAAACTTACCAATGAATGATCCCTTACCTCTAGACTCTAAGTGGGTAGCTTGGACACAAACTTTGTCAAGGTTATTGGGATTCAAAACCAAAATTGAATGTCTAAGGTAGGAATGAAGACCTCCTATGTACTTCAACAAAGTATCCTAGGTGCACAATGGAACATCTAATGTAATAGCCCTTTTACGAAATTCATGAGTGTACTCCTGAATGGACTGACCTTTCCCTTGCCTAAACATCTGCCACTTCATCATTAATTGTTGCATGTAGCCTAAGGGATAGAATTGCTTTTTAAGAGCACTTACAAATTCTGTCCAGGACAAATTGACTTTACCATGTTGAGAGATTTTTTCCCTAGTCCTACTCTCCCACCAAGTTAGAGTTGTACCTGTAGACACATAAAAATGACCTAGGCCTGTAAGCTCTATTTTTACCACTTTCATCCTAGCATAATTATGGCATTTAATTATGTCTTTGGTCCACATTCGACTATTGATTAAATAATTCAGAATTATTTAATTGGCTCATGTCTCTTATATTCTTCATGATTATTAAATAAATAAATTTTATTTATTTATCAAATACATCGTTAATTGTCTAAAGTCTTCCCCTAATTAAATAAATTTTTAAATCTATTTAATTACCTTTCTTCATTTATTCTTCCTGATTATTAAATAAATGAATTTCATTTATTTATTTAATGTCACTAATTGTCATAATTAAATGAATTGATTAATTTATTTAATTATTAGTCTTATCTGCTAAATTAAATAATTATATTTAATTATTTAATTGTCAAAATCTATAGTCCCCTCATATGAAATAAATAAATTATTTAAAATGTCATCATATTCTTAACTGACAGTCCGTTTTGGTAAATAATTGGAAAATCAAATATTTATTATCTCATAAAATCCATATTTTGAATTAATTTAATTCAAAATGGTAAGTAATATTCTAAAAATCAAGTAATCGGGCATATTCTTGATTTTCCAAATCTAATATTCAGTTCATCTCTTATCTTCTTGATTTTTTGAATCTCACAAATCAGGCAGTCTTTATCTTCTTAATTTTTGAAAATCTTTATTTTTGAATTAATTTCCTCATTTATTCTCCATCGTCGATTCGATCTCCTTAGATGGCATCTTGACTGCTCGATTAAGGATTTTTCCCTAAACCTGATTAGAGATTATTAGATTTAATCTCATCCTCTGATTTTAGGTCTTCGTCAAAATTCAATCTCATCCATTCATTCAAAATGGCATTTTATATAAAATGCCATTCTCCTCTCATTTTTCAATGACACAGAGACATTACATGTTCATGAATTAAATCATTCTAGCATATTTAGGCATAGGCATTTCATTCATATTACAATAGGCATTAGGCATTTAGACTTTGATCAAATCCTTCAAATCTTGGTGTAGGCCTTAGATATTTATTTTCAAATTGCTCGTCATGATGAATCTAAGGGCAAAACATCAACCAGCAAGCTAGAAGGTGTTACAAAAGTGAATCATGGAAGCCTCAGCGATTTACAGGTATAATCATTCGTTGTTTTAACTTCCATTGTATTTTGTAATTGCTTTGGGTTTTAGTTTTTGCTAACCTTTAATCTAATCCTAAAAATAACCCTTAGTTACATTGGTGAACCCGACTCTATTTTTTTTCCCATACGGTTTTGCATGTTTTCTATCATTTTGCAGGTACAGGTACAGAGGGACGCAACTATTTTTTAATATGTGACACATCTAATGTGTCACGATGCATTCACCAAATATAACACCGCAATCGCTCTGTCGTGCCGCATTCAAAGCTTGCAAAGTTGCATTCATCTAACCATGATGCATTTGACCCACAGAGCGACGCATTGGCTTTGTCGCAACACATCTAACTGGTAATATTTTCTACTTAATTACATTCAAGCTTTTGTTGTTTTCCTTATTCTTTTAATTTTGGTTTTTATGCATTATGTCTAGCTAGGATTTGTGGTACTAATGGTCATTTAAAACATGCGGCATTGGATTTCTTCGGGGGTCAAAGGAAAAAAATAAAACTACTAATGTGTGGTCTTCCAGGTTTGAACGTCAAAGAATAAACACTAAAACATTGTGCTTGTATTTTTCTTAGATTAGTACACACTTACTTTCAGTGCAATTAAAAAGAACATGTCTTCTAATGTTTTTTAGTGTGTTTGCAAAATGGTAGTGAGTATGCTCTCACCTTGTGAAAACTCACTGATCAGAAAACTAGACCCATTTTTATATGTTATTACCCTAACGATTTGGTATATCGGAGTATCCTCTCCCCTTGCACTTTCAAGCGATCATAGGTGTAAGAGAAACAGTTACTAACTCTAGAACTTGGGCTTGTTCTAGTGGGAAAAAGTACTCACTCCAGGACGACTCAGACCAGTAGCACCCTAAATGTGAGGGACTTCCAGCTGGTATATAAAAGTAGATTCTTGGGGAAAGCCCAAGAATCACGCGTATGGTTCCAACAAGATGGATTCAAAAGGGGACTCTCACCGCATGAATCATGCTCCATGAATGGAATGCCCGTATTAAATACCTCTTGTTTTAATGTCCAACCATTCTTTGGCCATTGCTTGGTATAGTGCAAGGTATAGTATCATGCCCAAAGACACTCACTACTGATCCCCTTGAGTAGAGATAGTAGTTCTTGGGAAATCACTACCCAAGAATTCAAATTTGGTGTGCTCGAATGACGTTAATGAGTTGTGGAGGGGAGCCAATAACACCAAAATTCTAAGCTATCCACTCTCGAGAAGGAAAAGTGTTTATCACTAATCTGGGGTATATCGGTGGGCTATACCAAGTATACACACCCTTGGCCTATTAGCCTACTAGTATTGTACTTATTTTATGTGCACTTGCTTACACCCAAAACACTGTGCTTGTCAAGTGCTTGCTGGACTATTGAAGCATTATCCACCATATTCACATTTCTGGACAAAATAGTCACCATTACACAGATCAAATTTACCATCAAAATGACAAAAAACTCAATTTTCATAAACTGTGTCGCATCTATCGAACTGCATTTGCATTTATGAGACACAATCACTCTGATAAACCACATTTGACATTTCAAACACTGCATTTAACTGCATCACAAAGCATCTAAGCTTTACAAAGTTTTATCTACATAACTAAGTCACATTTGTTAGTCCTCAAGCCGCATTTGCTCAAATTGTGACGCATTCACAAAAGTATGACACATTCATGGCCTCAAACGATGCATGTGCTTGTCATAAGTAAAACTTCATACAAAGTCAAATCTAAAGGCTACATCTTGTCAATTGTTTGTCAAACACTATTTCCAAGGAGGTTCTGTCAGAAACCAATTTTGAAATTGCTCAAACTTTTGACCATTAGTTTGCATTCTTCACCATAGGCTTCATTCTCCATTCCTTTTAGTTGCATACGTTAAGCATTATTTTGTCCTTAGGTTTAATACTTACATACTTTGGATTAGGTAAATCTTAGTACACTTTGCAACGTCATTGCTTTCGAAACTAGGTTCTATTGGACTAAATTATCAATCCCTTTTTAAGTCATTGTCCCTTTTGTGAGATTTTCCAACTCAACAGTCTAGTTAGGAAAACTCACTGGTCATTTAGACCTTGTCATCTTGTCCTTTTCAACAAAGTCCCTTAGTAACCAAAATCGAAAACACAGATTGAGCTTATAGGTGCTTAGGTATCCTTTTCTTAAATTGCATTCTAAGTTTAGACATTTCATATTTTATTCCCAAAAATCCAAAAATATTATTAATCTTAGTCATCATTTTGAACTAAGACCTTGCATAATGTCATCCTTGCATTTAGTTGTCATTTTCACTTGAGCAATCTCATTTTATGGTGGAAACTAGACTCCAAAAACAAAAATGACAAATTGAAAATTTTGGACAAAACCCCACTTCCACTATCAACAATCCCCCATACGACCCAAATTGGACATTTGATGACCCATTTGGAAATGCAAACACTCAAACCCTCACATCCTCATCAAATAGTCCCTTTGAACCTTTCTTACGCAAAGATGAATACGAAAAAATTCTTGAGGAAAAACCTAGAGGAAACGGCACAAGATCCAAAGGCCTCTCAATTCGTGGAACAAATGATCTTATACAACAGAGATAGATATTTAGTCATACTCTTAAGTCAAGGAGCTAAGTTACCACATGGATTTTACATTAACACGTTGAGATCAACATCTCCTAACCCTACTTTCCACAATACACATAACATATCAAATAGTGGTCAACACCCAAACACTGCAAGCAATACTTTCTTTGACACTACGATAGTGCATGCTACCTCCAACATCTGAAACATCTCCAATACAATAAATGCTACATCCAATGGATGATCACAAGCTGCCACAATGCCCACAATATCCACAACACTATCACAATCAGCTGGATGGCTGCTCAAAAATGTGGGAAAGTTATTCAAACCCCCTCTTTACCACAATAGTAAATGCCATGGGGGCATCATCAAGTCACAACAATCCCCCCTTAACAACTACATCTACTACTATGAGCACACCTTCGACATATTCGCTCATTGGTATATCACAAAATCCTTTGAGAGGAACCAAAAGACGTATCTTTATCCAAGGACAACAGCAAAACATTAACACAAAAACACAGTCACATGTCATCGTCTCCCAAGGACAAAATACAAATATTCCCCTTGTACAAACCCAACAATTTGCACAAGGTGGCAATATAACACAACCCATGTCATCATTAGTACATCACAATGTTCATCGTCACCATATTCCCCAAGTAATGACACAAATGACTGGGAGACACATCCCAACCTACTCATCTCAAGTTCATACTCACCAATATAAACCTAATCCATTTTTTCAACACCATCAACACATCAACCTGAACACATCATACATGTCACAATAGTCCATCCCTCCACAATACACCAATATCCACGCACAACAAAAGGGGACCTATGGTGTACCAAGCAATCCAACATACAGAACCACAAATGACCCTGTTATGGATGCCCTACAAACAAGATTGATGGTTCTAGAGAAGAAAATACAAAACATACAAATATCCAACAACAAATCAAAAGTGTCATATGATCTAAATGTATATCCATTCGACACAAACTTATACATGCCACCATTTCCTTTGGGATATGTGTCACCCAATTTTAAAAAATATAGAGGCAAGACAAACCCCATCAAACATGTTCTCGAATTTGCAACCAATTGTATGGATGTTGCCTATGAACAAACATACTTGATGAGACTTTTCTCTAAAAGTTGGCGGGTCCTGCCCTTGAATGGTTTTCCACACAAAAGGATATCCAAACATGGGATGAGCTAAAAAAAAAATTCATAAAGAATTATGCATACAACATTGACATGGACACCTCTATCACTAACTTGTGCAACCTCACACAAGAGGATGTTGGGGAGACATTCATCCCATTCTTTCAAAAATGGAGAAATTTAGCTAGTCGGTGTCACATTGACATACCTGAAAGAGAAAAGGTTGACATGTTTGTGCGAACACTTCTGGGGCCCCTAAAATATGCATTGCAAGTACATTGTTGCACAAACTTCACAAACTTAGTCAAAAAAGGGGTCCAGATTGAGAAAGCCCTTATCGCAAAGGGAAAACTAAAATATGGTTCTAAAAACACAAATACAAATCCTCACACCGACAAGAATAAATACTGGGCCAAAAATAAATATGTTACAAATGATGATGTTGACGCCAAGACTACAAACATTGTGGGTCCTGTACTGGCCCGAAAGGGATTCAACAGCAAAACAAACCAACAACAACATTGACACCCCCTACCAATGTCCCTTCAAACAACTAGAACAACCAAAATAATCAGGGACAATACCGTTAGAATAGACAATTTCCAAGGGGTCACGCATACACTTCTTTGGGGGAACCCATTGAAGAATTCCTCAAGAAATGCCTCTAGAATGGGGTCATAACACTTTTGGAACCCAAACCATATGACCCAGGACAATTTAAACCAGCATGGTGGGACAATAATGCATTTTATGATTATCATCGAGTAAAAGGACTTAAAACCTCTAACTGTCAACAACTGAAAAACCTAGTACAAGATCTTATTGAAAATCCTATCATTGAGGTAGGTGGATCACAATTTGCCTCAAATTCAGGCCATACTATTCATAAGAATCCACTATAGGACCATGGTTCTCACAATGCTTCCACATCAGCTCCAAAGATAAACAATAATCATGCCAATTTCACCCAAGCCAAGTACGACTATTCTGGTGGACCAATTATAAATAATTTCTGAACTAACAACGAATAAATCAATACCATTACGGTCAAGAGAGCACCTCAATGTAATGCTACTACTAGAAGTGGCAAGGTCACCATAGCTGGTCCACCTCCTGCTAGACAACCCAAAATCACCATACCTAACCCATCTGCTAAATAGCCAAAACCTGTCTCGACCACACAGCAATGGCAACCCAAAAGTTAGTTCAACCTTATTGACCAGCTAGGCAAGACTCCCGTGCAAATCTCTATACTTGAGTTGCTTCGTATTTCTCCCGTGCACAAGGATATACTAGATAAAACCTTGTAGGAGTCGTCAGTCCCCAAGGACATTGATGTCAATCATTTTGAGACCATGGTAGGATACCTCACCACGCCTCACCATGCCACCTTCTCAGATCAAGACTACTCATCACCCAAGACCAACCACAATGATGCATTGCACATGGAAACTTTTGTCCACAAGCACAAAGTTAGACAGGTTTTAGTAGATGGTAGAGCAGGATTGAACATATGCTCCCTCAAATTGGTTAAGGCTCTAGGATTCTTTGATGCATGCATAGACCCAACAAAGAGTATAGTGATCAAAGCATATAAGGATGAAGAACACTCTTCACATGGTGTTATCTCTCTCCCTATCAAAGTGGGACTAGTCATTGTGGACACAACCTACTAGGTCCTAGATTTGGAACTACCATATAATATCTTGTTTAGTCGTCCATGGATTCATTCCTTAAAATCCATTTCGCCCACATATCACAAATGCCTAAAGTTTCCATTTGACGGCACAGAAATAACCATATATGGAGACTCCAACCCTTTCCAATATTGTACCAACCTAAGGGGTATTTCTAAAAATCGAGTGCCTATTAACTAAGAAGCACCTAGCTCCTCGTCATCTAAATACATTGACCCATCCACACTCACATCATCTTCCACATCTTCTCCATCCATGTCTTCCCCCACACCACCACCTTCTATAAACCCTAAGGCTGAATCCACTGTCAAAATCCAGGACCTCGGTTACGGAGAGTTCAAACTACATACAGCATACAGCATAACAACAATACCCAAGTCTCCAAAGGTATATGGTCGGCCATGTTTTAGAATGTAACCCAAGGAAACTTTCAAAGTTCCACTAAAAATAGTTTTTATCAAATGGGGAGACATGAGTAACGAGGACCTTGCTGATATCACAGGATGGATCTATAAGGATACTGTTGCACTACCCCCATTACTAGTCCAAAAATATGGCAAGGGTTATGACATAATGAAGGCTAAGGGCTACAATGGTACTAGTGGCCTAGGAAAAAATAAAACTGGATGAAGAGAACCCATAGAACCTTTCCAAATTTCAAAGTATCTTAGATTAGGGTTTGGATCGCATGATAATGATGATCGACGTACCATTGGACTTTCAAGTGAGTAAGTACATGCTTTGGAAAGTGTCGAGACCACTAAGGAAACCCTGACTGAAACTGACTCCCAAGAATGGGAATTTGGCTCAGAACAATCCTTAAGTGACTATTGCCTCGATGATTTGTTTGTCAAAACAGGTGAACTAACCTCTAAACAAATATTTTGGCAAACATTTAAAATTGAACAGGCACCAAATAGTCAAAGTCCCATTACCACTCCCCATGACCTACAAGACCCACCATCTGAACCCCTCCACTCCAATCCATCTGAAGTACCATACGACACTAACAACTAGGACTCTAAGTCCTTCAACCCTTATTTTTCCAACGAATATGAGACTAGTGAAGGGGAATACTGGATAGAGTCCGATATTGACTTGGATGATGATAATCTAATTTACAACATCATTGAATCCATCTACATGCTTTCTGCATCCTCCCCTGAATTCACCAACACTGACGATGGCATTTCCCTAGTTTATCCTCAGTTAGTTGATTGGGACCAACAAGTCCCGCTAGTCCTAGACACATTTCAGAATGATGAGGCAATTGCAAAATTTATGGGTTTACGTGAGGGCATACCTAGTGGTGATCATAAATCAGGATTCGCCATTGATTTAGATTGCACAGCATACTTTGATGAGACTGCTCCGTCCTCCAGTTGAAAAAGTAAAAATAAAATGTCTCTAGGTGAAAACCGAAAGGCACATTTTGATGATAAAATAGTAAGAACAAAGGACGTATATGTGAGTGAAAACCTCTCTGAGGTGCCCAAAGATGGAGGATTGGAATTTCTTCCCGTGAAACAAGAGAAATTAGCTATGCTTATCAAAGACACAATAGAAGACAACATAGCAACTACAGAAGATCCCAAGATGGTCCTCTTTGCTACATCATTGACTGAAGAAGAGAGATCGAAATTTCATAAATTCTTTGTAGAACATAAAATCAACTTTGCATGGTCCTATATTGAAATGCCAGGATTGGACCTAGAACTAGTTCTGCACCTTCTGCCACTATTTCCTAATGCCAAACCTGTCAAATAGAAGTTATGCAAAATGCACCCTCAAGTTGTTCTATTGGTCAAGGCTGAGTTAAAGAAACTGTTAGACACTAGATTCATATAGTTTATTGACTATGCTAAATGGATATCCAACATGGTGCCGGTAACAAATCCAAATGGGTTGATCCGTGTTTGTATGGATTTTAGAGACCTAAACAAAGCATGCCCAAAAGATGACTTTCGTTTACTGAACATTGATATCATAGTTGACCTCACAATAGGATATGAGATGTTGTCCCTCATGGATGCCTTCTTTGGCTATAATTAGATTTGCACTTCCCCTGAAGACTAGCACAAAACGACATTTACTTGCCCATAGGGTACATACTGTTGGAATGTCATGCCATTCGATCTCAAAAATATAGGTGCCACATATCAAAGGGCTATGACCACAATCTTCCATGACATGATGCATAAAATAATGGAAGATTATGTAGATGACCTATTGGCCAAATCAATAACTAGGAAAGATCACCTCAGGGTTTTAGACACAATCTTCAAGAGACTAGAAGAATACAAAGTCCGGCTAAATCCTACAAAATGTGTCTTCGAGGTCACATCGGGTAAACTCTTAGGATACATAGTTTCTTGAAGAGGCATTGAGGTCAATCCAGCAAAGGTCAAAGCCATCATAGAAATTCCTCTGCCCAGAGGAACCAGTGAACTCAGAACTCTACAAGGAAGGGTACAATCTATTCAGTGGTTCATAGCCCAATTGGCAGAAAAATGTCACCCATTCCAATATCTATTGCGCAAGGGTATCCCCTTTGTGTGGACAGATAAATGTCAAGAATCCTTTCAACAAGTCAAAGATTTCCTACTGTCAATGCTAGTCCTCTTGCCTCATATTCACAAAAATCCATTGATTCTATACATTTTGGCAACTAATTCAGCATTGGGGGCATTACTAGCAGAAAATGACCAAGAAGAAAAAGAAAGAGCTATATATTACATAAGTCAGACATTGGTCAGGTATGAATTGAGCTACACATCAATTGAATGAGCTTTCCTAGCCATGGTCTTTGCAGCACAAAATTTAAGACATTATATGTTGAGCCATTAGACGCAACTAGTAGTAAAGATCAACCCCCTCAAATATTTGTTAAGCAGGGTAGCATTAATAGGACATCTAGCAAAATGGGTTATGATTTTGAGTGAATATGACATTCAATATGTAGAAAGAAAGGCAATAAAAGTATAATTCATAGAAAACCAGCTAGTGAATGCACCTTTGCAAAGTGATCACCCATTAGTGACTAATTTTCCAGATGAGTTGATATTCCATACGGAATCTAAGGCACCTTGGCGACTCTACTTTGATGGATCACACACCAATCATGGCTCAGGGGTAGGAATCCTATTCATCACCCCTCAAGGAGACTCCATTCCTAAGTCTTTCTACATTACCTTCCCATGCACAAATAATGTGGCCAAATACAAGGCACTAGCTACAGGATTAAGAATGGCAATAAAATGGAAAATCAGAGCACTACATGTCTACGGGGATTCTCAACTCATCATCAACTAGGTTAATGATGACTATGACACAAAAGATGAGAACTTGATGCCCTACAAATGGATGGTTGATAGTTTCCACACATACTTTCACATGGTAACCTTTGAACAAGTCTCACGAGCACAGAACAAAGTGGTAGATGTTATGGTTACAATAGGTTCTCTCCTAGACATACCAAGCAATCTGCCTCAGTTGGAATTCCTAATAGAGCAATTGTTGGTCCTTGCCTATGACATCCCAGAGTCAAAAATGGTCTGTAAACTTGTTGGTCTTGACTCTCCCTGGTACCAAGATATTTATGACTATCTTAAGTCTCAAACCCTTCCACCGAACCTATCCAATAACCAAAGGAATTCCTTCATCCAAAAATATGCAAGGCATGCCATCGTTAGTGACACCCTTTACCGTCGTAGCTTTGATGACACCCTCCTTAGATGTCTCAACACTAACGAAGCACGTAAAACCTTACGTGAAGTACATGATGGTATATGTGGATCTCATTCGAGTGGTCCTACTCTAGCCAAGAAAGTAACGAGACTTGGGTACTATTGGCCAACTATTGAAAAAGATGCAATAGAATATGTCAGGACTTGTTGCAAATACTAGATTCACAGTGATTTGATTCACACTCCAGTGCAGGAACTTCGACTGATCACTTCTCCTTGGCCCTTCACTCAATGGGAACTTGACCTCGTGGGTAAGATCCATCTGACCTTGTCCAATGGCCACAAATTCATCATCACCGCCATTGAGTATTTTATGAAGTGGATCAAATCCATCCCTCTAACATATATAACCGGCAAAAAAATATCCAAGTTCATTCTTAACTACATCATTTGTCGGTATCGCATTCTACAATCCATCATCACTGACAATGGATGTCCATTTAAAAACCAAGATGTTCATGAGTTATGTGAGCAATTTCACATCCAACACCATTTTTCATCTTTGTATTACCCACAAGGAAATGGTCGAGCTGAGGCATCAAATAAAACCATTGTTAAAATCCTCAAAAAGACTGTCAATGACCCTGGCTGTGACTAGCACATACAACTCAACCCTGGTCTGTGGACTTACTGAACTAGCATTTGTATGCCTACAAGAGCCACTCCATTTTCCCTAGTCTTTGGTGTTGAGGCCATCTTTTCCATTGAGGTTGAAATTCCATCGTTACGAATCTCCCTGAAGGGTTTAACTATTGAAGAGGACTATAGACAATCGTGCCTACATGAGCTGGAGATGCTAGAGGAAAGAAGGAAAATTTCCCTGAACCATCTACAAGCATATCAAAACCATCTCTATTGCAGTTACAACAAGAAGGTTATGGTCAGGAAGTTTGTTAATGGCGACCTAGTTCTCACGTAGAATCCTAAGAACCAACTGACAGAGAAAAGTCAAGAAATTTTGAACCAAACTGGTTGGTCCTTCTATCACCGTGTCTTCTTTTGATTCTAGAGCCTATAACCTGGGGACCCTAGATTGAGAACAATTGACAGAGCCTATCAATAGTTTACATCTCCAAAGGTTCTATGCATAGCATCAGGAGATCAGGCTAAAAACTATAAAATACAAAAAAATGGAAAAATGATTAAAAAATCATTGCCTTGATGAAAACCTGGCAAACAAGTGTCTTGGCAACACCAAAAAAAAGAAAAATGACAAAAATAGTAAAGAGAAAAATTTCGTCCAATAGTGAAAACCTAGCAAACAGGCACTTGGACAAGTACCATGGTGAAAACCTTGCAAACAAGTGCCATGTGTAATCAATCATCGCTTTTCCATCTATTGCCACTTTGTCTGTTGTGGTCTAGGATGAAATATATTTTTCGTCACCATGAAATTATACCCTTCCTTTCATGGTTGATAAACAGTTGACATCAAGTCCTGACGACTGTCCATCTAGAAGCATCCCTTTCATGTCCCTTAAAATTGGCTGAGTCTTGGACCTGACTGGGGGCAAAATTGTTGTCATGTAACTATAGTGGATGTCACACATGGTTTTGGAAATTGGCAAAAAGTCCTGAAAAAAGACAAAAACATGGCAAAAAGTCCTTAAAAAAAGGACCAAAAACATCACAAAAATTCTTGAAAAAAAAAGACAGAAACATCACAAAAAGTCCTTAAAAAAAGACAAAAAGTCCTAAAATAAATGGAAAAAACATCATAAAATGTCCTAAAGAAAAACCTAAACATTTGAAAAATGTCCTGAACAAAACCACAACAAAACATCAAACTACTCAAAGAACACAAACACAGAGTCATCTCTTGTCAAAGTCTGTTATGACAACAAAATCAGTCTTTGTCATTTGTCTGAACTATGTTGTCTTTACCCATTTGCTACATAGGCAAGGCTCATTTTTTTGACTCCCCGAGACATTAGGTCAGTCCTTGTAGGTTTTTCAAAATAAAATCATGATGTAATCTTTGGTCATTAAGACAAAGTCATTGGTCATGTCAAACTATGAGGTCTCTAAGTGCATGATGTAGGTAAGGCCATATGTTGATAAGCGCCCAAGGCCGCACTAGATTAGTCCATTAGGATTCATAACACTACACTAGCACACATGCCATAAATCTTCAAGTTAAGACAAATCATTTTCCAAATGAGAAAACTCTTAAAACAAGGTATGGCAATCATTTATTCAAACGCATCAATCATATTATCATGGAAAAATTGACATATAGTCAACACAAGTCAAACTTGGTCAAAACAAGTCACATTATCATAACTAGTCAAACCGTCAACTCTTGGTTCACTTTCAGATGTGTCCTTCTAAAAGATAAACTCTGTCATTCATGCCTTAGGATGCGTCCTTCTAAAGAACAATCTCGGTCACTTATGCCTTAGGATGAGTCCTTCCTAGGCATCGTCATCTGTCATCTAGAATTTTGAGGGCTCCTTTTGACTTTTAAGGATCAATCCTCTCAACATCAATATTATTCAGGATGTGTCTTTCCTAAATTTGGCAATCTTTGACATTTCGTCATCTTGGAGTTATCAAACCTTTAGCACCTTGGCATTTCATCGTCATAAAACCTAACATCTTAATATCAAAACAATGGGTATCCAGACGTACTTGGAAAACACTTGGCACTTGTCTTTTGGCTTTCATCATGGTACTAGCTTTTCAGTGAGATTCTGCCAATGGGGTTTAGAAAAGCATCGACGTATCACGATTATCTTGTCTTGTCTTTTGGATTTTTATCATGTTACTAGTTTTTCAGCGAGATCCCAACAACGGGATTTAGAGAAGCCACAACGTATCATGACATTTGCCTTGACTTTTGACACACATGATCATTAGTTTCTCAGTGAGATCTTGATTTGGGGATTTAGAAAAATAGCAACATATCATGATAAGGGCTCTATTTTTGTATTTTGACAATCATGTTGCTAGTTTCTCAAGGATGTCCTAGAAACAGGGTTTAGAGAAGCAACGATGTTTCATGATTTTTCTTGCTTGTCTTTTTTTGCTTATAGTTGATTATGACAAAAAGACTGGGGCAATTGTGCTCTTGGTATGATTCATGATCATCCTTTTCTATGACTGCTTGTCTTAGGTGATGATACGACCTTGCACACCTTGATCTATGTCATATCATGGTGTTTGTTGTTCATCACAATAGTCTTCCAAATGATGATTAAGAGCAATAAATATTAAAGTCTTATGGTATTGTTTTGAAGGATTTGATGACTAGAAACTAACATGCATTTTCTCCCTTTGGTCTGGTCATTTTCTCTCATCGGTTTGGTCATCTTCTCTCAATAGTCTGGTTATCTTCTCTCGTCCATCTCACGATGATATCCTATGCTATACAAAAACATGAGTGCATACATGATCATATAAGTATTGCATTAGGTTCATACATACATTAACATTAAATCATATAACATTTCAATACATATTACATTCACATTTGCATGACATCCATTTAAATAAATACATTATTTATTTCATTATTGCCAGCATCACAAAATCAACATAACATATAAATAAGCATGGCATCATCATCGCATCATATCATAAGAAAGCATCACATGACATACATCATACATCATACATCACATCACATATATCTTAACACATAAATCAAATAACATCACATAACACATATGTAGGCCGCATCAAAACTGCATCATCATATAGTATCATCTCAAAAATGTACAATGTCACAGGATAAAGTCAAGAGATGTCCCAAAATGGAGCTTGCAGGCTCAATAGTCTATACATAATGTGTCATAATAACAAACATGCCCCTAGGGTAGACTCTCATCATCCCCTTGAGGTGAAGAGTGTGGTGATGGGAGTTCTGTAACTGGTACTAAAATAAGGGGTGGACCTGTAGGAACCTCTACCTGTGCAACCAATGGCACTGACATTGATGGCATTTGTGATGTCACTGTGGCCTAACTCTAAGAAGTAGAAGGATCTTCCACTAGTGGTTGCCCCTATCCTGACCTCTACACTGAACCAATGGACCCATGATTGTGGCTCGAGTGATGACTCGAGGCATGCCTATGAGAGTGGTGGGACCTATTCCCTAAGATGTTCCCTAATGAGGTAGACCCTCCTGCACTCATGTGACTCTGGCTGCTGATCCCACTCCATGATCGGTGGCCACTGCCTGTCCTCATCTAGGATTGTGACAATGTAGGATCTCATCGCTCAGGAGGCACCTCCTGCTCATACAATGTCATGTATTGTCCCAATCTCATGCTCACCCTGGCCAACTCATGAGCAATATCCCCTGAAGGCCCTGTGCATAATGTTGCAAATTTGATGCACCACCGAGCTGACTCCTGCTAGTAGATCATTGTCTGATCCCGCTCTACTTGAGCCACCTCTAGCTCTAACTATAGTGATTGGATTTGTGCAGCACTCTCATCCAATCTCCTTTGAAGGTCTTCCACCCTCTGGTCGGTTGTGGTATCATGCGGTAGGTTCAAGCTGGAGGGTATCTCCTCATCTCCCTCCACCATCTACCATCTAAGTAGTCTCTCTGTCTCATCCATGGCATCATCCTCATCATCATCCTCCTCCTCCTCCTATCTGACCTCCTCCTCTGCCACACCCTCCTACCTCGACCCCTCCTCCTCTACCACACCCTCTTGCCTTGGCCTCTCCTCTTCTGCCACATCCCCCTCCCTCAGCCTATCCTCCTCTGCCACGTCCTCCTCCTATCTCTCAACCTCCACCTCCTCCTCCTGTATCTCCTCACCCTCTCCCTCTTATCTGGGTTGCTCCTCCTCTCTCTCCCCCTCCTCGTCCACCTTAGGAATAGCATCTAATGCTACTCTCACCATGCATTGTCGTACCCTTTGGCCCTATCTCTGACTATCTCTCCTCTGCCTCTAGCCATCTCCATCATCTTCGTCATCTCCATCATCCCCACCTCAGTCTCCATCTCTACCCCCAACCTTGCCTCTGTCTCTCCCCCTGCCTCTGTCCCTAGCTCCATCCCTGCCTCCATCCCTCCCCTGCCCTCTACCTCTATCACCATCCATACCTCCTCACCTGGCTCTTAGCACACAAGGTATCACGGACCATTTTTCCACAGGCGCAAGCCCATCTAGATCTGTCAATGGCACTAGTTGGTGTGCCTCCCACCATAGTTCATAATCTACAATGGTCCCAGGATTGGAAATCCCACCTCTCCATCCCCATGGTTGGGGTCCTAGCCCATCAATCTATTGCTCTGCAAAGGCCACTGAAATGGCTGGTCCCCAAGCATACTCTCTGGATGATCGGGCGTACTCAGCTAAGCATGTAGGTACACCCTGCTACTCTCCAAACTGCCTAAGAACACACTATAGCAAATACATCTCAATAATCAATGAGAGTTGCACTATCCTCCCAATCAAGTATCGCTATTGTCTACATAGGCTCAGATGATCTACCTCATCATCCCACTACTTCCAGTCTCTATACGGCCTCCAGATAAAGGACACCATAGTATCACTCTTATGACACCACCAACCTATCTCTCCCATCCATGTCTGTTGTAAGGAACCAGCATAATAATAGGCATAGGGAATCCCCTTAGCTAGTTGTGTACTCTGAATGGGTGGTCAAATATGGCTATGTGCTCCCAAGCCCAAATCATCATCAAAGTAGTGCCACATGAGATACTCTTAGCTCTTTGGTAGATGACCTCGTGTAGCTAGTGGTAGAACATGCCCAATAAACATGGGCCCCATGCTTAAAATGTCCTATCACGTCTCATACCAACCAAGATGTCTCCTTAGCCAATAGGGAATTCATGTCCCCAATGGTCAAGAATCAAAATACTGCCAATCAAAGTCGCCAGGAATGCATCAAAATGAGCATAGTACTCTACCATGAACTCCCACCGGATCTCGTATCCCTGGATGTCGAGTCCTGCACCCTCATCCCGATAATATACTCTGAATGTCTACTCGCCATGGTGAGGGTCATAGACGATCCACTCTCCTCAGATGGGCACTCGTAGGATGCGGTAGACATCCTTAAGCGTGATAGTAGCCTCACCTGTCGACAAATGGAATGAGCATGTCTCTGAATGCCAGCGCTCGCACAACGTAGTAAGAAATCCCCTATTCGCCCTAATGGCAAGCATATAGGTGACATAGAACAGACCTAATGGCATCAGTCATCGTCACTCCCTTGGAGTCAACTGGTCAGCAAATCGGAATGTCATTGGTCTACTCTCATGAGTGTAAATCAAGGCAAGCTATCTTTGCATGAAGCCAAATAACATGTTAATATTTTCTAAGCAACTATCGGTATCATCAAAAGTGTTCAAGGTTTCAGAAGTATCAAATTCAGCCCTAGTCACAACTAAGGTGAAATGCGTCGCACTAAGGAAATTGCATTGCAAAACATCGAATGCATCATTTCATACTTCACATGTGTCGCAACATGGAAACTATGGCACTCGGTTGTTCAAATGCACCACATCAAAGCACTTGTGTCATGACATTTGACAATTGTGTCATTCAATTCAAATGTGTCGCTTCAACATTTGAATGTGTCACAAAATGTTGGTTACGACTTTCTAATTGAAGAATGTGACTCGAAAATGCAAATGTAGCGCAATTTTTGGAAAATGCAATGCAAAACCTTGTCCTCCCTTATTTTACCATGGCACTTGTGTCATGACACATCAAATGCGTTGAACACGAAGCCAAATGTGGCTTATGCAAATGCATATGTGTCACCGTGCATTCGTTGTTTCCCCTAGAAACCTAGTTTTGGCACATAAAACAAAAAAAATACAAAGACGGATAGGGGTACATACCATTGGCTCTAAGCCCTATGGCTACTTGAAAGTCCACATGATCTCGTCGCGATGCTCTAACACTGGAATCACCATCCTCGCTACACTACTTTTCGCTCTAAGCTCTTGAAATTCGATAGTAAGAATGAATTGACTTACTCCTTTGTCAACCTATTTATAAAGTCAAAATGACATTTGTTAACCAGGTTCTTATTGGAGGCTCATTTGACCAAGTTTCACCACCCCATTGGCTACCTTAAACATGTCAGAATCCAAAATTGACTGCGCCATTATTTTTCTAGTCATCAAATTGACTTATCCATACCCTTTACAAATTTTTCTGCCGCCGACCCAAAATTTGAAAAAAAATTCAAGGGGGCATTGATACTCTATACCTTCACTGGGGCATGGCGTTGACTTATTTTCTTTGTCACAATGCGACATGCTACATTATAACAAAGAGGGGAAAAATGTAGACACATAAAAATGACCTAGGCCTACAAGCTTTATTTTTACCACTTTCGTCCTAGCATAATTATGACATTTAATTATGTCTTTGGTCCACATTCGACTATTGATTAAATGATTTAGAATTATTTAATTGGTTCATGTCTCCTATATTCTTCATGATTATTAAATAAATAAATTTTATTTATTTATCAAATATGTCGTTAATTGTCTAAAGTCTTCCCCTAATTAAATAAATTTATTTAATTACCTTTCTTCATTTATTCTTCCTAATTATTAAATAAATGAATTTCATTTATTTATTTAATATGTCACTAATTTTCATAATAAAATAAATTTATTAATTTATCTAATTATTAGTCTTATCTGCTAAATTAAATAATTATATTTAATTATTTAATTGTCAAAATAAATATTCCCCTCATTTTAAATAAATTAATTATTTAAAATGTCATCATATTCTTAACTGATAGTCTGTTTTGGTAAATAATTGAAAAATTGATTATTTATTATCTCATAAAATTCATATTTTGAATTAATTTAATTCAAAATGGTAACTAATCTTCTAAAAATCAAGTAATCGAGCAGATTCTTGATTTTCCGAATCTAATCTTTAGTTCATTTCTTATCTTCTTGATTTTTCAAATCTCACAAATCAGACAGTCTTTATCTTCTTGATTTTTGAAAATATTTATTTTTGAATTAATTTCCTCATTTATTCTGCACCGTCGATTAGATCTCCTTAGATGGCATCTCGACCGCTTGATTAAGGATTTTTCCCTAACCATGATTAGGGATTATCAAATTTAATCTCGTCCTCTGATTTTAGGTCTCTGTCAAAAGTCAATCTCATCTGTTCATTCAAAATGGAATTTTCTATAAAATTCCATTCTCCTCTCATTTTTTGATGACACAAAGATATTACATGTTCATGAATTATATCATTCTAGCATATTTAGGTATAGGCATTTCATTCATATTGTCATAGGCATTAGGCGTTTAGACTTTGATCAAATCCTTCATAGCTTGGTGTAGGACTTAGATATTTATTTTCATATTGCTCGTCATGATGAATCTGAGGGAAAAACATCAACCAGCAAGCTAGAAGGTGTTAAAAAAGTGAATCATGGAAGCCTCGGTGATTTATAGGTATAATCATTCTTTGTTTTAACTTCCATTGTATTTTGTAATTACTTTGGGTTTTAGTCTTTGCTAACCTTTAATCTAATCCAAAAAATAACCCTTAGTTATGGTACCCCCTAACCGAATAGTAGCAAGTTGGATCCTATTAGCATCATCTATGAGGTTTTGGACTCTACAATAGACTTCAACCTGTTGAATCCAATCATCTAGTTTTTCAACATTTAATTCACCACAATACTTTGGTAAGTCAAATTTTACATCCAACTTAATCTTGGGCTTATGTGCACCCTTAAAAGGATTAAAAGGAAAAGAATGAGTAGAAGAAGGAGAAGGAGAAGACGGAGAAGATGGAGAAGACAGAGAAGAAGGAGAAGAGGGAGAAGAGGGAGGTGTCTTCGAAGGCTAAGGATCATCTCTTGATTTATTTCCTTTGCTTGCACGAGCTTCATATCTCTTCATCCTTTCTTGCCTCTCCTGGAATAATACTTTGACCATGGCCTTCATGTTGAGAAAATCCTTCTAAAATTCCCTCTCACCAAGCTCAAAACTTTTTCCATCATTTGGATCTGCCACCTGTGTTTGTGAATGAGCTCTTCATCTTCCAATCTCTAGATTATACTCTTCAAGTTTTCCTTTGCCTTGTTGAAGTTGGGAGCATGTAAGCATTCAAATCCGTAATACTAGTCAAAACACAACTCTGATACCAATTTGATCTATTTTAGGATCTAAGATGATTGCTTAAAGAATGCATAATGATTACAGTTCCAATCTCCAAATTACTAAAATAAATTCAACACCACAACATAATTAAATTAATGGAATTGACAAAAAGACAAAATTCAAAAAGAGACACAAGAAAGAGAGATTGCAAATAGCTTGATAACAGAGTTCACTATAAGAATGACTACGTCTCTAGGCCCCTCTCCAAAGAGTAGACTGATTCGATTGATATCTTTAGAAATTTGGCATTACATCTGTTTACAAGCTTTTCCCTTCAAGCACGACGGAATTCCAGCATTCTCCCAATGTACAGGATCAACAATTTGTCTCTCCAGAATTATCTCAAATCTTCAACACCTGAATAATGTATAATCTGGATGAACTTGAATAATATCCCCCTAAAGCCTCTAACCCCCCCCCTTTTATACAAAAAATTTACTCAATTGGGCTAATAACCAACTAATTTACAAAATCCACCTTATCTCTCCAATTTTAAATAAAAATCTTATAATCCCCCTTTATTTACATGAGAATTAATAATATTCTCCATAAAAAACATCAAGCCTCTTCAAATTGGTTAGATTTGGGCTTTTGTTGTTTTGGAGGTTTTTTATTCTTAATCCTTAAAAGGATTATTGTTTTTGAATTTGGAGGGAGTTGTTTTAAATTTAAGTCATTCAGTTTTGAAATATTTAACAAAACCAACCGAGCTTCTATCCATTTTTGAGGATCTCAAATGGTGTAATGGTTACCACCTATTTTAGCACCTAGTCGATACATGGTTCAACTCCCACTAGCCAACTTTCCAATGGCTTACAACTATTTTATTTGACAAAATAAGCTACCCACTATATATAAACAAAGGTCGGTCGTGTGGTGTAATGGCATGGCGGTAGATTCAGAGATTAGTGGTGGGGGGTTCAAATCCCCCCACATACCTTTTTCATTCCAAAAAACTAACAACTCGACCCACTAGAGGAGATGAGATGGGGTGCCATGTGGCGCATTGAGGAGGTGCCACATGGCACAATATATTGGATGCTCTAAGATGACATATATGTTGATGACAATCCGATGACATGGACACCTGATGACATGTCCCAAGGTGCCTCATGGCACCCAATGATGTGCCATGTGGGATTTTTTATTCATCCACATATTTCCATGTGTCATCTGATGATTGGACCTTGTCGCTGACTGTACCATGTTGATGCCATTATTGCACTTGGTCAACTACAAACTTTGACTGCTTGTATTTTGTGCAAATAGACTATGTTTTCCATGAAACGAATGTCATTGGAAAGCTTGCGATGAGATCTTTGCATTGACACCGACTTTGACCACTTTTGATGATATCAATTTTTGGCCCTTTTTTTCTCTGTCCCAGCTCCAAGGTTGACCAAGGTTTAACTAAGTATATGTTGGGCACCGTAGCTCCATTTGACTTCGTTTGAGTTGCGTTGGAGTTAGAATTTTTCCCTCTTTCTGATGATGTTGATTTTGAAGATAAAAGAGAAACTTCATTTTTTTACGAAGATCCTTCAGATCACATCTAAGTTCCAAGTTTTTTGGATTTCATAATTTCTCTTACCTACTTACTTGCATGCTTTCTTTATCACTCCCACTCATTCTTCTTTTCCTTCCATTTTCCCTCTAAGTGTTTTGGATTTTAGCCTTCAACCTTACCCTTTACCCATTATTTTTTCCCCTTTGGTAAAGCATAAGCCTTACCTCTAATCACTAAAGTGCCAAGGAGGTTTTTCAACTTTTTTCTAAGTCTTGGTTTGTCAAACTTCATGGGTCAACTTTTCCTCTTACATCTTCTACTTTCTTTCCCTTTCTTTCTATCAAGTTTCAAGTGCTAGCCTTCAGGATTACCTTTTATTCTTTACTTCTTACTTCTTTTGGTAAGTGGTAAGACATCCTCTTGATTCCATACCCTTGAAATCTCTCTTTTTGCTTTCAATCATCGGGCTTTCATCTTTCACCTTTCTTTTCTTTGCCTTGTTCCTTCAAAAAACTAAGTGTTGAGTTTTCAGACTTTGACCTTCATCCTTATCCTTTCCCTCTTACCTCTCTTTAGTAGAAGGTAAGCCTCCTTCCCAACCTTCAAAGCCCAAAAATGGAAATCATTTTCACACTTTGTGGTTTTCTCCTCCTTTCTTCTTTCTTCACTCCTCTAAGCATGCAGTATGGAAAACCCCTAAATCTCAATCTCTCACAATCCAATGTTAATGATGTGCATGAGGTATGAGGTAGGCCCAAGGCCCAACCTTCAACAAGTTCCTTTTTTGTTGTTCAATGCTTTGGCCTTCTTTCTTTGCTTCTTCACCAAATGGTCAAGTGGTACAAGGTATCTCTGACCCTATACCCCTAATTTTCAATGGATTTGGCATGTTTTTTGGGGTCGATAGCATTAATGCCTAAGTGACCTCACTTGCTCATTCAAATTTTGAGGCTTGAGGACATCATTTATTGCACATCTTGACTTTTACAGAGGATCTCATGGGCACTTGTGCTCATTTATTACAAATGTATTTTCCTTTCTAATGGATCCATACCTAGATCACAATTTTCATAGGACCCCTCCATCCTTTCATACACAAGCATGATAGGAATTCATTGCTAGGTTTTGGGTGTTGAGTGGGTCATCTATCTTCCTAGGCATGTTTTCTAAGCTATTCCTAAACTATAAATGCAACACTTGTATATTTTTGGGGTTTCTTGCTCTTGGTAGCATTGAAAAGATCCTTTCAAATTAATAGAAGACAACAACATTCCTTCTTCAAAAAATTTGTCTCTCTTTACATTGAATGATTTAATGTTGTAATTATGATTTCATGTTTTGAATCCTTTTTTTTATGTCTCATTCATGCATCTTGGAGAAAGGGTTTCATGTAATGCAGGTTATATGTTGTATTGAATAGTTTCAATAAGTTGTAGTTGTGAGAAACTTACGTGTTTCCTTCAAGAAAGTTTTGAATCTAACCCTTCATATAAATTACTTATGTATTACATGTGTAAACTGAGGTTGTGACGGAAAAGGGTATTTTATTTATGTTGATTGTGAGTTATAACAACAAGTAAACCTAGATTCATGATGCATCACCTCTTTAGTTTTAGGATTCTCCCTTTTAAGCATCCTTCTTCCTTTTTCCTTAAGTTTTTTTAGTAGTTTTAGGTGATCCATCAAAGGAATCTAGCCTTCTCCAAATATTCAACCTCACTACACAAGGTCACACACCTTGAGTTTGTTTCCATGTTTCACAGGATGGCTAAGTGTCATACTTCACTAGGATGCAATCACAAGTGATAACAGAAACATAGAGAAGAATCTTATGATAGATTTTCTCACCTATATCCAAGTTCCTACAAGGGTACCAAGGGTCCTCTAGGGGAGATCACAAACATTAATAAACAAGCATATGGGAATGAAGATAAACACATAATGCTAATATAAAGATACGAGGAGTATTGCTTTAGTTTAACACCTCTAATAATTCATCTTGCTCCCAATCTAGATCATTGTAAGGGGAGAGAAGATGAGCCTATAGAGGTAGAACAATGAGATAAATTCCAAGAAACTTTCTTGCAACAAGATCCAAGGAGGAGGATACCTAAATGTCCTTGTTCATGAGCTCTTGTGAGCCTAATGTCATCAACTCAGCAAATATGGATGACAAAGTTGAGATGTCCTCCATCAAGTCGAACATTTACTTCTCTAAGGAGTGCAGTGACTATGTAGAAGAAGGTGGATAAATTGGGGAGTCTTTTTTGACCTATAGAGAAGAGAGTGACAAAATCCAAAGAAGTAAGAGACTCTTTTGTCATAAGAATGGAACAAACCAAATTGGAACAAGATGAAGAAGAAGAAGACTTTTATTATTTTCCTTCTATGTGAGTACATGCTCTAATTTTTTCTTAAGTGGAAGATATAGAATCCTCTCATCAAAAGTGGAAGTGGAAGGATTCACACCTTTGCGTGAGGCATATCCATAATCTTGGGAAAAGGAGGGTGATTGGTTAGAGAAATGATCAAGGGAGGCTCTAAAGGAGTAATAAACACATGTTCCTGATTAGGATGAGGTCTATCTAGATCCATCAAGGAAGTCAAAATTAGAACTGAGGAGATAGTAATAGAAGAAGGAATAGGAATAGAGTTGGTAGAGATATAGGAAGAAATAGAGAGAAAAGTGAAAGGCTTACTCTCAATCTTCTGCAAGGTATCACGTTCCTCTGGCCAATGCCCACTGGTAATGTTTATACTCACACACAATTTGATTTCAATGGTCATGACTACCAAGAATAAAGCCTTGAGAAGAGTTTGAGGTGTCTTGTTCAACTAAAGGAGTACTTTTCATAGTCATTATTGGTGGAAGAGTAGGCTCCTAAGGATGGATAGGAGGTGCTACAAAAATAGAGATTGGAATCTTGACATAGGATCCTTTCATTTTTTTCTTTTGAAGTATGTGGGTGAATAAGAGGAGGCCTCAAGGGCCCAAATATAGGACAGCAGAAGAAGGGTTATCTCCCCTTGCATGTTTCCCCTTACTATAGAATGTGGCATGGGGAATTGTGGGAAAAACTAAAAGTTTGAAGACCTAAGGTTTAGATTTCATCAACACAATTGCCTTTCCTTTTCTTATGCTAAGAATAGTATAAGGGAACAAGGACATCACTGGAAGCTGTGAAATCATGGCTAGAGAAGGTCTACAGATAGGAGCATACTTGTTTGTAGCCTTAGAGGAGAAGGGTGTAGAGGACAAGGTGTACTACTACGCACAAATAAATTACTTCTTGTAGATTACATGAGATGAAGGGGGGAAATAGAATTAGGGGGCATAAATCCTTTCTTATGCTTAGAGTAGGCCCTATAGAACAAGTTTCCATGGGGTAGTAAAGGCTCAATAGGAGCAAGAAAAGAAATGATATAAGTAAAATCCCCTGCACGATCCAAGCTATTTGTATCTAATGTCATGAAGAGTATACACTATATTATCATGAGGGGATTTCTAACATTGGTGGACTACTAATGTGACCACATTTCTAGAGCCTATCCATGGAATTCTTAGTATCATTGTGAATAGGTCGGATTTAGGAATCACAAAAAAAGGAACATCAAGCAACTTAGGACCAACTAGGACCGAAAAAGATATAGAACCAATGGGAGGTATGGAGAATCCATCGTGAGTATGGATCATGGCCTTTGATTCCTCATATTTCTCCTTATGCATATTGTTGATATAAAGGGTATCCTCTATGATAACATTTACCCTATTGGCAGGTTCGACCATAACACCTATCATGATGTTACTATTGACTTGACCAAAGAAGTAGAGAGAAGAAGGCTCCATATTAAGGGGGAGGTTGTTTAGTGTAAATATTATATCAAGAATCTTTTCCACATGATTCATAGAAGGAATAGGAGTGAAAGATATCATGTTCGCATACTTACAATGATTAGGTTCAAAAGAAGTAGAAGTGGATGTGATTAGAATAGCAGAATGAGATGGAAAAGGATCTATATAGATCTACAGTTAGCAATTAGCCTTGGCTAAATATTTTTTTGATTTTTTGTTTCTATCATCAAAATGAATGGCATTGTTGTATATATTGTCTTAGACTACATGCCAAAGATTCACATAATGTTCAATGTCATGTCTTAGAACTTAGTGATATTGGAAAAACTTTTCCACATTGTACTAGTTGGGATATGGTTTATCATCAAGTAGCGATATAATTTCTAGGAGAGTGACTAAGCCATATTTTAACAATTTTTGAAGAACATTGGTGTAATTTTCATATAAATTCATGAAAATCCTATTAGGCCTTGTGGTGTTCTTATTAGTAGGAAGGGAAACCACATTCACTACTTCCTTTTTTTTTTTACTCTCCAAAAATAGACACACCCATTTTATTATCAAGACAGAAGGATGAAGGGGAACCCTTGTACTGTGTCACCATCTTTCAGTAGTCTCTAAGCATCATACATAGATGGGAAAAAGAGGGATATTTTATGAAGAGAAATTTTTCTCTTAATTATAGCTACAATTCCCCATGACCACACATTGGACATTGGAATCAGCTAAGGCATAAGAGACATGAGAAAAGAAAGATTGGTAGAGAGCAATAAAAATAGTCACCTTCTCATGAGCCCCCTATTTACAATGGATGAGATCAGTAAAGGTGACCTTCAGCCCAATGTTAGGTTGGAACTATTGTAAGAATTTTTTAACCAATTTCTTGAAGGTAAAGATAGAATTGTCAAGGGAGAAAAACCATTCCAGCATAGTGTCCTTAAGAAATTGTGGGAATAGTTTGGCTAAAAAGACATCTTGATAGACAAAGTCACTACATATGGTAGTGAATGATGATACATGAGTTTGAAAGTCACCCCTACCATTGTACTTATCAAATTTTAGAATTTTTACCCCTTGTGGAATGGGGACATTTATAATATTTAGGTCCACAGGACTGTGGTGGTGATAGGGAACTACAAGGTGGAATGAGAAGTAGTGCTAGTTAAGTTGGCTAATTGTGATTGTATCTAACCCATTTTTTTCAATAAGGTATTTAAGATGGGATTGGATGGTGAAGGTGGGGGTGGGGGTTGATTGGTCATCGAAAAGAAGGTTCAGGATGTGGATTCAAGAATCTCATACCCAAAAGGAACATGATTCACATTGACTCCATGATTAACAAGGGGCATAGTGTTTGTGTTATCAAATAAAGTGAGAGAAGATATATAAGGATTAGTATCTACCATGTGCATGGAAACATTTGGCATCAAAAGATTCAATTGTTTACTAGTGATATTCAATTGGGTATCCTTAGGGTGGATTGATACTGTCATGTATGAGGGTTCATAAGTTTCTACTATATTATCTATTCCACTAAGCAAATCAAGACCCTTGTGGTCTGATATGAGTAGATTTATTAGACCAAAAACAATAGGAGTAGCTTGAGTATACAAATTATCTTTTTTTAATAATTCCTCAAATTCTTTAAGTCTTTCCTCCAAATGTTGAACCTTCTCAATGGGGACTCTGAGGGTAGATTCATGATCTATAGGAGAAGATCTATAATGGGTACTTGGTCAAGAACTTGTTTAAACCTTTGTAGATGGATGAGCAGAAACAAAAGGAGACATATATCTAGATGAAAAACCTATGCTGAATTGATCCAATTTAGGACCTTGGCATGTTGGATTGAACTAGCATCAAATCATGTTTTAGTCTATAATTTAGGACCTTGTGCATCCTATCCCTCTGATTCCTCATATCTCTCTCTTTTTATCTAGTGTTAGTCTACAATCTACCATTTTATACCCTTATTGCTCTCTACCATCCTAATGATGGATCACATAGTGTGATCCAAAATGTTGATGCAAAATATTCTAACACAATCAAATCTAGAAACAATTTTGAGCTCATGTTTTAGTGTCAAAGGCTTCTTCTTACTACATGCCCAAAATTTGTAGACTATGTCATGAAACTCATAAGAGTATCACAACACTCAATTCAACAAACTTCCAAAAAAGAGAAAAATAAACCTTCAATAAAGACTAGTAAAAAGATGAGTTCACATCAATTTCAAAAAAATGTAGAGGATGGGATTTGACACTCTCCAAATAATAAGGTCTAAAGGGGAAAATATTCCTCAACTACCTAAAGGATCAAAGCTCAAGTGACAGGATAAAATGACAAAAGGGGCTTTTTATATTTTATGCAAAATTGAAATGGGAGAGTTTTGGAGACCGAAAGAGTAGGTTGTAGAGGTCTTTTGGATAAACAAGAAAGCTCTCGGTAAAGGATAAAAACATCATGTGTGAACGTCCCTATGGTGCACTAGCATCTTGTACAGACTAAAAATTAAGTTTGCAACAAATGACAACTAGGAACGTACTAAAAATATGGTAACTAAATAGTACCCAAAATGTACTAAAATAACAAATAAATATCAAAGATAAACATGAAATATATTAAATGAAAAAGGAAACAACAAGAGAAAGAGAAAAGAGAAAGAGTACTCACAAGAGGTCTACAAATGAAGCCTCTGAAAATGATATACAATCAATACTTGCACACATAGAAATAAGAGAAAATGTTGAGGTTGTTTAGGGGTTTTCCTTTTCAAACCTCCACATTGGCTTTTCCACCTTCATGGACAACCATATATGATCGAGATATAAAATAGACAAGATAAAGAGAAAAAGATGTGATAGAATAATATGCTAACAAGATAAATAGAAAATGGAATAAAAGAGATGTAGTTGCCCTCCCTTTAGCAAGATGTTAATGTCAAAAGGAAGAGGTCAAGCTTGATGGAACAATGTAGAGAACCTCATGAGAGAAACAATGTTTAATAGAAATGGAAGAATAAAGCTTCTATGGTATGGAGGAGTAAGAAATATTGAGAGAATGGAGAAAAATGAGATAGATTGAGAGAATGAATGAATGAGATGAATTAGAGAGCCAAAAATGGAGTGTTTTGAGAAGGTATATACATGCAAAGGGTTGTCCTGACATGTTTGAAATTTGTAGAGGTGTTACACTTATGAATAGGTGGGAAGTGTAATGTCCAAATGACTAAATTGCAATCGTGAATCTTTTTGAGACGTTCACATGGTGCATAGACATCTACATGGCACACATTCATCGACAAAAAAAATTAATCTTAATGGTAGCAATGAAAGGGTTAAGATAAAATTAAGGGTACATTACATTATCAAATTTAATTTATCTAAAGGAGAGTTTTATGGACTGCAAAATTATATAGGATGCAATTTATCTCTCTCTCTCTCTCTCTCTCTCTCTCTCTCTCTCTCTCTCTCTCTCTCTCCCCTTCCCTCTCTACTTCCAACCCCAAGGTTTGGAATGAATTTTCAATGACCAAAGATTATTTTTTACAAATATTTGAAAATTAACATAATCTCAATAACGCTCCCCATCAGGATTGCACATTTTTCAAAGTCAAGTATAAAAAATGCCACGATAATGTTAAACTCTCTCTTAGCTATCTAACTATGTATTTTTCATGTTTTGAGTATGTTAATGTTTTCATCTTTAATTTCTCTTGTTAGTGTATTGTTTTTTATTAAAACCAATGTGTGGTATTTTTTACTTTATTTTTAACAATTCATCAAAATTTTAAATAAATTATTTTTTTAGAAACTAGACTCCATTCTACACATTCAAAAAAAATGATTTTCAATCAATTCTCAATAAAATTGGGGGGGTAAGGGATCATACTCAATTTTATATTTTTAAGATGTGTCCACTTTGAAAATTAGTCAAAAAATCATATATTCATTTAAAAATAGCAAAAAAATAGGCATAAATTATGTGGTGTTAGTTAATTTCTCCCTAAAGCGATTTTTGAAATACTAAAAAAAAGTAAACATTTTATGGGGGTCACACTAGATGCTATGTTATGTTTTTTGAAAAAATAGGACCACTTTGTGTGGACCCCCCTTTTGGACCCCTTAATCTCTTCCATTTAAAAAAAAATAGTTTATAAAGTATATTTGAAGCACTATGACTTGTTTTTGTTATATCTTTAAATTTTGAGTGTAACTATCTTCAATTTCTCATCTAAGTTCTATCCATCTCACCTCTCTCCCCCTCCCTAATTCTCGCTCCATCCATCCCCCTCTCTCACTCCTTCCCTCTCTACTTATGTTAATATTACTTGTATATCTCCCTCCCTACCTCTCCCTCCCTCTTCCCTTCTCTATTCTCTCTCTCCCTCTCTTGTCTATACTTCTCTCTATCTTGTATATCCCTCTCCCTCCCTCCATCCTCTATTTACTTCTATATCACTCATCTCCCTCTCTCTACTTACCTCTCCTTCCCTCTTTCACTATCTCTCCCTACCTCCCTCCCTCCTTCCCTATCTAATTTCTATCTCCCCTCTCCATCTCTACCTATCTCTCCATGTCTCTCTCACTACCTCTCTCTACTTACTTCTTCCTACCTAAAGAGAGATAGAGAGAGAGATGGATGGAGGAATGGTGAGTGGAGATAGAGAGAAGTAGTTTTGAAGAGAGGTAGAGAGAGGTAAACACAAAGGAGTTCCATATCCTTTGAAAATTAGGAGAGGATTGTATGTATGTCCCTCATCTCAATCACCTATGTATTCAAATGTGGAGATACAGTCATTTGGATTTTATTTACACAATTGAAGAGGAAATTTTGACCATTATGGTAAGATGAAGAAATTGGTGGGTCAGCTACACAAGCATAAGTTAGACATTGAGTACTTATAGGGCAACTTATAGGATGTCTAGAGGCTAGTAAAATAACCTACTCTAGAGCCACTCTAGGATAAATCAAAACTCTCCATCTCTCTATTATTCATGAGGAAGTATGGGAGGATGGAAAATTATTGCAAGAGAATGAGTATAATAAATTGGTTGATAATCCAATTCCACTTTTGGATTGGAAAGAGGAGGTTATTGATCTTGATGTAATAATAAGGTCGGTTCTAAAAAGGACTAAGAAATGGGTAGAAGCTAAAACCTCTACTCTCATGGCACAAGGGTTGGAGTTAACTTATAAAGGGATAGAGAAAGAAAAAGATTCTTCCAATAAAGAAGAGCATGTTGATGAAGAGGCTAAACCTGAGGAGGAACCTATTAGGGAAGAAGTAGAGACTTCTTCCAAAGGAAAGGAGAAGGAAGAGAAGTCCAAAGAAGAAAGGAAGCCTATTGCAAAACTAAAAATTTATAAAATAAATTTTGGAATAGCATAAGGAACTAAGCCTAAAAAAAAAGATCTAGGAGAGCTAGGACAACCTGATTGGAGACAACCACAAAGGGTCAAGAGGATTTATCTCTATCACCAACTCCTTCCACTTTTTTACTCCATCTTCTCCTCTCGCTTTCCATACTTCTCCCACATCCACTATTCCTCTTACTATCTCCACCTCACCTCCTCCCATAGATATATCTATAGATATCACCACTTCCATCCTCACTCCCTCCATTTATCCCATCAGCATCTATTCTTCCCCTAATCCCTTTGATACCACTTATCCCTCCACTACATCCATTTTGTCTCCCCAATTCACTATGTCTATCATTTATTCAACTATTCCTTCCTCTTCCCTTCCTCCTACCTCTCTAGAACTTTTGCATTCCTTTATTTCTCACCTCTCATGTATGCCTAAGGAGGTAGCTACCACAATATTATCACAATTCAACAAATATCTATTGAATCAATTGGCCATGGATACTCCTTCACTTTCCTCACAAGAAACAATTGAAACTCCCTCTATGTATAGCGTAGATAAATTATTGGGGAATTTGTAAGAGCAAGGAAAAGAATGAATGGACCCTAGCTTCTATGGAGGATGTTCCAATCCCCCCTAAACAAGAAAAGTATTCAAGAGAAGGGAAGCTTGAATAAGGTGTTCCAAACCGTAAGCTTGAAATAGAACAATCAACAAGACAAAAGGAGGATGTAAATATAGTGAAAATTCAAAAGGAGGCTTCTCCTTATCCATAGACATAGTTTATTGATAAATTTATAGCTCCTTCATGATTAGAAGGGTATCTTAAGAACAAGAATCCAATCATTGAATTCCTCGAGTTGATCTTATAGGTTATTTTAAGCAGGATAGAAAATCCTAGGAAGAAGAAGGCAAAAAATAAGGTCTCATATGACCGGAGATGCCTCGAGATCCATAATATTGCATGTAGCCACTCCCACTTTAGATAAAATAGTTGTCCCATATTACTAGAATAATTTGGTATTTCCACTATCAACCTTTCTCCCTCGAATAGAGCCAAGGAGATAGATGAATTACAAGGTTTAGTTTACAACAATGTACAAAGAATGTATAAAGATGAGGCTACAAATATTAAGTTGAAATCCTAAGTGGTTGAACTCACTATTTCAATCAAGCATTTAAATACTCTTACTCAAAGAAAGCCTAGAAAAATAATAACTCTAGTAGTCTTGTCAAAAGACGAAGTCAACAAGATAGAGAAGATGAGATCTTGGGACCGGTCTACCCAGAATTGGCTCAAGACCATTCTTGATAGTGTGAATAAATAATTTAGTGTTGCTATGTAGGTGCATAATAACTTCCTCATTCTCAAGGAAGGAGTGGACATGTTAGTGGAGGATTGTAATAGCAATGATAAGTACCATGGTTCGGTATTTCCAAAACTTGAGGCCATTCAAGGAATCCCTAATAAATTCTTGATAAAGGAGGATATCCTAATCAAAGAATTGGTGAAGGAACCTCACTATTGGCTGCATGCTCTAAAGTTTTGTAGGGAGTTAGTTGTTCAAATAAATCAAGAAGTAAACAAAATTAGTTCTCAAATAGAAGTCATGGCCCACTGTGGACAATTTTTGAGAGAGTTAACAAAGTCTGAAATAGACACATAAAGAAATGAATGAGAAAGTCTTGAAGCAACAATGGAAGTTGCTAATCTATAAAAATTTCATTGATGAGTTACCTATAGAAAATGGTCCTAAAATAGATGATGAACTTGAAGAAAAGTATAAAATTCCATATGCTAGTGTTGTAGGAAGTGTTATGTATGCTATGATTTGTACAAGATTTGATATTTCCCAAGCAGTGGTAGTTCTTGGTAGATTTATGAAAAATCCTAGTAAAGAGCATTAAACATAAGCGAAAAGGTTTTTCAGATATTTTTGTGGGACTTCAAACCATTGCATTTGTTATCATGGATCTTATGATATGAGTAGGATGATTGATTTTCATAGCTTTGTTGATTCAAATTTTGCATGTGATCTAGATTGCAGAAGGTCCACAAGTGGATATGTCTTTACTTTAATTGGAGGAGCAGTTAGTTGGGCAAGAGAAAGACAACCTACATTTCCATTTTCCACTATAGAAGAAGAGTACATGGCTACAACACATGCTAGTAAGGAGGTAGTGTGATTAGAGATTTTTTTTCAAGTATTGGATTTCAATGTAAACAAGAATTAGATGTGATAGTCAAAATTGAACTTGTTTGGCTAAAAATCCAATGTATTATTCCCACATGAAGAGCATAGATGTTCAATATCACTTTGTTTGGGAAATGGTTGAGAGTGGTAAAGTCATGTTACAAAAAGTAGACACTTTAGATAATGTTGTATATTCTCTTACTAACCATAGAGCACAAAAAAAATTAGTTGGTGCAAAGAGGCCATGAGCCTCAATTCTTCTAAAGTTTTATCTATTTTTTTTTTTATTATTCTTTTTGCAAGATGTTTGACAAGTGGCAGAATTTTGAGAAAATGTCTCAACCTTGCTTTGTATTTTAATTGACAATTTGCAACTATCTTTTAGTTGTCATGAAAGTTTCTAAATACAACTATGATAGCTTGCAAAGTGTTTTTTATTTTTCAAATTAGAAAGAGCATGGAAAAGGGGAATTTTAATGTGAGCTTGGAGAAGATAAGGAAGATTTTTTAGTTTGCATGAGAACATTACTAAAAAGTGGATAAATTACAAGTTGGAAGAGGAAGTTTCTTAGTTTTGTGACTTATGCCTAGATTAATTTTAGAAACCATTCATTATTTTTGGTTTCTCTCATGCTTATATATATAGTGCTTGATTTGAAGGAAAACCAAGTTAATTTACAAGTTGTTGAAGCCATGAAGCATTGCAGTGATTCATAAAGAGAATTTGTATTGATGTAACTCATTTGAAGGATTAATACAAGTCTTAGATCTCTTTGGGTGTGGAGTTTTTTTTGCAAGGATTTCTCCACGTAATTATTGAGTTATGGTTTGCATTTATATTGTAATATATTTTCATCTATGATTTGTTGCTATCTTTTTATTTGGATGCATAAAATTATCTACATATTTTCACAATAAGATTTTATCCTAAATTTCAACACTAGTGGAACCCCTAAAAAATGCTTTGTGTTCCCCTTGAATTCTACAGAATCTAGCTAGTCTCATGTCTTTGGGATTAGGTTTTATCTTGTCATCATTTCCTTAGGGTTTATGAGTTGCTATAACCCTTTCCAAAAGACCTTAAATCTACATCCTTTGCAAATGATATAATTCATCATTGACCTCTTATCACTAGTTCCTAGTCATTCAAGTTGTGACTTATGCCCTTAAACGTGTTATATAAACTAACCCTTGAGTCCTAGAAATCTCGTTGTTACCCATCATTTTATTAAAAATATTATCTTTATACTATGCGAGTAATAAGTCATCAAAATATTGTTTGGGTCTAAGGTTTCATCCTTACATTTTATATCCTCACCCATCATTTACCTAGTAATGACCCCTTTTTAAGAACTAACAAGTAGCATGTGCAAATTTCCTATTTTATGAGGACTGTTCAATCACCGTGAGCACATCTTGTCCACTCCCCATGCCCCTATTCAATTTTGTTTTTCATTAAAATAATTTGGTAGGTTGGCGAGTGAGTTCCACATATCTTTTGCATGGGCAGGCCCAACATATTTGAAAGGTCAGTGGGCGGTGAGATGGAACACATCAACAGTGGAGATGAAATGATGCAGCTACAACTAGACCATTCCCCACCTCCCTGCCTATATTTTTTTTGCATTTGAATATTATCATAGGGCGGTGGTCGAATGTTGTGTGTTCTATTGTTAGAGGGACCCACCAGGTGGTGAAGGAAGAAAACACACTGTTAGGAAGAGATCGATAGTCGAGGGTGGATGGCATGGGTCAATCCTGACCACTCCCTGCCATCCCATGGGGGATCCACCTATGCCTCCCATCTCTCAATGGGGAAGTAGAAGAGTTCCACATGGTGTCACTTGAGCGACAGAGAAAAAATTAGAGAATGGAAGGAAATTAATGATATATTTTTCCACAGATCAGAGGTATTAATGTTTAGGTTACTAAAGGGAATTTTAGAGGCACGTGTTGTAATAACAAATGGATCTTTTAATTGTGGTCATCGGTTGTTCCAGAGGATTATGTGCATAGGTAGGTGATCTCATGTTAAGACATGCACATGTTGAAGGTGTGAGATCTAATCTCAGCCCTTCCCCTTCTCATTGATAAAATTTTTAGGCAAGTTAAGATTCACAAGGGAGTGGTGAAGTTGATGTGTGGTCTTTTGCTTTAGTGACAATGAGATGGTGAGCTTGTGGATCACTAGGAAGTGGCTCCACATGGCTGGTTTTGATTGGATAAAAGTAGCAGTTGCTCACAGTTAGCTTATTCAAACTAATTTCACTCAATCTAGACCGATGGTCATTTCATTTCACTACAAGATAAACGAATAGCATTCAAAGTTGAGATCAAGGGAAAGTGAGTCATTTTGGTTCATGTGAGTGAGTCATTTTGGTTTGTGCGAGTGAGCCATAATGGTGGATAGGACACTGAGCTACCATATTTAGGAGTTGTAAGGCTATTAAAAATTGTTTTAAAGCACAATTAAGGACTGATAAAAGCATTCCATGCATTCAAGGAGCTCATTCTACATTTTTCAAGCCTTTTTAATGTCAAAGTTAGGGTTTATAGCTCATCCTAAAATAGTAAATTGAATTGCTTCCCTACCATTGAAATTATTTAGTGCTTGTTGAATTGTGGTCTTCCAATCCTTCTATTATTAGGGTGCTCTAGTTTATGCATTTATTTTAAGGTTTGACCTTCATTTCAAATAATTAGATAGTCATGCCTTGCTATTGTTCGTGTCAAACTCTTGCTTGAGCCATATTAATATTAATAGGTTCTGTTTTGTGAAACTAGAAAACCTATTTTACAAAAACCCTCAAGTCATGGCTCCTAAATTGAAAGTGTCTTCATCAAAAGGGGAAGCATTTGGCTCCAAAGTTCCTATTAAACCTTTAAGTAAGGATCTATTTGATTAGCTACCACCCTCTACTAATGAAAAACCTAGGCTTCAATTGCTCTTTCATAGTGCACAAGTAGCACAGGGCCTATTTGACAAGCATAGCGCTATTAGGAATGCCACATTTCCTTACATTGGGTGGGAATTGTTCAGTGGTTGGTTTGGAGATAGAAATTGTGGTGTTCTAGTTGGCAAACCCTAGAATTGTGATTTGGGAAAATTGACTGTGCCAAATGTCTACCTAGATGTTGATTTGTTGAAAGCAATAGCTGCTAATTATGATCCAGTGACAAGTACTATGAGATCCTTTGATGGAGTTGATATGGTGAAGGTCACCAGGGAGGAGATTGCTAATGTTTTTGGACTCACTGAGTGGAGTGAGGATATGGTCCCCATTGATGAAAAACTTCTTAGGGAAGAATATGAGAAGACTTAGCTTTCATTTAAATCCTATATATTTCCAAAATACCTAGCAAATATTGAGGGTCAAAGGGTTACATTGAGACCATTTGATATAGAGCCCTATCTAGTTAACTATTTTGTCCCTTATTTTCAAAAAACTTTCTACTCTATCTATTTGCTATGACCCAGTCACTAGAATTCCCATGACATGGATGTATATGGCGGCCCATATCTAGCATCCTCACTATTGTACGATATATAATTACAAAGGGTTTCTTGCAAAGAAGATTCTTGAAGGTTTGGTAAAGTTGAAGAAGGGTGAGGATGGAGTAAAATTCAGCTGGTATTCATTACTCATGTACATGTTTTTGTTCATGCACACATTTTTGTTCAAGGGTGCAACTTACTTTGGGAAAGATATGGCACTAGAAAGAATGAAGGGTGACTTGGAATTGCATGTCTAATGTTGGAGTACTATCCTAGACAAGGATGATAGAAAATTTGACTATGTGGTCTTTTAGAATTTTTTTTCCTCTAATTTGAGAGCACTAGTTGTGAACATGCCAAGGATCCCCAAGGCCTTCCATGATCTCTTAAGACCTAACCTTGGACATAAGGCATGAAATAGAGGTTGATCATAATTGGGGAGATATTATCCCCTATCCCACATATACTATTTTGAGAGTGTATAGTGCCACTATCTCACCTCACTTATTACTGAATTATGTGCCAAAAAGAATTGGGTTTCTTGAAATGATGTGGCAGTTGGGAAGTGTGGAGAACAAGAATTTGAAGGATCGGGTAAAAGGAACATTCTTCCCTTTATACACATGCTTCTCTAATTTTGTGATGATTAAAGGAGGTTGGGATAATATAAATGATGTACTCAATAATTTTAGCATGAGGAGAGCATGAATAAGGGATCATCATGATGTCGAAGGTTTCATAGCCTAGCTAAAGTTAAGGAATAGGAGTTCCAAGTTTTCCCACATTTTCCAATATCTTGAGGATGTAATAAGGAATATTTTTGATCTCTTAAAGCAAGAGGATAGAAAATAAAAATGGAATTCTTTTGAAAATATGTAAAGAAAGATAAGGGAAAAGGACCTTGAATTCACTACTCTCATGGAAATTCCCAATATAATGCAAAGAATGAAACATATGTTCCAGAATTTGGATATAGTGGTTGGTCACCTTGAAGGTGAGAGGATAATTCAGGATAAAGGGAAAGCTCCCATGGAAGAGGAATAGGGTGCAGGAGAAATACCTATTTTGGAGGTAAGGATTACATATTAGCCTCCTAAGGAACAAAAAATTAAGGTGTAAACAAATATTTTGGCACCTAAAGGCTTTCTAGCACTTCTAGGGTTTTTCATCTAAAAGGAGAAAGAGGGGCCAAAATGCAATTTAAACACTCAATATTAATGCATCGATGCAAGAAATATGCCTAAATGCAATGTCTAAATGCAATAAAATAAAATAAAAAGGTTATTATTAGTGAAAAACCTAAGATATGCAAAGTGTTTGAAAACACAATGTTGCATGTAAACATAAACTAAAAGCATAGATAAACAAAAATAGAATTTGATGAAATTGAATGAGGTGCGCCTAGAGACTGAAAGCTGATGTTGAGAGGTTCTAGAATGCTATAGAGATCAGTGTTGAATTCCACTAGGACTCATTCACCACATATAGAAAATTAGTCATGTTTCTAGTGAAAATTGTTAGAACAGGTTTTGGGATGTCAAGAACACAAAACTTCAAAAAATAATTTTTCAAGCCTAACAGTGGAACTCATTCACCACAAATGGAAAATCAGTCCACCTACATATTTTTGAAACTTCAAAGGTTAATTCTATGGGTCCTGATCTACAATTTTCTACCTGACAGGTTGTCGAATCCGAATTTGGAAAATCAGATAGGAAAGTATTCTCCAAGCTTCAAATAAGGTTATGCTAAATTTGATGACTCTGATGAGTTTACAACACCTTTTTGACACCTTTCTCTTTGAAAAATCTTCCTACAAGACCTACAAACACACGTGCAAAGAGGGGGGAAATGATTAAGGGTTAAGGTATAGGGGTTTGCCTTGGTCAAACCCCAATTTGGTAATCAACCCTAGGTAATAAAATGAAATAAAGATAGAATGATGAATAAATAACATGAAATGTTACAAACTCACCAAGCCCTTGATGTTGAAATCTGAAGATATGCAATGAAGTTCTCCAATGGATGCTTGAAAATGCCTAGGATGCTTGAAGATTGCTTGATAATTTCTTGAATGATTAAGTGAATGAATGGGGGGGTGAAAATGAGAGAAAAACCCTTTATTTAAATACTTGATTTTCTAATATTTCCCAAAAATAACACATCACAATCTAACCTCAAGGATAGGAGAATAAAATCCTTCTAAAATTTTGAAATTATTTTGACTTTTGTGCCTAGTGGGACTAAGTCACCCTAGGTGGTGATTTAGTCCCACCAAGGAAATTTTATTGGGTGTCAGGAATTAAAGTGAATTTAATGTTATTTAATGAGAATATTCTCAAAAATACACTTAAGTATGGATGGAAAGTGCATTAAGGGGTCATTTAAACATAAGAAAGGATTGAATTAGTGATGAAAAGTCTATAAAAGTGTGAGAGTTTGTTAAAACTCTTTACAACACTTTGAAATAAGACTTGGTAAGTGATAAAAAGAGGTTATTTAAGTGAATTATAATGAAAGGGTCCTAGAAAAGCGTGAAAGTGGGTTACAACATTTCACAACACTTTTACAAGACATCCGAGAATTCTTAATGATTCGCAAGGATCCAAGACCTAATGTGAATGTGTTGGCCACATTACAACATTAAATCTAGGAAAAATCAATCCAAAGTCCACTAGGAGGGCCTCAACATGAGAAAAAGTGGAAGGGTTACTTTTTTCATATCCACAGTTAACCCCCACTTTAGTGAGAGGATGAACCTACTTCAAACTCACACTAAAGTAGTTGAACATGCAATTAGGAGGGATCCAAATGCACTAATGCTTGGTGAGGTGAGACAAAAATAATCAAGAGGGATGATCAAGCCCCCTAGGATCAAGATCCCATGGAAAACCAAACATAAGCACAAAGGAACACACATGAAAATGAAGAAGAATGAAAGAGAGAAGAGGAAAGAAATGAAAGAAAGTCATATCAAGCTTTGATCATTTTTCCAGCCTATTGGGGATCAGATCTAGGCTATTTGTCTAGAAAGAAAATTCATACTCACTCTGGGGTGATGAAACTCATGGTTGTTCGTCGGGTGAGAAAGCCCAAAAGGTGAGAAACATACACTCACAGTATGTACTCACAAACATGCAAGTGGCTATGGGGAAAATTCACACCTCAGAATGGGATTCCCACTCAACCATACTAAATTTATACCTCTTGATAACTTTGATAAGGTTCCACAAAGGAGAATGCCATTTCGTGCTTCATGAGACAAGCAAAGTTTCATATGCTAAGAACTCATGAACAAATGTGATAGCACCACAGGCATGCAAGTTATGTTACATGAAAGGTGGCCATATAAATGTAAAATGTAACATGAAAAAAAATGTTCAAAAGAGTCTTGATTAGTTCATGTGAGTTTTATAACTTAGGGAGCATTGTGTCTAATTTCTCCAAGAGAGGACCAATCAAAGGATAAAATATTCACAACTTAGGGGATGTAGTGTGCCACATCAAGCCACTAAGAGGAATGTAATATGCTAAGATAGATCATGCTCATGAAGGATATTATATCCAATATCATCCACAAAGTGACAAACACATTATGTGAAATAAGAAGGATACACTAAGAACCAAGAAAAATACAAAATACAAAATGAATAATGCCAATGTATGCCCCCACTTTAAAGAAATTGCTACACAACATTCTGTGAGAAATTACTTTAAAGTAGCAAATTAAAAATGCAAACAAGAAGAAAGACATGGGAGACAACTTGGAAAGCCCCTATGCCAAGTCATACGTTTTTGAGTAAGGTTGTATCATGCAAATGAAAAAGGAACAAAAGAAAGAGGAGTTGCCCCAAAAAAGGAACACACCAAACACATAAGGGATCGATGGATTTTGGGTCAGTATGTTATTTGCTACAATGTTTTGATTAAAGAGCTCAAAACTGTTATCATTCCCCAAATACACATAGAATTGGAGGAATGACACAAAGAGAGAAAAAACAAAGAAAAAGAAAGATTTTTTTGGGTCAACATGTAATAGACATTGATGTCTCAATGCCTTGTGTCCAAAAGGAAAACACAAGCAAAAGACAAAGGAAAAAGGAAAAATAAAATGAAAAATATTTTGGGTCAACATGAAAGAGACATTGTTGTCTCAATGCTTTGTGTCATCACCAAAAGGAAAACACAAAACAAAAGAGGAAAAGAAAATAGAAAGACCTTTTGGGTCAACATGGAAGAGAAATAGGGTGTCTCAACACTTTGCATCATCCCCAAAAGGAAAACAAAATACAAAATACAAAAGATAAGATAAAGACCTTTTGGGTCCACATGGAAGAGACATAAGGTGTCTCAACACTTTGTGTCATCCCCAAAAGGAAAATACAAGATGAAAGAAAAAGAAAAGGAGAAAGCGATGTACAACATATAGAAGAATGAAGGTACATGTAGAGGAATGTCACAAAGAGAGGAGAACATCAAATGTCATGTCATGGGGGAACACAATACACACATACAAACATATAAAAGAAAAAGAAAATGCAAAAGACTAGTAAGGAAAATGTGAGTCAACCGTCAAGCAATTCATCTACCTACCTATCTCAATCAGTATAAGCAGGAGGTGAATAATGCATCCAGGGGTCAAGGACAAATGTATTACTGGGATAAGGCTAACAACTTATTTCCCCCACTAAGTGCAAGAAAAGAATGAGCTAAGATAGGTGATGGGAAAGGTCATTCAATGGTGAGAATGGAAGATTCTACAACTATTGTATGATGAGGGGTTTGGCAGAGGTTTATGGATTTATTGGATAGCAATTATCACTATCAAAATGATATTTGCTCAGTATTTCTTTTAATTGGTGGCACTCATCACTTCTATGTCCTAGAACATGATGATATGCGTAATGTGGAGCATTAGCATCTTTATGATAGATGTAAGGCCCCGCCTTTAAGGAAACCTTCAGAACTACTCATGAATTCATATCCATAATAATCATGGTCATCCCTGGTACATAGGCAGATCAATAAATTGCATGTTATGATAATACTTGGTTTGTTTGGTCATCGTCTCAGTTGTTGTTATAACCTATTGTAATATAAGTAGATATTGTTGATTATTAGCTCAAGGAATGAGAAAGAATTTCTATTTTAAAGCCATGTGTTTTATTTATATGAATTATATTATTATAGTAAATGATAAAGAACATTCTACCTATCTATGTATATATAGACTATGTTGAAGTGCATATATTTATACCAAAAGTAGGGGGATTAATCTATGATTGAATAATGATATTATCATTGTTCGGTGACTAGAGAGATAACAATATTATTATAACATATATTCAATTGAATAATCAAATAATAACTATTTAGAACTTGAGAGCATCTATTCATAAAGGGATGCTTAAATCATGTGAATTCAATCATAACAATGATATTGAGTAATCGAGAGTTAAACAATGGTCTTACTATTGTTTGGGTGGAGGAACGATAATAAAGTTACTATCAAAAGATTCAATGTTGATTAAATAATAGTAATAATTAAAATAAAATGAATATATATATACAAATATATTGGAGTTAATTGTTAATAATAATGTTTGTTATTAACAATTAGATTGTGACTAGATAATGATTTTCATTACTGGAATGTTTAATAATGGTAGAATCATCATCGAAGTAAATTTAATCAGAATATTATTATTATTAAGTCAAATAAATCATCAATAAGGTTCATTGGAGAATTGGAAGATAGTGTTTCCTCTACAATTAATTTTTAACATTATTGTTGTTAATATTCAAATGTTGATTAAATATTAACCTTATTATTATAGTTAGTAATAATAATAATGAGTGATAATATTATTATGATTTAAAAATAAATATCTACCCTCGAATGTGCCCCATTTGTATTAAGACAATTAAAATGCATAAAGATTTTATACTAAAAATAATACTCCTCCTAAAAGGAGTGGAATTACACTTATATTATCTCTGCCATAACCCTAATTCTTTTAAATAAAAGAGAGTATCTATTATTAGCCTGGGATTAAATTATAAATATTGTCGAAGCATTGAGAGTAAATTGAATTTCCTTAGACAAAAAAAAAAGAAAAAAAGAAAGAAAGAAGCAGCTCCAACTAAAATCATGCTAAGGGGATCTTAGTGATAATGTATACAATTAAATAAATGTTTACCATTAAATCCTTCAACCCTCGAAGCTGCTAAACGCAAGACCACCCTATGTTATGGGTATATATGTAGATAGGGATTTGAGTAGAGTAGATGATCTTTATGATCATAAACCAAAGAGTTCACCTTGGGAGATGAGAATAAGGAATGAATCCAACCCATAGGAGGATTTGAAAGCATAAAAGAAGATTTGCAATGAATTTATGCCAGAAGCAAGGACATGGAGTGGACTGTAGTTTAATGGTTGAAAATGACTTCATTGTGGCATGCCTGACTTTTTCGGCGATGTTCACTCCAATACTATAAATAAGGGCATCGTTTGGGTTACTCCACAAAATGCAATTGGCAGAAGCATTATTCATCTCTGTCATCGATAGGGATTGAAGGGGGTAAAACAGCTCACACGCCTTATCTTTTCCTTACACATTTTCAGAACTGTGGGCGGCAGAGATTCCTTGTCAGAATGATAGCTCCTCATCTTTGATGCAACACTGGGAGCTGGGAATTTGCGCGGGGAAGGAGGCAGATGAGATAATGAAAATAAAGGATTGTAGCATTGAATGGGGGCGGTGGGGGGAATAGTGGATGAGAATTCTTTAAAAAAAAAATAGAGAAGAAGAAGCTTTAGCCATGTTAGATAACCAGTTAAGGTTTTCAAGTCCAAGTTACCAATGGTGTCTCGAACATCCTGCCCCCTGTATCGATACCTAAGAGAAGAGATTATTGAGTGGAAGCGTGCTCTCCAAAAAAAGAGATGTGATCACTCAAGCTGCATAAATTGGTTTGGAGCTAAAGAACCTAGGTTTCATAACATTTCTTCTTTTTGTAAAGCTCTGTCCATCTATTCTCAACGACATCTTCAGCAACACGACACAGTCTGTGCAATTGCTATCCCTTTTCTAGTCTCAATAGAGATGACACATCTCAAAACATTGATGCGTAGGGCTTGCTAAAGCCATATTTATCCTCTGGAAAAGCTTTATGTACTGTTCCAATCTAAAGGGGTTTTCTCCATTGGTCATGTTTGTGTAACAAGGAGGATCCAGAACAATATATACCACACTATGACTACCTGTAAATGTAGAAGTGGTTCTGGAAGAAAATCCTTTGAAAGATCTTTGAGTGTTCCGGTAAAAGAGATTAAGGGGTGGGCAAGGACGTTTGGACTGTTGGTGAGTTGGGAATGGTGTTTAGAGGAATGGCGTAGTGGGCTGGGCACTTGTTCCTCCATCTGATCTCTCAGTCTGTCACCAAGTTTGCACTATCAAGTAGGACCTCATGACCATCCTATCGTTATAATAAATAGTTATGTTTATTTGCAGCACTGGGATATACATTTTAGATCCATATGCATGAATTTAGCTTCAATGATTTTTATTTGTTTCTTTAAATCTGTACAATAGAATTTTCCACGAATGCCAATCATAGATTCATATATGATATCTTTGTGTCGAGCATAAGAATTAAATATCATGCATAGAAAGATCAGGAAACTCCACTTATACCAGATATTTGTTCCAGTTTTGGCACCTGTGTGAGTAATTCAAATGACTGTTGTATCATGAAGAGTTCTGTCGTTGTGCTTCTAATATTTCATGTAGGTTTTCTAGAGCAATTTCCCTTATTCTTTAAACTTGATGGAGATATGTACCGTGTTTCTTAGCCTGTGTAATTCGGCCTTACACCTACCACTAATGAATCAGTAGCAATGTTTTCCTTCCAATAGCATTTGTTGAAACTTGTCTTCTTGATACAGTGTTTATGAAAATAATAATAACATTAGATTTTATTATTGTTAAATCATTGGTCAAAAACAGCCGACGGGGCTATGTTCTATTCTCGTATCATTATATTTCTTATCAGTTTTCTTTAAACAGTAGCCAAATCAACTTGTTCTTCTAGAAAGAAGGAGACCAGAGAATTGTATGAAGTTTAGCAGTTCATCTTATTATCTTATTTGCTGTCTATTAGCAATATGAACGCATCTCTTTCTTTGTTACACATAAATTATTTTATTTTATTTTTTTTTAAAAGATTGATCATATTATTTTATTGTTTGATGTGCTGTGACCATTTTCAACATTTATGTCACCCTGAGCATGACGACCATAAGCCTATATTTTTTTTATAAATTCTAAAATGGAGAACCAATAGAACCAAAGTCTGTAGATTTAATTTCAAGACAATTATAATTTCTCATAAGTGTAAAAGGTCCAGTAGATGGATAGTAAACCATACAGTTATAAATAATATAGATAAGAATTTAATGTGCCAATGCAACAAGATTCTCTGTTCGAAGGCCAACGCCTCAACCACAGGACCATATAGTTATGCTACACAAACAGAATGTCATTGTCATATCTCGATGCTTGCTTTAATGATAAAATGTTAGAACACCTCTCTTCTTCTTCCATTGAATGAAATGCAAGATCTTTCTAAACTCACGCAATAAACAGTGAAGGAAAAAGGGCAGCGAGTGAGCTGCTTCTTGCCAAAATATTTTGTACTGGTAGCTGGGCGATTACCTTACAAGATGTCGCATTTAAGATGATTACTTCACTGTAGTAGTTTGGGGATAGTGCCCTAATATCGTTTACTACGAGGTGTTAAAATTTCCTATATGTTTCGGATATATTTATTCATGCCTATAACGCATCTTCCTTTTGGTGGGGCAATAAAATAAATAAATAAAATAAAAGTGAGGGTTTATAATAATAGTATTAGCTATAGGTTGGCACCTCCAAAATTTAATGTATATCCTTGTAGTTGTGGTGTTTAATGCGTATCCGTGAAATTGGCTATCTTTGCCTAGCATTGGGAGATTCTTCTTTCAAACTCCAAGTTTTCAGTTAGTTGCAATTATCAGCAGCTTTTAATTTCTGCGATTAATTCGTATTGTGGATCTGTGAATATTATGATTCAAGGCATTAGGCATAGTTAATCATAAACGTAAACTTCATTAATGTCATTATGGTGAATAATATCTCCGTTACCTTTCTTATCAGCGATAATGCTATTTTAATCATGTTGTTAGTAATTGTTTTAGGGTTAAAATTGACGGGGTAGTTTAAAGTTTTTGCTTAATTCTTTTTCTGTTATAATTTACCTCCTTTCGATGAGGGCATCATCATAAGATAGAATCGATTATATAAATAGAGCCCCCAACTTTATTTTAGGAATGCTTAGTGTTTTTTTTTTAGGGAATATACTCCCATGTCTTTAAAAAGGAGGCCCTAATAAATAAGAAGAGATGACTCCTCATTCGTTCCTCCTCCCTCCTTTTAAGGAAAAAAAAAAACATAAATAAATAATATTATGTATATAAAAAAAGGTTAATATATATTTTATAATTGCTAATTCTTTTAATCTGGAAAATTCTTTAAAAAATAAAATCTTCCTAAGTAATGCATATATATATCTCATATTTAAAGAAACCTTTAAAAGTGGAAGAATCATGGTTATCCTTTAGGAGACTTCTTTTGAAATTTTATGATTTAATTTAATTTAATTTTTTTACTCATATATAGTTGCTAGTGGTTTCTTTATAATTAATCTTTCCGTTGTATCATAGAAGGATATATATATATTTATATTGATGAGGTTAATATACTGAGTTCAATTACAAATTTTAATTGAATATTCAGATCTTGTTAAGAATTCTTTAATAGAATAGTGCTTTTCCTAAACCTAGTTGTTAGTAATAAATTGTGTTCAAGAATAAGATTAAGGTCTTCTTGGTAGTCGGGCCTTCACATGGTTAGAAACGAGAAAAAAGTTGGGTTCAAAACATTGCGAATGACCACTTCTATTTATTCGAAAGCTATTTGTCAACACATACTTAGAAAATATATCCAATGGTCTCATTTTGAAGGTTATCTAAGTGATATAATTCATATATGGATACTTATCATATAGTTGAAGAATGCCATGCATAGAGTTTTGTTTAGCATCGAATTATAAGTATATCACTTATTGTTTTAACGCGTTACTCATAAAAGGTGTTATAATAGGAGGAATCCATCTATAGCTCTTGTTCATGTTTTCCCTTTGTACTAGGAGGAGATCTCATAGATTAACCTTTTTTTTATCTACTCTATGTAGGTATTAAAATATCATGATACTGGTGTTGTTATCCCCAATTAGGTTTTCGAACCCCGCTGGCTTCACCTAAGTGGGTGGCAGCCGATCGTGAAACTGTCTAGGGAGTGGACCCTAGAAAGGGTTGCATACCCACTCTTTAGTTGTAATTTGTATGGAACACATTAATTTTGATTACAAGATTGAACTGGTGTACATCTGTGTATTGGGTTAGGATTGTGTTTGAGCTATGGTCATCTTTTTAACCTTGTGGATATTATCCCCTTGCTATCCAACCATGGGTGAGATGGTTGAAGTCCAGTTGTCGAACTACGGTGCCTCTGCAAATTACATACGTAGGCAAGGCCATCTAAGACGAGCCCCCGAGGACTAGGTCTGGTCCCTAGGATTTGTTCTTTTATTATTTTTGTGATTACTACTTATATATATATATATGTTATTGTTGACTTGTGACTTATATAATGTTTCAAATTCATTTTGGGTTGGTTGGACTATTTAAGTCTACCTTGGAGATGTGAATCTTGTGTCTCCTATTGAATTGGCCATGATGGTCTAAACAATTTAGCGTTTTAACTAAAAGAAGTATAGTTTATGTTTGGTCAAGAGTCGTATGCCTTCTGGTTGTGCCTGCTTTGGTAGCAAACTTGAGAGTGTTGTAATCGTAAGTGAACGAAATTTGAAATTTGTGTTTTTCCCTTAACTATATTTCAAGTGTTAAATTTAGGGCATTACATTTTGGTATCAGAGCCTAGGTTGCAACACTGGGTACTTTTGGAATGATATGGGTCATGGTTAAGTGTAGTATGTAACTAGAAAATAACTCGACCTATTTAGGAAAGTGTTGAACTTGAAAGAGTCAGTGTCCATAGTATTGTTTAATCAAATATTTTATGTTGAGATTGAGTAATTAATTTGTGTGGTTTATGATAAATTAAGTGAAAAAAAAAGGGATATTAACAAGGGACATTAAAATTGGCATGCAAAACCTTCCACTATTGTTGTGTGTTTTTATACCATTGACTAACACTCATTTAAGGAACAATATATACTTGTGACAGTTATCACCTTAAAAGAAAATTGACTATTATATTTGGAATAGGGAATGTTATAATGTAGCCCACCCTAAATAACTTATACGAAATTTTGTTTACCAGACCTTTGCTAACTACCACAAATTTGAATATGGTATGATATTAGTTAGAAATTGTACTGATTAAGGTGAATGTAATTTTTGAAGCGCATTAGGACAATAACTTTTGAGTGACTTGTAAGAATTTATTTATTTTTATAATTGAAATATCTATTAGTGGCCTTGGTTTTTGTTTAATTATTTAAGGAGTTTCCATTTACCGTTGACACTTATGATACTACCCCATAGTGAACTTATCAAAGATAACTAAGTGTAAAACACTATAATCCTTATTTCTAAATCTAGGTGTCTTGAGGTGATTTGAAACTGCAATTCTTCCTTGTGTTTATAGAAATGAAGTATTTCCAAATAGGGCATGTTGCCTTGAAATCCATTGACTGCACCTTTTGTATAAATTTATATTGTGAATGTAAAAGGAAGATGTTTGATTAAGATGAATTGTTGGGTGATAGGTCTTAGAATAGAATATTTGGTGGTTTAAGTATGTGAAAGGAAAGGGTTTATTGCTTTAAAAAGATGAAAATTGGAAATGAAGACATTTTGTATTCTTTGTGGATGTTAATACCTTACCCCGGTGCTTATGTTGGGTGTTGTGGCATTTTTTATGGATAGACTAAGTGGTAAAAATGAGTGTATGTTGTGTATCTTTGGCTCATATGGAATGTAGTGATAGAATTCTTGAAAGTTATGTGATTTGTCATCTGGAATCCAGTATATTTTTTGTGCTCCAAGTACAAGATACATGGTATCTAACTTGGGATAAGGGTGGTGGATGTCTAGTACGATCCCCTATTTGTACCCTTCGTGATTATTTTGTGTAGTCGATTTGTTGTGAAAAAGGAGTAAGCATGAAATGTGTTGATGATGATCCATTAAATGAAATGTGATGTATTCTTTTGTGTTAGTCTTATTTGTATGTTAAATGTGCACCCCTAGTGTTTGGTTCCCCCCTTATGGGAGTGCGATGCCAGCTAGTGTAAATAGGGGTGAGAGGCACATGTTCTCCCATCGGGAAATTACAAGCTCAGGGCGTTGTCCCTAATCCTGACAAAGGATCTATGTCGATTCAATGTAATTTTCCCATGGACATTGACCGTGACCTACTCCCCCACATATGAGAGCCACACTTGTTGGTTCATAGTGCAAACCTATTCCTTGATGTTATAACCCTTGGGTAAAGGATGGAATTTTATGGACCACGGGTGATTCATATTTATGTGGTTAGGGACCACCAGTTACTTATATTTATGTGGTCAGGGACCACCAGTTACTTATATTTATGTGGTCAGGGACCACTAATGATGCAGATTTATGTGGTCAGGGACCACCAGTTATTCATATTTATGTGGTCAGGGACCACTAGTTATTGCATGCTATTACACTTATGTGGTTAGAGAACCACCATTCCCCTTCTCCCCTTAGGTGGCTTATCAAGTCACGTGGTGCTTGTAATGTGCAATTTTATCATTGAAAAATGAATTATTTGTAATTTTTGATTGATGTTTTATTTTTATTTTTATTTTTTCTTTATGCGCCAGCAATGTGTAATTTTACATTTATGTACTTAGGCTATTTAGCCATTTGGAAGTTGTTATATAGTCCAATTTTCCTCAAGGGCTTGTTTAATTTTTCCTTTGAATTATGATTGGAAAGTTGCAATGTAGCTACAATTTATCTTTATTTTGTTTCTCTTGAATTTATAAGTTCCCTCTTGGGAGTTTTATTGAAACTTTGGTTAATGATCTTGTGTTATTCAGTTTGAGGCTTTCTCCTTGGTTGCAAATTTGCTGGCATGTGTGGTGTAATGTGGAATTTTGTAAACTGCCATATCCTGAGGGGGTTCCCTGGCAGGTCGTATAGGGGAGTAGATGCGCTGGGGAATTATTTTTGAAAGGGACTGTGAATGGGACCGGTATGGGATGGTCATTAATCCATACTTCCCCTCGTTATATGATTGTTCTTATCTGCATGGAAGAGTCCTTAGAGAAGGGCCTCGAGTGGTATCCAAGAATATCCATCCTTGTAAACCCCATTGTGTGAGCCTTGTGTTGTATATGATGTGTATGTATGAGGACAGGCGCACCCCTTTGGGAAGAGCATCCTTTCTATTTTTGTGTGTTCTTGTGAAATTTTGAATAAATTTTAAGTGTTATACCTGTGAAGTGTGGGAGAATACTAGTAACAAATGATGCAAGTTAATACTCATTTAGACATGGTATGAATGCCATGATCATAAGGTAAACTATTCTCTTAAGGGCATATTTGAAAAATAAAAATAAAAATGTGAAGTTAATAAATCTAAGACATGATTGGCCATTAAAACAAGAATATCACTAATATCATGGGTGATGGATATGGTGCAAAGCATTTTTTTTATGTGTATCCAAGAATGCTAAACGTGTGTTGACATATGTTTTTGGTAAAGTTATTGAGTATGGTTACATGGTTAATAATTTATAACTACATGGATAGTTGTTAACATTGTTATATTGAGAGTGTACCAGATAAAGGTTCTATTGTGAAAATTTTGCTTTGATAATTTGGATGAGTAATGCATAGAAATGATGTTCCTAATGTGTGCTTATAGTTGAATATTTTGATTAGTCCATTCAAAAAAAAAGAAAAAAGAGATAAAGTAATTAGCATGATAATAGATTTATGTGTGTGCTTTATTGAGATTAAAGTCTCAAACCTTCGAGGCTTCTTAGATTTATCTGTGTGCATCAATGCGATTTTTGTTTATACTTGAGTAAATCTGGTTAGATTAACATGTTGGTTAATTTAAGAGTTAAGTTAAAACTAGGTTGTATTGGGTTTGAATGGGATCATGGTATTGTGTGTATTACCCTTTCTTAGTTGAGTCATGAGAGATATGCTGAGGGAGAATTGCTATAATATAATGGATTATTTTTAATGTGTAATTTTGTATGGGGATTTAGTGCCAACCCTTAGTAACTTCCAGGAGGAAGTTTAAACTAAGGGGAGGGGGATGTAAGGCCCCACCTTTAAGGGAACCTTCAGAACTACTCATGAATTCATATCCATAATAATCATGGTCATCCCTGGTACATAGGCGGATCAATAAATTGCATGTCATGATAATAATTTAGCTTGCTCTTAATATCGCCTCAGCTTGTTGTTATGCAACCCCACAAAAATGGTGCGATACGCTAATTATCAGCTCAAGGAATGAATAAGAATTTCTATTTTAAAACCATGTGTTTTATTTATATGAATTAGATTATTCTAGTAAATGATAAAGAACATTCTACCTATCTATGTATATATAGACTATGTTGAAGTGCATATATTTATATCAAAAGTAGGGGGATTAATCCGCGATTGAATAATGATATTATCATTGTTTGGTGACTAGAGAGATAAAAATATTATTATAACATATATTCAATTGAATAATCAAATAATAACTATTTAGAACTTGAGAGCATCTATTTATAAAGTGATGCTTAAATCATGTGATTTCAATCATAACAATGATATCGAGTGATCGAGAGTTAAACAATTATCTTGCTATTGTTTGGGTGGAGGAACGATAATAAAGTTACTGTTAAAAGATTCAATGTTGTAAATAATAGTAATAATTAAAATAAAATGAATATCTATATACATATATATTGGAGTTAATTGTTAATAATAATGTTTGTTATTAACAATTAGATTGTGACTAGTAATGATTTTCATTACTGGAATGTTTAATAATGGTAGAATCATCATCAAAGTTAGATTTAATTGGAATGTTAATGTTAATAAGTCAAATAAATCATCAATAAGGTTCATTGGGGAATTGGATAATAATGTTCCCACTATAATTAATTTTTAACATTATTGTTGTTAATATTCAAATGTTGATTAAATATTAACCTTATTATTATAGTTAATAATAATAATAATAATAAGCGATAATATTACTATGATTTAAAAATAAATGTCTACCCTCGAATGTACCCCATTTGTATTAAGACGATTAAAATGCATAAAGATTTTATACTAAAATAATACTTCTCCTAAAATTACACTTATATTATCTATGCCATAACCATAATTCTTTTAAGTAAAAAGAGAGTATCTATTATTAGCATGGGGTTAAATTATAAATATTGTTAAAGCATTGAAAGTAAATTGAATTTCCTTAGACCAAAAAAAGAAAAGAAAAAAGGAAAGAGCTTCAACTAAAATCATGTTGAGGGGATCTTAGTGATAATGTATAGAATTAAATAAATGTTTGCCATTAAATCCTTCAACCCTCAAAGTTGCTAAACACAAGACCACCCTATGTTATGAGTATATATGTAGGATAAGGATTTGAGTAGAGTAGATGATCTTTATGATCATAAACCAAAGAGTTCACCTTGGGAGATGAGAATAAGGAATGAATCCAAACCATAGGAGGATTTGAAAGTAGAAAAAAAAAAAAAAAAAAAAGGATCTGCAAGAATTTATGCTAGAAGCAAGGACATGGAGTGGACAGTAGTTTAATGCTTGACAACGACTTCACCATGGCATGCCTGTCTTTACGGCAATGTTCACTCCAATACAATAAATAAGGGTATCGTTTGGGTTACTCCACAAATTATATTCGCAAAAGCATTAGTCAACTGTGTCATTGATAAGGACTGAGCGGGGTAAAACAGCTCACCACGCCTTATCTTTTTCTTACACATTTTCAGAACTGTGGAAGGGAGAGACTCCTTGTCAGAACGATAGCTCCTCATCTCTGATGCAACACTAGGAGCTAGGGATTCACGCGAGTGAAGGAGGCAGGTGAGATAATAAAAATAGAGGAATGTAGCATTAAATCGGGAGGAAGAGGGAGAGGTTAGGAGGACTATGGACAGGGAGAGTCTAGACGTGGAGGGAGCTTCCGTTCAATGGTTGGGATGCCTGGAATGCAGAAGCTATGATTTTCACAGGCGTTTCTACTAATTTGCAGCCAATAATGGACTCCCATTATTCTGAACTATACTCCACTATTTTTGTGTGGCAACGGGGAATATTGATCAGCTCATGAAGTCTATGTAGCACGGCCAAGTGATTGCATGTGCAAGCAAGGAGCATGTTGTCCCTGAGATCGCATTCTTTGAGGCACAATGTCAAACATAGCACGTGATTTGTCTATGCGCTCACATTTGCATGCATATCTACTAGAGCAGTTGTAATTACAACATACAAATTTCTTCAGCCTATATGCTCGATCGATGTCCATACCGAGTTGCAAAGCTCCCATTTTGGCGCAGGCAGAGGATGCTAACAAAAGTGTAGATTCTGATCCAGCGTGATCCAATTTGTGCAGGACCTTGGAGGTAAGTTGCTGGCCTTTATTTCAGTTCCTTTAGTTTAAAAAAAAAAAAAGAGCAAGTGGGAATCAATGCATAGAACTGGATCGACCAAGTTTGATTTCGTTCTAACCTCGTAGTTGCCAGGACTTTCTTTTCTCGTTGGTTTCATAGCCTATATCTATGATTTTAGTAGATGGCTTTCTGAAATACTATGTCCATGGTTTGTGATGATTTCTGGGTGTGTAAGAGATGTTTGTAGAATCTAAAGAATTAGTTTGTTTTCAATGGAAATAGTTTATAGTTTTATTTCTATTCTTTGTATCCATGTATTTTATTCTTCACTGTTAGTGTGAGTATATAAGCCTAAGACGTCATTACAGTCATGAAAATTACACAACATTAACCTTCTAGAGATTGGAACATCTATTGTTACCTCTATTAGATTACAGACATCATGGTAATGTCTTTGTCAAAGGCTAGCAGGATTGCAAAAGGGTGCAGAATTTGGCTTTACACCTACCATTTACATTTGCTTGAAAGTTTCTACAACCTTTCAATTCTCTTCAAGTGTCAATGTGTCACCATGATTTTTACCGTATAATTTTTCCCGACTAAAGAACGTCATTTAAAAGGCTAAATCTATAAGAACCTCCATTGTAGCTCAGGAGGGAAGAAACTTGCTTTTTTTTTTTTAATAGAACTTGCCTTTGTGCCTGTTGACCACTTTCCTTTAAGAAAGTTTAGCAATAGCTTTCTTCCTTGTCTATACTACATGTTGCATTTATGACTTCCAACGCCTTCCGTTTATGTGAATTGTATTATGCTAGAAAGATGTCCATTCCCTGCCATGGCGTTAGTAATTCATTGCATTGGGCTACGTTTATTTCTAGCACTTTGTTGAGCACATTGTGTACCTTGTGTGCACTTCCACATTTTGAGTTTATATATATCCTTTTACCAGTACATGTGCAAATGGAAACATCTGAAAAAAACTTACAGACTGGATTAGTAAAAAGAAAAAAAAGAAAAAAAGGGTGAGATTTATTTAGTTTCAAATCATGTGTATTATAAATGCTTAACCTGCAATTTATGGTTAGAACGAGCTTGTTATTAGAGAGTTTGGTGCAACATTTTTTTTATTATTTTATTTCTTTTACTTCTAATCTATTTAAAACGATAGTTGAGTTATTAATTTTGTAAATAGTTATTCATAATAGTACAATTATAGAAATGTTATATGATTATACTCAAGTCATTAAGATAAGTTAATAGTGGAAATTATTTAATTTAGACCGTTTCGTTGACACTATTTTCTTTAGTGAACTTTGGAGGGACCTGATTAATGCTTGTCTCGTAAACTAGATCCTAACTTTTAGAGATTTGTCAATTTAGATATTGGGTGGTTAATGTTTCAATATTGTGAGTCTATTTTGTTGCGAATATATATTAGTTTGTAATTGTCTTGAATTACCAAGTTATATAAAGGTGTTGTGTATGACTAAAAAGGTAACATTATAATATTCTCTTGGTAGGAAAGTCTTTATCTTAATTTATTTTATTTATTTTTAATCATATATAGTTGCTATTGGTTTCTTTTATATAATTAATCTTTCTATTGTATCATAGAAGAATATATATATATATATTGATGTGGTTATATTGAGCTCGATTACAAATTTTAAATTGGGTATTTGTATCTCATTATGAATTTTTTAATAGAATGGTGTGTCTTTCCTAAACCTAGTTGTTAGTAATAAATTTTGTGTTCGTGATTAAGATTGGGGTCTTCTTGGTAGTTGGGCCTTGGCATGGTTAGAAACAAGAATAAAAGTTGGGTTTAAAACATTGGGAATGGTCACCCCTGTTTATTCGGTTAAAAGCTATTTGTCAACACATACTTAGAAAATATATATAATGGTCTCATAAGGAAGGTTAACTAAGTGATATAATTTATATATGGATATTTATCATATAGTTGATGAACGTCATGCATAGATTTTTATTTAGCATCGAATTATAAGTATATCACTTATTGTTTTAACGCGTTACTCATAGAAGGTGTTGTTATAGGAGGAATCCCTCTATAGCTCTTGTTTATGTTTTCCCTTTGTAGTGGGAGGAGATCTCATAGATTAACCCTTATTACCTACTCTATGTAGGTATTAAAACATCATGATATTGGGGTTAGTTATCCTCGATTAGGTTTTTGAACCCCCTGGCTTCGCCTAAGTGGGTGGCAGCCGATCATGGAACTGTCTAGGGAAGTGGACCCTAGAAAGGGTTGCATACCCACTCTTTAGTTTGTAATTGGTATGGGACACATTAATTTTGATTACAGGATTGAGTTGGCGTATTAGTGTATTTGGTTAGGATTGTGATTGAGGCATGGTTATCTTTTTAACTATGTGGATATTATCCCCTTGCTATCCAACCATGGGTGAGATGGTTGAAGTCCAGTTGTCGAACTACGATGCCTCTGCGAATTATATACGTAGGCAAGGCCGTCTGAGACGAGCCCCCGAGGACTACGTCTGGCCCCTAGGATTTGTTCTTTTGTTATTTTCATGATTATTACATATATATATGTTACTGTTGACTTGTGACTTATATAATGTTTTAGATTCATTTTTGGTTGGTCAGACTATTTAAAGTCTACCTCAGAGATGTGAATTTTGTGTCTCCTATTGAATTGGCCATGATGATCCAAACAATTTAGCTATCTAACTAAAAGAAGTATAGTTTATGATTGGTCAAGAGTTGTATGCCTTCTGGTTGTGCCTGCTTTGGTAGCAAACTTTGAGAGTCTTGCAAGTGTAAGTGAACAAAATTTAGAATTTGTGTTTTACCCTTAACTATTTTTCAAGTGTTAAATTTAGGGCATTACATGTACCTAACACTTGGTGTCAAATATCTATTATTGAATTACCACTAGCTTGACTATCACAAATTTGTATAGAGAATTTACTCTACTCTTGGAAAGGATTAGAGTCAATCTAATTCTCTTAGCATGGTTCAATCATGGTAGCATAATTGTGTCTTCTAGTGTTGTTAACTTTTGAAACGTGTCCTACTTTTCTATGTATATTGAAACTTAGAGGTGCCACTAAGTCCATGTAGGGGCCTACTATACATAATAGTAAATTCTTTCAAATTCCTTGATAACAATCAAGCCCCATTGTCAATAAATACGAATGAAAGATATCCTAAGGAAAGATGATGCATTAGTGTGTAGTATTTGCTAATACAAATGCTAATGCAAGCTAAAATGTAATTTAAATGATATTATAATGCTTTGATATAATCTATTCCAATAATCTGATGATATTCTAATGGCCTAGAATGTGTGCCTAAATATAAGATTTATAATGCTCAATTTGAAGTATTTTGCATGCAAGTTAAGGGGTAACAATAAAATTATCTAAAAGGGATCTATATTAAAAAATCAAGAAAAGATATTTGGATTAGGAGGACAAAGTCATGGGAACATCCTTATTTAGGAAATAGATCCACACATGCACTCAAGTCCCAAGGCATAAGAATGACTATAGAGAGAACTGGTTCAAACCAAGGATGGGGATAAGTTGACAATTAATTAATTTAAGGTTTTGGATCATTTTATGTCCAACCATAAGGGAGTCACTCAAGTGCTTGAACCACCTAATTGTAAGTGCTTCATCTAATTGTAAAATTCTTTCTATAGTTCTTGGTCAAAGTTAAATTATTATACACCATATTTGCACCTTTTGATAAGCATTCCCTAAATTAGCTAATAAACATAAGATAATACTAACAACATTTATAGAGCATAAATCTCCACAATGCCATCTCAAGTTGAATCACATTATCTATCTTACTTAAAATTGGTGCACTCATAGTTACTTGTACCTTGTGTAAGCACCTATGTTGATATCTATGTGCACATAATCTAGTACAATGGGGATCATCACACTCAAATAAATTATTAATGACTTCAGTGTATCATTATGCATTGGTTTCATCTAGAATGTAATGAGGATAAATAATCCTCAAGAAAGGATTAATGATCCAAGCATAGTCTTGCACATTGATTCATAAATAACACTATATTCCTTATATCTCTTGTATATTGCCTTATGTACTAGTATATTTCCCAAATAACCATGCACTTAGATGCATGGATACAATATCTTCTTTTATGCACACCTGTATAACCCTATGTAGCTTATTGTGCATCTCATTTAGGCATAAGTCCCTTCAACAACATGCACAACTACATACATGTTTGCCACTTGCACTATGCTCTAGTCTTCCTAGAATTATCTCCTCCATAAGAACTACCACCATATATGTACAACACCTAAAACCTCATATTCCATAGGAAATAGCTCCATATAGTTTTGAAAATTAACAAAATATGTATGTAACACCTATTAGTTCCTACAATATAAAAAAATGCTACCATTTGGGTTTAGCACTTTGTAATATCCTATTCACACATGCAACATAACTATATGTATAAAACACATGTAAATATTGATGTGTTACATATTTTTGAGGCAAAAAACATATCAATGTGATTTGTGTAGCTAGTATCAAACCTATCATATTCTATGAAAATAAAAAGGATACATCACCCCTTTTCTAATCATAGGAATCATCATTTCATCCTTACTATACTTTTTAAATTGTTACTTATCTTATTGTGTCATCAAAGAAAAGTAACTTATTTTCTAATAATGTGTCATTGGAATCTATAACATTTTTTTTATGTGTAATGTGTTTTCAAATTCTATTATACATCACCTAGATATTTTGTATATTATCCTTCACATATCTCATGAGCTGAATAGACACCAATGGTATTGAAGCTTGAAAGTGTACTATTTAAACCAATTTTCATTTATCAAAGAATCGTTATCAAAGGCATGCATACCTTCACTATTATGGTCATGGATAAAGTGAGTAAGAAGGTGAAAAAATTCAAGATAGCAGGATCCCTTATAGCATCTCTATATGAGAAAAAATATTTCTCAATGAGACCCACCATCTCCAACACCATAACTAATAGTGGAAAGATACTCTTCAACCAACATAGATAATCAGAATTCCCATCATTAGGTACTTCATTAGAACTCATGGTGTGTAACATGCATCTTGTTGTCACTATCTTAGAATGTATTTCTCAAGTTGAGGGTAGAGATACTTGTTCCATGCAAAATCTACAAGAAAAACTATCCAAAAAGGAAGAAGAACTAGCACAACTTGAATCTAGATGCACATTGTCCTAGGTTCCTACTGTAAACATAAATTCACACACAAGCATTAGTTGATACTTTTGATGTAAAGTTACTAACAAATGATTATGTGGAAATCCCTTATCATTCCCTATGGCCTATCTCAATACATGTATTAGGTGGATTTGAGAAACACCAAAGGAATTAGATTCAAGCTACTAAATAAATTGGGATATGAAGTTTGAGGCCTTAGAAAGGATGGCCAAGGAATTTTCAATCCCCTCCAAATGGAGGTGATATTAAGTTGCACTAATATAGGTTACACTAGTGATCATGCAAGTAGAATAATTTAAGCACACACTTCTCACCATAATCAAGTGTTGATAAAACATCTATATCATACATTTTATGAATCAATTCAAGTGTCTTCACTTGTACAAAAAGTAACTTTCTAATCCATATTTTATTATTGTTAGGATAAGGTGTGATACTCACATGGAAAATCCTATATCTTTATTATTATAATTATTCATGTACACAAAATAATATGTGTTATCCAAGATTCTTGAAACGGGTATTTAGATACCCATGTGAGGATGGTGACATTATTTATTTATTAATTTTATTCTAAAAACTTGAAATATTATTACAAGTGGGAATTAAAATGGTATTATAGTTTAAATTTCAACAAGAGGAGTTATGGAGTGTCTTTTTTAATGATACACATGAGTGTAATTGATAGTCTCCCTTATGGATCACTTGGGAGTTATATTTGATTTAATTGGAGAACTTTTTTATTATTGGTTTGAATGTATATGTAATTAGTTCCTTTCTAGGGTATTAGGGAGTTCCTTCCTTAGCTACTAAATTAATGAACTGAAATATTCTCGTGGAGTTTACTTTCTCTCTTTAGATCTTGATTAATATAGTGTTGGAGTTTTGCTAGTTGGTGCCTAGTTTTAGGCCCTTGGTTTTGAATCCTATTTTTTGGATACTACTCAATAGTTTCTAATTTTTTTATCTATATATATTAGAGGCAGGCATGAGATAGAGGTATTATGATTTTTTCAAGTTTGAGGAAGATTATGCTATTGGATCATTACTAGACTAAAGAGATAAGTGATTATATTGATGCACTCCTTTTGTTGAAATGAATAAATTATTGATAATTTCTTTATTAATGACATTTTATATGTTGTTGATTTTAAATATCAATATATATTTTATTTCATTATTCAGAACATGTAATTTAATTAGAGGATCATTATTTGTTTATGTTATTATTGTGTTATTTTATATTAATCAACATTTGGTACTAGAACTATAGGTTTATTAGATCGAGGGATACCTTTATTGTAGTCTTTTAATTTTTTTATGGTTGAAGTGGGAGAATTTTTTGTGGGTTTTGTAGATCTATTTGTGATTGAGATTGTGGAAAGCATGAGCTAGCTAAACATTGATAAAACATTGGAAGTTGAAAATGGAGGATCCCTTGGATGAGAGAAATCAATAGAGAGTCAAAATATAGAGAGAAAAATATATGTGTTGATGAACACTAGAGAAGTATTGACAAGAAAGATGATGAACCATATGGTTACTTGTCTATCTTATTCTATTCTTTTGAATTTTTTTTCCAAAACTACCACATTTGATTTATGGGGAAGGATTGATCATATCTGCAAAAGTAAGATTCGTTTTAATCAATTATAACTTTAAAGGAAATTTCATTGCTTGAAAATGAAATATGGAGATTTGATTGTAAAACATTTACATGTATTTTTAATTTAATTTTATATGTAAACTAGGATATATTGATGTTAAGCTTAAAGAAGAGGATAAATTCATTTTGTTACTATGTTTTTTTTTCTAAATCACGGGGAAATCTATTTTTGCAATAAGTTTTGGTCCTATAGATCATAAGATGGACTCTCTTGTTGATACTTTCCAAAAAAATAAATGAAGAGGAAATCCTTGGCTGGTGGTTCTAAGGATGTGCTACATAGTTGTATTAGGCACAAAAAAAAGGGTGGTACAAAAAGAGGGATAATAATATATATACATTTAAAAGAATGCTTTAAACCCTCCATAATGGTAAGCTCAAATGTTGGAAGTATGTGAAATGAAATATGTTTCCTGACACTAAATTTTCTTAGAAGGTGGAATAGAACTAGAGGTTTGGATATTGATCATCAAATGTCCTCAAGTCTGTTGTAATCCCAAAATCTAGATGTTTTAACAATTTTCCAGTTTAACTTTTATGTAGGGATTCAACATAGATTTGGATAAATAAATATAGTATGGAAATGTGATAGTAAGCATTAACTCCATACTAAATTTCACACAACAAGCATATTGATTTTGGTAGAAATGCAAGATTGGGAAGGGTTACTAGTTTTTAGGTTTAAACTTATGATGTTTGGAAATTTGATAAAAAAAATCTACAATCCATTTTTTTTTAATTTTTGTGTCTTTGCTCTTGTTTGTGAGAAAATGGTGCAAGATGAGATGTAAGGAATGCCAATTTTATTTATCCTCACATGTTAGATGTAGTTCTAAAAACAATAACCCCTTAAGAAATTTTTATGCATTTATAAAAAAAAACCTATTTAAACATATGTATATATAGGGAATGTAGGGAGGTCAAGATATCAAATTGGAATTTTAAGAAGTCTAATTCTCCTTCATAAATCCACAAACTTTCATATTTTGACCCTTTTTACACTTTCATCAAGTTATGGTAGAAGGGTGCAGAAGTGGGCCAAAAATTTGGTTTATCATTCAATTACATATTGGGTGTCTTGTTTTGCATTGAAACCTTATAAAACTAAGTTCACAAGGAAATCAGCATTAAAACTATTCAAAAGACACTTTGAGGAAAAATAAAAGGCATTAGAAGATATGTAAATAAATCTAAAAGTTTGTATGTCCATCAAAAGTTGGTAAAATCTCTTTTAAAAATGATTCCAAACACTTAAAATAATTGAGGAAAAACTTTGAAGAAAGGGACAAGATTTCAATAGATTTGGACATTAGTGTAGAAGTCCAATAATCCTTTGAGACTCTACAATCTCACAAAACCTTGGAATTTAAAAGTTTACTAAAGAAAACAATCCAAACCTTTTGCAAATGAGTTCATCACTTAACATATGTGAACCTTAGCCATGATTTCACTTGTGAGTACATTCTTGTAATGCCCCGCCACGCAACCCTAGGGGAAGTTGCAAACTACAACCAATTTCACTACAATTTTTTTTTATTTTTTTATTTTTTTAAATTCCAATTACAAGAATGATAACAACACAAAGCCAACAATCCCCTAAGGTCGCGAGACAAAGATTAATTTAATTCCCAAATTAAAAACAACATGCATGAAATGAAATATAACAACATTCACTTAATCTAATTTAAGCACATACATTCCATACATGAGATTTCCATTTAGACCATGAGATCCTTCTTGGTTCCAAGACAAAAGTTATATAATTACATTTACATCTCTCATTCCCAGAATGAGGTGAATCAATGACATAATTGTTTATTACAATTTCCACCTCGATAAAATGAGGGGTAAATAAAATGCAAAGCACTAGCATAAATGAAACCAAGGTAGCAACTGGAATCCCACGAGCTCTCCAACACGAAAGTTTCGCCCACCAAAGATAATGCCAACACAACGGAGTATGGTGCACGTTCCACCCAACCATGTGATACCCGAAGGCTCACCCCCCGTGCTAGGAGATAGTAACAAGGGTTTCAGATCAAGACCAACACCCTCTAAACATAGGCAACATGACTCAACTGGGAAAGGATACGAACATGACATCACATGACATAAAGGTAACAATGCTTCCAGATTCTAAATACATGAACACATCACGATTACAAACATAATGTTGTCTTAAGAGAAGTGTCATCACAATGCCGCATGGGATATCCTGGCAAGTCTTCCTAGGTCCCGGCCCCCATCTCGGGATATCCTGGTAACCTCTAACGACTCCCGGCCCCACATGCAAACCAATGCAGAATCAGTTATCTTTCGAAGGGACAAGATAACGATCTTGCCATTCCAGGCCTTCTCGTCTCATCCCAAGCCTATGCAAGCACTTGCGTCCATGAGCGAGGCAAAATTAATCTTTTTAAATGTTGTTACCACCTATGCTAATTAATTAGTTTAAGTTATCACTGAATTAACCAACCTACATTGAGATCTCCTGGCACCACTTTGTGTGTCGGCCCTCAATGCAAGCCACTTCTCTAAGACAACACGTGGAACTATGCCACCACCAAAGGGTACTCAAGTGCAACCTAGGGATAATGAATCCCTAACACGACACAAGTCGACCTATCCCATCCAAGATAATCGGGTTTGACTAGACACATTGAATGCACTACCCAAGGTAAACCAGGGTTGACCAATATGACAACAACCCAAAACACATAAAATACAGTCCTATCTGGAAGACTTACAAACACTGACTAGATTGTCCCACACCACGAAAAAGCATCATAAGCAATATAAAGCAAACTACTTTAGGATTTCGTAAATCCGATTCACTCAACGCCTTGGTGCATTACTCAAATTAATTAAAATCAATTCTGGTACAATTATATGAGTGATCTAATGCATTGCAATTATTTTCGTAATCTACGCTTGATCATTAAATCATAATGCAAAATTCTCATAATGGTAATAACTCCATATACATTGCCAAGAGTACTGGATGGCGGTACTCGATTAACATTTCATTTTAAAAGAAACACACACACACATATATATATATATATATAATGCATATACTCAACGTATACCTAATACTACGCATTTTATATATATATAATAAATACTTAAATATATACTTTACTATTATAATTTTCAGAATTAAACCATATTGCAACATTTTATTATTTAGACTATAATATAAATATACTTCAATATATATATAATATATAATATATATATATATATAATATATATATATATATATATAAATATATAACTCATATATATTAAATATTTTAATTATATATATTTCAATAATAAAATATTATTATTATAAATAAAATATTGAAAATTCTAAATGTTTATATATATATATATATATATATATATATATATATATATATATATATATATATATATATATATATATTAAATATAAATATATATATATATATATATATATATATAATATAATATAATATAATATATATATATTATATATTTAATATAAAAATATATAAATAAACAAAAGTCAAAGACAAAAGGGTTTTAAAAATCTGTATAAATGCCGTGAGACACGGCAGGGGAGACGCAGGTTCCCTCACACTGCAGCCCTCAAGGCTGGGGCGGCTGCTAGGGAAGGGAAGCGGCGCCGTTTCACTAGCAGCCGGCCTCCACGAGCTGCTGCCAAGAGAGCGGGCGCCCGCTGAAAATAAACGCTGGGCCAGTGGTTTCATCCCCTACAAATCCAAGGCCAAAGAAAACTATGCAACCCCAAGCTTCAAACTCCGTGAGACCGGTGACAATATAAAAATTAAAATTTATTTTACCAGACTAAAATTTAATAACATTACAACATTATATATGCAATATATATGCATATATATGTATATACAATCCATAATATACATATATATGCATATATATAGGCATATATACACACAGTCATACTACATGACTGTAAAAATATTCTTGTTCAATACCCAGATTGGGAATTTGAGAAACAAACTGAATTCTATAGAAGCATCACAATTTAACACCATAATTCCAAAATTTCACCCAAATGAAATAGAAATTTCTCAACAAAACAAGTTTTCAACAAAAACCATTTGAAATATCCAATTTGTTTCAAATTTCTCAATGATGGTTTGAATAAAATTTCTGGTTCATATTGTTTTGTAAAATTTTTTGCAAAACTCTTCATTTTCAAGTTTGAATGGTGATTCTATGATGGGTTTTGAAATCCAAGGTTTGATTTTCCAAAACTGATTTGAGCCATTTCAAACAAAAATGGTTAAAATAAAATTTCCATGAAGAAGGAAAATAAGGAACCTTTTGTTTTCCAAGATTTTGTAGACCTTCAATGGAGGTTGTGTTCTTCAAATCTTCCCTTCCTCCCAAGCTTTCCCATCTGCATCAACAATTTTCTCCAAAATTTTCCAAGTTTTTCTTGCTTCTTAAAATTACCCATCTAAAAACAAGATCCTTCAAAAAAGAATGCATTTTCCTTATGTATTCTCCAAAAAATGTGAAACCCCTAATTTAGCCACCCACCAAAAGTTATTGCAAACTTGGATATTTTGGATATTTCATTTTTTTTTGAAATTAATAAAACATCATTTTCCTTTTCAAATGCCTATTACTCATTTAAATTCAAATTCTATTTATCACACCATGCTAACTAATTCATTTTATTTCACAAAGTTGAATCCAACTATTACATTTAAAATAAATCATTTTTAAATTTTATTTTCCTACATGAGGAAAGCAATACAACTTCTAATGTATATATATATATATATTTGTCTCATTATTTAATAATGCTAACACAATTGGACTAATTTACTTAATCCACAATAAACCTAATTCACGGTTAGATTATTCATCAATTGCATTAAATCAACTAATAAATCAATGAGCACTCTATTATGAATTTTTTGGCAATAAAATTAAATAAAGCAACACCATTTCACTAGGAAATTTAAATCATGCAAGCAAGGAGAGACAAGGTGACACAACAAATAGCTTATCCCAACTGACAACCCGTTGACCCACTATGGCTAGGGTGATGTCACGACACAGAAACCCAAGCTACTATCTCCCAATCATTTCCATTGAACAAGGGACATGCTCAGACCTGCGAAATCAGGTGGAGTCAATGTCTTGTACCTGCATCTTGCACACAACATGAGTGTCGAACATGCATACATATATATAAACATCAAAACACACCGTAAAGAGGAAATCGCGGAATCGTAGGGCACTCGCATGCGAGTGATGTGATCCCGTCCCCTTCACCAATACAATATTGCTAACTGACATCTCTAATCATTAATTGCAAAATCAAAACATAAAGCATCAATAATTCGCATACATGATAATTTAATCCACAACATAAAATAATAACATCATCTGATAAAAGTACCATCACATCAAAACATAATGTTTACATCGCTTAATAATTAGTGATCAAAAGTAACCAAGTTTATAACCAACGTGCTAACAAGGAAAAATATACATGTAACGAACAATGTTCGATCAAAAGAACAAAATGGAGGGGTAAGTTATAATTTTCAGGGACCAAATGGAGGAAAAAGAAAAATCTAGAGGAAGCAAAATTTAATGAAAAGTTTTATAAAAATAAGAAATAAAAAGAGAGTCTACATTTTGTCAAAACAAAAATGTGATGTGTGTTTAAGGCACAACAATACCTAGTTGCATACACCATCTACCAACCACTAGTTACACACATTTCCCAATGCATCCAATCTTCCACCTTTTTCCATTTTTGTGGGACTTAACTACTAGTGAAGAAGTTGACTTTCAAAATCCTTCAAGACAGGTTCTACAAGGTGCATATGACACCTCATCTAGACACCTAATTTTGATCACATGTATAAGTTATAGAGTTGTTGAGGACATCATCACAACTATACAAGACACATGCAAGAGACACAACATTGTGGTCATATGAATGCTCTACATCTAACTTGACTAAAATGGATACATAATAATCCACTTGAAATAAAGCCAAAGAATAAAAAACACAAAAGTAAAAGTCAAACCCTAATTCCTCCAAACCCAAAACACACATCATGATTTTTATCAAACACAAAATAAATAGTATTTCTCTTTTCTCATTTACTTTTATGTGTAACCTCAATAGTATATTTTTAATTTAAGATTAATGTACATATACTTTACATTCAATTAAATTAAGCTAAAGATAATGAAATAAAATAATGAAAACATAATTTGACGCAAGCACTTTCTATCCCTTTTTTAATGCATAAAATTTCATCATTTTCTTAATGGCTCATCATTTGTTCTTTAAATAAAGAAAGAAGAAGTTACTGTAATCAAATCGGTTGTCCAATGCATTTGTAAACTTTTTATCCATTTCATAATGCATCCAAATCTCCAGTCCAAATCTGCCATGCGTAATAATAACGAGAACATGAATGATTACAGCAAGAACCAACCTTCAAAAAAAGATTGATCCGAGTCCGAAAAGCAATTCACGACCGCCATTAAAGCCACAATCATATCCAGAGGACTGTGCTTCTGGGTCTTCTTGCTAATCATTTTCTTTGATTTAGTCAATCATAAGCTTGGATTTCCCCTTGCTTTTGGGAAAAATTTAAAGCAGGTGGGTCCAGAACTGTAGTGATAGAGCGCTTTCTTATGAGGAAAAGAATGAAAGGAAACTCCAATAGTGAAGAACAAGCCAAAAATCTCCTCAAAGTTTGGTTGTGAAGGTTTGCCAAACGTACGGTATGTCAGATTGTACATGAAAATCACACCCGGGGCTGTAAATTGTGAAGATGAAAATGAAGTTTAGGTATGTGGTACTTCCGAGAATATTATTTTGGGGAGAGGATTTCAAATATGTTCCAATAGTTGTTACAGTATTTGTTGATTCAATGTTCAATATTTTTAACAATATTGGACTAATAGTTGTGACTTTAAAGTTGTTAGTGTTGATGATGACTATCCATAAGCAACAAATCATGTGATGCCACATCAATGCACCAATAAACATGATTTAGTGCACAAGTATCATTTCACTCTTTTTGGGTCTTTTAACACCACGACAAAAAGCATGTTGATGCGGCGTCATATTTGATGATATGGCCCTAAAACCTTAGTTATAAGTAGGGGACTTGCCAAGCAAGCTGCTATAAAAAATTGGGAGTGATTTGAAATTTCTACATAGGATTTTTATAGCCACAAAGTTAGGTGCCCAACTACCGGATCCTTCTCCTAGCTTTTTTATAAAAAGGGGAAAAAATTATTCAATCCAAAGCAAGATACAAGGAAAGCCACCGCTCACAAAAAAGGAGAAGAGCCAACAAACCAAACAACAACCCTACATAGTCCTCGCTTTTCCAATAAAAATCTCTCCAAAATCCTGATAATCAAGGTAATTCCTCCTACCACTAATATCCCAACCATCCCCTTTCTCCAGGCCCACTTCGCTAAGCACCTTAATGCCTTTATTCCATTTCTAGGGATGTGATGTAAGAGACAATCCAAGGATCTATACACTTAAAATTTATCCTGACCATCGGCTTAAATGCCAATCCACCATCCAACCTTCCGGGTTGTTCAACATATTCACCACACCGAGAGTCGATCATAATCCTCCTCCACCAAGAAGGAAACCCCACTACCGCCAGCCTTAATAGCAAGGGCCTCCACTATTAGAGTAATGCCTCAGACGAGAGCGTAAAAAACATCACCATCTTTACTTCTACCAATACCCCCAATACCGGCATGCCCAGGATTCCCATGAGAAGATCCATCAGTATTAATCTTCAGGACCCCATCTGGAGGAGGCGCCCACTTCCCATCACAACAGACCCGTTTCTTGACACAGCAGGGCATAATACCAGTAGTGCGCCCCCTACTATTAACACCCAGGCTCAAATTCCACACAACCACAACATCCCCAGGATCAATACTTTCAGACATATCACATTTAGTAGAAATAGTCTCCTGAAGCCTACTGATAATCTCCATCCACAATTGACCACTATCTAATCTAGAATCACAAAAAACTCTATGATTCCTTTCCAGCCAAAGGTTCCAAAGAATGAAAATAGGCCCAATGATCTAGGCCACCTAAAGAAAAGAAGTCTTCGCAGGAGGCCTGCCCAGGCTCTCCCAAAACTCAATAAGAGAGGAAGCATGAATGCAACCATGATGCCAAGCCTCCCACCATATGTGCCAAATCTCACGAGAAAAGGGGCAATGAAAGAACAAGTGGGAAGAACATTCTTCATTGCACAAACAAAGAAAACAAATGGAAGGTCCCAGAAACTCCCATTTGCAAAGATTCTCCAGAGTGAGACATTTCCTCTGGGAAACCAACCATAAAAAGAAGTTACACTTGGGCCAAGAAAATTTGTTCCAAACCTTCCTCCACCAGGGCACCTCAACAGGACCATGTAAATTCCTATCAAGCACAGCATAGCCTTGAGCAATAGTATAATTACCTTTTGGGCTAGGAATCCAAGCCAACTTGTCCCTCTCATTCAGAGAGCTGCAAAGCCTACCCTTCAAGACCTTACACAAAGCAACACGATCCTCATCAGAACCACCCACAGGCCACTCCTACGGATCCTTCTAGCAAGACACCTCTAGTTGACCAATATGCTTAACTATTTTAAAATGCTCCACCTTAATCCAACCAGCATTAGAGAATATCTGGAAAAGAGGCAGAAGCTGAGGGAAACTAGAGAGAATGGGAGGGAGACCATCCCAAGAGTCCAACCAAAAAAGAGCATCAGAGCCATTATTACAGATCCAGAAGAGACCATTCTAACAAGCTGAGCTCCCTTCTTAAGAGTATCCCAAATGCAAGAACCTTTGCCCAACAAAACAATCCGTGGCACATCCCAGCTCTCAACACCAGGAACATACTTGAAAGCAAGAATCTTGGCCCAATCCTAATCCTGGTTGTTGCACCATCTCCAGTACAGCTTAGCCACCAAAGTTGTAACCACAAGAGCCACAGACCTAAGGCCAAGGCCCCCAGCATGCTTCGGCCTACAAACAGACTCCCACTTGACTAAAATCCACTTCAAGGAAAGAAGGTTACCCAACCAAAGGAATTTCCAGGCAAGAGAATCAAAATCCCTCACAAAGGAGGCAAGAGGAATCTGCACACAACACTTATAAATAGGGAGAGACTGTACCACAGCTTTTAGGAGAATCACTCTACCAATAGAAGAGAGCCATCTGTAAGTCCAATGACTAACCTTACCCCGTAACTTATCCAAAATCCCCTGCCAAAAATCTCTACACTGAGGTCCCAACGCCAAAAGAATCCCTAGGTACATCAGGGGAAGAGATCCAATTTGGAATCTAAGAATCCTGGCAATCTTGTTCTGAATGAGTCGAGGAGTATTAAAGAAATAAATGGAAGATTTATCATCATTAATACTCTGACCAGAAGCTTTCAAGTAGATGTCTAAAGTTCTCTTGAAATTCACAGCCTCACTAATTTTAGCCAAGCCCATCAGTCCAGTATCATCCACAAATTGAAGATGAGAATAGGGAGGGAGATCATTGTTCCAGCTCCAGCTGTGAATAAGACCCTGCCGCACCTTAGATTTAATAAATCTACCAAGACCCTCTGCCATGATAATGAAAAGATAAGGGGAAAGAGGGTCCCCTTTCTGAAGTCCCCGAGAAGCACTAAACCAATCTGAAGATTCCCCATTAATGAGAACAGAGAAGGAGGATGAGGTCACACAACTGAGAACCCAACTCACCCATTCCTCTTTAAATCCAAAGGCCAAGAGGATATTCTGTAGGAACTCCCAGCTCACCCGATCATAAGCTTTAGCCATGTCAAGCTTAATGAACATCGCCTTCTCCTTAGAGGAAGCCATAGAGTGAATAACCTCTATAGCAATCATGACACCATCCATGATTTGTCTCTCTTCCACAAAACCTCCCTACTTAGTAGAAATCAAAGCACCAAGGAGAGGTTTGAGTCTCTCAGCAATCAACTTGGTGATGATCTTGTAGATAACATTGCATAAAGCAATAGGCCTGAAATGATCCATCTGATTAGCCCCCTCCTTCTTAGGTATGAGAGCCAAAAAAGTAGAATTCAAAGACTTAAGCATTTGTTTGTTCCTAAGAGATTCCTGAACCGCCTCAAGGAGATTAGACTTTATTATTTCCCAAAATTCCTAGAAGAACTCAATCGGAAACCCATCTAGGCCAGGAGCTTTGCCTTTTTTCATACTAAACACAAATTTCTCCAATTCAGGTAACAAGATTGGACACAAAAGAGCCCCGTTCATCTCGTCCAAGACCAAGCAAGGAATACAATCCAAGATAGCCCTCTCCTCAAATCTAGCAGCAATATCCTCCCTAGTAAAAAGATTAGAGAAATAGTTGACAGCTTCCCTAGAAATTTCACCATAGGATGAGAGTTGAGTCCCATCACTCGAGACAAGAGTGGAAATAGAGTTCCCCTACCTACGGGCCTTAACCGAATTATAAAAAAAAGGTCGTGTTCCTGTCCCCTACTGAAGCCAATCAATATGAGATTTTTGCTTCCAAAAAATCTCCTCCTGAAGCTCCCACTCTTCTAAGCCCTTAAGGGCCAAGGACTTAGCATTCAAAAGGTTAGAGGACAGCCCATGGTCACGAATCTAATGAGTGACACTATCCAGCTTGGACTAAGCAGCAAGCTTCTGAGCATGCAGGTTCCCAAAACATTATTTATTCCACCTCTTAAGCCTATACTTCACATGTTGAAGTTGTTTACTAAAAGTGTACATGGCCTTCCCATGGGCAGGAAGCCCTTCGTACCACCAATCCAGCACAAGATCCCAAAGATATTGATCCTATAACCACATCAATTGAAATTTGAAAGAAGGATTTTTGGTGACCCCATAAGAGGAGACACAGAGTTCGATAGGCCAGTGATCAGATCCCCTCTAATCCATGATTTCAGAACTAGTAGTCCACCTGCTACTCATCCAATAACAAGAAACCAGAAATCTATCGAGCCGTTCTAAGATAGCCTCATCACCACACCTCCTATTATTCCAAGTAAAAACTCCATTGATTGGCTTCACATCAACAAGGTTAAGGAAACCAATATTATCTCTAAGTAAAAGAGAAGAAGGATCAAGCCTAGTTAACCCTCCTCATTTTTCATCCATACTAATAATAGCATTAAAGTCACTAGCCAAAATCCATGGGAGAAATGGGTCTAGAGAACGGAAAAAATTGATATGATCCCAAAGATGTGTCTTACCCGAAAGATCAGTAGGAGCATAAATATTGGAGTAAAGACATCTTTCGCCAGTTTCAAAATTGGAGGCAACCATAGAGATGGAAGACTGACTAGAAACCCACCATAAGGGGGAGACTTTCCTCGGGTTCCAGAAGCAAGACACCCCCCCAGAACTACCCAACGCCCCCACCCCCTACCAGTAGCCTTGGGGCCAGATACATAGAGCGCAATTATTCAAACCATCCACTGTAAGCTTGGTTTCCTGCATAAAGACCACATCCGAAGCCTGAGACTCGATTAATCTATGAACAGCCTTTTGTCTAGGGATGTTGTTCGAACCCCTTACATTCCATGATAAAACTATCATTTAGGGGGTGGGAGAAGTGGGAATCAATGGGTTTCACAGACCCAGACTCAACCAAAGTATCACCCATAATCTTAACCTTCTCTTGATCAGTCTTCCTTCCACTCCTTGACTGTTTATCTAGAGGCCCCTTTTTAAAAGATTTTTGTTGCAAGCCTAAGGCAGGAGGAGCCTTAGCACCCTTCACAGGAACCACGGATCCCTTCGTAACTTGGGGACAAGAAGCCAAACCAGCAGTACCCACCAGAATTTGTGACTCCTAGAGGTCACCAATATTCTAAACTTGAGAAGGCAAGTCCAAAGCTGGCTGACAAACCTATTGAACCCCTGATGATAAAATCAGCTCCTCCTTCTTTGCATCCACCTCCTGAATCTCTCCCTGACCCTAACCCCAAAAGAAAGATCAACTAGAATACCATCTTCTTGGACTACGCTATCAAGAACCTCAAACCTATTAAATGTGCCATCATTCTGTCTATCCATCCAGGATCTCTTCTTGCATTTTCCTTTATTACGGGATTTAACTAGGATAAATCCCTCCTTATCAATAGGTCCATCAGACACTGGAGCTTTCCCCTTGTCCATCCTAGGAGGTCCAAAAGCAGACAGGGGGAATATTTCAATCTGGGACATTTGTAGTGTAGATGACCATATTCATGGAAAATTCTGCATCTGAATGGAAGGGTTTCGTAATCTAGCTGTTGGATCCAGGAGGAAGAACCCATGCAAATTTTCAGATTCTGGTAATGGATTATTCAAATCAACTTTGACACAAATATGAGCAAAAGAAATTACCTTATGATCTTGAGTCTGTGAAGCCGATCCCACAGGTTTCCCAAGAAGCAGAGAGATTGAGTGGAGGATATCTTCCCTCCAGAATTCCAACGGAAGCCTCGGCAAACGAACCTGCATAGGCACCCACGAAGGGATCTCTTCCACAGAGTTGAAGCCCATCTACTAAGGCTTGATGAAGAGCCCAACCTGGTTAAAGAAATAAGGGCTGCCTTCAAAAGCCCTATTCCTATCCGACATGCTTGAAAAAATAACTAGGAAATAGTTATTAGCTACTAAAAGAATCTCCATATCTCCTTCAGGGTTCCAAACCTAACATGCCCAGGACTCCAACACAGGAAGAGAAAGACGAAGGCCTAAAAATTTTCAAATAAGAGCATGCTTGCACCAGTAATCAACATCCTCTGAAACATGCTCAAGTTGAATAACCAAAACCGGTCTATCTTCCGATCTCTCCAAACATCTATTTACTTTTTTAATTTGAAACGACCCTTTTGACGAGGAGGTACCCTCCCCAAAAAGAGGAAAATCAGTCTGATCCTTGTTACTGGTATGCATCAAAGAGGATGGATCAACCATCTCCAAATCCAAGGAAGAAGCAAGACCCTGATTCTCCATGGCTAAATGAGCCCAAGCACCAATCAAAAGAGGGAAAGAGGTGAGGCAGTCGGCCCAAATGCCTAAACTGCCATGCACCTCCTGTCCAAGAGACGCACACACCAGACAGCAACCAGAAAAATGCCCATCCATAGAAAGGAGGAGATCAAACCCTTGTCCAACCCCCTCCAGACCCCTATGAACACAGAACCCCCCCTCCCACAAGCACAAAATGGCCACTGACTCGTGTAAAAGACAAACGAAGCAAGCTAGGGAACGCAGGCCCTAGCTCGCACTAGAGCTCTGTGAAACACCATCGATCGACCATCCATTCAAGCCATAGGTATATATAGGAATAGGGGTAAAAACCAATTCATTTTCACCCACTTAGCCTTATAATTGAGAATTTTCTCTACACCCATAGCGAGGATGTCGCCTGTTCTGCACACTCACCATCGCGCCTACAGGATCCGGACCTTCCAGAGGCCAGTCGATGCGGACCCCCCGACATGTACCTAGAACTTGGCTTTTGAAATTTTTTATTTGCACGTGTTTTGATGCATTTAATTGAAGTTTTAGTTATGCATCACTTTAAGAAATCACCACATTTGTGTGCGTGAATGAAGCATCTTTTTGCGGAAAGCCGCATTTGTAATTTCACGTTAGCCGTTTTGCATAGTTAGTTTGCAGTTAAACGCATGTGTATATTTATGAAATCAATTTGACATTTTGCATTGCATTTGCATTTAGAATAGCCACATGTGTTTATAATTAGCCGCATTTGAAAAATAAATGATGCATATGAATTTTATGTACCGCATATGTTAAAAAGCGATGCATGTGAAAAATAATGACGCATGTGCAAAATAACGACGCATTTGAATTTTATTGAGTATAGTCAGTTTGCACTAGAATAGATGATTGAGGCTGACATGAGGCATGTATAATGCCATTGCAGGTTGTGCTAGACACGATATACACATGAGAGTCAAGACTAACTACGTTTCGATTCAGAGATAATTTACGGCCAGTAGAGCTATAGATCCTATGGCATTTGGGTTTACTGCACGTGATAGATATGCCCCAGATTCGAGTGAATTGGGGATTATTGACAGCTTTGTGTGAGCAGTGGCACTCAGAGACATTATCTTTCCACCTACCGATTAGAGAGGCGACTGTTACTTTAGAGGATGTCTATATGATCCTCAGACTTCCTATTAGAGGCACACGGGTGACATATGATACCCAGAGGGGTGTAGCCGAGATGTGTTGATAATACCCACATGATGACATTAGGCAGTTAGGATTTGACGATTATGAGATTAGATGGCGTGTGTTGGCTCAGAGGTATAGGCAGCTAGACTGTCTATTGTGTACATCGATAGGTGGCATAGTACTTCCTAACCGCCAAGGTCATGGTTTTCCTGTGGGGTGGGGGGAGATGTTAGTAGGCATGCTAGAGTGTCAAGTGGTATATGCCTGGGGTTCATGTGTGCTTGGGATGTTATATTTTCATCTACATGATATTTCCTATTGAGAGGCACAACCCATGAGTTGTGGTACCACGCTCTTGATGGTATGGGCATGGGAACACATTGCCATTTTTTGGCCACCTATGACAATTGATCTCCCACATGGAGCTCCTTACGCCTTCCATTATGTGGGGGTGAATACTCAGCACCACATAGGAGATATGGGTTACTTCAGACATGCCATAGACACTATGGAGTAGTTTACATGGAGACCGTACTTGGGCTATGACGAGTGGTAAGATGAGGATGAGCATTTGCCATTTTTTTGATAGGCATAGTTCTTGGTTGGGCAGACAGTGTCACATGTCCACATCATAGAGCGTTAGTTGCCAAATCGTGTCCTATGGTAGTTTGGAGAGGTGTAGGATGTGCCTAGAGGATGGGTAGAGTTTGCGAGATCCTCATGAGAGGTCCCACTATGGGGTCCAGAGATTCCAGTGGCCACAACAAAGGCAAACATTGATGCATTATAGGCAGTTCCATGGGGATGGAGAGATGGTCCAGTAGACCCAGGGACCACAACGGAGTACGACCAGTGGTGGGTAGTTCACAGGCAGATCCCCTTAACAAATCCAGAGTAGCCAGTGCCAGTAGAGCGGTGAGATAAATCAAATGAAATCAATAAATCTAAAAGTCGAGGATGTCGATGCAAAATTAAGATAAACGTCGACAAAGAGGCAAAATTGAGTCGAAACCAGTATCCGCAAAGGAAAAGATAGATGCAATATTAACATGAAAGGAAAGGAAGAGTAAATGAAATGAGAAGCGAAGAAGGCGAAGGTGTTCAGGTTTGATGGTTATCAGGGGAAGGATGAAATAAAGAGATAATCAAAGATGAGATGCGTCGAAAGGGGATAAAGGGAGAGGAGAAGTGGGGAGCGGTGCGAAGCGGTAAAGTCGAACAGGTTACATGCGAAATGAATAAAGTTAAAGAGATATGAATGGAACAACAGTGATGGAGAGAGATTAGGCTATAGCTCGAAGACAAGAGATAGAGCAGAGATTCTCAGAGCTCAGAGCCTTATGTACTGGGCCATTAGCTACCTTTTCCAGAGAGCTAGTCAGAGCTAGGGAGAGAGAGAGATATTATTGGGATCTTTATGAGGCAGAGGTTCTGCCAGAGAGATGGGCTCCCAATTTTTTAGAGGCACATAGTAGCAGGTCCCAGACCAGGACCCACACTAGGGCAGTTAGCACAGAGGGGGTGGAGCAGCCACGCAGAGCAGGTCCATATGACAGACCTCCCTCAACTCACAAGTCATCAGGTTCCTATCATCATTCCTCCACACACTCCAGGCATGATAGCAGTGGCAGTTCAGAATAGGGATACTTTTTTGAGATGCATCAAGACATTGTATTATGATCCTATAGCCTGCGGGCTTCCATGTATTATTGATACTTTATGACATTGTGATGTGACACAGTTGAGCGAGATATCTATATATATGATTTTGGCGGTGATTCTCATGATATGCATTTCTATGTATTGATTATGTAGTCTTTATTTATACATGTGATGGTTATATGATATGCCTATGTGATGGATGAGTATATGTATTTTATGATGTTCATATAATGTTGACTCTATATGATGTATGCAATTTATAATTATGAGATGCAATATGATGTTATATGTATAATGTTGGCTACATGCGATGCTATACAAATGTAATGTGATGCATGTATTTATAGTTGCTTTGTACATGGAATGCTTATGATATGTATTATTTGATGATTAATGTCTATTATGCCCTGATGACCTAGATATGAAATATGCCTATATGTATGTATTTTTCTAACATGTACGTTGATACAGGATGATGTATAATGTTTTGTGTCACAGGACTCCATCATAATGCAAGAAAGAAGAATTGTTAGTGCAGAAAGAAAGATCAAGAAAAGAATGAAAGACAGGAGATAGATGTTAGTATTAGCAGTCTTCGACATTTCACTGTATCACAAAAGGTATTGCAATTTATCATCATTGGGTGGGACTAATACAAATGGAGAAAAACACCATGATATGACATAGATCAAGGTGTGCAAGGTCATCCACTTGCTAATAACAAACAGTCGCAGACAAGGATTGTCATTAATTCATACTAAGGGCACCAGTTGCCCCAGTCTTTTTGTTAGGACAAACCACAGACAACAAACAAAGTAAAAGATGAGTCATGAGATGTCATTGCTCCTCTAAATCCTTCATGGGACATCCTTGAGGAAACTAGTAACATGACTCAAAATCAAATGTAAAAAGACAGTCGACAGACAATAGTCAAATAAAATAGAATTTAGATACATCGTTGCTTCTCTAAATCCCTCATGGGACATCCTTGAGAAAGCTAGTAACCTAATTCCCATCATAAAATCAACTAAAAAGATAAGATAAATAAGTCAAAAAGTCAAAAATCCATTAAAATATTTACCAAAACTTGATTTTTTTGTTTGATTTGTTTTGATTGATAAAATGATTGATTGACAGAGCCTGATTTCAAGAGATACACATACCGGATAAGACTTTGAGTCTGGTTTCGATGTTATGACTATCTGTATAAGGCATGACAAAGCCTGGTTTCAGAAAGACATGTATCATATAAGACATTGAGTCAGATGTCGTTGATGTGATAACTTGTGTAAGGCTATGTTTGATTGTTTAACAATGTTGATTATACAGGAAGGATTCATCTTATATAAGACATAGATTGTTTTGCTGATATCAGTATTCAAGAAGGACCCATCCTGAATAAGATACAGGTTGATTGCTATGATGATGTTTGTTTCCAGGAAGGACACATCCTATTGCAGACATTAGTTGATCTATTTTGGTTGTCTTGTTTGGCAAGGTGTTTGATGTGGCTTAGAGACATTGCCGACTTGTTCACCAGATTGATGCATGACTTGAGATGATGCATTGACAATTGACTGTGTGTGATGAAAAGACCTTAAAGGACTGACCTAGTGCGGCCTCGGGGGCTCATCGATTGATGGCCTTGCCTACATTGTACACGCAGAGACCTCGTAGTTTGACTTGACTTGACTGACAAGACTAACTACAAATAGAAGACGTGTGTGAAAGTGAATGTGACAAACCCTAATGGACTGACCTAGTGCGGCCTCAGGGGCTCATCAATTGATGGCCTTGCCTACGTTATACACGCAAAGACCTCGTAGTTCGACATGACCAATGACCTTGTCATATAGACATATGGATTGAATCATGAATTTATACAGACAAACCTAAACGGACTAACTTAATGCCTCAGGGGCACATCGGCAGATGGCCTTGCCTACGTCCAGTCGCAGAGGCAACATAGTTCAACAAACAACAAAGACTGACAAGTGCGACTGACTTTGACTCTGTTTTTGGATTTTTGAAATGTTTTGAATTTTTTTGTCTTTTTGAAGTTTTCTGATGTTTTTGTGTTTTCTCAAGTCATTTTGTGATGTTTGAGGATTTTCTATGGTTTTATGTCTTCAACATAGCCAATGTAAGAACCAATATGACACATGTCAAGTGTTTGCCCCTAGTCGAGTATAAGACCAATTGACTATGAATAGGGTAAAATGGGGGATATGAACTGTACTCGATGTCAATTGTTCCAAGTTATGGGAAAGACTACCACTTATTACGAATGGTATTTACAAGCAATGGGTATGAAAGATAAGGGATATGTATAGGGATAGGTAGTACGTATAGGGATAAGGGATATGTACAGGGAAGTGGACTATGTATAATGATAAAGACTATATACAAGGAAGTGGACTATGTATAATGATAAAGACTATGTACAAGGATAAGGACTAGATTAGAATAAAAGTAGATAAAGGAGCAGAGTTAACTACACATGACGCTTGTTTGCCAGGTTTTCACCATGGTACCTATCCAAAGCGCCACCGAAGTGGTTTTCACTATTGGACAAATGATTTGTCTTTACTATTTTCTAGATTATCTATTTTTTTGGGTGTTACCAAGATGCCTGTTTACTAGGTTTTCACCTTGATAATGATTTTTGTGATTTTTTGATTTTTTTGTATTTTTGCTAATTAAGACAAAGGCTCCCAAAAGCTATGCATAGAACTTCTTCAGATGCAGACTATTGATTGGTGAGGATAATGGTTCCCCTTAAGGAGTAGAGAGTTGGTATGCTCCTGATCCAAAAGCTTCTGTAACAACATAAGGTCCTAACCAATTTGGTTCAAACTTTCCTGGTTTTTCTCTTTCTGCTTGATTCTTTGGGTTCTCCATTAAAACTAGGTCACCAATGTCAAAGTTTCTGTTCAATACCTTCCTGTTATAGCTACGACGAAGGCGATTCTGATATGCTTGAAGATGGTCTAGTGCCTTCTATCTTCGCTCATCCAGGAATTCTAGCTCATGGAGTCTCGATACTCAGTACTCTTCATCATTAATGTGGCCTTTCAGGGATACCCTTAAGGAAGGAATCTCAACCTCAATAGGTAGAATAGCTTCATAACTAAATACAAGTGAATATGGAGTAGCACTAGTGGGAGTACGGATACTTGTGCGATAAGCCCATAAGGAAGGGTTAAGTTGTAAATGCTAGTCACGACTAGCATCATTGATAGTCTTCTTGAGGATTCTAATTATGGTCTTGTTAGATGCCTCTGCTTGGCCATTACCTTGTGGGTAGTATGGAGTGGAAAAGTGATGTTGGATATGAAATTCATCACATAGGTGGCGAACTTCTTGGTTCTTAAATGGGCAGCCATTATCAGTGATTATGGACTAAGGGGCACCATACCGATAGATGATATAGTTTAGGATAAATTTAGAAATCTGTGTGCCAGTAATGTATGTCATAGGAATGACTTCAATCCACTTCATAAAATACTTAGTGGCAGTGATAATGAATTTGTGACCATTAGATGATGTGGGGTGGATCTTACCTGTGAGGTTGAGTCCCCATTGGGAAAAGGGCCATGTTGACATTATAGGACGGAGCTCCTGTGCTGGTGCATGTATCAAGTCTCCTTGAACTTGGCATTGGCGGCATTTCGTTACAAAGACATATGAGTCTTTTTCCATAGTAGGCCAGTAATAACCCAGTCTCATAATATTTTTGGCTAAGGTAGGACCGCTAGAATGGGAACCACATATACCCTCATGCACCCCACACAAGGTTGCTTGTGCTTCAGTAGAATCGAGACATCTCAGTAGGGTATTATCTAAGGCACGTTTATATAGGGTGTCTCCGATGATGGTGTATTTGGCTGACTTGCGGAGGAATGTCCTACGTTGGTTATTTGATAGGCCAGTGGGTATGACTTTGGCATGAAGGTAATCATAGATTTCTTTGTACCATGGGGAATCAGGACCAACAATGTCACACACCATTTCAGAATCTGGGATATCGTAGGCTGGGACCAAAAGCTGTTCTACCAAGAACTCAAACTTAGGCACGTTGTTAGAAATGTCAGGAAGTGATGCAATTGTAGCCATAGCGTTTGCTGCCCTATTTAAAATATGAGGTATTTGATGAAATTTTACTTTGTCAAAGTACTCCTTAAAGCTATTAGCCATGCGCTTGTATGGAGCAAGCTTCTCGTCCTTAGTCTCATAATCATCATTTACCTGTCTGACTCCTAATTGAGAATCGCCATATACCTGTAGGTTCTTAATTTTCCACTTGACTACCATGTGTAACCCTATCACTAAAGCTTCATACTCTGCTATGTTGTTAGTGCATGGGAATGCAATCCTAAATGAATTAGGGATGGAATCACCCTGTAGTGTAATAAACAATATACCAGCCCCTGAACCATAATTTGTATGTGAGCCATCAAAGTACAGTTTCCATGCTATGTTTGTGTGAATTGTGAATATGAACTCATCAGGAAATTCTACAACTAATGGGTGATCTACCTGTATGGGTACATCAGCTAACTAATCAGCAATGACGTGTCCTTTAATAGCCTTTCTTTCTACATATTAGATATCATACTCACTGAGTATCATAACCCATTTGGCCAGTCGTCCTGTTAATGCTGCCTTGCTAAGGAGATATTTCAGAGGGTCTATTTTAACAACCAACATTGTTTGATGGTTTAACATATAGTGCCTTAATTTTTTAGTAGAAAATACTACTGCAAGACAGGCACGTTCAATGGTACTATAGTTGAGCTCATAACCTACCAAAGTCCGACTGATATAATAGACTGCCCTTTCATGACCTTCACCGTCATTCTGTGCTAGCAATGCTCCGAGTGATGAATGGGTTGCTGTAATATAAAGAATCAATGGTCTTCCTTCAATAGGTGGCATTAAGATAGGTGGTGTGAGTAAATATTCCTTAATTAGTTGAAAAGCCTCTTCACACCTAGCTATCCATGCAAAGGGTACTCCTTAAGTAGATGTTGAAAAGGACATATCTTATCTGCTAACTGCACTATAAATCTTCTGATAGATTGCAACCTTCCTTGTAATGTCCTTAGTTGACTAAGATTAGTGGGTGGAGGCATTTCCATGATTGATTTTACCTTAGCCGGATCCACTTCAATGCCTCGTCTAGAAATGATATAACCTAACAACTTTCCTGACTTGACTCCGAACACACATTTCTTTGGATTAAGTCTCACTTTATACTTCTCCAGCCTCTGAAAGACCTTGTCTAAAACCTGTAAATGTTTTTCCCTTGTCTTGGATTTTACAATAAGGTCATCGACATAATCCTCCATAAGAGTGTGTACTAGGTCATGAAAGATAGTAGTCATGGCCCGTTGATAGGTTGCTCTAGCATTCTTGAGTCTGAAGGGCATAACATTCTAGCAATATGTTCCCCAAGGACAAGTGAAAGTCATCTTAGGTTGGTCTTCATTTGCAATTCTGATATGGTTATACCCTAAAAATCCATCCATAAGGGACAACATGTCATATCCTATTGTCATGTCAACTATCATGTCTATGTTAGGCAAAGGAAAGTCATCCTTAGGACAAGCTTTGTTGATATCTCTAAAATTAGTGCAGATGTGGATGCCCCTAGTTGGTTTAGTGACTGGTACAAGATTGGAAATCCAATCTACATAGTTGATAGATCTGATGAAACCAACGTCTAAGAGTTTCTTGAGTTCTGCCTTGACTAACAAAGCAATTTGTGGGTGCATTTTTCTCAATTTTTGTTTCATTGGTTTGGCACCTGGTTGTAAGGAAAAATGATGCAGAATAAGTTCAGGATCCAACCCTGGCATGTTGGCATATGACCAAAAAAAAATTATCTATCTCTATGCAAAGAAGTTATGGAACTCCGGTTGCTCTTTTGTTGTCAATGACGCTGCAAAATAAACTAGTCAAGGATTCTCTTTGGTACCTATGTTGACTTCTACTAATTCTTCAATGAGCATGGGTGACCTTTCCTGTGCAACGAGGAGAATGTTCAAACCTCCATCCTTAGGTGCCTCAGAGAGGTTTTCACCTTCAGATGCGTCCTTTCTTTTTACTTTTTCATTGTCTAAAGGTGCTTTTCGGTTTTCACCTAGAGACTCATCCTTTTTATTTTGTTTATTCTTTTTCTCATTTTTGCGACTGGAGGGTTGAACAGATTCCCCAAAATATGCTTTGTTGTCCAAGTCAATAGTAAAACCAGCCTTATGATCACCATTTGGTATGCCTTCTCGTAATCCCAGGAACTCAGCAATTGCTTCATCGTTCTCAAAAATGTCTAAGACAGGTGTGTCTTATTGGTCCCAATCAATGAGTTGGGGATAAACTAAGGGCATGTCATCATCGGAGTTGTCAAAGTTTAATGGGGTCAAGGTAAATATTGAATTATTCATGTGGTTACAAAAGTCTTGTACCAAGTCCTTTTTGCTCTTAGGTTTGGGTCTAGGTGGATTGATAGGTGGGCCTAATGCCAAGGTTTGACTATCTGAAACAGGTGGCTCAGGTTGCCAAGAGGTAGGGTCAAGTGATTCCCAATAGTAGTGTTTAAACCATTCCTCTTTTGTCATTTTATTTGGTGGATAGGAATTTAAGGGATTGGGTGAGGAACTTAGTATCAAGTCAAGTTCTCCAAATAACTTGTCAAGGTCCATGGAAGAAGTAGAGGATAGGGGATCCCACTCATAATTGTTAAATTCGGGGGAGTCACAGTGATATTGGTCCACTAGTTCGTGAGATGTCTTAATATCTTTTGAAGCACTTACTTCCTCAAGTAAGGGTAATGGGGTACTAGGAACACCAATCTGAATTGGTTGAAACCCTAGCCCTACTCCTTTTGGCCACTGAGAAACAAATATTGGTTCAATCCTCCCATCTTGGTTTAAGCCTAAACCACTCTATCCATCATATCCTTTGCTTTGCATGATTTTGAAACCCTTTCCATATAGATTTGTAGGAATATGAGCAAGCATTAGGGGTTCCTCCTCATCTTCCCTATACAGCCAGGAAGTGACATCTTCTGTATCTACGGCCTCTTTGCTTAATTCACCCCATTTAGTAAAAGTTGTTGTGGGAGGAATGTGCATAGTGACCATAGATTGTCTCCTATCCGATGTAGGTAAACCGTATGACTTAGGAGGAATCAAATGGATAACACAATAAGAAGTCTTCATGTAATATTCTCCACAACCCTTGTCTTGGATCTCAACCCTAGGAATAGTAGAAATTGAGGGTGAAATAGATGTTTGAGTGAGTGTGGCTGGATCAACATAGGAGGATGAATTGGACAATGAGGCCTCTTGGTTTACTGGCACTTGGCGTTGGGGGATATCTTTTAGATTGGTGCAATACTGGAAGGGATCCGGATCACCATCTATAGTTATTTATGTGCCATTGTAAGGGAATTTAAGACACTAATGATACATGGAAGGGACCGCCTTCATGGCATGAATCCATGGTCTACCTAGCAGAAGGTTATAAGGGTGAGATCCAAGACCTGGAATTTTGTCTCCATCACGACAGGACCAATTCTAATAGGAAGTGTTACCAATCCCTTTGATTTTCTTTCCTCATCATCATAAGCTTTTATGACAATACTCTTAGTCGTGTCTACGCATGCTTCTGAGATACCTAAGGAATTAATTAGTGTTAAAGTACACAGATTTAACCCTGCTCCTCCATCTACCAAAACTCATCTAACTTTGGTGTCATCAACAAGGACTTCTAGATGTAAAGGGTCATTGTGGTTCATATTTTCAGTGGCATAGTCTTGTTCAGAAAATGTGGCATGGTGATTATTGGTCAAGTAGCCCACCATTTCCTAAAAATGATTGACATCAAGATCATTGGGGACCGTGGTGTTCTGTAAGGCCTTATCAAGGATAGATTGATGCTCAGGGGAAATATGCAACAATTCCAAGATTGAGATTTGGGCTGGGGTCTTTCCCAACTGGTCAAGAAGGTTATATTGTAACTTGGAAGGTTGGGGTGTTTGTTGTGATGGAGGGCCTTGGATAGTGAATTTAGTACGAGGAGTATTGATGGAACACTCAGGATTAGTATTGATAATAATGGTATTGATATTCTCATGAACAGCGCAAAGGCAGTGAATGATTTTTCCACTATTATAATTGTGCTTGACACTAGCATAGTTGGCTGACATATTGGTCTTAGTACTCAAACTGGGGACATTTCCTTTCCCATGGTCATGTAGTGGGTCAGAAAATACTTGATGATCAGTGTTTGATGACTTTTGTTTTTGTCCACTAACTTCAATAATTCTCCTTTCCACAAGATCTTGTATGATATTCTTCAGTTGTCGATAGTTTTGCAAGTTATGTCCCTTAGTTCTATGATAATCACAAAAGGCATTGTCATCCCACCAAGCTGGTTTAAATTGTCCTCGATCATATTGTCTTGGTTCCTGCAGCTGTATGAGATTATGTTGTAACAGTTGTTTTAACACTGACTCAATGGGTTCCCCTAAGGGAGTAAACTCGCGTTTTTGAAATATTCTTTGTTGTGGACGTTCAGTATTTTGGACCACGTTAGGAGGTTGATTGATAACATTAAGCATGTTGGAAAAAGTATGAGGTCCTTGTAATGTGATGAGAGGTCCTACTTGTAGCGTTTTAGCATCAACCACCCCATCATTGGTGACATTTTTGTTGCGAGACCATAATCTGTTTCTGTCAGTGGGGGTGTTTTGTACAATCGGGTTTCTATTGGATGTTGATGTCTTGAGTTCACCCTTTTGAATAAGATCCTTCTCTATTATAACCCCTTTTTCCACTAGTTCTAAAAAGGATGTACAACAATGTACCCTTAAGTTACTCCTGATTTTTGCATGAAGGTTTTCTTGAAACATAGTAACTTTTTGTTTCTCAGGTATCTCGATAGGACACCGACTAGCTATAGTCCTCCATCTCTAGAAGAAAGCAATGAATGATTTTCCTTCATCTTGCGTTGTGTGACACGAGGTTGCTATATTTATCTCATGGTCTATGTTGAAGGAGAATTGCTCCACAAATTTCTCAACCAGTTCACCCCAAGATCTAATGCCAGAATCTAGACCCGAAAACCATTCTAGTGCAATTCCTACAAGACTTCTTGGAAATAGCCTCATAAGATACGTGGGGTCATAAGTGGCATCTATGCATATGGTAGAAAATTCCCTTATATGTTCTATTGGATTTTGTTTGCCATTTTACTTAGGGAGATTCGGTATGACATATCCGTGAGGGAAAGGGGTCATGTACAATGATCTATCAAAGGGGAATGGGCATATGTCCTTTGTTGAAAATGATTTCTTAATTGACATTGACATGTTATCCATTTACATTTGTAATGCATGCATTTGTGTTTGTAAGACGTCAACTTGGGTCAAAGATGTGCTAGGGGGATTATGTGGATCCATGTATGTATTTTGAAATCCAAAGTCTCGTGATGGGTTTTGATTGAACGTTGGCATCTGAGGTGGATTTGGATTTGGAATGTTGGTAAATGTGTTCTAGTCTGGAATCTGCATAAATTGGTGTTGACCTGGGATCTGTGTAAACAGATTCTGAGTACCACTTTGGGAAAAGGGGTTCTGATTGCGAATCTGTGTAAAAGATTGGTGTCTTGAAATCTGTGCAAATGGATCATGACCAATGATCTGAGAGAATGGATTCTGATTTGGAATATGTGTGAATGGATTGTGAGTACCAGTTTGGGAGAATGGATTCTGACTCAGAATCTGCGTGAATGGATTCTGATTGCCATATGGGAAGGAGGGAATTCCCCCTTTTTGTGTAATCTGTGGTATAGTACTAGTGACTGGAGCACTAGTTATGGCCATCGACTGTGGTATGGTGCCCGTGGTACTAGTGTTAGGTATGACCGTTGATTGTGAAGTTGTGACACCGACATAAGGTGTAGAGGCTGAGGTTTTAAGTCTTTTACTCCTAACAAGATGACCGAAGGGAGTGGATGATGAAGCCCCTATGGTGAAATTAAATCCCGATGTCATGCTAGATGTACCAAATGGGGATGTATGGACTATCATACTCTGTGTAGGTGTGCTAGATGGCATAGTTGTGCTGACTTGAGGTATAGTAGTACTAGCAGTCGTAGTATTTGTCCCTTGTGTAGATTGAGTTTGTAAGGTGCTGATATCAAATCCTAGAGGTAAGGTAGCGCCTTCAGCTAGCAATTTGGCTAAATATTATTGTCGATCATTTCCTAGGTACTCATCTACGAAAGAGGAAATCTCAGGGTCCTGTGCGGCAGCCTCTATGTCCTCTACTGCAATATGTCTTTGAGTGTTTCTAGTGGTGAATTTTTCTAATAGAGTCTTATGAGGTCTTGAAGAAAATGGATTGATGAATTCATTTGGGTTCGACATGTTTTGTCTCTCTTCTCTTAGACCTAGTTTCAACCATGTAAGACAAGCTCAATATGCGGGAAATGCAAAACTATATCTATGAATAGTATGACCCTAGTCTATGTTTTTAGGATTTTTGTATGCAAAATAAGGAATGTTCTAGGATGACACTAGCCTAAAATCTAAAGATGCAAGGCCTAAGCAAGGTTCTAAAATAATCAATTCTATAAACCTTAAGACGAAGGGACCAACTACCTAAAGTCTAACCAAGGCATCAATTTAGTTTAAGTTAAGGAACCAATGTAGGATGAGGATCAATGACAAGTTGAGTTTCCTAACTAGACTGATGAGCTAGGAGGACTCTGTGTAGGACAAAGGATAAACTGATAAAACTAGGTTCAATGAAAGATTTCGTTGACGCTATGACTTTCCTAGAGTGTAGATGGTGAAGTAGTCCTAAAGTTTGTAAAAGTGACCTTTCTAGAAGTTTAATGCAAGGTAATATGTATTCTAAGATGAAACTAAACTTTGAATTAAGACAACTATGGTAATGACTAAATGAACCTAAAGGATGCAAAATTGAACAAATCATTTTAGGTTTCTGTTCAAGGACTATTTGTGTAAAGACAACTGAAACTGGTATAATCGTGTTGACTGGATGGTGACTGTGAATTCTGGTTTTCTGATAATCAGGCAGATGTGTCGCGGGATTTCACAGATGTGGTTCAAGTTAACAGTTGTAGTTTTTCAGTGATCAATTGTGTTTCTTTGGTAAAGTTTCAATGTGTGACTCTAATAGATGTGACTCATAATGATAGTTGCGACTCAGAATATAACGCATTTTTTTTTTTTGCAAAGTAATTGTGAGGTAAACTATTATATGCGACTCTATGCTAGACAGATGCGACTGATACTGACATATGTGACTCGAAGTTAAACAGATGCAACTCATAATAACCGATGCAACTCAAAGTTAAACAGATGTGACTCGTAATAACTGATGTGACTCAAAGTTAAATAGATGTGACTCTAAAAATCAATTGTGACTTTCTGGTGAACAGTTGTGACTCTCTGTGAATTTTCACTGATGAAATTTAAACTGACTCCATTTTCTATGATCAAATTCTGACAATTAAAGACAATCATAAGACAAAGTATTTTTAGTTTCAATTTTGGACTTAAAGAACGTTTAAGTTGATAACAGACAAGCACATCCTAATAGGCAAAAGGCCTAGGGTTTGTATACTTGATATAGCCCACCAAAAATACCCTGGATTGGTGATAAAGACCTTTCCTTCTTGAGAGTTGATAGCTTAGAAATTTGGTGGCATTGGCTCTCCTCCACGACTCATTAACGTCTTTCAAGCACACCAATTTTGAATTCTTTGGGTAATGACCTCCAAGAACTGCTATCTCTACTCAAGGGGATCAGTAGTGAGTCTCTTTGGGCATGATACTATACCCTGCACTATACCAAGCAATGGCCACAAATAGGTTGGTCTCTAAAATAAAAGGTATTTAATATGGGCATTCCATTCGTAGGGCATGATCCATGCGGTGAGAGTCCCCTTTCTAATCCATCTCGTCAGAACCATATGTGTGATTCTTGGACTTTCCCCAAGAATCCACTTTTATATATCAGCTGGAAGTCCCTCAGGTTCAGGGTGCTACTAGTCTGAGTCATCCTGGGGTGAGTACTTTTTCCCACCAGAATAGGCCCAAGTTCTAGAGTTGGTAACCATTTCTCTTACACCCAGGATCGCATGGATGCACAAGGGGAGATGATACTTCAATGTACCAAGTCGTAAGGGTAACCAAACTTGTGCTTTCGCACCAAACACAATAGACACTTGTTAATTTTAAACCAAACAAAATATTTGCTATGCTACCAAACAATCTATTTCAAAAATTAACTAGGGTCTTCGACAAGCGTCTTGCAGAAAAACTCGTTAGTAGTTTTCAATATTGTCTTTGTCAATCGTCCTGCAAAAACTTGTTAACTCCAAAAGGCCACATGCTAAAAATCAGATATTAGTAACACCTAAATTAATCAAAAAATTTAGATTTTTGAAAATAGAAATAAAAGTTTACCATTCAATTGCGTGGCTGTATTACCAGTCAGATGCATCGATATTCTCTTCAATTGTGTCTCAGTATTCACCATTCAATTGCGGTTTAGGAATTTTCATATGCATCATTTCTTTTTAGATGCATCGTTTCTGGTGTCAGATACAGTTTAGGAAGTCAATTGCGTCACTTAGTCAAATTGATGAGTCGTTCCATACGAAAAACTTGCGAAAATCAAAATAAAAATCTACAGATATGCGAAGATGGTGTCTTCACGTCAAGTTCACCAAATGTAATGCCAAGAAAGTGCATAAAGAAAACAACAGCAAATTGGTTGATTAGAGCAAACAATGCAATGCTAAATCTAAATGCAAATATAATGTTAAGCAATAGAGAACAAAGGAAAGTAATAACGTGAACAAAACTGAAACAATCTCACCAATTTCAAACGTATTTCCATGATTCATCTCGATTGCCCTTCTCCATTTTGCTTGTGTAGTATAAATGCCCTCAGATTTGTAAATTTGTGCAAGTATAGCCTAAGTTAGTGATTAGAAAAACATTGAAGATTCAAGATTAAGTGCTCTCAAAATTCATAAGATTTTGCGAGAGAGACTGGAATGAAGAATGGCAGATCAATTTATAGAAAATTGATTATTCGAACGACAGGCCAAGATTGAAAGATCAACAGATGGTTAAGATTGACTGATTGGACATGCATTCTGATAACTGTCAGTAGTGACATGAGTGATACAAATTATAAATAGAATTAAAAATTAAATAAATGATTTAATCTTCAGTTTGGCATTCAAAAACATAAGAATTATCTTTGCATGACAAAGATAAAGATCGATTAAAGCAACTCTTGTTTGAATGCATGCACAAGGTTTAATTAATTAAATAAGATTATTTAATTAATCCGCATGTACATGCAAATGAGTTAGAACTGGATGATTGAATGATTTGAGAAAGAGATTACTCAAGAACGCCACTTAGACATTAAATCAAGAGTTAACTGAATGATTAAAATAGATGTCGAGTCGAGTAAAAGTGAATACTTAGATAACTCACACAATTATCTAAATATAGAGGAATGCGTTAAAATAGAATTCATGAATTAAATAATTCATTTAATTCAAGACTCAATATTTGAAGAATAATTAAATAAATAAGGTTTATTTAATTAAGTGATGAAAGGATTTAAATGAATAATTAAATAAATAAAGAATTTATTTAATTATAGTTGAAGTATGATAAGGAGTAAATTAAATAAGAATTTATTTAATTTGACAAGAAGAAAAAGGTTAATTAGTAACATAATTAAATAAAAAATGTTTATTTAATTAATCAGATAGAATAAAGAAAATGTGAATTAATTAAATAATTAAGATTATTTAATTAATAGAAGAAATGAAGACTATAGAGAATAATTAAATAATTGGCATTATTTAATCATGACCATGAAGAATATGAATTATGAAGAATATTGAAGTCGCAGACCTAAACCAGATTTCGGTGTCTACAGTGAATACCCCGTACTTGCTTTGTGTGCCCATGGGATGGTGATACTATGTACCCATCCATGAGGAATATGTTATATTTTTGGTGTGGTATTAACCATAACATTATGTGTGCTTGCATATTTGTTACCTAATTAAGAGCCAACCCACGTGTGGTTGAAATTTATATATATAAGAGTAGCCAAAAGATAATTTCATAGATTCTTTTCTTTTGGTTCTCTAGTCCCTCAATCCATGAAGGGGTAGTAGCAGCCACAAAGCTCCTTGGATGGAGTGTGTAGTGTGCACATATTGCAGCAAAGAGTGATCTCATCTCAATCGATCCTTAGGAAACGTACTCACTAATTCCCCTTATGATGGATCAGGGCACTTGATCCATATGTGCTAACTTAATCCCCATAGTTTTGGGTACAACAAAATTGGTTTTTTAGTATATTCCTGGCCGTTCATAGGGATGTTGAGTTGGCATTGTCTAGCTGCCTATAAGGGAGTTGAGTTGGCATTAGCGATTCAACCTCATCTGTATGAGAGGTGAAGCTCAAGTAGCCCCATATTGTTATACTCATAAATGCATTATATATACAGTATTTGCATGTGTTCTGACATGATGCAATGGATATGATGCCACACCCCACTGATGTTTCAACACAATGTTGGTGATGATGTCGTGTTGTTGATGGTAATGAGATGGGATCAAGGATACAATGCCACATGCATAGACATGTGAAGGTGAACTATGAGATTGTATTAACTTTCTTTTTTCCCCAAAAGACTCTTCTTTCCAAAAAAAAACAAGGAAATAAAATCCTCTCATAAAATAAAATACTAAAATATTAAATTAAAGCACCTATCCTCATCCCACTAATGAAATAATTAAAATAAAATAAACAATCAAATTAACTCATATAATTAACTCATTTGGTTAGGGTTTCCCACCAAATAAATTCAAATATTATAAAAGATAAAAGATAAAAGAACCTCCTTAAAAAAGCCACTACACCAAAATAGTAAATCAAAACACAAATATAACATATGCTTACATATAAATATTTGAATATTTACTAATAAACATATTAATATTTAATAAATAGCATTAGCATATGTTAATATTTATAACCTTATTTTCATAAAACATAAAACACATATCATCATAATAATATTAATAACGAAGATTCACTCACACTAGAGAATAACCATAGTTATATATATATATATATATATATATATATATATATATATATATATATATATATATATATATATATTAACATTCAATCACACTTTAACACCCACATGACAACTATAGTTATCAACATAACCAAACTAGATAGCTAACTTCACTTAAATAGGTCATAATCAGAGACCAAGCATAAACCACAAAATAACTCCTTAATGAAAGGAGACATTCACATCAAAACATAATAACGAGAATGATCACAATAGTGACTAACCTGACTTACTAAAGGACTTAGCACCATTTGAACTAAATCAATACTCAAAGCTTGACATAGGAGTTAGAAAATCACATAACCCAACATAAGCATTCACACACAAGTGCAACACTCCAACCATAGGGTAAAGGATATCGGGCATTGTCCCTTGACAACCTAGAAAGGTGGTCACACACTAAATCAATTGTCCCTAATTGGGAATAACGGAAAGGGTTGGGGTATAACTTGGGCCTAGAAGTTATCTCCTCAACCACCATTGGGATTAGAGGCATGCTTGGACTTGCTAATTTAGGTGGAATGTAGCCTAGTACCTATTCACTCAAACATACAAATTAGAGCACATGTGCATAATAGCTGAAGCACTAGGAAAGGAACTCTAGCAATCGTATCTCATTCCTATATGTCCCCCATACATCCAATGGTATGATGCCTCCCTTTCCACTTATCATAACAAACATACTACTCCATCACTTAACTATCCAAGTAAACCTCTACATAGCAATAATAACATAACAATATGCATCATACTCACAAAAGTACTAACAAAAACTCATGTTCCATCTACAACTGCAACACTTGAACACAAGTCAGTACCTCTTCATGATAATAAATGTAATCATAATAAAAGTCATAATATCATATCATCATGATAATAATATGTTAAAATCATGTGAAAATCTGAAAGATAACCAAAGCACTTCCATAGCACAAATATTCCCATAACTTGCATCCTAGTAACAATCATGTCTGAACACACACACATCATGATAAACCTATCCTTAAACATATATAATAATTCATTTCCTAACCTTCTCACACAGTCCATAAATTCATAATTTACAACATCAACTACTTAATATCATTAGCACATACCTTTAAATATCCCTATAATTTTACCTTCATCTCCAAGTTTCAAATCCAAACTACCTATACATCCATGGTGAGAATGGAGGGGCACTACAATCTATAGACAAAACATATTAGGCAAACCAAAGTCACATAGATAGACAAATAGCTATATCATGGAACAAGAAATTGAAAGAGAAGCTTTCAAAGGGGTCCCTTGAGAACCCTTCAAAAGAAAAAAGGGGTTTGCTCAAGGGACACCCTGTTTGAAAAGAAAAACATTTTTCACAAATGATTCTAGCATCAAGGAATCTAAAAAAAAAGAAGGGACTTTCGTGAAGGAAATCTTTCCAATTCTTTTTGTTATGAATTCAATTTCAAAAGAAAATCTTGCTAAGGGGATCCTTAGTGAAGGATGCAATTTTTTAAAAATGCAAAAATTTTCAGCAAGGGATTCATTGGCCACCAAATACACCTTATTGAAAATTGGAGAGGTAGGATCCCCCCTTAGGATGATATGTGCGAATCAAAGAAGCACGCGACATCCTAAGGAAAGGAAGAACATGCAGATATATCGTGGCCCACAATACATGACGAGATTTAGATGTGGATATGTTGTTGCACATGTGATGGACAACACATAGGCACCACAACATTAAGAAGAGAGCAAAGAAAAGAGATATAAATAAAGAAAAATAATCAAAGACAAAGAAATCAAGAGATGGGGGATATGATAATTCAAGGTTAGAATTGTTCATAGATATAGATAGATAGATATAGTACACATATGAACTATCATCAATCCCCAAATGTATCAAAATGTAAAGAAGAGCACATGAAGAAAAAATGAAAATAAAAAATTGGGTCAAAATGGAAGGGATGCCTAAATGATCCCAACACTTTGCATCATCCCCAACTGTCAAAAATTAAGATACAACATCTAGAAGAATGATGCAACAAATAAAGGAAGTTTATGACACACTTTCACTCTTGTATCCAAGCACCTACAAGGGTGACAAGGGTCCTCCAGGAACACACAAAAATAAGCACAAGGGAAACACAACAACACAAACACAAATATAATCTACTAATAAAGAAGAGGTAATTTCATTTAGGTCATCGTTCTCCCAATCTAGATCATTATAAGGGGAGGGAAGACAAGCCTACAAGGGTAGGATAGCAAGAGAAGCACCCTCCAACTCTCCTATGAAAAGAGCTAAGGAAGAGGTCCCATTGAGGTCTTCTGCACTCAACTCCTATGAGGTAAACACCATTGATCTTGCAAATATGGCCAAGAGAGCTAGGGCATCATTAACTAAGTTAAGCATGCACTTGATAGGAGTGCCATGTGAAAAGTAAGCAAAAGATGAAGGAGGAACCTGAGATCCACCATCAATCTCATCAAGAGAGACAATGAAAAACTTAGGAGATGTCAGGGATACATCCATCACAAGGACAATGCAAGTCAAAGTGGAACCCTCTCCCGAATAAGGTGATCCCTTCTTCCGACCTCCATTCGAAGTGAGCTTTTCATCCAACTTATGCTTCATCATAGGATGTGGAATCCCTATAGAAGAAGCAAAAGGCAAGGAGGAAGAGGAAAATGCTATAGTGGACACCACCATGGTGTTCGACATGTCCATAGGTCAAGAAAATGGAGGGATTTCTAGAAGGGACATCAAAAGAGGAAGCTTTGTTGAGGGAGTGATGAACACCTACACCCTTTTGGGGTGAGGATCATCAGTGTTCACAAGGGGATTCAAAAGCAAGATCGAGATGACAAGAATTGAAGCAAAAGATTTCCTTGGGATTCATTCATTCATTTGGCTAGTATTTTCTTTCATCTTTAGAAAGGGAAAGTAGAGTGGAAAAATGTGTTTGTTTGAATAAAAGCTTGGAGAGTTGTTGGTGGAATTCTTCTTCAACCTTGTCAAATTAAAGCATAACTAGGTTGTTACCTCATCCTTGTGTTGTTTTATGAAATGTATGTGTGATTGTATTTTGGCAAAGAAATCATGTTGTATCTTGTTGTTTTATATAGTGTGTTGTGTATGTCTTAAATGGAAAAAGTAAGTCTTCTAATTTTAGAGATTATGCTTCTTGTGGGGTTGACTGAGTGAGATTTCCTTGAGAGGAGAAAAAAGAAAGGGTAAGATTACCCATAGATGATTATATTCATGTATTTTATGCTAAAATATGTGTGGAGAGTTGGTTATGGAAGTTAAAATTCTAGAGTTGTATGTGAAGAAACTAAAAGAAATAAGTGGTTGGTTATACATGGAATTTGTTGGTTATTACCCCCTAAAGTAGATTTTTGTGCTCCTCTTTATGAGTTTCTAAGAGAATAACTCTTGTGTTGTGCATATCTTATAATTTTGAGCAACTATGTGTGACTATTTTGTTGTTGATCTTATGTGTGAATGTGGTTGCTAGAAAATTGTCATGTGTTTCCCTTGAAAATGTTGTGTGTATTGTGAAATTTGGTAACTAATATAAATGTGTTTTGTGTTGTGAGAATACCTTGTCACCTTGAGTTTCCCCAAGTTTGAGGGTGGGTTGTTACAATCATAATTTGGGAGGTGAGCTCCCATTGGTACATGGGAAATTATTTGTTGTTTGTGTACAGAAAATTAAACAAGGAAATAAACTTGTAAATGGAGAAAATTGTGGACCTATTACTCCATTTTCCTTACTATTAGTGTTGTAGCAAGTTGTCTTGATAATGTTTGGGATGTGTGTGCAAACATTCCAATGAGTCTATTTTTTTTGTTATTGTAAAATGGTTATACTCAAAAATAAATAATAGAAAGGGCTTCATTATGTTGAAAATATGAAATTCCCATGGTTTTGGATAGTTGTTATAAGGATTTTCAGTTTGACTATGCATTGTAGAGTAGCTTTAGTCCTGCAATAAAAAAGTGTTTAAGAGTATGTTAGTAGAAGATAGAACAAAAAATAAAGGAACTACTCTAAGTTTATTTGTTATTTCTCTTTCTGATGAAAGAAATATAAATGCAGTCATAATACGAGAAATACTCTCTAGAATACTCTTTTGTATGTGAAATTTTGGAATATTGGTGTTATGACCAATCAGTAATGTGCATTTCCAAGTGAAATATACATTGAAATTGTGAAGTAGACCATGCAAAGAAAGTTATGGAGATTATGTTAATAAGTTCATTTTATCAATTATTGTTGCAAATATAAGTAAAAATATATAAATAGAGACATTATGGTTTGTATGTAAATTTTATTGTTGTTATTGTAGCATCTTAAATTGTCACCCTTGAAAATTTCACTCTATGTTTTACCCCCATTAATTTATTGGGCCTAATTAATCTCCTAATTTCCAAAATTATGTGTTCCATGGCTTAATTTAAAATAGTTTTTCATAATTTTCAAGCATAAAAAATTCTCTCATTTAACACTTTGACCCCGACACTTTAAACCCCCAAAAATAGGGTTTGGATATTATCACCTAGGGTTCGTATGTCCCCCTATTTTGACTGCAAATTCAAATATGTCAATGCCAAAATTTTATTATTTGAAATTTGAATGTCTAAAGTCAACCATCAAGATTTAAATTTTGGGAAATAAGATTAAATGCCTATAAATACCTAGTTATTACACCATTTGAACATTAAGTGGAAAATTTGAGAATCAAAAGCAAGTATTGTTATCAAGAGCATTATTCAGCAAGTCAAGAGAAGTCATTAAATATTTATTATAGAAATTCAAGATCCAACATCATGTCAAGGTGTATGTGAGTTCATATTTGTGTTATCATTGATTTGTGAAGGCTAACCCTTGTTATAGGTCTCCAAAGCATTCAAGAATTCAAGCAAATCAAGAAAGAAAGATCTAAGAACTTGAAGTGATGTGCATGACTTTTTTCCTTCAAGGAAGCCATTGAAGGGTGGTGAGTTGCAACATTTTTTTATCTCATCATTCCTTCCTTTCATTTATCCATTGACCATTGACATTTCCATTGTGGAAGTGGAAACACTTACACGAGGTTTGAATGAGGCAAGCCCTTAAAATGGCCCAACATTTCCTCTCTTTGTGAATGTGCAGATCTCTCATATTGAAGAGGATCAAAGGAAGCTTTAAGACACTTTATTAATTATTGAATTCAAACCCCCACACCTTGACAACTCATGAAAACTCACTTACAAAAATATCTGATAGCAATCCGATAAGTTTGTAGACAAGAAACAAAAGTGCATATCCAACACTTGAGGACTGCAAAAATAGATCTAAAAAATACCCAACATGATAGTGGCACCCCCAACACCAACATGCCAACAAATTTAGTCAAAATTTATATCACAGGTGAACAATGTCCTCAACCTAGATCCGGTGTCAAAATTTATGTTCAATTTTCTAGCTTTAAATCTTACATTCTCAATCTAGGGCACATCATTTAATAAGGTTATTTAGGAAAACTCAATTCCAATCCATTTCCAAGACTCAAAAGGATTAGATCTAGTTCTGATTGACTCACCATTTACGGTTGAAATTCAATCTAATTTCCTTGTGGATTTGCATCCTAATGAAATCCTAGAAAAGGTGGAATTAACCCTAAGTTTTGGACATTAAGCTTAAGGAATCCCTTTTTCTACATTTCATTTTGGTGAACCCAACATTTTAACATCATAAACCTTTTTAAATCTACAATAATTCATCCTAGATCTAGGTTTTCCTTTGCATTGCTTTGCATTTCTCATTTAGGGTTTTAGTTTTTGCATTTTAAAAAGTCATAAAAATTTAAAAAATTACATATCATAATGCATTGTAAATTCCAATAGGGTTTTTTTCAGTCATCTTAGATTATATTTACATAAAAAATCATTCATTATCTCATTAAAAATCTAAAATTGTTCATTGTATTCAAATTGTATTTTTCATCTAGGTCAAAAAAGTGAAATATTGCATAGTTTTCTTTCAAAACTATATCAAATCCTTATTTTCATAATTTTTCATCTTCAAATCAGTCAAATAGATAATATTAGATCTGAAAATTGTATTCAAAATTACCATTTATTGTTCAAACATGTTGAACATTGTTGCACATTTGAATTTTCAAGTTTACAATCATAAATTCAACAAAATCTAGAAAAATATTCATTGTTAGACCCGTTTGCACACAAATCTGAGAACCCTAAATAGTAATAAAGATAGTCAAACTTTGAATTTTCCAAGGCCCTATTTAGGACATAGGGGCTTATTGTGCCTTTAGCACACATGCCCTGTTTAGAATGGGGATCCTCTCTTTCCTTCGCCTTGCCGGGTCACTTTTGGTTGTTGCCTCATTTTGCATGCCCCCATGTTTGGTGTTCAAAATGGTCAGTGAGCTTTAGGGAAGTCATCTCGAGTTGACCATGTTTTTTCCCCCTCAAATTTTCAAAGTTCCAAGTCTTTGTGGGATCCCACTAGCTGTTTTCCTTAGTTTTTAAAAGTTGGCGTCCCCGAAGCTGGTCGGGCCCGCCCTATTGGGCCACCCCTATTGAGTTTTCATTGCCTCGCTGCCATCTCAAAAGGCCTTCCTTCGATAGCTCTCTACTTGTCGAGACCTGTAGGGTTGTTTTTCATTTCCCTTATTGTTGGCTTCTAGACGGAAATCATCTGACATCCTTCTGATCCTCAAGACCCAAGACCTTTGACGCCATCTCCTCATCACTGAACTTCTAAATGGCCATCAGCCGAATCCCACCAGCCTAGTGAGTCCTAGTGCTCCCACCACCATTTTCAAATAACGGCTCACCAAACCCAACATCTATCATATAAACATTTAATGATCACATTTAATGCCTCACTTTCTATAAATAGGTCACTCTCACCTGTCATTTTCAACTATCAATCGCTCAGAGAGATAGTCAGAGAATCAGCTTCCAGCGCTGCCATCACTTTTGCATTGTTTGTTCGTCATTTGAGATCTCTACTATTTGTTTGGCCATATTCTTTCATTATATTCTTGAGGTCAATTTGTTGTCTCATGCCCTCCATTATGTTTTCTTTGATTTTGAAAAGATTGATGAACTTGAAGAGAGAAAAAACTTGATAACTAGCTAAAGAAAACAAAGGCGCCCAAAACCCATGTGCCCAAATCTTGGAAAACTTCATAAATCACCCACTATCTGATTATGGAACCTTGACTCCCTGGGGTCATTCTTCAACCAGAGCATTCATGCTTTGTGGGCCCATGAATTCCTATTGCTGTCACAAACGTTAGAAAGATGAACTAAACTTAAACATTAGGCGACCCCTCTAGGTTCGTCCTGGGGGGAGGACACTCCTCCTTTGCCACCCAAAACTTAGTGAAAATGAGGAGTCATCAAAACCATTCGGGTCCGTCCCCATGAGATTTCATCCCTGGGGTGCCACTCATGACCTATCATTCCAAATAGCTTTTGAACTCTAGCTTTCTAGTGGTCAGACCCTGCTCTTCCCACTATCCTATGATTAAACTCTTGTGAAATTTTGAGTCATGGCCTTTCTCAGGTCCCACCTTGTGGACTTCCATTGGCGGAGTTCCATTGATTTTTTTCCTTCCATAGCAGCTTTGATAGCCTGTCTATCTGACCGTTGGGTCCTAAACCTGTCCTCATCAGCCTCCTTCATTTTTCCATCCAAATGACCAAGTGACACCATCCTTTTAGGCCCCACCCCGCAGACTTCTGTCTGGGGGCCACCATAGTGAAATTGCCATCTCAAATGAATTTTGCAGAATGGCATTCCTCCCTTTGGGACTCAACCCCATCATGGTTGTTTGAATGAAAAATATGAAAATTGCTAAGTGTTCAACCTTCAACGAGTTTCCCCTATTGGGTCGTTGTCACTGAGACTCCGTCTGTGCTCTGTCGTGTTCAAACAGAAAACTGCCTCTGCCCTTCTGGTGACTAAAACCCAACTACTCCATTTCCTTTGCATCCTCCAGCAACAAACAAAGTAAAACATGACAGATCCATCTCCATCCAGACCCGATGTTGTGGGCTGCCTCCATTGGACCACCGTGTGACTTCTGCCACCTCAAACAATGATGACCTAGTGGCCTTCCAACCCAAAATTTCCAAAATCCAAATGAGTTATGTCGATCACCTTCCAGAGTCGCGAGTCCCACCTGGCGGAACTCTGCCCTCAAACTGTCATCTTGCAAGAGTCATTTTCAACAACAAACCTCAAATTGCTAGTCTGCCTCCTGATTCTGATTGCCAAAATAGTGATCTTAATTCCCTCCAATCATCAAAATTATTTTAACCCACATCTCAAAATAGGGAAACCTCCTTGGTGGACCCCATGAATAGACCAAATTTGAAGGCAGTTTTGGATAGGTGGGCCGTCATGCCTTGATTGATGTCCCTCTTGTAGCTTCTCCAAAACTGCCATTGGCCTAAGGAAGCTCGATCCCCTGGGCCCGAATTTCTCAAACTCCTTCCTACAAAATGTTAACGTCAGTTTGGAAGATATGTTAGGATTCTTAAAGAATGGATTATCTGATCTAACATCATCTTCTAGGATTTGGCTAACTTTCCCATTTTTTTAATGTTTGAACGTGCTTACCTCTCTCTTGCCTATAGTATTTATGGAATCAAGTGCATGACCCTCAGAGGAAGTCATAGAGAAGGACAAAGGAAAGAAAATAGCCAAAGTTCCCCATGGAAAAGAAGATGACCATATGAAATACAAGTTCCAGGGGGAACCTCTTAACTCCAAGGTCACCATAGCCTAGAAAGAAATCACAGATACAAACATTGAACATGTAGACATTGATGAATTTAAGAAAATGCTCAGGATCAACCCTACAACAAAAAGTGCAAGACTGATCAAAAGTAGTGGGTTGGCCAAAGTTGAAAGCTTCCCTCCCTCTCTTGTTTCCCCTGAGCTTGTTATGGCCTGTAGAGAGGCATACCAAGAAGAGACCAAAACTATAGTAGAAAGAGATGGGAAGGTTTTCGCTAACATGTCTCCCAAGTCAACAACAAGGACTTTTCATATCCCTACCTTCAGAGAGATGGAAGTGCCAACCAAGGATGATGAAAAAGTGATGTGGGATCAAGACCCCCTCAAATGCAAAAGGCTTAAAAATCAATACTGGCTAAAAGAGAAGAGGGACAGTGCAACTAAATTGCCCTAGGAGCTCTTAGTGACTTTTATGAGGATTACCATGACTTGGTAAACCTACTGAGCAGAGTCATGGGCCTTCCAACTGCTGCCTACTTCTAGGAGTGGATGTTATACTTCATGGAAGAGATCTTCCAGGGCAAAGCCAAGTTCTACTGGGCAGGGATGATCAGTGATTACTTCCATGAGAAATTTATGGCTGTAAAGAAGACCTCCTGATTCTACATGACATCTTACTTGGTCTATTCATTGGATGAACAGATGCAATGCAGAGGCTTATTCAGAGCACCAGATGAAGAACCAAGAAGGAAGCTGAAGGTTTATGACAAGTACCCTCAATTGCAATTTAGAAACTTTATGAAAATGTTTATGAAAAGGTTTATGACAATGTAGTTTCCAACCTGTCACTACCACTGATTGATTGGGATGAGCAAGAGGTTGATGACCTTGATATCCTAACAAATCCCATTGAGGATAAAACAAAGGAGCAGATTGATGGGAAAATTTCCCAGTTCAAGCAACAAGGAGTCACCCTGACATATGGAGAGTTGGAATCCACTAAGCAATAGCCCAACCCTAAGGTGTATGCGAGAAAGCGCTTAGGAAGGTGAACCTTCCAAGAAACATAAGAGATCAAGCAGTTTCATGGAGATGCCTACCATTCAGGAAGATCTTCTCCATGAGGGAAAGGAATGAGAGGCTAAGCAACCAAAATCTCCACATATTGCCTCTGATACTATTGTTGTTGCTACTGCTGCCCCTCCACCTACCTCTCAGGTGATGGTTGCTACTTTTCCGCTTGCGGTGGAAATCTTAGTCCACCTTTCCTCTTCTCAACCCACTGTGTAGGTTGTAACTATTGATTCCTCCTCATCCACAACCTCCTCACTTTCTTTTGCTTCGATATATCCAATGAAATTGCTTCTGCTAGCTATAGGCACCATGCCAATGCCCTATCTCTCACTCCTAGAGGCCTTCTCCTGCCATATGCAAAACATTCATCTAGAGCTTTCTAGGGTGTTGATGAACATAGCAATATGGGCTGCCTTGGCACAAATTGTTACTAGCCTTCCTACCCATGCCCCTCCAACTGAACTACCAAAGATGAAAGCCACCATGGAAATATCAGAAGAGTTGGAGAGAAAGGAAAGAGAAGCTACAAAAGAGATAGAAGAGGAGGCAAATGATTACCACAAGCACTCCAAGTACCAGCATCTGACGATTGACAAGGTGGTGTACAAAGGGTAAGAAACACAATCATCAGAGGAAGATACTGAAGATCCTAGTGCCAAGTACATCGTGGAAACATTTGATCCAAACCTCAAGGAGGAGTTGGCCTGTAAACTCAAAGATGTTAGAGAGGAGGTAGAAAAGCAACCTTTTAAGGAAGAAAAGAATGAAGAAGAGGAAATGGAGGAAGATATTGAACCTCCAATTGGGGAACATGAAAAAGCCCCAAGAATGATGAAGAAATTCCTCTCTCAGAGGAGCAAGAAGAGAACCTCGAGCATGATGAAAAGATGTTGCCCTAGTGCGAGGAAGAGGAAAAGAAAGAAGAAGACAAACCCCAAGAGGAGGATGAAATACACAAAAGCCTAGGAACGAAATAGGCTCAGGGGCATGAACATGATGAAGAAAAAGAAAATAAAATCGTTGAAGGGGAAGAAAGCCCCAAATAGCACAGAGCCTCTGAGTCTTGAAAGAAGGAAACAATGTTTATCTAGGATTCCAATGAGGAGGAAGGAAGGACATAACAAGAAGCTCTGAGTGACAAGGTAATGGAAATACGACACACCCATGAGGAGGAAGGAGGTTATGAATCACCAAAGGGAGAATCTCAGATGCTTGAGTGGCTTGAGAAACAATTGGAAAAGAAAACCCCAAGCTCAAAGGATCCAAGGGCAAGGCTGGAGGCCATCTTGGCCCGAGCCCAGATAAGCACAAAGAAAGAGAAGAAACCTAAGGTCAGATCTTAGCTAACAATGGATGCCTCCAGATCTAGAACCATGCAAATATCCACCCCAGTGGTGAATGAAGAAGGGGTAAGTTATAACATTTCCACCCTTGACCTATGGACAGTGATACGAGAGCAGAAAATTGATCACCTACAAGGGTCCATTGCCACCATTGTGCATCAGATGCACAAGGATAATATTTCAAAGGAGGAACTAAAAGCATAGGTGGCTGATTTGACAACCTATATTTAATAATGGTCATCAGTGGAAGAGCTTCCCACCACATCCTCGGTGCCACCATAATTACTATCCAATGACCATATTGATCAACTGGAGAAGAGAGAGAATTGGACAAAAGCCGCGGAGGATTGGTTAAAGCAGGTCATCTACAATGGAAATATGGGCATCAGTCATGCGGTTAGGATAGCCAACAAATTCTTGGAGTTGCAAAGAGTGCTCGAGGGAATAAGGAAGTTCTACACTGACTTCCTCGAGCTATACAAGATCACGTACCCCAAACTTGAGGCCATCCTAAAGGTGCCTGATGGATCTTGGGAATATGAATTTGCTCTGGTAAAGGACGACCATTGGCTCGTAGAAACATGGAAGCTAGGCCTAGACCACTTAAAGGATGTCTTGGAACAAGTGCTCCATGAAGTAGAGATTGAAATTGATTTGATCAAGGAAATTTGTGTCATTTGCGAAGAATACATAAAGCTGATGATGGATCTTTATGTGCCCACCAGTGAGCTAGATGGAGAGAAGTTGAGGCCATATTTCCATAAGAAGATGGAGAATGGAACTACATATGTAATGACATTGGATTTCATGGGATTTTTTGCTCGAGCCTTCGCTTAGTCCGATTAGGTGATTAAGAATGCGCAAAAAATTGACAAGGACTGGGATACTATCACAAGAAAATCAAGGAGATTCAACTTTCAAGTAATTCAATCAGATATATTGGAATGGGATAAGCTCCGGGAATTGATTGTTAAGTTTTTGGAGTACACCACCGTAAACAGAAATAAAGGAATTCCTATGATGGATGATGAATTCTTCACAGTGTAGGTACAGCAAAAGGAAATCAGCAAAAGACAAAAGAGCTACAGTGCTGCCACAAAAGACAAAATAGGGAAAAAACAAGAATGTAATTTTAAATTGTAATATATTTGGTGCTAGGTGAAACCCTAGTTTTTAGTGAATCTTGGCCACACAATGCAAATCAATCTTGGTCATTCATCCTACTTTTTGGACAATATAAATAGGGGGTCTCCTCTCATTTTCAAGGGAGAGTTGAGTTGTTGTAATGACATGTTGCTGAAATTTTAATAGAAGTTCATGCTTTCGGTAAATTCTTGAGTTTTAGTTGCATGTTACATGGTCCTTCTCCCATAGTTAGTTAATTTGAGTAGATTTAATTTGTTGTTCTGTATCTTCTAGCTTGTTTTAATAGATTAGTTAATGTTGTGCATTGGTTTTGAAGAATTCTACTGTGTGTTGGAAACTTTCCTTGTCCATACTTTTTGTTGTTTGTTGATGATAAACAACTGTGTAAAGTTAGTCTAGACATAATCTAAAAGATGCTCTAAACTTCTATCTTTTATTCATGCTTATGGTGAATGAATGGTTGAATATTTGTAGTCCTTAGAAGCTTGCACTAATTTCATGATATTGTGAGGCAATTTGGTTTAAGTGAAATTCAGTTTTGGGAAAGTTTTTCATAGTAGGGTCCTCCATGATCACTGTTCACTATTAGTTTCAGATCTAGGAACTCCTCCTTCCTTCCCTTTTTCATTTTTTTTAGAAATGACCTATGCTAAGGTTCATTGCACATTGTAAAGCCAAATATTAAGTTGAAATTGGAGTTTTAAGACTGTTGTTTGAACCTGCAGCAATTGCACACAAACTTCCCCATCTAAAGAACTCCATTTTAAGATTCACCTTCCCTCCAACTTAACTCCGTAAGTCTACCCTGTGATTACCAAAAAAATCACATTGAACCAAAATGAGATATTGTAAGCACTATCAAGACCTGACGTTAGAGACCTTGGGATAGTGTTTTTCAATTTGATTGTGGAAGATTATCTTTCAAGAGAGGTAGTGCACCTACGCACTTCCTGTATTGAGAAAGTGCTAAAACACCCATCAGAACTAGTGCTAGAAGGAGGTCCATTTGAGCTAAGTTGGATCAAGGTGATTCACTCTCCCCTGAGAGGTCTCGAAGAGTTTTAAGGTCTACTCCAAATAAAGGGAAATTCAAGGAATTACAGCCTCCCACAAGGGCTAGAAGAACTAAGAGAGGGGATGTAGTCTCTTCCTCCTCCTTTGTTCCACCCACTTCACCTTTCATTCACCCCATACCCAACACACTCTCCCCACCTCCATCCCTTCCATTTAGGCCTACCACACTGCTTTCCCACCCCTTTCTTCCCACAATTAGGGTACTGCCCCCTCTCCTTCCCTCCAAGTCAAAGGTGCAGTCCCAATTGTTGTTGCCCCTGTGTAGCCCCAAATCATTGTTCAATAACAAATACCACTTCTACCTCCCCTCATGGCTTGGATAGGGAATAATCCTTCTCTATTGCACTTCAACGCCTACCATGACATGCCTAAGAATCCTGAGAGGTTTGCACAAATTTCAATCCTGAGGACCTATAGAGGATAGTTGAGGAGCACATCAAAATATTCCAAACAATGTTGAAAGACATGTAGATCAATTAGGAAGATGTGGCGTGTTGGATCTTCAATTATTTGTTGGGGGAAGAATCCTTCTATTGGTATATTAACTTGTCGGCGGGATCCATTACATCTTGGGATTTGATGATGAATGCCTTCTTCAAAAATTACAAGATCTCAATTAGCTATATCAACAATTCACATCAGTTCGTAGGGAAGTCAATGAGCCGATCAACTCCTTCAATGATTGATTTCACTGAGCCTATACAAGATTGTAAGCCCTGTATGTGTTCAATGATGTTGCTAGCCTACCAGTTTACTATGTAGCATTAGATAATCTCACAACTACATTGGTGAAAAGACTGCGACCAGCTCCAACTTAGTTAGTAGATGCTTACGCTAAGGCAGTTATTTCTAGTACTGACTTAGGGAAAAAAATTCTAGTCTACTACCCTCCTTGGGTCCAATGACTCATCTGATGCAGGTTCAAGGGCTCAACCAAGCTTTCACTCATCAGGCACCTCTTATGAACCAGGTGCCTCAACTACCCATAGTCAAACATCTAGGACAATCGATGAACTAGGCACCTCTTGTGCCTCCATACTTGCAGCCTCAACAACAACAGACCTACTCCCAAGCTCCCTAATAGTAGCAAGCATACTCTCATCAGTGTCAAACACCATTATACCTACAGGGACCAAAATTTCCTCTATCACAACAAAATTATCCAGCTACCCCACCCGTTTTCCTTCAAAATCAAGTGCTAGAGCCAAGTAACATCAAGAAAGATCAACTTGATGAGCTGACTAAAATGATCAAGAAAATGTCCACAGAGATGACACACCTGAGAAATCAAAATAGTCAGTTGCAAGCTTCTCAGCGGAACATTCAAGCCAACCTCAATAGGGAAAATAGGGACAACCATGATGCGGGTCCTTCCTCAAGACAAAATTCTAATCATAATTTTGAAAGGAGACTGGCCCAAAGACAAAAAAGAACATGGAATACTAGGCCTAGCAACGAAGGTGTTCCTACTCTACTTGACCAACCTACAAATGCTGAAAAGACAACTAGTGGTGTGTACCATGTTGAAGTAGCTCTATTTGGATTGTGTTAGATTCACAAAACAAATAGGCACTCTAAGTTGGACTGCCCCAAGTTCCTCATAGCCGCAAAAATCTTCCTATTCAAAGTTCAGAATGTCATGGACAATGTCGAATACCATGACATAGTCCCATTTGAGCCATGTGACTCCTCCTGTCTTGTGGTCAATCTAGTGCCATTCCCACGAAGCAAGAACAATGTCCCAGAATGAGAGGATGCTCCACCAAAAGAGGAAGAAATCCAAGAGGTAAGTAGCAAAGAAACCTTGTCTTAGCTTTTTGCTTCAGTAGACAATGATCCATTAGACGAGGAAAAACCATATGTAGATGAGGTTCATATGTTCCACCAAAGAGTGACTCCCTAATACCTTAGGAATAGGTAGGTGGGTGGACCTTTTATGACTTCAACTCCATCGAATAATTTCAATACCCTACCTAACCTGAATGTCAGCAATAATCTTGGTTTCCCTCATGTGCCCACTCAATACCTCAACAAGAATAGGCCATTAAATCATCCTCAAAACTAGCCACAAAACCAATCTCAAGGTCAGCTCCAAAATCAATCAAGCTAGACACAGGCCCAACTTGCTAGCTTTGCCATAGGAAGAGCCTTCGAAACTGAAATTGAACAAATGGGTGAATATGTCACCAAGGATTTCAAGAGGATCAAAATCAGCTTGGCTGTCTTTGAGTTAGTCAAGGTTCCTGTAGTTAGGCATGCCTTCTTTAGAGTTATTAATGGAACTCCTTCCTCTAAGGTAACACAAGAAATACCGGCCAAGAGAGTCTCTTTCAAAGACTCTCCAAGTGAACCTATTATTCAGAAAATTCATGGGAAGAAGGCAGATCCACCCCAAAATTAGCTGATGGGTAAGCAACTAGTAAAGGAATCAGATTAGAACAATAGGAAAAACCCCAAGAACCAGCCCTCTATGCAGACTAAGGATAAAGTCGACAATAAGAAAAAAGCTCAAGTAGCTCAGGTGGACATGCCTATGGGCCTATTTCAAGGAAAGTTGGAAATAGTACCCTTCCTCACCACCATTCGGATATTCAGAAAGAATTTTCATAATTTCCTGCTTGATTTAGGAGCATCAGCCAACATCATGCCCCTGTCTATTTGCAATTCCTTAGGCATAGTTCCCACTCCTTCGAAGAGGAAGGTAACTCAATTGGATAAGATAGAGGTCAACATAGTGGGAGAAATGAATCAGATCTCAATGCAGATTGCTGCAGATTGAATGGTACAACAAGTCATTGAAATACATGTGGCAGACATCCCCAATGCTTATGGGATTATCCTTGGGCGAGACTTCACTAGAACACTGAATGGATATGCTGCAACAAATCATTCTCACATGTGGATACCATGGAAGGGACTACCAAATTAGATCTATATAAATCATGAGCCACATATGATGTTCATGATTACCGAGTACAACAACACAAATGAGGTGTTATTTGTTGACATAGAATTGGGAAATTATTGCCCCTTTACTTATCAAGAAGAATTGGAGCCTCAAGAAAAAGAACTAGTTGTAGAGGTCTTCCTAGTGCAATGCAGCCCTCTAGCTAACCTAGATCATGTACCTCAAAGCACAAAAATGTTAGCGGAATCAGAAGATGAAGAGCCTTATGAAGATGGTAATCTAGGACTACTAGACGGATTCTAGGAATTCATGAAGAATTGCGTACAAGATCACCTTAGCCTGGGAGCAAAGATGGACTTCCAAGACCTCTTGCGACCAAGCTGGTGCAAAGTTCACAATGTTGCCCACTTCGAGTTTGAATGTTGCTTGTGCCAAAAAATAGTGGAACATACCAAAGGATTAGTTACTCCTTAGAAGGAGATAACAATAGGGCAGCCTGCCCCCGATCATACTAAACCAATACCTACCCCAGAGGTTACAGATGCAAGCACACAACCAAAAGGGAATGAACATATTATTGGTCCTGGCGTTAAAGAACCTTCTAAGTTTTGGACACTATGCTTCGATGGATCCAAGTCCAAACAAGGAGTCAACATCGGGTTTGAACTTATCATCCCTAGGGGTAAGACCTATTTCGCTGCCCATAGTCTTCAATTTTATTGTACCAATAACGTAGCAGAATATGAAGCTTTGGTCCATGGTCTTTTAATGGCTTTAAGGAAAAATGTTAAAATGCTACAAGTTTTTGGTGATTCGGAATTGGTAATCAAACATGTCAAAAAATTGTACTCATTCCATGATAGAAGGCTGGAAAGCTATAGGCATAGAGTCTGGGATCTCTTAGAGAGTCTAGATGCATTTAATATATAGTTGATCCCTCGTTCTAAGGATCATACTACTAATGCTTTGGCTCAAGTGGCCAACATGTTGCAACCCCTGTCTTTGTCTGGACTCAAGAGATTCACTATTGAGTTGACATCAACCCCATTTTCCCCAAAAAATGTCACTCATTTCCAGGTATTCAATGATGATAAGCACATCCTAGATTTTATCACAAGTTCTGATGTGTTAAATCACAAATAATTGATGAAGTTGATCATGAAGAAGCTGCATTAGATATAGAAGGGGTCATTAACCTCAAAACCAATATGATCCCCAGAGGTATGGTTTAGCTTTAGCACATATTTGATTTGGACCAAATTAGAGATCAAGATCAAAAAATGAAGAAGGATGCCATAAACAACCAGTGCGACACCCACAACCTCGGAATAGCCGAGGAAGCCAAAAATGTGTTTATTAGCAAGGTATGTACTACAAAAGAAAAGAAAGGAATTGTTGATTCCTTGCGTTAGTATCACGATGTGGTAGCATGGAACTATGAAGATTTGAAGACCTAGGATACCTCCATCATCACACATACCATCCCTCTCAAACCTAATGTATGACCATTTCGGCAATGAGAGCACCCTATCAACACCTTGTTGGAGCCTATCATCTACAAGGAGGTGTAGAAACCACTTTTAGCCAAAATTATCTTTCCAGTCAGGCACTCCACATGGGTGGCCAATTTGGTCCCGGTTAGAAAAAAGAATAGAGAAATCAAGTTGTGAGTAGACTTCCACAATCTAAATAGAGCTTCAAAGAAGGACAACTATCTAGTGCCTTCATTGGATGAGGTATTGCATATTGTCAAGGGTTCACAGATGATTTCCTTCCTTGATGGGTACTCCAGGTACAATCAAGTCATGGTGCAATATGAAGACCGACACAAAACAACCTTCAACACCAAGTGGGGCACCTTTGCATATAGACAAATGCCATTTGGGATCATCAATGCCGACACCACTTTCCAATGTACCATGGACATAGCCTTTAAAGATATGATTGGAAAGGGAATAATCATCTACATGGATGATCTAACCATGGGGTGATCCCACAATAGTGGTTTACACTTTTTGGCCTAACTGGACACTGATATTTTTTTTTTTAACACAATCTCCACATTCGGGCACCTATAACGATTAAACCGTAAGGAATTTGAAGATGATGTAAACTAGAGTCTTGTCACATTTTGTCTATAGATTCTAAAAATATTTTTTTCAAATTTTTGGAATCAGATTGCACTTTTTTCATCTCCCACAAAAATTAGTTTTTCAAAACAGCATTTTTAAAAAGTGACGCCGTATAATGCATAAATTTTTTTCCATGAAGGATAAAATTCCAATTCTTTCAAATTTAGATTTCTAACTCTGATATCTAGTGCTTCCGCTTGGTTAGATAGTTTTTTATTGAATATTTTTTCTTTAATCAAGTTTCAAAGTCAATCAAATGACAATTCAGACCTAGTACGCCTGTGTAAGCATAACTTTTACCTGTATGTATCGAAATTCTTCTCTTTTTTGTTGACAAGGACTTCAATATCCTGCACTCATATTTTAAATTTTTTTTATAATCTTCTATTTTTCCACTTGTGTAGAACTAGAGATTTTGTTTTTAGATGAAACCTATATTTAGAAACTTAAAAATGTAGATAATAAAACCAAAACATACTAAAATTATATTCATTGATAGCTCAAGGCTACTCGATTCCAAGTTTGGTTTCTAAATATTCCCCCATTTTCATCCCCAACCGAAGCTTGAAAGCGTAAAATTTTAGGTTTTTTGTGTGTACAAATTAAAAAATTAGGGAAAAAGGGGGTTCGCTAGAACCAGGGGGGTTCTAGCGAACCCCCAGGGGTTCTAGAGAACCAGGGTTCATTCAAACCCTGGTTCATGCGAACCACCCTAATATGCACATTTCCTTTGTTTTTTCGGCAGGAAATGTGGGCCCAATAGTTAGTGGGTTCGCTCAAACCCTGGTTCAGTCGAACCCCTTTATGGTTCGGTCGAACATCTAGGTTCATGCGAACCCCTAAAACCAATTTTTTTGCCATGGGGTCATTTTTTCTCAAATTTCCTTCCTCTTCAAAAGTGTAAACCACTTATGTGGCTTCACCCCATCTTCTCGAAGAAGTGGAGTGATCATGTCTCTAACTTATGCAAATTCTTTCAGAGGTGCTGAGAATTTGGGGTCTCCCTTAACCTGAAGAAGTGCATCTTTGGGGTCACTAAGGGAAAGTTGCTTGGGCACGCTATTTTAGAATGAGGAATTTCTATAGATCTCGAGTGTATCCAATCCCTACTAAAGATTCAACTACCAGGCAGCAAGAAGGAACTGAAATCTTTCTTCAAAAAGATCAATTTTGTTAGGAAGTTCATCACAGGCTTCATTGAAATTGTCAAGCCACTCAACACCATGTTAAAGCAAGAAGCTAAGATTGAGTGGACCCCAAAAGAAAAGCAATCCTTCAAATAAATCAAGAAAGCAATTGCTGATGCATCGGTGCTAGTCTACCCAAACTATCTGAAGCCATTCTACATCTACTCATTTGCTTCAAATCACTCGTGTGCCAACATTTTAACCTAGAAGGATAATGACAAAAATGAGCACCCAATCACCTTCATGAGCTGGGAGAGTGAAGGGCCAAATGGGTTACCCTGCTGTAGGAATACGACATGGAAATCTAGCCCATGAAATTAGTGAGAGGACAAAAACTCACCTGAACCATAGCTAAAACCATAGTAGAAGCAGGACCTGAGCTTATAGTATAATAGTACCAGCCTAAGGACATTTCCCTAGGGGAATGGTATGATGGCATAGTCTACTATTTTTTAAACCACAAGTGCCTACCCCACTTACAGGGAATTTAGAAACATGCTCTCCATCTGAAAAGAAACAACTGTATGTTGCAAGGATCCATACTATACAAGTGGAATCGTGAAGGTATCTATCTGAGATGCTTTGGCAAAGAAGAAGTGAACCATGTCTTAAAATAATTTCATGACAAATTTGGCATAGGTCATGGATCGGCCCTTTGACTATTCATCAAATCTTACAAGAGGGATATTATTGGCCGACAATTTTTAAGGATGCTCACAACCCTCTTTGTACATGCCACATTTTCCAAACCGCCATGTAACTAAGGGTAAATTCTAAGGATTAGATTAATAAACCATGTAATTCAAGAATGAAAATAAACCCAAAGTCCTATCGAGTACAAAGGAATTCAAATAATAAAATAGTTATACCTGTTTCTCGAAACTTCCATGATTACCTCCATAGTACCTTCTTACTTGCTGGATGATACTTTGCCCTCAGATTCGTTGTGCGAGCAATATGCAAATGTCTAAATCCTACAACAAGCCTTGAAGGATTTGCATAAAATGTCTAAAGTCTATGCCTATGACTATGATTGACAATGCCTAAACATGCTAAGATTTGATCAAATGAAAATAATAAATGCTATGAGAAATCTAAGAATGCAAGTGCAAGAGTATAATGCCTATAATATGTGCATGTGTAATCTAGAAATGAGAGAAAAATAGCATTTTATAGAAAATGCCATTTTGAATGGACGGACGAGATTGACTTTTGACAAAAACCTAAAATGAAAGGTCCAGATTAAATCTGAGAATCCCTAATTAGGGTTAGAGAAAATTCATTAATCGAACGGTCAAAATAATATCTCAGATAATTGGATCGACGGTGGAAAATAAATGAAATAGTTTAATTAGAAAATAAAGATTTTCAAAAATCAAGAAGATAAAGACTGCCTGATTTGTGAGATTCAAAAAATCAAGAAGATAAGAGTTGGACTGAAGATCAGATTTGGAAAATCAAGGATCTACCCGATTACTTGATTTTTGGAAGATTAGTTACTATTTTGAATTAAATTAATTCAAAATAATAATTTTATGAGATAATAAATAATTGATTTTAAGATTATTTACCAAAACGGACTGTCAGTTAAGAAAGTGATGACATTTTAAATAATTTCATTTATTTAAAATGAGAGGAATATTAATTTTGACAATTAAATAATTAAAGATAATTATTTAATTTAGTAGATAAGATTAATTAATTTAATTAATTAATCAATTCATTTAATTATGACAGTTAGTGACGTATTAAATAAATAAAATTTATTTATTTAATAATAAGGAAGAAATAAATGACAAAGGGTAATTAAATAAATTAAGAAATTTATTTAATTAAGGGAAGACTTAGACAATTAATGACGTATTAAATAAATATGATTTATTTATTTAATAATCAAGAAGAATAAAAGAACATGAATTAATTAAATAATTATGAATTATTTAATCAATAGTCGAATGTGGACCAAGGACATAATTAAATGTCATAATTATGCTAGGACGAAAGTGGTAAAAATGAAGCTTGTAGGCCTAGGTCATTTTTAAGTGTCTACACGCCGCAACCAGAGAGAACATTGTTGTCTCATTGCAACTAGTTTTAGAGGTGAGACTGTTCACGCAATGGGGTCTTGACTTCATTGGTTTGATAAGTCAACCATCATATATAGGACACAGGTACATTCTAACTACTTCTGATTATTGCACTAGGTGGATAGAAGCCATTGCTTGTAGACAATGCACAAAAGAGGTAGTTATTAATTTTCTTGCAAGCTTTATACTAAATCATTTTGGTTTCCCATATTCCTTAGTGTGTGATAATGACCCTACCTTTTCTTCACTTAAATTCCCTAGTTGGGCCTTTGACTATGGAATTTCCCTCAATTTCTCATCCAATTACTACCCCCAAGGCAATGGCTCATAGAATCCACTAACAAGAACCTCATCACTGTGATTAAAAAACTACTTGATGGGAATCCCAAGGACTGGCATACCCAACTCTATTTTTCCCTTTGGGCAGATCGCACATGCCACAAGGCTACCCTTGGTCATTCCCCATTCCATCTTGTCTATGGCTTAGAGCCTATATTCTCAATTCACCTAAAGATCCCCACCCTCCAATTCATCAATGACTTTTACAAAGAAGGGGATCGTAGAGAAGCTCGCTTGGCTGAGCTACTCCACCTAGAAGAAGTGTGTGACCATGCTATTGAAAAAAAATTCCAAACATTAGGGCGTAGTCAAAAGCTAGTTCGACCACCAAGCCAAAATCAAGGGCTTTAGAATTTTTGATCTAGTCCTATGCTGGGACAAGGCCCATGAGAAGAAAGGGGGACATAAAAAATTCAACAAGCTATGGCTTGGCCCCTTTCAGATTGTTGAAATCCTTGGAGACAATGCTTCCTACCTAAATACCTTAACTGGTGAAGATGTCTCATTGCCTGTCAACGAGCAACACCTAAAGCATTACTTAATCCAAGCCTGAGCTCTTTTGGAGTTGTTCCTATAAATACTTGTATATAGGATATTTTAAGTTTCTTTTGGTTTGCTTTTGTCTCACTTCTTTGCATTGATTTTGTTTTGCTCATCTCTCGGTCATTTTTGCCTTGCTGAGGGTGTCCTTCATTCTTGTTGTGGTGGTTGTGCTCAATTCAACAAATGGTTCACTTTGTTGCCCACTCTTAGTGTTCTTTGGCTAAATATTCACTCTCAACTATTGGTCTCTTATAGCCGCCATGGAATGGCTTCCTAATTTGAACTTTGACATTGAATCTGACCCTTGGTTGAATCTTCGTTTTACATCCATCTCAGATCCAACATAAAATGCACATTAATTGTTTCCAAACAAATGTACTACGGTTGTTATGAAAACTTAGCAAGAAAAAATTCTCAAGTCTGCTCTAGTGACCATTGTGGTTCCCAAACCCATAGTAGGCTTCAATGCTTACACGGTTGAGCAAAGAAGAAAGTGTTAAAAGAAGTATTGAAAGAAATAAAAGAAAAGAAAAATTCCAAAAATAAGCAACTATGAATGTGCAGATAACTCTACCGGGCCTATGGATTCTCGACTAGAAATAGAGCAATGTTTGTGGGGTCACAACAAAAAATCCACTAGGGCTATGGATGCTTGACTGGCAATGAGGCAATGTCCAGGTTACTTTTGGGGTTGGATGGTCAATGTAGCTTGTTTGATTAGATTAATGACCACTTGCCACAGTCTCTAAAGGAAGGAAATGAATTCACTAAACACATACTTCTGAGATGTTTCATGGGATGACTTAGCTAAGGATCCCATTTTCCTAGTTCACTTTTGGAAGTCGGCCCCTAGTCTGCAAAAATAGAGATTCTAGGTTCAAAATGAGTATTTACCCTTAGAACGCTCAGGAGCATCGCCTAGTAGAATAGCCATTTGTTGTGCCTTTAGCACACATGCCTCATTCAGAATGGGGACCCTCTCTTTCCTTCACCTCACTGGGTCACTTTTGGTTGTTGCCTCATTTTATGTGCCCCCATGTTTGGTGTTTAAAATGGTCAGTGAGATTTAGGGAAGTCATCTCGAGTTGACCATGTTTTTTCCCCCTCAAATTTTCAAATTTCTAAGTCTTTTCGGGATCCCACTGGCTATTTGCCTTAGTTTTTAAAAGATGGTGTCCCCAGGGCTGGTTGGGCGCACCCTATTAGGCTGCCCCTATTGGGTTTTTGTTGGCTCATTGCCATCTCAAATGGCCTTCCTCCAACATCTCTTCACCCATCAGGACCCACAGGGTTGTTCGTTGTTTCCCTTATTGTTGGCTTCTAAATGGACATTATCTAACATCCTTCTAATCCTCAGGACCCAAGACCTTTGACACCATCTCCTCATCACTGAACTTCTAAACGACCATTGACCGAATGTCGCCTGCCTAGTGGGTCCCAGCGCTCTTGCCGCGATTTTCAAATAACAACTCACTAAACCTAGTGTCTATCGTACAAACATTTAATGATCACATTTAATGTCTCATTTTCTATAAATAGGTGACTCTCACCTATCATTTTCAACTATCAGTCACTTAGAGAGATAGTCAGAGAACCAACTTCTAATGCCATTGTCGCTTCTGGATTGTTTGTTTGCCGTTCAAGATCTCTACTATCTATTTCGCTGTCTTCTTTCATTAGATTCTTGAGGTGATTTTTTTGTCTTGTGCCCTCCATTATGTTTTCTTTGATTTCGAAAAGATTGATGAACTTAAAGAGAGAAAAACCTTGATAACTAGCTAAAGAAAACAAAGGCGCCCAAAACCCATGTGCCCAAATCTTAGAAAATTTCATAAATCACCCACTATCTGATCGTGGAACCTTGACTCCATGACATCATGCTTTAGCCGGAGCATTCACACTCTATGGGCCCATGAACTCCCATTTTTGTCTCAAATGTTAGAAAGTTGAATTAAAAGTTAAACGGAGGGCTACCCCTTTGGGTTCGCCTTGGCGGGAGGACACTCCTCCTTCATCACCAAAAACTTAGTGAAAATGAGGAGTCATCGAAACCATTCAAGTCCACCCTCATGGGATTCCATCCCGAGGGCACCGCTCATGACCTGTCGTTCCATATAACTTTCAAACCCCAGCTTTGTAGTGGTCGGACCTCGCTCTTCCCATTGCCCTATGATTAAACTCTCATGAAATTGTAAGTCATGGCCTGTCTTGGGTCCCACCTCACAAACTTCCGCTAGCGGAGTTTTGTCGATGTTTTTCCTTCCATAGAGGCTTTCATAGTTTGTCTATCTAACCGTCGGGTCCCAAACCTATCCTCATTGTCCGCCTTCATTTTTCCCTCCTAATGACCAATTAACATGATACTTTCAGGCCCTACCCCATGGAATTCTATCCATAGGCTGCCACAGTGAAATCATTGTCTCAAATCGCTTTTGAGGAATGACATTCCTCCCTCCGGGACTTCACTCCATCATGGTCGTTTGAATGAAAAATGAAAAAATTGCTAAGTTGTCAACCTTGAACGGGTTTCCCTTGTTGGGTCATCGTCACCGGGACTCTATCTATGCTCCACCGTGTTCAAACAGAAAACTGCCTCTGCCCTTCTGGTGCCCAGAATCTGACTGCTCCATTTCCTTTGCATCCTCTAGCAAAAAATGGAGTAAAACATGACGACTCCATCTCCATCTAGACCCAATGTCATGTGACTTCCGCCGCCTCAAACGACGATGACCTGGTGGCCTTCCAACCTGAAATGCCTGAAATCCAAATGAGTTATGTTGACCACCTTCGAGAGCAGTGAGTCCCACCTAGTGGAACTCCACCCTCGGACCGCCGTCTTGCTAGAGTCATTTTCAGCGACAAACCTCAAACAACTAATCTGCCTCCTTATTCTAATTTCCAAAACAATGATCTTAACGCCCTCCAATCATCAAAATTATTTTGACCCACATGCCGAAATAGGGCAACCTCCTTGGTGGACCCTACAAATAGAGCAAATTTGAAGGCAGGTTAGAATAGGCAGGCTATCATGCCCTGATTTTCATCCCTCCTGTAGCTGCTCTAGAATTACCATCGGCCTAAGGAAGCCCGATCCCTTGGGCCCAAATTTCTCAAACTCCTTCCTGCAAAATGTTAATGCATATGTGGAAGATATGTTAGGATTATCAGAGGATGGATTATCTGATCTAACATCATTTTGCAGGATTTGGCTAACTTTCCCATTTTTTTTTATGTTTGAATGTGCTTACCTCTCTCTCGCTCGTAGGATTTATGGAATCAAGTGCAAGACCCTTGAATGTGGCTGTAGAGAAGGACAAAGGAAAGAAAAAAACAAAATTCCCTGTGGAAAAGAAGATAAGGACCAGATGAAATACAAATTCTAGGGGAACCTCTTAACTCCAAGGTCACCACAGCCTGGAAAAAATCACAGATACAAACATTGGACATGTAGACATCAAAAAATTTAAGCAAAGGGTCTAGATCAACCCTACAATAGAAAGTGAAAGACTGATAAAAAATAGTGGGTTGACCAAAGCTGCAGGCTTCCCTCCCACTCTTGTAGCCCTCGAGCTTGTTATGGCCTATAGAGAGGCATACCAAGAAGAGACTAGAACTATAGTAGACAAAGATGAGAATGTTTTGGCTAACATGTCTCCCAAGTCAATAACAAGGAATTTTCATATCCCTACCTTGAGAGAGGTGGAAGTTCCAACCAAGGATGATGTAAAAGTGATGTGGGATCAAGACCTCCTCAAATGCAAAAGGATTATAAATTAATACTGGCTAAAAGAGAAGAGGGGAAGTGAAACTAAAGTGCCCCAAGAGCTCTTCCACAGTGAATTTTATGAGGATTACCATGAATTGGTAACCCTACTGAGTAGATTCATAGGCCTTCCAACTGCTACCTACTTCTAGGAGTGGATGTTATACTTCATGGAAGAGATCCTCCAAGGCGAAGCCAAGTTCTATTGGGCAGGGACAATCAGTGATTGCTTCCATGAGCAATTTATGGCTATAAAGAAGACCTCCCGATTCTACATGACATCTTACTTGTTCTATTCATTGGTTGAACGAATGCAATGCAGAGGCTTATTCAGAGCACCAAATGAAGAACCAGGTAGGAAGCTAAAGGTTTATGACAAGTACCCTCAATTTCAATTCAGAAACTTTAAGAGGGATTATTGTAGGGTCAATGACACTTTCATAGGTCATATCATCAGATTGCTCAAAGGTGACTTCAAAAGAAGAATCTCTCATAGTGCAAATGCCTTCCTTTTCCATTTTTCCTTCTTATTCATTCAATTTCCAAAGTTTACCTACATTCAAGTTGAAGGCCTTTCGGAGAAACCGTACAAGTTTCCCTGATATCCAAACGACCAGATAATATTACTTAGAACTCTCTCTACAGCTGTGGCATGCACATTCCCTCCTGAGCAGGAAACATAAGGCAAGGATCCCTTATCCCCTTTCCTTTGGCCAAGGGCTATATGAACTCCACACCTCTCAATGTGTTGACAATTCAGATAAGGAACTCATGGAGTATCACCTGAGGTTCCACACTACTCAGCCGCGAATGGACCCCTATGGAAAACTCAAAAAAATGGTCATGAAAGAATATGCTCATAAGAATAATGTTGATGATTTTTGGGCCAATTACAGGAATGAGAAATAAGTGTGAATGAGGCACTACATGCACATGATGGCATATTTTGTGAAAAGGATCAACCTATTCCAAGTACTGGATCAGGTGGTAGAAGATGAAAACACGATGATGGATCCTTGGCCAACTTGCCACTACCACTGATCGATTGGGACAAGCAAGAGGTTGATGACCTCAATATCCTAACAAATCCCATCAAGGATAAAATAAAGGAGTGGATGTTGGTATGTGGCGACGGATCATGCTATACTATATAGCCCATGGTATACTGTACACCTAGGCATGTATCCTTGATGGGGTTTAGGGTTGGACTAGGAAGGGGTTCGGGGGTGGCAGCCCCCGAGAAAAAAATTATTCCTAATTTTTTGTGTCATCACCAAAAAAGGGAAAAATCAACAAAAAAAGAAAAAAAGCCAATTTTGTAGAACCTGAATCTGGAAGCTTCTAAGCTTGTTAAAAAGGGGTTTGAATGGGGGTTACAACATGACGAAAAATGCGATTATTCGCAAGATTGTAATAGGTTTTTTCACTAGATAAGAAAATCATTGGATGGCTGCGGTTTGGTGGATGTAGCCCAGATTGGGTGAACCACGTTAAATTTTCTGTGTTATAATTTATTTTGTGTGTTTTAGTTTCTCTATTTATTAATTAAATCTGCATTTAATTGCTAGATATCTTCCTTTCTAACCCTAACAAGTGGTATCAGAGCGGGTTGTGTTTCGATTATCATTTGTAGGAAGGTCTCACGATTGAGTGGGAGTAATGGCAAATGAGGGTAAGAAGGTTGAGAAGCTTAATGGGCAGAACTATCAATTATGGAAGATGCAAATGGAGGACTACCTCTATCAGAAGGATTTATGGCAGCCATTGGAAGGGAAAACCAAGAAACCCCAAGCAATGTCTAATGAGGACTGGGAGATTTTTGATAGAAAGGCTCTTGACAGTATTCTTTTATGCCTGGCAAAATTGGTGGCATTCAATATTACAAAAGCAAAGACAACTCAAGAGTTGATGGAAACCCTGGTGAAGTTATATGAAAAACCTTCCACTTTGAATAAGGTATTTCTTATGAAGCGTTTATTTAATATGAAAATGGTAGAAGGTGGGTTAGTTACTGATCATTTAAATGAGTTTAATATGGTCACTTGTCAATTAACTTCTGTAAAAGTAAACTTTGATGAAGAAGTTAGGGCTCTTTTGATTCTGTGTTCTTTTCCTGAAAGCTAGAATAGCTTGGTAATGGTTGTTAGCAATTCTATTTCTAGTTTGAATACATTGAAATTTGATGATGTTGTTGGTGTTATTTTGAGTGAGGAAATTCATAGGTAAAGCTTAGGTGGAACATCCACATCAGGCAGTGTTTTGAATTCTAAAAGTAGGGGCAGAACAAAGGAGAGAGGAAACAATTCCAAAATCATGGGAAGTCATGAGGAAAATCAAAGGACAGAAGGTCCCAATCTAGGGACAAGAGGGATTGTTGGTACAGTGGTAAGCTAGGTCATTTAAAGAAAGATTGTTGGTCTCAGAAAAATAAAGGAGACAAAAAGGAAGTAAAGAGGAAAATTTGGTAAGTAATAAATCTGATGAGGATGTTTTGATTCTTTCCCTTGATAATGTTGATGATTCTTGGGTGTTAGATTCAGGGGCTTCATTTCATGCTACCCCCCATAGAAGTTATTTTCTTGATTATGTCCAAGGGGATTTTGGGCTTGTTTATTTAGGAGATAACAAACCCTGTCAAATTGTTGGAAAGGGAAGAATCAAGATTAAATTGTAGAATGGGAATCATTCACTACTACATGAGGTAAGACATGTTCCAAAGTTAAGCAAAAATGTAATTTCAGCAGGGCAACTAGATGATGAAGGTTGTGTTGTTACATTTAGTGATAAAAATTGGAAGGTCACAAAGGGTGCCTTAGTGGTAGAAAAAGGTGTGAAATTAGGCACCTTATATCTTTGTATAGGTCATATTGTTCCTTCTACTTTAATTGTTACGAAAAAGGGTCAATGTTCAGGAACAATTGTTGTAGTTCAGCAGGTAGAAGATCATACAGTTGTTGTGGACTCTGAATCAGCTCTATGGCATAATAGACTTGGGCATATGAGTGAAAAAGGTATGAAAGTACTTCATTCAAATAATGTTTTACTAGGTCTAAATGTGTTAATATGGATTTTTGTGAAAGTTGTGTGTATGGAAAACAAAAGAGAGTAAGTTTTCTCAAGGATGGGAAGCAAAAGAAAGATGAGAAATTGGAGCTTGTGCATATGGATGTATGAGGACCAGCTCAGGTATTTTCTCTCGGTGGCTTTCTATATTATGTTACATTCATTAATGATTCAACTAGGAAGGTGTGGATTTATTTCCTTAGGAAAAAATCTGATGTATTTGAAACTTTTAAAAAATGGAGAAGCTTGGTTGAGAATGAGATGGGTAAAAAGTTAAAATGTCTCAGATCTGATAATGGTGGTGAGTATTGCAGCAAAGAGTTTGAATATTATTGTTCCTCTAATGGTATTCATAGGTAGAAAATGGTTCCAAGGACTCCACAGGAAAATGGAGTGGTTGAGCACATGAATAGAACAATAATGGAGTGTGCATGGACTATGAGATTGCATGATGGGCTGCCTTTAAAAATGTGGGCGGAGACTGTAAACATTGCTATTTATTTAATTAATAGAGGTCCCTCTAATCCTTTGGGTTGTGGTATTCCAAAGGAAGCATGGAAAGGTAAGAAGGTGAGTTATTCTTTTATCAAAACCTTTGGTTGTGAAGCATTTGCACATGTAGATTCTGAAAATAGAACCAAGCTTGATGCAAAATCAAAGAAATGAATATTTGTTGGATATGGCATTGATGAATTTGGTTATAGGCTTTGGGATTTTGAAAATCAAAAAATTGTGAGAAGCAGGGATGTCATATTCAATGAGAAAGTTTTGTACAAAGATTTGTTGCTACAAAATGAGAAGAAAGAAAATGATTATGTAATGTTGGATGATATTCCAAACAATGATGTTTCAGTGGTTCCTCATGCTAGGCAACAATAGTAACAACAAATACCACAAACTCCTATTAGACGATCTTCAAGGATAAGTAGACCTCCAGAAAGATTCTCTCCCTCTTTGTATACTATTTTGTTAACTGATGCTAGTGAACTGGAATATTATGATGAATTTATGCAGGTGGATACCAAGGTTTAGTGGGAGCATGGAATGGAAGAAGAACTGGACTTCTTGCTGAAAAATTAGACTTGGGAATTATGCAAGTTGCCTACAGGTAAAAATATTTTACCAAACAATGGGTTTATAGGTTGAAAGAGGAGGATGGAGGTAAGAAGAGATTTAAAGTCAGATTAGTTTTAAATAGATTTTCATAGAAAAAGGGTATTTATTTTGATGATATTTTTTCTCCAGTTGTTAAAATGACTTCTATTTGTATTGTTTTAAGTATTGTGGCTGCTGAAGATTTGCATTTAGAACAGCTTGATGTTAAAATAGTTTTTCTCCATGGTGATTTGGAAGAGGAAATATATATAGAACAACCACAAGGATTTGAGGTCAAAGGTAAGGAGAAACTAGTGTGCAGATTGAATAAAAGTTTATATGGCTTGAAACAAGCACCTCAGAAATGGTACTTAAAATTTGATAGTTTTATGGTTGAGCAAGGCTACAGCAGGTGTAATTCTGACCATTGTGTTTATTTTAAGAGGTTGGATGATGATAGATACATTATTTTATGTTTATATGTTGATGGCATGCTTGTAGCAGGGTCTAACATGGATCACATAAGTGAGCTAAAACAACAATTAGCAAAATATTATGCTATGAAGGATTTGGGGGCAACAAAACAAATACTTGGTATGAAAATTTGTAGAGATAGGAAAAACAGAAAATTGTTTTTATCTCAGGCTAATTATGTTGAAAAGGTGTTGCAGAGATTTCATATGGAGAATACAAAAGCTGGCAACACACCTTTGCCTAGTCATGTTAAATTGACTAAGGATAGGTGTCTAAAGACACAAGAGGAGGAAGAAAAAATGTCCAAGGTACCATATGCTTCAACTATAGGCAGTTTAATGTATTACCATATGCTTCAACTGTAGGAAGTTTAATGGATTCTCAAGTACTTGAGAGGTACATCCAATAAATGTTTATGTTTTGGGGGCTCTAATACTAATTTAAAAGGCTATGTTGACTCAGATTTGGCAGCGGATATAGATACTAGGTGGAGTACCATAGGTTATGTATTTACAGTTGGTGGGATAGCAATGAGTTGGATTTCTCGATTGCAAAAGGTGGTTGCTTTATCCACCACAGAGGAAGAGTATGTTGCTGAAACATAGGCAGAAAAGGAGATGATATGGCTACAACTTTTCATGGATGAGTTGGGAAAACAACAGGCTAGAAATTATTTGTTTACATACAACTAAAGTGCTATACATCTTGCAAAGAATTCTACCTTGCATTCTAAAACATAACACATATAGTTGAGATATCATTTCATTCAGTCGGTGTTGGATGATGGACAGGTCAAGATGGACAAGATACATATAGATGTCAATCCAACAGATATGTTTACGAAGGCGGTGATAAGGGAGAAGTTGAGCTCCTCTTCAGCTTCAGTTGGCCTTCAAGGTTGAATTCAAGTATAACAGAGCAGCAGGGTCCGAGGTACTTATTTCCAGTGGGAGCTATAATTACAACAGTGTCATCCAAGATTAGTCTCCAAGTGGGAGATTGTGTTGGTGTGGAGCCTAATCAATCTCCAAGTGGGAGATTGTTGGTATGTGGTGACTGATCATGCTATATTGTATAGCCAATGGTATATTGTACACCCCGGCATGTATCCTTGCTAGGGTTTGGAGCCGGGTTGGGCCTCGAGCAGGGGTTCGGGGGCGATAGCCCCCGAGAAAAAATTGCTTCCTACTTTTTTGTGTCATCACCGAAAAAGGGAAAAATCAACGAAAAAAGAAAAAAAAACTAATTTTGTAGAACCCGAATCTAGAAGCTTCTAAGCTTGTTAAAAAGGAGTTCAGATGGGGGTTATAGCATGATGAAAAACATGATTATTTGCAAGATTGTAATAGGTGTTTTCACTGGATAATAAAATCATTGGATGGCTATGGTTTGGTGGATGTAGCCCAGATTGGGTGAACCACATTAAATTCTCTGTGTTATAATTTATTTTGTGTGTTTTAATTTCTCTGTTTATTAATTAAATTTTCATTTAAGTGTTAGATACCTGCCTTTCTAACCCTAACAGTGGATTGATGGGAAAATTTCCCAGTTCAAGCAACGAGTCACCCTAACATATGGAGAGCTCGAGAATGAGCCGACAAGTGAAACTAAAAGTGCTTCTTCTATTGTTGCTCCAACGAGAGAGATTTCAACATCTCCTCCAGCCACCAGGTCAAGAAAAAGAAAAGAAGTCGCTGAGCAACAACCCAACCCTAAAGTGTATGAGAGAAAGGGATTCATAAGGTGAACCTTCCAAGAAACATAAGAGATCAGGTAGTTTCATAGAGATGCCTACCATTTAGGAAGATCCAATCCATGAGGGAGAGGAATGAGAGGCTGAGCAACCACAATCTCCACCTATTGCCTCTAATACTATTGTTGCTTCTACTGTTGCCCCTCCACGTACCTCTCAAGCGATGGTTGCTACTTCTCCACCTGTGGTGGGAATCTTATTCCACCTTTCCTCTTCTCCACCCACCATGTAGGTTGTAACTATTGATTCCTCCTCATCCAAAACCTCCCCATTTTCTTCTACTTCGATGTCTCCAACAAAATTGCTTATGCTAGCTACGACCACCATGCTAATGCCCTCTCTCACACTCCTGGAGGCCTTCTCTTGCCATATGCAAAACATTCACATAAAGCTTTCTAGGGTGTTGATGAACCCAACAATACAAGCTTCCTTGGCACAAATTGATGCAAGCCTTCCTACCCATGCCCCTCCAACTGGACCACTAGAGATGAAAGCCATCATGGAAATATCAGAAGATTTGGAGAGACGAGAAAGAGAAGCTACAAAAGAGATAGAAGAGGAAGAAGATGATTACCACGAGCACCCTAAGTACCAGCATCTAACGATTGACAAGGTGGTGCACAAAAGGAAGAAACAAAATCATCAGAGGAAGATACTGAAGATCCTTGTGCCAAGTACATCGTGGAAACATTCAATCTAGACCTTGAGGAGGAGTTGGCCTGACAACTCAAAGATTTCAAAGAGGAGGTAGAAAAGAAACCTTCTGAGGAAGAAAAGAATGAAGAAGAGGAAATGGAGGAAGATACTGAACCTCCAACTGGGGAACATGATAAAAGCCCCAAGCATGATGAAGAAAAGCCTCTCTCGAAGGAGCAAGAAGAGAACCTCGAGCATGATGAAAAGATGCCACCCCAGTGCAAGGAAGAGGAAAAGAAAGAAGAAGACAAACCCTGAGAGGGGGATGAAACACACAAAATCCTAGGAACAGAAAAACCTTAGGGGCATGAACATGATGAAGAAGAAGAAAAGAAAACTAATGAAGGGGAAGAAATCCCCAAAGAGCATATAGCCTCTAAGTCCCCAAAGAAGGAAATGGTGTTTATTCAAGATTCTGATGAGGAGGAAGGAAGGAAAGAACAAGAAGCTCTAGTGATAAGGTAATGGAAATCTGAGACACCCACGAGGAGGAAGGAGGTCATGAATCACCAAAGCAAGAGTCTTAGATGCCTGAGTGGCTTGAGAAACAATTGGAAAAGAAAACCCCAAGCTCAAAGGATCAAAGGGAAAGGCTGGAGGCCATCTTGGCCCGAGCCCAAATAAGCACAAAGAAAGAGAGGAAACCTAAGGTCATATCTCAGTAGACAATGGACACCTCTGGATCTAGAAAAGTGAAAATAGCCAACCCAGTGGTGAATGAAGAAGGGGTAAGTTATAACATTTCCACCCTTGACCTAGGGACAGTGACACGAGAGCAGAAAATTGATCACCTCCAGGGGTCTGTTGCCACCATCGTGCATTAGATGCACAAGGATAATATTTCAAAGGAGGAACTAAAAGCACAAGTGGCTGATTTGACATCCTATATTTAGCAATGGTCATCAGTGGAAGAGCTTCCCACCACATCCTTGGTGCCACCACAATTATTGTCTAAGGACCATATTGATCAGCTTGAGAAGAGAAATAATTGGACAAAAGCCATGGGGGATTGGTTCAGGTAGGTCATCTACAATGACAATATGGGCATCGACCGCATGGTAGGACATCCAACAAATTCTTGGAGTTGTAGAGAGTGCTTGAGAGAATAAGGAAGTTCTGCACTGACTTCCCCGAGCTATATAGGATCACGTACCCCAAACTTGAGGTCATCCTCAAGGTGCCTGATGGATCCTGGGAAAAGGAATTTGATCTTGTAAAGGATGACCATCAGCTCATAGAAACATGGAAGCTGGGCCTAGACCATAGAAAGGATGTGTTGGAACAAGTTCTCCATGAAGTAGATATTGAAGTTGATTGGATCAAGGAAGTCTGTGTCATTTGCAACGAATACATAAAGCTAATAACAAATCTTGATGTGCCCGCCAATGAGCTAGACGTAGAGAAGTTGAGGCCATATTTCCATAGGAAGATGGAGAATAGAACTATAGATGTAATGACGTCGGATTTCATGTGATTTTTTGCTCAAACCTTCACTCAGTCTGAGCAGGTGATTAATAGTATGCAGAAATTTGACAAGGACTAGGATACCATCACGAGCAAATTAAGGAGATTCAACTTTCATGTGATCCAATTAGATATATTGGAATAGGATAAGCTTTGGGCATTGATTGTTAAGTTTGTGGAGTATGCCACCATAAAGAGAAATGAAGGAATTCCTGTGATTGATGATGAATTCTTCACAATGTAGCTACAACAAAAGGAAATCAACAAAAGACAAAAAGAGCTACAATGCTGCCACAAAAGACAAAATAGGGAAAAGACAAGAATTTAATTTTAAATTGTAATATATTTGGGGGTAGGTGAAACCCTATTTTTTTAGTGAACCTTGGCCACATAATGAAAATCAATCTTGGCCATTCATTTTACTTTTTTGACACTATAAATAGGGGGTCTCCTCTCATTTTCAAGGGAGAGTTGAGTTGTTGTAATGACATGCTACTAAAATTTTAATAGAAGTTCATGCTTTTGGTGAATTCTTTAGTTTTAGTTGCATGTTACATGGTTCTTCTCCCATATTTAGTTAATTTGAGTAGATTTACTTTGTTGTTCTGTATCTTCTAGCTTGTTTTAATAGATTAGTTATGTTGTGCATTGGTTTTGAAGAATTCTGTTGTGTGCTGGAAACTTTCCTTGTCCATACTTTTTGGTGTTTGTTGATGATAAACAACTATGTAAACTTAGTCTGGATGTAATCTAAAAGCTACTCTAAACTTCTATCTTTTATTCATGCTTATGGTGAATGAATGGTTGAATATCTGTAGTCCTTAGAAGCTTTCACTAATTTCATGATATTGTGAGGCAATCTGGTTAAGTGAAATTCAGTTTTGGAAAAGATGTCCATAGCAGGGTCCTCCATGATCACTGTTCACTATTAGTTTTAGATCTAGGAACTCCTTCTCCTCCCTACCCTATTTCCTTTTTTTTATAAATGACCTATGCTAAGGTTCATTGCACATTGTAAATCCAAATATTAAGTTGAAATTGGAGTTTTAAGACTATTCTTTGAACCTGCAGTAATTGCACACTAACTTCCCCATCTCAAGAACTCAATTTTAAGATTCACCTTCCCTCTAGTTTAACTCTGTAAGTCTGCCCTGTGATTACCAACAAAATCACATTGAACCAAACTCAAATATTCCAAGCAGTGTCAAGACTTGACATTAGAGACCTTGGGATAGTGTTTTGCAATTTTATTGTGGAATATTGTCTTTCAAGAGAGGTAGTGAACCTACACACTGCCTATGTTGAGAAAGTGCTATAACACCCATCAACAATTCCCTAGGTGACTATGTCCTATTGGTTTTGGCTTAGATTTCTATTTTTGTGCTCTTAGCCTGTTTCTGTTGTATGATTTCTGATTTGGGTTTTTTAATTACAAAAGGAAGTGTTACATTTGAAAAGACAACATTATTTTTCTTAGATAATTTAAAACTTACAAAAAAATGTTTCATTTTACTATTGGAAAATATCAGATTTGTAGGTACATTACATGAATTTTCTAAAACATTGCATCATTGGGATAAATTGCATTTGATTTTTGCAAAAATTGAAAACCATAGGTTGTTACATTACATTATAAAATTTGGAAACTCATAAAATAGAAATGAATTCAATTAAAAATTGGAGTTTGTATGCTGTCACAGTCACTTCCTATAAGCTATTCCTCTAAAACTAAAATTTTAGAAAATCCCTAATTGGGACATAGGCACCCTAGGCGCCTTTGCCTTACCAAATTTTCCTAAGATTTTAGGTGCAGAAACATACCTACTATCAGATTGTAGATATGGGGTCTAATTTTCGGATATGTCTCTATAATTGGTCTATAAGTCTATTTTTAGTCCTAGGTTGCCTTAACTTGATCATAGACATAAATTACAATTGAAATTTAGTAATTAATCTTAGAGAAAGCATAGTAATCTAATCATGTTAGATCTCATTCCTTAAGTGCATTATATACCTAGAAATCCCTTTAGTTGTGATTACTTTGACATGTTAGATGATGCCCTTGGGGACTTCATTTCACCTAGATCATCCACCAAGGCTTCTAGCATTCTAACAAATACAATCATTGATACTCATAATAATCATAGTAGTGATTCCCATAATATCCCTCCTAATTATGAGAGTATCTTAACACAAGAAAATGAAATAATTGACACATTTCCTAATATCACTTTGCCAAATCTTCATTCACCTCCTAACATCTTCCCTACTTGTGAGAACATTTTGGTACAAAAGGATGCAATCATGGACAATTATGACAATCATAGTTGTTCTTCTCACAATACCTCACCCACTTGTGAGGAAGGTACCATGGTGTTAGAGGATCCAATCATTGAGTTCCATGAGAATCTTGTTTATTTATCTCCCAATACTTCTAATTTGGAAGATATTGTGGCACAAGAGGATAAAATCATTGATACATTTATTTTAATAAATAGTAAGAGGGATGACATACACGAAGCTTCTAAGTTGACATTAGCTCCCCCATCAATAGAAGGTCATCAACAATTAGATAACTAAGTTGAGGTTATGAACGCACAAGTAAAAATTGGTTCATCTCCCATTATAGGAACTCATAAACCCATTGGCAGTGTCTTGAACTTTGTAAGGCAACCCACTAGTAATCATGTTCCAAAGAAACCAAGTTATCACATAGATGCTCACACATATAACATTCCTCAACATAGTGGTAAAGAGTATGATCTTGTTGAGGAACTTTTTCGTACTCTAGTAAACATCTCCCTTTGGGATTTGATTCAAACATCACCTACATAAAATAGGATGCTCCAAGAGGTTTTATAGAAGGTTGATGCCTCATCTTATATTAGATTGAATGATGTAGCTACCTTATTTGATTATATGCAAGTTAAGAATTTAGATATTACATTCCCTCAACATAAATTACCCTCACTTGAGATCCAAAATAAACATGAGGCCTTAATGATAAAGGTGATCATTAATGAAACTATAGTTAGGTGTACTCTCATAAACAATGGAGTAGGTTGTTTTGTGGTCTCACAACATGCCCCAAGACTGAAAGACTTGGGGACCCAAGTGAAAAAATAACTCTTATGGTAGGAGCTAGCAAATTGAAAGATCACCAGAAGTGAAGAGAAAAGAAAAATATTTAATATAAAAGTACTTCGTAATGTAAGTGTTTCGAGCATCGGGTACCAGAAACATTTGAAAAGGTGAAAGGTAATGCGAGTTTGAATGGAAGGCTTTGGTTTGATGTTTGTATTTCGGTAAAATGGAGTATGGTAAAATGGAATTCCAATATAACTGAAGTCCGAGAAAGTTTGTGGGTAAGCTGAATACCAAGTACCGGGTTGCAATGTGAAATGAATTTTTAAAAATTTTGAGATTATCTAATGATTCTGATAATCCGGTATATATGTGAGGATTTATGATATGCTAGAAAGTGTGTTATTTATGAGATTTTGTACTAACACTTGCATAATGGTTTTATTTACATGAGATGTTATGAATGTTTTCTTTCTTTTAAAGGGATTTAATGTGTGGAATTTGTGATTGCAAGAGATATAGATTGCGGTGCAAAATTCGAGTATGGATAGTTAGGAAAACTTGAATTGTGGATAGAATCATTTTCATTCTGGTTCACTTATTTTGGGAGACTATAGGTAGAGGAGTTTAAATCCATAGGAATGTTGGAGATCCTAGTATTTCACATGTGGTGGATAAAAGGTGCCAACCTCTGAGGAAGCCCATTCTTGATAGTAGTAGAATCGAAGCCAAGCGATGTGTGGGGGGAAAAATTCCATTTATTCATTTTGAATGTATGGGAAGTCCCTACACACTATCCTAAATCGAAGTATCATCCTAACGATGATTAAAGATTAATACCCAAAGAGCTTCAATGTGTAATTGGAGTTGACTTTCATTGACTTCGATTGCAATTCTCCTATTGGTCACTACATTCCATGTGCCTTGATGTGATTGGTCCCTTGGATTTCCTCTCATGTATTTGTCTTATCCTATCCAAGCCTTGTGTTCTATAAAAGGCCAAAGGATCCCTTTTTTTTATTTTAAGTTCAAAATTTGTGGATGTCAGAAGAGCATAATTTTTTTTCAAGCTTTGTTCTTTTTTCCTATTTTCTGAACCATTTCAGCGTAAAACTTTGTATGCATGTAGAGATTGATTAATATCATAGCCAATTGGATAGCTACCTATCTCATGTATCTTTTGTATCTAGTTTTGATAGTTCAGCCGAATAAGACTGTATTCTGTACCATTTAAGGGTGCATGTAAACCCTACTCGGTGTCCAGAAATGAAACCCCTCTCTTTAAAAGCTCGCTCCATTTTATATGTAGTTGTGAAGCAATATGGTGAAGTATAAAGTATTTTTCTCTATTTTAATTGATTCTTTGGGGCATGCATGGAGAATAACTGGGATAAACTTTTAATTTTCAATATGTTTTATGCTTTTTTTTAGAATAGATGTTTAAATTCCTAAAAATGTTCCAAAATTTGAGTGAATGGATGGAATTTTATTGAAAAATATTTAATTTTCTACGAAATTTGTTGAATGCTTAATGCTAAATCTACTTAAGTGATAGCAAAGAATTTGTGATGTTCATGAAATATTATTGCAAATCTTTCGATTTCATGATGCTTATCTTTATGATCCAATTGAAAATTCAATGCCTAAAATATTTAATCCAAAACAATAGTCCCTTTGAGATTAACAACAAATATCACATCAGTACCTGAGAGCGACCCTAGTGCAATCATGACCTGGTTATCAGAGACTTGGGATTGAACTAAATCCAATATTTTCCTATTAATGTAGAATTCCCCTTTAGGTTGTCTTTGTTCTATATCTTTCAAGAAGGATAGGCTCTTTGCAGTCTTGTCTATGAAGAATTTATTCACCCTGTTTACTGTGAGTAAAATTGTCGTCAACAAGAACTAGCGCTAGGAGGGACATCTTTGATATTTTAGGCCTTATTCTCTTGAATTGGAGGGCTATACTTTGAAATTTTAGTCCTGAGTTTGGTGAGGAGCTTGTAAGTGAAAATTGAGTGCAAGCTGGCTTTTTAGTATGGAAGTTGAAAAACTTTGGAAAAATTTTAACCAGAAATTACATCCTTTGAATTTATTCACTTTTGGTAGATTCACCAAGTGTAGAATTCATGATACAACTAATCATGATGAACTCAAGTGTGAATTATTTTTAACTAGGGTAAGTTTGGCCATAAGTAAAGTGATTTTGTTAACAAAAGAAGTTCTAACTGCTAAAAGAAAGGAATTGTTAATGAGAAAAATGTTTAACCCTGGTGGAATTGGAAATATTAAAAACCTAATTGATACATCAAAACAATTGGAAAACTGTGATTATTATAAAGAAAATCCTAACATTTTGTAGGGAAATAGGTGAGAATGTCAAGATTTAGAAGTATTTCATCACAAACGAGGAAATGACATTGATGAATCATCAAATTTTCTCCTTATACATGGAAAATGAAGATAATGAGGAGTGGGAAAATTGAGAGAGAAACATGTGTATTTTGCTACAAGTTGAAAATTCACAAGCTATAAAGAGTTTTTTTTTTCTAATTTTATACAAGATACAAAGTATTAAACTTTTACTTTTTCTCTCTCTGATAGCAATATAAATAGTGATATATCTTGGTCTAACAAAATGCAAAGTGATGATAGAGCCGAAGACATGAAGATTTTCAGAGGAGGAGAAAGCAGAGAAATGGAAACAATTGTTCATGGAAATGGACCAGGGTTGGAGGAAGGTAGAGTATGGTCACATCAGAAAAAATGTGTGCAATCGATCTCTAATGAGTTCATTTTCATACATATGAGCCAAGTCATTAGTAAGTACGCTTTTGAATTTATGATTACTAAACGCAAAAAAATAAAGATAATTCATTGTTATAATAGAACATTGGAAATTTTGTTAAATGAATTTAAAGATAAAATTGTTGTAATTCGTACTAAAACTACAAAAGAAATAGTTGCAGAAATTGAAATAAATTGCTTTATTAGGGTTAATCTTTTGTTATGTTATAGTTAGGGTAGTTAGGGTTAGTTTTCTTTTTGTAAGGTTTTCTTTTCTTTTCTTTTCTTTGTTTGTTTCTTGTTCTTTTCTTTTGTCTGGCCTCTGCATTAGCAAATTCTGCTTAAACCTATCTTACACATGAGAGTTAATTCAAACATTTATAAAATTGAACTATGAAAATTGAAATGATAAAACCATGCATAGTAAAACATGCTATAAACACAAAAAAGAATTATATATATATATATATGTGTGTGTGTGTATCACATATATACATGAGATATCAAAAATCCTTGTTTCAAAAGACCAAAAAGTCAAAAAGAGTGAGCAAAGTTGCAGACCATAGTAGTCATTCAGTCGATGTGGGACTCCTCTTCTATTAGGGCTAAATACCCTATATAGGTGAGTTCCTGGTGAACTTCAAAGTCACGAATATGGTGATAATTAAGAAAAAGCCAAAGTGGAACCACTTCCCCGTGTTCCAAGAATTGAGGAATATCATCCATGGAGGGAATCCCAATGGTCGGATGTGTAACAGATTAAATGGTATCCAAATTCTCTAGGAATTTAGGCTTCACTATCAAGTTGGTAGCTGAGCAAAAATATTCAACAGGTAGCCCAATATCCAGAAGCAATGCTACAAAATGAGAAGCCACATCAAAATAGAAGTGAAAGTAGCAGCTGGATTCAACATACTTTTCCCCAAGGACTAAGCACAAATTTGGCACAGTGAAACTAAAAGTCCTAATGAAGAAAACCTTTTCAAGCCTTTATGGTGGGATGCTCCCTAGGAAAACATTATGTCGGTGAGAACAGCCTAAGCAAATTGGAGTATCCATGGCCAAGAAGCAAGTGCAAATGCATAGAGAAAAATTACAGAAATAAGATAAGAAAGCTAGAAAAGAAAAGTGTGAAGAATTTGAGAAGAAATGTAGAATTTATAGAGTCATAAGAAAGTTGTGGTACATAGTTGTCTTGAGTGAATAATTTCTTTTGAAACCATAAGCAAGGTGGTAGTTGGATAATTATCTTCAGAGATAAAGGTTAAATCAAATTAATTATTTGCACATATTTGGTGATAAATTGCTTCAAATTTAAGCAGTACGAAGATTACAAATCAAGTAAGTTGAAGATTTCAAAATCAATGATGGTCTTTTCATTTCTTTTAAGAGCCGTATAGATTATGGAGGTGCTTATATGTGTGGAAGATAAAGGAAAATGAAGTCGGCAGGGTAGTACACGTCATCACTTGAGTAAGTTGAGAGAATAATACATGCAGAATAAGGCATGCAAATTTAATGCAAAATAATTTGATTGTTTTTCAAGGTAATCATGACATTTCCAATCCATTAATGAAGTGTAGCACTGCCAAATTGAAATCGCTAGCTGAAATTTTTAGTAGTTTCCATAAAATTTAATCGGAAGGGTGGTAACTAATGTTTCTAAATTTAGATTTAAATTTGGTGATTAAGTTGTCTAATGCTAAATTTTAATTTATGCATATTTTCTATCATATAGCGAGTTACAATTAGATGGGATTTGGCATAAAGTAGTGAAATTTAGCTGGAAACACACACTTATAGTAAATTATTAAATGAGTTTTTGGGAAGTAGTGAATTGATGAAGGGATTTGCATTGAATGAAAAAACAAAAAGTAACCTTTGCTACCACTATAATTCCCAACCTAATAGCGGGGCTTCATTGCTTGCAAGTTGATAAAAGTCTTATCATTGAAATATCAAAAGAGAAAAATGAGCTATCAAATTGCTATATCTAAAAAAATAGAGAGATATCAACTCTTTAGGCTATCCAAATAACTCTACCGGGGTTATCGATGCTTGACCGACAATAGAGCTATGTTTGGGGGAATTACAGGGATAACCTTATCGGGGCTATGGATGCTTGATTGGCAGAAGGGCTCTATCCTTGGTTGGCTTTGGAGGATTACTATATTATGTTGTTCAATGTTAATGAACTAATTCTTTTCACTAAGTTCCAAAAACTGGAATTAATCAGGGCACACACAAATGTTTCTGGTGGAGTTTTACTTTTTTATGTCAGAATCTAGGTAAAGGTAAAAGCCATTGTTTTAAAATATGTATAAATTTTAATTTACAACTAGTGATTTAATTTCAAAATTGGTTTAAATATGGTTTCATTGGTTGCAAGTTGTTGTGTGGTCTCACAACACACCCCAAGAATGAAAGACTTGGGGACCCAAGTGAAAAAATAACTCTTATGGTAGGAGCTAGCAAATTGAAAGATCACCAGAAGTGAAGAGCAAAGAGAAATATTTAATATAAAAGTACTTCGTAATGAAAGTGTTTCGAGCACCGAGTATTGAAAACATTTGAAAAGGTGAAAGGTAATGCAAGTTTGAATGGAAGGCTCTGATCCAATGTTTGTACTCTAGTCAAATGGAATTCTGGTATAACTGAAGTCTGGGAAAGTTTGTGGGTAAAGTTGAATACCAGGTACTGGGTACCGAGTTGCAATGTGAAATGAAAATTTTAAAATTTTGAGATTATCTAATGATTCTAGTAATCTGGTATATATGGAGGGTTTATGATATGCTAGAAAGCGTGTTATTTATGAGATTTTGTACTAACATTTGGATAATGGTTTTATTTACATGAGATGTTATGAATGTTTTATTTATTTTAAATGGATTTAATGTGTGGAATTTTTGATTGCAAGAGATATAGATTGTGGTGCAAAATTCAGGTATGGACGATCAGGAAAAAATGAATCATAGATAGAATCATTTTCATTTTGGTTTGCTTATTTTGGAATACTATTGGTAGAGGAGTTTGAATATATAGGAATGTTGGAGATCCTAGTATTTCACATGTGGCGGATAAAAAGTGCCAACCTCTGAGGAAGCCCATTCCTGAGAGTAGTAGAACCAGAACCAAGCGATGTGTGGGGGAAAAAATTCTACTTATTCATTCTGAATGTATGGGAAGTCCCTACACACTATCCTAATTTGAAGTATCATCCTGGTGATGATTAAAGATTAACACCTGAAGAGCTTCAATGTGTAATCGGAGTGGACTTTCCTTTACTTCGATTGCAATTCTCCTATTGGTCACTACATTCCATGTGCCTTGATCTGATTGGTCCCTTGGATTTCCTCTCATGTATTTGTCTTATCCTATCTAAGCCTTGTGTTCTATAAAAGACTAGAGGATCCCTTTTTTATTTTAAGTTCAAAATTTGTGGATGTCAAAAGAGCATAACACTTTTTCAAGTTTTTTTCTTTTTTCCTATTTTCTGAACCATTCCAACATAAAACTTTGTATGGACATAGACATTGATTAATATTAGATCCAATTAGATAGCTACCTATCTCATGTATCTTTTGTAGCTTGTTTTGTTAGTTTAGTTGAACAAGACTATATGTTGCACCGTTTGAGGGTGCATACAAAAGCTACTTGGTGTCCAAAAATGAAACCCCTCTCTTTAAAATCTTGCACTGTTTTATATGTAGCTATGAAACAATATGGTGAAGTATAAAGTGGTTTTCTCTATTTTAATTGATTGTTTGGGGCATGTATGGAGAATAACCAGGAGAAACTTTTAATTTTCAATATTTTTACGCTTTATTTTAGAATAGATGTTTAAATTCTTGAAAATATCCCAAAATTTGAATGAATGGATGGAATTTTATTGAAAAATATTTTGTTTTCTATGAAATTTGTTGAATGCTTAATGCTAAATCTACTTAAGTGATAGCAAATAATTTGTGATGTTCATGAAATATTATTGAAAATATTTTGATTTCATGATGCTTGTCTTTATGATCCAATTAAAAATTCAATGCCTAAAATATTTAATCCAAAATAGTAGTCCCTTTGAGATTATCATCAAATATCACATTAGTACTTGAGAGTGACCTTAGTGCAATCATGACTGGTCATCAGAGACTTGGGATTGAACTAAAGCCAATATTTTCTTGTTAAGGAAAAATTCCCATTTAGGTTGTCTTTATTCCATATCTTTCAAGAAGGATAAGCTCTTTGTGGTCTTGCTTGTGAAGAATTTATTCACCCTGTTTGTTGCGAGTAAAATGATCATCAACATAGGTCTTAATTTTTGTAGAATTGATCTTCTAGATAAAATTGGTGTGAATAAGAATCGTGTTGCAAGAATGGAAAGATTGGAGGTGTTGTCATTGATGTCAACTGGTCAACTGGTTATCAATTGGTTGTTGTTGGTTGTATATGTCAAGCATATTGAGAAAATTGTAATGAAGATATGTTGCAAGTGTTCAGTGGTTGCTTTAGGATTTGCTCTGATTTTTGCTCCTATATTTGTGTGGTTTAGATATGTTGATCATCATTGTTAGAAGATGTTATATCCAAATTTTTAGCTATTGATTCATTGTACAATGCAAGTTATGTTCCCCAGTTGTGAACTGTGGTTTTTTGTTTTTCTAGTTGAGGTCTGGGAGAAATATTGTTGGTCTGGATTTCTCTTTGATGAAGTCTTATGACTTGTAGTTCTAGATTTGAGTTTGTTTATTGTATTGAATATAAATTTGGTATCTAGAAAGTTCATGATAAATTGTTCTATTTTTTTTACATTGGTTTGGCTGACCTTGGGTGAAATAATACCTTCGAAGTTGGTGAATCATGTTGGGTCTATTTAGGTCCCTGTGAATCATGTGTTTGGGTCACCCTCATTCTATTTTCACTCTAGGATGCTTTGGTACTGACCTAATTTGAATTTAATGTTGGATGGCCGACTATGGATATGTTCCAAAGTTGAAGATGATATAAATAAAGGATGAGTTAGTGGTGAAGTATATACAAGAGTGAAGAAGAGAGATAAGTGAGAAGAAAAAGAGCAGATAGATGTAATATTGATGTGAATCAGTGAGTGTGTGTGAGAGTTTGGTAGATCAGTGTGAAGCCTATATGTTGAGTTTCTAGATGCAGTGAGAAAAAGGTGAACTCTATCATTCATGCATGTCTTTGAGTGATTGTGGTGGAATCCTTTGTTGCATTGATATTTTATTCTCTTTGTAACAAGTCTTCTTTGTATCTTTATGGAAGTGATCCCTCTAGGTTGTTAGCCATATTGGACAGTGAGTCCTTGTTTTGGTAGTGAGCCTTATTTCACAGGTAATGAGGCTCTTGTAATCGGTTTTTATATTTGACTCTATAGTGTGAGTTAATCCTCAATGTGGTTTTTCCCTTATTGTGTTTTCCATGTTATTGAGTTTATGTGTTGGATTTATGTTTCTGTATTAGCATTTAATGATTAATCATTTAAGTAGTGTTAAGAATTAGTTCTGATGAATGAATTAAATATTAAATCTGTCACAACTGATTCACCCCCCTCTCAGTTGTCTTGTTCAACAATTGGTATGAGAGCTTGGTTCCTTGGTGAAGAGCTTAACCACTTGAGGAAGGTTTGGGAGGGTTGGAAAAATGGTTTATGATTATCTGAGGTTTGATGGAACTAATTATGCTATCTAGAAAATATTGATGGAAGAATATCTTGAGTATTGTGGATATGAAGTGGAGAAAGTTTACAAGAATCCTTACACTCCTCTTGCTAATGGCCCATGTACGCCTAATGAGATCAAAGCACATGGAGTGAACAATAAGGTGAAGTACATTTTGAAGAATAGTCGGGTACATTCTGATTTGATTAAGATTCAAAATTTGAAGACTACTAAGGAAGTCTGGGATACTTTGGAAAGAGATGAAGGTGATGAAAGAGTCAAAGAGGCGAAATTGAAAAATTCAAAGACACAATTTGAGCTTCTACATATGTCTGAAGATGAGAATGTTAAAGATTATGTACAAATATTGGATGAGATAGTGGCTAGAATGCAAGGACTTGGTGCTGCTATAGATGAAACTAGGATTGTAAAGAAGATTCTCATAACACTCCCTGATGCTTACAGTGAGAAGGTGTGTTCTATTGAGTAGATTATAGATTGTAAGATCTATACTAAAGATTTTCATTGGGATTTTTGACATCTTATGAGATGAGGAAGCTGAATCTAAGGAATGGATGCAAATCAAAGGTTGCTTTAAGGCTACAAAAGATGAAGATCCGAATGAAGAAAATTTTGATGAAATAGAAGCTAACTTTGTAATAAGGATGAGGAAAGGATCTGGTAAGTATGAAGGTAAGTTACCCTTTAAATTCTTTAGTTGTGGATAAATAAGTCATTATGCTGCAAAGTGTTCGAAAAGATATAAAAGGAATAAACAAAGATATGAGAAAGAAAAGAAAGGAAAGAAGATTAACAGAGCATATTATGTGAATGAGAATTCTAGTACATCTAATGAAGATTTAGAATATGAAGTTATTGATGACAATGAATGCTTGTTCTTGGCGATTAAGGATGAACCTACTTCTACTAATTCTAAAAAATAGGTAAAGGAAAGCCCTCTGGAGGAGAAAAATGAAGTTATTGTTATCTCTTCCCTACATGTTAAAAAAGAGAAGAATTATTGGGTTGTTGATAGTGGTTGTTCACATCACATGGCTGGTGATAAAAATATGATGGAGACAATACTGGTGCTAAAATTTGTGGGATAGGTTCAGTAAGTTTTTATTGCAAGAATCAGACTGATGATGTCTACTATGTTAAGGGTTTAAGGAATAATCTTTTGAGTGTTGGTCAGATCTGCAGTAAAGGATATGATCTTGTGTTTAAGGATGAGAGATGTGAGATCTGGAAAGGATCCAAACATTGATTGATATAGGAAATAAATCTAAAGGAAATATCTGGGTATGTGCAGGACCATGATGGGCCAAAAAGTGGCAATATGATGGGTATGTGGCTGATGACTTTTTTTACCCAAAATTGATGAAACGAAAAGGGTTTTAAAGGAGATTCTCAAATTTCCACCAATATAAATTATGCTTTACTTTGAATTTAATAAGTAATTATTATCCATTTTCTATTGAATTATGACTAAAGTCCTAATTGATAGGCTGATTGAAAAACATCTATAGCTTTCAAAGTTTATATCACATTTTGAATCTAAAACATCATCACATTTTATGCTTCACATACTATAGGATTAAAAAAGAAAAATTGAATTTAATGAATTTTTGACCAAGTTACTTGGTCGACATTTTATATTTTTAAAAGTTGTAATAAAAAATCATAATTAATTATTTACTTGGAAAAAATTACAAAAAATATGCATCAAATTGGGACATGAGTCCTCTAATTATATCTAAAATATTATAAAAAATATTATCATTTTATTGTGGTTAGGGTGGTTATAAACACCTACTTTTTATTTTTCCCCTAAATTTAAGCACTTCAGACAATTTAAAATTTTTAAAATAGATTTTATTTTTTTAAAACCTAGTAGTTTAGAAACTACATTCAATTTTCTATAGATTATATTCTTACATATTTTTGAAATAATATAGATAACTTATTCATTTTTTTACGTCAAGTTGCCTAACTCTGATTTTTTTGATTTTTTTGCCACTTAAGGGCTTGTTTTTTCCATGATGATCCTGCACATACCCATCTATCAACTTAAGGGTGTTGATGGATGATGCTTTATGACTCAAATTAATGATAGTTGGTTATGGAATTGGAGAATGTGTCACATGAATTTTGATAACTTGGCAAGGATTAGTGTTGTTCAGGTCGTAAGAGATTTACCAAGAATTACAAAGCATGTTATTGTTATTTGTAGGAATTGTCAATTTGGAAAGCAAACAAGAAATCATTACAAATAAAAGGAGCAATCTACTATCAGGCTGTTGTATTTAATTCATACATATCTATGTGGTCCTACAAGAGTGAAAAGTCTACTAGGTGAAAGGTACTTTATGTTTTTGATTGATTATTATTCTATCTATACATGGGTTACATTTCTTAGAGAGAAATCAAATGCATTAGATATATTCAAGGCATTCAAAGCTATGGTTGAAAATGAAGTAAACTTGAAGATAAAATTATTAAGGTCTAACAAAGGTGGAGAATTCACCTCCCATGAGTTTAATATGTTTTGTGAAGTGCATGGAATAAAGAGACAGTTATTTGCTCCGAGAACTCCTCAGTAAAATGAAGTTGTTGAAAGGAAAAATAAAACAGTTCAAGAGGTTGCTAGATCAATGATCAATGAGGCTGGTTTACCATAATTTTACTTGAAAGAAGCTATTCATACTATTGTTTATGTATTCAATTGAGTTCAAGATAGAGAAAATAGTACAAAGACCCCCTATGAGCTATGGTTTGGAAGAATTCCTACTATTAAATATTTCAAGGTATTCAGAAGAAAATGTTATATCAAAAGAGATGAAGAAACTTTAGGAAAGTTTGATGCAAGAAGTGATGAAGAATTTTTTCTTGGATATTCCACTAAAAGAAAAGCATATAAATGTTTCAATAAAATACTGAGAAAGATTGTAGAAAGTAAAAATTTCAAGGTTGATGAAACAATGAAGAATTCTATTGACATTGATGGATATGTATCTAATGAACCTAATTGTGTAAGAATAGAAGAGATTGAAGAATATGAAAAGGATGAGCAAGAGAAGTAGGATGAACAGAATGAAACAAAAGAATAAGCTCTGGTGGTGTCCCCTAAGACACCTAGATATGTACAGAAGAATCATTCAAAAAGTTAGATTATTGGTGACAAGACAAAAGGTGTATTGAATAGAAGTAGATCTACTGTTGAAGTGAATATGTGTTTACTTTCTGAAATTGAATCGAAGACTATAAGTGAAGCATGTAAAGATGAACATTATATGGAAACCATGAAAGAAGAACTTATGCAGATTGAGAAGAATCAAACTTGGTAATTAGTCCCAAGACTGGTAAATAAAAACATTATTGGATCGAATTGGGTATTTAGAAATAAGTTGAATGAGAATGGAGAAGTGGTTAGAAACAAAGAAAGGCTTGTGTGTAAAGGTTACTCACAAGTGGAAGGAATAGATTTTAAGGAAACTTTTGTTTCGGTAATGAGAATGGAAGCTACAAGTATGTTCTTATCATTTTCTACTCATAAATACTTTAAGGTCTATCAAATGGATGTCAAGTCAGCATTTTTGAATGGTAAGCTAGAAGAAGAGGTCTAAATGGAAAAACCAAAAGGATTTCAGTTGTCAGATCAACTAGATATGGTGTGCAGATTGAAGAAAGCTTTATATGGATTGAAGCAAGCTCCTAGAGCTTGGTATGTGAGGTTGGACAAGTATTTGATTTAGCAAGGTTTCAATTAAAAGGTAGGACATATAGTAATCTATATTTTAAGATTAAAAATGACAAAATCTTGATTGTAGTTGTGTATGTTGATGAGATTATCTATGGAGGAAATGAAAATATGTGCAAGATGTTTGAAGAAGAGATGCAAAAAGAATTTGAAATGTCTATGTTTGGAGAGATGAATTTATTTCTTGGGATACAAATTAATCAAACAGAGAAAGGAATTTTTATTTCACAGTCTAAGTATGTGAAAGAGATGTTGAAGAAGTTTGGGATGGATGGTTCCAAACTGGTATGTACTCTTATGGTGACTGGTTGCAAACTGGGTAAAGATGATGATTCATCTAAGGATAATCAGAGCAAGTATAGATCTATGATTGGTGGACTATTGTATTTGACTCCTACTAGACTAGATATTATGCATGTTATTTGTCTTGTAGCTAGATTTCAAGAAGATCCTAAGGAAACACATGTTGTTTTTAAAACAATATTCAGATATTTGAATGACACTATGGAGTATGGATTATGGTATCCTAAAGATACTAACTTTAAACTAAGTGCCTGTACAAATGCAGATTGGACTAGATGTATAGATGACAAAAAGAGTACAAGTGGTGGTGCATTCTTTCTTGGATGCAGACTAGTGGAATGGTTGAGTAAAAAGAAAGATTATGTCTACTACTGAAGCTAAATATATTGTTGCTACATCTTGTTATACACAAGTTCTATGGATGAAACAAACATTGAAAGATATCACAGTGGTGTATGATGATCATATTTCTATCTTCTATGATAATGCAAGTGCAATTAAAATTTCAAAGAATCTTGTAATGCACTCAAGGATGATGCATATATCTATCATGTATCATTTCTTGAGAGAGACGGTCATGGATAATAAGCTTGAGTATGTTTCAACGAAGGATCAGATTGCTGATATTTTCACAAAGGCTCTTCCTAAAGATACTTTTGAGTATCTTCAGGAGAAGTTAAGGGTAATTTCCCCTCCTTTCTTGAACTAGATGCATATGGAGATGCATCATTCCCATGGAACTATGGATCTATCTATCTTCTAGACTAATGTTTTGGTGGCTACCTCTCAGGGGGAGCAGGTAGTGTCAGGTGTTGTCCTTTTGTGTATTATGTTTTCTATGTCAAAGAGGAAATCAATGTAAAATATATTTTTTCCTTTTCCATTGATGTCAAAGTGGGAGAGGAAGCATGTGGAAAAAAAGAGGAAGCATGTGAAGAAAAAGAGGAAGAATATAAAAGACTATCTACTAAGGGGGAGAAACAAAAAGAAAAATCTTGAGAAGTGTATTCAAAACTAGTACGGTGGCTTTGATGGTTTTTCACATCATGTGTTGTCATCAATAACAAATGGGGGGATTGTTGCAAGAATGAAAAGATTGAAGGTGTTTTCATTGATATCAATTGGTCAACTAGTTATCAACTAGTTGTTGTTGGTCGTATATGTTGAGGATATTGAGAAAATTGTAATGAAGATATGTTGCAAGTGTTCAATGGTTGCTCCAAGTTTTGCTTTGGGTTTTTCTCCTATATTTGTGTGGTTCAGATATGTTGATCATGGTTGTTAGAAGATGCTACATCCATATTTTTAGTTGTTGAAGATGCAAGTTATGTTCACCAGTTGTGAATTGTGGTTTTCTATGTTTCTGGTTGAGGTCTGGGAGAAATATTGTTGATTTGGATTTCTCTTTGATGAAGTCTTATGACTTGCGGTTCTAGAGTTGAGCTTTTTTATTGTATTGAAGATAAATTTGGTATCTAGAAAGTTTGTGCTTAATTGTTCTATGTGTTTTACATTGGTTTAGCTGATCTTGTGTGGAATACTACCTTCAAAGTTGGTGAAGCATGTTGGATCTATTTGGGTCCCTATGAAGCATGTGTTTGGGTCTCCCTCATTCTATTTCCACCCTAGGATGCTTTGGTTCTGACCTAATTTTAATTTAATGTTGGATGCCTGACCTTGGATATGTTTCAAAGTTGAATACTATATAATACAAGATGAGTGAGTGTTGAAGCATATACAAGAGAGAAGAAGAGAGATAAGTGAGAAGAAAAAGAGTAGATAGATGCAAGATTGATGTGAATCAGTGAGTGTGTGTGATGTGTAGCACCCCTCTGGTTTGATATGCTATTAGACAGTGTGTTTATTTTGACAGACTCAATTTTTTTTTATTGTTTTATGATCGTTGGTTTTAGAGCGATGTGGACGTTATACTTTGATGAGATGATGCACTATATGGATGTTATGTTTTATGTTATGCTTTTGATTAGCATAGTTGTTAATATTGATAAATGATTATTTGTTGATTAATGATGCTTTAATTTCATCGGTCTTGATGTGACTGTATTGGTGAAGGGGACGAGATTACATCACTCGCATGCAAGTGCCCTACAGTTCCGTGATTTCTCTTCATTGTGTGACTGTTACGTTTTATCCATGTATGACATTCATCTTGATTGCAGGATTGTAGGTACAAGACATTGTCTCCACCTAGCTTTACAGGTTTGAGTGTGTCCACTTTCCCAATGGTTATGTTGGTAGGGAGATAGTAATAGAGTGGCCTTGTCAAACCACAAACCCTGCCATAGTGTGTCATCAGTTTGTGTCTTGTTGTTGTTGAGTCATGTCGTCTTTGATGTTTTGATAATTTATTATCGGTGGAAATTATATGTGAAAATTAATGTTTAGGTGGTTGTAAATGTTAATTTATGTATTTTAGATTAAAATTGTTATTTAATTTAATTAATTTTATTTTATTCAATTGGTAAGGTAATTTAATCTATTGATTAAATTTATCTTATTAAAAGGATAGATTATTTAATTAAATTAAAGTTGTTGATTAAATAAAATAAATAATTAAAGTTGTTTTGTAAAGTGCATAGATTAAGTTATTTAAATTTATTTGAAAATTAAATTGTGTTTTACATCATTTAAAAGCAAAAATAAATTTTGAATGCATAAGAGGTAATAACTATGGTGGTTGAAAGAGATATTTTGAAATTTTGACGAAGTGTTGAAAAATTAATGGGAGGATATTTTGTTTTTGGAAAATTTTGGTTGTTAAAATGGAGAAAGATTTGGCTCTGTAATTTCACATTGGGTCTGGAAGTGGAGATTTTGGAAGAGGTTCTGGAAGATTGGATTTTGCATGGAAGCTCAACTTCAAATTTTATTTCTTCAGACTTCAGAAAATAGGTTCTTTATTGCTTTATTGTTTAGAAATTTTGATTTTAAATTTTGAAAGGATTGTTGTGAATTTTTGAAAATCTCTATAGAAAAAAAAATTCAAGAAAAATACTTAGATCTTCTATAGGAAAATTATGAAAATCTCATATCAATGTAGAGAATCAATTTGTGACAATAGAAAATTCAAATGAAAATATCAGATGATTTTGCAAACCTTTGTAGAAATGAGATTGAAAACTTTGTTAAATTTGAGAAAATTGTGGTTCTTTGTAAAATTCTTTGAAAATTGAAATCCCCTTTTGTAGAATATTTTTGATGAAAATCAGTCCTTCTGGACAATTTTTTGATATATTTGCAAATATATATAAATATGCATGTACAAATTTGATTTACAGTAAAGAAATTTGATTGAATTTTTTAGAAAAAATTTTGTACGACGAAACTGGAAAGTTTTTGATAAAAAAAAAATTAATGTTAAATTTAGGGGAGCTGGGGGAGCTACCCCCATAGCCGCTCCCATTATGGGAGGCACTGGCTATGGAGGCAGTGACCTCCATAAGGGGGAGGCTGCGTAGAAGCCACCCAACAATAGGGTTTGACCCTGCATCCCTTGCCTGGGCTTATGTATTGTTTTTAAAATGGTTTTTTTAATATAAATTATATATATATATATATATATATATATATATATAATATATATTATATATATATATTTATATATATATATATGTTTTAAAAATTTATAAATATATGTATATATATGTATATATATTATTTTTAATATATAATATATATATTATATATATATGTATATTTTTTTAGCATATTTAATTAGAAAATTATTGGATTATATTTAAATGATTAGGGAATTTAAATTGATTATATATATATAATTGTATATATGTAAAGTATATAATTATATATATTTAATATATATTTATATTTAAATATAATTATCTTAAGATTATTTTATTATAAAAGTTGCAAATATTTATTTTATAATAAAATGATTTTATTTATAAAAAAATAAATTAAAATGACTTTTATCACTAGTCAAATTGAGAAAATTGAAGTCAAACTCTGAGTCTTAGTTTCTTTTTTTATTTATAATAGAATTATAAATTATTCCAATTGATTACATGCAATATGTTATTGCTTTACTTGGATTTAGGAAATCCTAAAGTTAGGTTAATAATTTGCCTAAATTGCTTTTTAGTAATGTTATCTCTCATTCTCGTTGTTGGGAAAATTGAGTTATTTGTTTATGTAAGACTTCAAGATGTGTTCTCTTGAGATGATGTTGTGTCTCATGTGATTTGTTATTGTTTAGCTTGGGTAGTGCACAGGATTTGTTTCAGTTGGACCTAGTTATGTGAATAGGTTGTGTCATATAATTATTGTTGAGTTGGTATATGTAACTAGTTATGTGCACCTGGTTTACCCTATGTTAGTTGGATTAGTTCCTTAGGTTGTTAATAGGGGAGTGGATTTTCATGGGGGCCAACACACAAAGTGGTGTCTGGGTAACTCATGAAAAGTTAGATTAATCAGTGATAACTTAATAAATATGTTAAGGGAAAAGGGTAGTTTAAACACTTAACTTTTGTTAATGCCTTGTTCATGGAATCAAGGGCTAGTAAAGACTTGGGATGAAATGAGAAGGCCTGGAATGGCAAGATCAGTATCTTGTCTCTATGAGAGATTATCGATTCCGCATTGGATTGCATGTGGGATCAGGTTTCGTAAGAGGTCACCAAGGTAACCCAAGATGGGGGCTGGAGCCTTGGAAGATTCGCTAGGGTAACCCATGCAACTTTGTGATGAATCTCCTATGACAGTTGTCAGTCAGTTTGTTGTATTGTGTAGTTGATCATTGTTATTTGGAAGCATTGTAACCATCATGTTAGTATTGTACGTATGTAGTTTAGTATTGTTTTTTCCTATGTCTAGAGGTTGTAGGTTTTTCCTAGGAAGCTCTTTTACTATCTCCTAGTATGAGGGGTGGGCCTTTGGGTACCACTTGGTTGGGTGGAACGTGCACCTTACACTGTTGGGTCCCCAGTTCTTGTTCATGATGGCGGGTACTTCCTAATTGGAGAGCTCATGTGTACCAGTGGATTTGTAATTCTTTCATGTTCTCACTTGTATCTATTGGATATCTTGTAATTGTATCACGCCTCAATTGTATTCGAGGAGAACCTTTGTAATTTGCATTTGTAACACTTTTGTATAAACTATCTCATTTGGAAATGAGAATTTTAATTGTAATATTAAATAAATGCAATGTGTGAATGGATCATTATTGGACTTTATATCTTAAGTGATGTATTTTAATGTTTTGGATGTATGATCTTTAATTCATGAGTAATAAATATAAGTTATGTTTAGTAACTTTTGTTAGTAATGGGTATTGTAAGTAAGCACCATCACATACCTTAGAGAATGTATGTGTTAGTGTAGTTTACTTTACTTGTTTAATTACACTTAAAAAAAAAATCACTTTAGTTATGTGTGTGTCATTCTCTAGGGTTTCATGGTGGGTGTTACACATGGTATTAGACCCCAAGTTTAAACACTGGGTGCTCTGGCATAATGTTGAACCCATTAAGTTGTTAGTTGCGTAGGATTTATGTTTGTGTACCTTGTCTTATGTCATGGTGTGTATCTGTGCAAGATCATGCCACCTAGGAGAGGTCGCAGTAGAGGTCATGGCCGTGTAGGCAGTCCCAAAGGTAATCAATAGAATTCACCTCCCATTGTTCCCCATGACTTAGATCTTGAGGAGCAACAGGCTTCCCAAAATGTACTTGAGGCCGGTGATCAGAATCCAGGTCCACCAGGGATTGGGGACACTCAGTTGCATCATTTATTAGAGGAGACACTAGCTTGTCTAGGTCTGAGTCAGGATATAGATCATGATATTATGGGGGAGAGAGAGGTTCCCACATAGTTAGAGGCAGTCATGGTTGCACATATGAGAGACCTGCTTAGAGCTCATCCACCTACATTTGATGGCTTGGGTAGTGGATCAGAGGATGAGATGTGGCTGATAGTTTTGAATTGGTGTTTTGCTATGCACCCTTATGGTAGCAACACCAAAGCTAGATGTGTGATCATGCACCTAAGAGATTTTGCATCTACCTGGTGGAGGTTGGAGGAGCAGAAGCTCCATATTGATATTAATACTCTATCTTGGGATTTATTCTTAGAGAGGTTCAGGGCCAGATTTCTTTTTGATCATTGGTGACAGCATCGAGGAGACGAGTTTCATGCCTTGTGATAGATGGCTATGTCCGTAGAGCAGTATGAGCATCATTTTTATGATATCAAGTAGTTTGTGGGCATCGATGATGATGAGGGCATGCTTGTTCAACATTTCATGAGGGGCTTAAATGCCCAGGTCAGTGGTGGTGTGTGGGTTTTCGAACCTAAGGCTATGAATTTAGTGGTGGTGAAGGCTAGATTGGTGGAGTAGAACCAAGCGATGGCATTGGGTGGTCATACTAGAGTACAGATAGGTAGTTCTTCAGTTGCAGGACCGAGTGCACGTAGTGGCCAGACTTAGGGAGCTAGATCACCTAGGACACAACAGTTGTCTACACAGAGTGGACAATATAAGAATTCATAGGGGTAACAAAAGAGTTTCCAATAGAGACAGGGTGACAGATATTAGTCGGGTGGTGACAGGAACTAGAGGCATAATAAATGCAACAATTATGAGGAGCTGACACAGAGTTCATAATCTGCCTATAGGGGTAGCGTGTAGCAGTCAAGCGTGCCTCCTAGAGGTAGAGGTTATGGTAGAGGTATTGGATGTTTTGCATGTGGCCAACAAGGTCACATAGCGCTATAGTTTCCTAATAAGGCCACATCAAGGTACACTCAGAGGCTAGTAGTGTTAGAGCCGATAGTTGGTGATGCAGGTAGCAAGCATCAAATATTTGTTGTAGTTGATAACTGCTAGGTTGATCATTAGAGCACAGTAGTAGAGACATATGGTATGTTACAGGGTAACTGAGTTACCATTTTATTTGATTCTAGACCATCAGATTCCTTTATTTCATTGTTTGTCATGGCGCAAAGTAGATTGAGGGTAGCAAAGCAAGACATTAAGTGGCAGGTCGAATTGGCCTCCGGTGCTAAAGTGGTAGTTCAATCCCTAATACCTGATTGTAGATTAGATATTGGATCCTTTCACACTACATTAGACCTTTGCATTATACCATTGGGGTCATATGACATTGTCTTAGGGATGGATTGGCTTGAGGCTCACAAGGTCCTGATTGACTGTTGATGTAAATCGATTTGATGTATTGATGCATCTAGTGGTGAGGTAGAGATAGTGGGAGTTCAGAGACCCATATCATTGAGGATGATATCGGCTATACAACTGAGGAGATGTGTACATCAGGGATGTCAGTTATTTGCAGTGATAGTAGATGACTTGGATTTGGGTGATAGTGAGGAGAAGGTTACTATTGATAGCCATCCCATACTCTAGGAGTATGCAGATGTTTTTCCCGATGATATTCCAGGGATGCCACCTCAGTGTGACATTGATTTCAGTATTGATTTGTTACCTTGTTCTGAGCCTATTGCATGAGCTCCATATTGTATGACTACACAGGAGCTTAAGGAGCTCCCCTTGTAGCTAGAGGAGTTGTTAGTGAAGGGTTTCATCTGCCCTAGTGTTTCACCTTGGGGAGCACCAGTAATTTTTGTGAAGACAAAGGATGGTTCTCTTTGTTTGTGCATCGACTACCATCAGTTGAAAAAAGTGACAATCAGGAACCGATATCCCTTACCTAGGATTGATGACTTGTTTGATCAGATCAAGCGTGTTACGGTCTTTCCAAAGATTGATCTTAAGTCAGGGTATCATCAGCTATACATACTTGATGTCAATATCCATAAGATAGCATTTTGCACACATTACGGTCACTATGAGTCTACTACGGTACTATTCGGGTTGACGAATGCGCCATCTGTATTCATGAGCTTGATGAACAGAATCTTTCGTACATATCTGGATGGATTTGTACTGGTATTCCTTGATGATATATTGATCTATTCTAGGACCATAGAGGATCATGAGGAGCATTTGAGGAAGGTATTGTAGTGTTTGAGAGATAATCATTTGTACGCTAACCTATCCAAATGTGAGTTCTTTAAGATTGAGGTCAAGTACCTTGGACATGTGATTACAAGAGAGGGTGTTGTAGCAGATCCTGGAAAGATCCAAGTGATCAGTGATTGGTTCGCGTTGACTAATGTGGCAGAGATACATAGCTTCATGGGTTTAGCAGGGTACTACAAACGTTTTGTTGAGGGCTTTTCAAGAATAGGGCATTGTATCACTTCTCTTCAGAGGAAAGGGAAGAAGTTTGTTTGGTCAGAACAGTGTTAGTCAACATTCTAGACACTAAAGGAGAAGTTGACTAGTGCACCGATTTTTGTGATACCTGATCCTACTGGAGATTTTGTTGTCTGTACTGATGCATCTTTGGAGGGATTAGGAGCAGTCTTGATGTAGGATGGTTAAATGATTGTGTACGAATCGCGAAAACTCAAGGATCATGAATTGAATTACCCTACACACGATCTTGAGTTGGTAGTGGTAGTACATGCCTTGACGAGATGGAGACATTTCTTGTTGGGACACAGATTTGAGTTGCACAGTGACCATCAGAGTCTATAGTTCATCTTCACGCAGCCTAATCTTAATGCTAGGCAGAGGCAATGGATAGAAATCCTTTGTGAGTATGACTTCAAGGTGAAGTACATCTAGGGGAAGGAGAACATATTTTCTGATGCTCTTAGCAGGTAGAGACATGAGTTGTCTGAGTTGAATCTTGGTGTGGATTTGAGGAGTCAGATTCTTTCAACACTTCCTATAGACAGTTGGTACCAGGAGGTGAGATCGGAGATAGAGTCGGGCAAGGTTCTAGAAGGCAGATTCTTAGATTATTCTCTAGATTCAGATGGTTTTTTGAGGCACATGGGATGCATTTATGTTCCATTATTTGGAGATCTGCGTACCTTAGTTTTGACAAAGGCACATGAGGCACCTTATTCAGCTCATCTAGGAGTGAAGAAGATGCATGCCGATTTGCGACAACTTTATTTTTGGGTAGGTATGAAGTGAGATATTGCTGACTTTGTGTCAAGGTGTTTGGAGTGTTAGTGAGTGAAGGTTGAACACCAACATCCGGAAGGGCTTCTATAGCCACATTTGGTGCCAGAGTGGAAATGGGATATAATCTCATTGGATTTCATTATTGGTTTACCCAAATTTTTGTGACGACACGATGCTATTATGGTGACAGTGGATAGGTTGACGAAGGTAGCACACTTCTTGTCTATTCATTCATCCTATAATGCTTCATTTTTTGCTAGAGTGTTCATGGGAGATATTGTGAGGTTGCACAATATTCCTCATTGGATCATTTATGACAAGGATCCTATGTTCACCTCAGCTCTTTGGACATCATTACAACATGCTATAGGAACATAGTTGAACTTTAGTTTAGTGTATCATCCTGAGACAAATGGACAAATCGAGAGGGTCAACCAAATCCTCGAGGATATGTTGCGCATGTATGTGATGGACCAGTAGACACGATGGGAGGATTATCTCCATTTAGTGGAGTTTTCTTATAACAACAACTATTAGAGTTTGATTGGTATGCCTCCTTTCTAGGCATTGTATGGGCGTCCATGTCAGACTCCTTTGAGTTGGGATCAGTTAGAGGAAAGAGTTATTTTGGGTACGGATATGCTTCAGGATATGGAGTAGCAGGTGATTCGAATCAAGGAACATTTGGTTGCAACACAGGATAGGCAGAAGAAGTATGCAAATGTGCATTGGGTGGATCGTTAGTTTGTAGTAGGTGACCGAGTCTTTTTGCAAGTGCGTCCGCGAAAGAGTCCAATCTGATATGGAAAGGGCTCCAAGCTCGCACCTCGCTTTGTCGGGCCTTTTGAGATTCTTGAGAAGGTTGGTCCAATTGCTTACTGACTTGCTTTGCCACCCAATCTCTTGCGTATTCACAACGTGTTTCATATTTCAGTTCTCATGCCTTATCATCCAGACATATCTCATGTACTTGATTGGAATTCTTTGCAAGTAGAGGAAAGACAGTTGGATTTGGAGCTTGTGGCCATCACACAACATAGGAGACTCACCCTCAAGGGTCAAGATATAGAGCAGGTCAGGGTCCAGTGGGATCCTAGAGATGATACTTCAGCTACTTGGGAGGATGCAACCAGGATGAGGGAGCTCTATCCCTATTTTTTCCCAGGCTTCTAGGAGTAAGCTTGATCCTAGGGGGAGAATGTAGCACCCCTCCAGTTTGCTATGTTGTTAGACAATGTGTTTATTTTGCAAACTCAAATATTTGTTATTGTTTTATGATCATTGGTTTTAGAGCGATGTGGATGCTATACTTTGATGAGATGATGCACTATATGGATGTTATGTTTTATGTTATGCTTTTGATTAGCATAGTTGTTAATATTGATATATGTTTATCTATTGATTAATGATGCTTTAATTTCATCAGTCTTGATGTGACTATATTGGTGAAGGGGATGAGATTACATCACTCGCATACGAGCGCCCTGTGGTTCTACGATTTCTCTTCATGGTGTGGCTGTTATGTTTTATCCATGTACAACATTTGTCTTGCTTGTAGGATTGTAGGTATAGTACATCATCTCCACTTGGCTTTATAGGTCTAAGCGTGTCCACTTTCCCAACGGTTATGTTGATAGGGAGATAGTAACAGAGTGGCCTTGTCAAACCACAAATCCTGTCATAGTGTGTCATTAGTTTGTGTCTTGTTGTTGTTGAGTCATGTCATCTTTGATGTTTTGATAATTTATTATTGGTGGAAATTATATGTGAAAATTAATGTTTAGGTGGTTGTAAATGTTAATTTATGTATTTTAGATTAAAATTGTCATTTAATTTAATTAATTTTATTTTATTCAATTGGTAAGGTAATTTAATTTATTGATTAAATTTATCTTATTAAATGGATAAATTATTTAATTAAATTAAAGTTGATTAAATAAAATAAATAATTAAAGTTGTTTTGTAAAGTGCATAGATTAAGTTATTTAAATTTATTTGAAAATTAAATTATGTTTTAAATTATTTAAAAGAAAAAATAAATTTTGAATGCATAAGAGGTAATAACTATGGTGGTTGAAAGAGATATTTTGAAATTTTGACTAAGTGTTGAAAAAGTAATGGGAGGATATTTTGTTTTTGGAAAATTTGGGTTGTTAAAATGAAGAAAGATTTGGCTCTGTAATTTCACATTGGGTCTGGAAGTGGAGATTTTGGAAGAGGTTCTAGAAGATTGGATTTTGCAGGGAAGCTCAACTTCAAATTTTATTTTTTTAGACTTCAAAAAATAGGGTCTTTATTGCTTTATTGTTTAGAAATTTTGATTTTAAATTTTGAAAGGATTGCTGTGAATTTTTGAAAACCTCTGTAGAAAAAAAAAAAAAAAAAAAGAAAAATTCTTAGATCTTCTATAGGAAATTATAAAAATCTTATATCTCTGTAGAGAATCAATTTGTGACAATAGAAAATTCAAATGAAAATATCAAATGATTTTGCAAACCTCTGTAGAAATGAGATTGAAAACCTTGTTAAATTTGAGAAAATTGTGGTTCTCTGTAAAATCCTTTGAAAATTGAAATCCCCTATTTAAAATTGTAAATCCCCTTCTGTAGAATATTTTTGGTGAAAATTAGTCCTTTTGGACAATTGTTCTGATATATTTGCAAATATATATAAATATGCATGCATAGATTTGATTTACAGTAAAGAAATTTGATTTATTTTTTTAGAAAATTCACCATACAATGAAACTGGAAAGCTTTTGATAAAAAAAAAAATTAATGTTAAATTTAGGGATGCTGGTGGAGCTACACCAACAGTCGCCCCCATTATGGGAGGCGCTGGCTGTGGAGGCAATGCCCAACGATGCCCCCATAGGCAACGACCCCCATAAGGGGGAGGCTGTGTAGTAGCCACCCAACAGCAGGGTTTGACCCTACGTCCCCTGCCTAGGCATATGTATTATTTTTAAAATGTTTTTTTTAATATATATATTATATATAATATATATATATAGGGTTAGGGCCCTAGTTCAGTTGGCTAAATCTTTCCTATTGCAAGAGGTTGGTTACGAGGTCTAGTCTCCCCCACCCTCGTGGTACCAGAGGGCATGTCGCGCCAATGCCGCTAGTCACGTTAAAAAGTTTACCAACCACATGCAATTTATAGGGGGTTGTGCTACCCGATTCCTGCAGTCTAAAATATATATATATATATATATATATATATATATATATGTTTTAAATTTTATAAATATATGTATATATATTTTATATATTTTTTTAATATTTAATATATTATATATATGTATATATTTTTTTAATATTTAATTATCAAATTATTGGATTATATTTAAATGATTTGGGAATTTAAATTGATTTTATATATATATTTAAATAATAATTATATATATATATAATTGTATATACATAAAGTATATAATTATTATATATATATATATATGTTTAATATATATTTATATTTAAATATAATTATCTTAAGATTGTTTTATTATAAAAGTTGCAAATATTTATTTTATAATAAAATGATTTTCTTTTTAAAAAAAAAAAAAAAATCATTTTTATCATTAGTGAAATTGAGAAAATTGAAGTCAAACTTTGAGTCTTAGTTTCTTTTTTTTTTAATTTATAATGGAATTATAAATTATTCTAATTGATTACATGTAATGTGTTATTGCTTTACTTGGATTTAGGAAATTCTAAAGTTAGATTATTAATTTTCCTAAATTGCTTTCTAGTTATGTTATCTCTCATTCTTGTTGTTGGGAAATTTGAGTTATTTGTTTAAGTAAGACTTCAAGATGTGTTATATTGATATGATGTTTTGTCTCATGTGATTTGTTATTGTTTAACTTGGGTAGTGCACAAGACTTGTTTCAGTTGGACTTGGTTATGTGAACAGGTTGTGTCATATAATTATTGTTTAGTTGGTAAATGTAACTAGTTATGTGCACTTGGTTTACCCCATGTTAGTGGGTTAGTTCCTTAGGTTGTTAATAGGGGAGTGGCTTTTCATGGGGGCCAACACACAAAGTGGTGTCTGGGTAACTCATGAAGAGTTAGATTAATCAGTGATAACTTAATAAATATGTTAAGGGAAAAGGGTAGTTTAAACACTTAACTTTTGTTAATGCCTTGTTCATGGACTCAAGGGCTAGTAAAGACTTGGGATGAAATGAGAAGGCCTGGAATGGCAAGATCGGTATCTTGTCTCTATGAGAGATTATTGATTCTGCATTGGATTGCATGTGGGATCGGGTTTCGTAAGAGGTCACCAGGGTAACCCAAGATGGGGGATGGAGCCTAGGAAGATTCGCTAGGGTAACCCATGCAACTTTGTGATGACACTCCTCCTATGACAACCATTAGTCAGTTTGTTGTATTGTGTAGTTGATCATTGTTATCTAGAAGCATTGTAACCATCATGTTAATATTGTACTTATGTAGTTTAGTATTGTTTTTGCCTATGTCTAGAGGTTGTAAATTTTTCCTAGGAAGCTCTTTTACTATCTCCTAGCACAGGGGGTGAGCCTTCAGGTACCACTTGGTTGGGTGGAATGTGCACCTTACACCGTTGGGTCCCTAGTTCTTGTTCATGATAGTGGGTACTTCCTGATTGGAGAACTCGTGTGTACCAGTGGATTTGTAATTCTTTCATGTTCTCACTTGTATCTGTTGGATACCTTGTAATTGTATCATTCCTCAATTGTATTTAAGGAGAACCTTTGTAATTTTCATTTGTAACACTTTTGTATAAACTATCTCATTTGGAAATGAGAATTTTAATTGTAATATTAAATAAATGCAATGTGTGAATGGATCATTATTGGACTTTATATCTTAAGTGATGTACTTTAATGTTTTGGATGTATGATCTTTAATTCATGAGTAATAAATATAAGTTATGTTCAGTAACTTTTGTTAGTAATGGGTATTGTAAGTAAGCATCATCATGTACCTTAGAGAATGTATGTGTTAGTGTAGTTTACTTTACTTGTTTAATTACAATTTTAAAAAAAAACATTGTTCACTTTCATTATGTGTGTGTCATTCTCTAGGGTTTCGTGGCGAGCATTACACATGGTATCAAAGCCCAAATTTAAACACTGGGTGCTCTGGGATAATGTTGAACCCATTAAGTTGTTAGTTGTGTAGGATTTAAGTTTGCATGCCTTGTCTTATGTCATGGTGTGTATCTGTGCAGGATCATGCCACCTAAGTGATGTCATGGTAGAGGTCATGGCCATGTAGGCGGTCACAGAGGTAATAAAAAAAATTCACCTCCCATTGTTCCCCATGACTTAGATCATGAAGAGAAATAGGCTTCCCAAAATGTACCTGAGGTTAGTGATCAGAATCCAGGTCCACTAGGGATCGGGGATGCTCAATTGCGTTGTTTATTAGAGGAGACACTAGCTCGTCTGGGTTCGAGGCAGGATAGAGATCATGATATTATGGGGGAGAGAGAGGTTCCCGCACAGTCAAAGGTAGTCATGGCCACACATATGAGAGACCTTCTTAGAGATCATCCACCTACATTTGATGGTTTGGGTAGTGGATCAGAGTCCAAGATGTGGCTGATAGATCTGAATTGGTGTTTTTCTATGCACCCTTATAGTAGCAACACCAAAGCTAGATGTGTGATCATGCACCTGACATATTTTGCATCTACCTAGTGGAGGTTGGAGGAGCAAAAGCTCCATATTGACACTAATCCAAATTATCTTTCACCTACAACAAAACTATTAGACAATGATTGGGGGTCATTATATTTTACACCTTGATTCAAAGGGGAGTCTAAAATATTGCCATCAAGATCCAAAGATTCAAATAAAAATGATCCATCTTCAAATACAGTTTTTGGGTATTATTAGGGTTCATTAGATTTTACACCCTCCTTTATGGTAGAGTATAAAATGTCACAATATAAACCAAAACATTCTTATGTTTCATTTTCTCAACTTGGTTCTACATCAGCAACATCACCCCATGTTGGTTATTGGGGCTCTTCAACTCACGTTCCTCATAAGAGGAAGATTCTTAACTTTAAAAACCTTAACAAAGGATTTTCATGCTCGGGAAGAAGCCAATATTTCTCAAAAGCATGTATATAAAATCTCTTCATCTGAGTTGGAAGCATGTTATGGTCTTGGTTACAAAATTCTTTCTAAAAACAGATGTAATTAAAACATTAAACAAAGTAAGAATCAAGTGAAGTCTATACTATACAATTCTAAGCAGGGTCTAGGTTTCCAACCTTCATCTACATCTTCATCTAATGCTTTATCATCTATTGTATGTATGAAATCTTGTGATAAGAAAGAAAGATTATCTTCATAAGAGAAATAAATTTCCCCTACTATTGATCAAGAGAAAATCTTGTCAAGGATTCACAAATCCCACCTAATTACTCTCCATCCAAGAACATGAAATAAAGTCTACAAAAAAGGATCATTTTGTGCATATCATCGCATGCACAGTCATTCTACTAATGAGTTTCAGGACTTGAGTAATAAAATAAACAAATTAAGGATATTGGTACTCTTCCATGTGTTGATTCACCTAATTCCTCTAATCAATAATGATCTTCATCCTATCGTGTTACTCATCACTATGTGGCATTTGTAGCTTTATGTGTTTTTATCATTTCCATTCATGGTGGTAATCTTAAGTGAAACCATAGTTTTCATGGTAGCAACATGATAGTCCTTGGTGCGATTGTCCTTATCTCAATGCTTGGGGGGAAAGGATAACTAGTTTTGGGAGGCATGCATTATTTTTAAGGATCCCCCATTCCTCTCTTTCTCCTTAAAATATCAACATAGCAAGTATGTTGGAATCTTAAGCGGGGGCATATATTCCCCCTATCCATTTCATCTTGTGAGATTTGACCTATTGACATACCCCCTTTGGTAGTGGTGTTGTTTGTAATTCCCCCTAAAGCGTGGTTATCAATTCATCCCTCAATATGTTAAACTTTATTCACCCCCTAAGGTGAGTCTTGTTGCACCCCCTGAGGTGAGTTTTTTTGCACCCCCTAAGATGTGTTTTATGTGCTTCTTGAAGTATTTTTTTGCAAGATTATTCATGGATCCAACATAATGGAGATTGTTGGGTGATAAATTGAGCACCCCTTTTAACATGGCCACCTAGAATAACACAAATTTCTTTCCAATAGAGCCATGTGTTTCATAAGTGATTTTACATCTTTGTGAGAGTGTCATTTTGTTAGACAACATATTTGATGGATGACTTTTGATATTTGAGACAATTTAAGACTGACGTCTCTTTGCCTTACCAACTCAAATCTCTTAGTACTAACCTTGTGTTTTTTGTGTCTTTTGTGTGTCTTCTTCATGTTTACATCATGTTTTTTTTTCATTTTGTTGTCATTTTTATGTTCCATCATGTCATTTGTTTTCATTGTGTATGCTCCATTTTTCTAACATGTATGTTTTTGTATGTAATCTTGCTACATATCATACATGTTTGTTCCTTTGTGCTTATATTGGTTTTCCTTGGGATCTTGGATCTTGGGGGCTTGTGTACTCCCCCTTGATCCTTAGTTATCCTATCTCTTCAACATTTGTACAATTGGACCCCTCTTGACATATATTTTCTACTTTAGTGTGATTCTAAGTGTAAGTTCATACTCTCACTAAAGTGGGGGCTAAATGTAGTGTCATAAATTGTCACCCTTGACAATTTCACTCTATGTTTTTCCCCCTTAATTTATTAGACCTAATTAAGCTTCTAATTTCTAAAATTATGCATTCCATAGATTAATTTAAAATAGTTTTTGAAAATTTTCAAGCATAAAACAAATTTTCTTATTTAATACTTTATACCTGACACTTTAAACCCCTCAAAATAGGGATGAGACATTGGTACCTAGGGTTTCTATGTCCCCCTATTTTGGTTCAAAATTCAAATAGTTTAGTGTTAGAATTTTATTATTTAAAGTTTGAATGTCTAAAGTGAACCATCAAGATTTAATTTTCATGAAATTAGACTAAATGCCTATAAATACCTATTTATTACATCATTTGAACATTAAGTGGAAATTTTGAGAATCAAGAGCAAGTATTTTGATTAAGAGCATTATTCAGCAAGTCAAGAGCAACCATTAAAGATTTATTGCATCAATTCAAGGTCCAACATCATGTCAAGGTGTATGTGAGTTCATATTAATGTTGTCATTATTTTGTGAAGGTTAATTATCCTTGTTGTAGGTCTCCAAAGAAATAATTCATTCAAGCAAATCAAGAAACAAAGATCCAAGACCTTAAATTGATGTGCATGACTTCAATCCTTGAGGGGTGGTGAGTTGCAACACTTTGTGATCTTATCATTCCTTTCTTTTATTATTCATTTATTGTTCAACATTTAGAATATTGAGAGGGGGGTGAATCAATATTTTATTAAACTTTTGAACAAAACTTATCTTATCACCAAAACATATTAACAGAAATAAAGAATGAAAGCATGAATCATCCACAAAGTCACATAACACATGAACACTAGGATTGTTATGTGGAAAACCCAAAATGGGAAAAATCGCAGTAAGGATTAGCTCACAATATATTATATCCAGATATAGTATATTAGAGGGGCTCACTGCCAGGACACACTATCCGTATAAGGCTCGTAGCCAGAGTTAAATACAATACAAAAGTGGATCACTACCAATGTATGATTGATACAAATTGCACCTTTCTTGTGTTTTATTTCAGTTCCTTTGAAGCTCTAAATAAAAAAGTATTGCTCTGCTTAGCAGTTACTCAACAACTCTACTCTTATTATGATAGCTCACCTCTAAATTTGCAACTTTGCATCATATGAAACCATTTACACCAGATGTATCACTTATACCCCCTTCTATCTACTCAACTCAAAAATTTCTCATATATATATTCTCAATTACATTCACATACATCAATTAGGTCAGCCTTGGTGGAACCCCTAAAAATTTTGTGTTCCACTGATAATTAATGAAAAATTTGGCTTCCTTTTCTAGTCTGAGATGTGTCTGAGGCTTAGGCTTTTCTTTTTATCCTCTATTCTAGGGTTTTGTTTATGCCCTAAAACCTTTTGAAAGATCCTAAGTGTTGAAACCCTTGTATGCATTCTAATTTGCAATTGATTGGTACTAGTCATTTCCTAGTTCCTCAAGGTATAACTAAGGCCATCAAATTTGTTTATTTACTGGCCCCTTATGCCTAGATCACTAATCACTACCCATTGAATTATTTTTAAAAAATTTCAAATGTTATGCAGGTTTGAAGTCTTTTAAATATTTTCCATTTTATCCTAAGTCTAGATTTGTGAAATGCTTAAGTCCTCTTACCTTGGTAAACCTTGCGAATGACCCCCTTTTAAGTCACAAGTATATGAACATGCCTTATAAAACCTTTAAGCAGTGGCCGTCGGGTCCCACTAAGTGCATCCTATCTATTGCCTACTTTCCCGCAGGAATAAAATAATCGATTAAAAGAACCAGAGGGATAATGGGAAGGTGACACTTGTCCTTCCTTTTGGTGGGTCCTACCAACAATCCAAGGTATCAACAATAAAGGGTTATGAAATTGATGGCTTTGATGCATTCTAATGGATCAATCTTGACTGTTGCCTACTAGCCCGTGCGAGACCCACTATTAGATCGCAGCTCCTAGATGGATAGCGAGAAAGTAGCACATGGCATTATCACCACCACCAAGAGGACTATGGAGGGCATTAAATATTTTATGAAATATTTCTTTGAAACTATGGAAGTGGTAAAGAATGTGCTAGTAAAGTGACTTTATGAGCACACGCATAATTGATCCTTGAGATGTTTTAATCTTTATTGTTCATCACCAAAGGAAGATTAATAGCCCAAGTGTTGGCCTATGAATTAAAGGGAACACATTTTGAAGGTCACTGGGTCAATATGGGTTGTTTCCCACTAGCCCGCAATCGTAGATCTAAACCCTGCAAATTCTAGAGGGCTAGCGAGTTGCTGACATGTGGATCCTCTAGTGACTTGTAAAGCATGGTGGGGTAACAAAGCCAATAAAAAGGATGCACACATGGTGAGAAATGGACTGAGTGGATGTTGAGTCAACAAAAACCAAAATGTTCAAACTTTGTTGACTTTATGTGAGCCACATGCCAATCCACATCAAGATGAGATCAATGGTAGGAATTCAATCCACATGTCCTAATTGAGAGTTTATTTTCCATAAAAGCTTGCTTTAAATCTTGTTGTTGATTACAAAAGCATTTCCAAGGAGTTCGAAGCTGTTGTAGAGCATTTCAAGCATTTGGAATTTTCAAATTAGGGCTTTCTATGATTTGAATAGTAAGTAAAATTCACATCTCTTGAGCTTGAAATTAGCCTAAGTTTTCATTCAATTGTAGTTTTTGTTATCTAAGTTCCAAGTAGGGCTTCTTTTAAGGTTTGATGTTCATTGAGTTTGCTACAAAATTTAAGAATTTTGTTAATCGTTGCATCAAGTTCACCCTGAAACGTAAGAGCCCTAGTCTAAACCTATCAAGACTAGGTCAAAGTTATTATTAGAAATGGAACCAAAAGTCCAATCCTCTGGTTCTAAGCCAAAAGTAAGACCCTTGTTCAAAGACCTACTTGACCAACTACCACCCTCAACCATTGAGAAACAGTTAGGGAAATCCATGTTTCATGTCCCTGGGGTTAAAGAGGGCATTGTCGACAGACAATGTGCAATCAAAGATGCTACATTTCCATACACTGGGTAGACTCTCTTCCAAGGCTAGTTTGGTAACAAAAATTCCAAAAATCAAATCTAAAATCCCTAGAGATTAGATATGGCTAAGTTGGTTGTTCCTAATATGTATATGGACATTGACCTTCTCAAGGTCATTGCTACGAATTATGACCCTCTTGTTAGGGTATTCAGAACTCACTCTGGGGAGGATATGGTTTGGGTCATAAGGGAGGAAATTGTAGAAGTTTTAAAATTGAACAAATGGAATAGAGACATTGTCAATATTAATGAAAAGAAGTTGAGGGAATATTTTGAGAAAGTGATACAAACCTTTAGTGTGAGGCCTCACCCTTTGTTGAGCATTTCTTTCATATATTATAATGGAGGTCATTTAATAAAATCTTAGGATTATCATATTTAGATGTGTAACCTTTTTTTATTAGGCCATGCTTTGATTCGTTTAATTGACTTTTGGTTTCAATTAGTTTGTGTGTTATCTATGCAGTTTTTATACTGCCAATTTCTATTTAACTATGTATGAAGAGGTACATACAAAACAATGTTATATGCTTGGGAACTGGTACAACATCACACTTGCTTATGTATCTATTGTAGATGTCACGAAGGGACATGTATAATGCATTTGGATTCACGTACATAAATTGCATTAAATCTTATCTTCATGACAAGGCCAACTTCAACCTTTTAATTATCATTGTATTTTAGTCATGAAGTTCTTGTATATAATTCAACCTTGTTATCATTCGATATGTTTTTGAAGAATAGCATTCTTTAAAGGTTTTAACTATTATTATATTCTAAACCAATTCAAATGGACCATCATTGTCCTATTGTGAAGCCTCCAAATTCGCCAACCATTCTTCTTGCCAAAATTCTAGTTTAATCCTATGTGTCACGACCTTCCTTGAATGTCTAATAAATTCAATTTATTAGTATTAACAAAGTAAATAATATTATTGAGGTAACAATATCAAGAAGGTTATAATTACGATTGATATATTAGAAACAAAATTCCTATTTTCTTATTATTACAACTTTATGGATGTTTATGTGTGCATCAATAATTCTCAACCTTTTTTAAAAATATATATATATATATTTTAAATGAGATTAATTTAAGATCCTGTTGAGGCACAACTATCTTTTAAGTAAATAAAATAAAATAAAATAAAAAATTCTATAGAAGTATACAATTTAATTATGTTATTTTCAAAATAAAATACCCCTTTAATTTTTAATTTAAATTCTATTATAACCTGATTTTTAATCAAACATATATTTTAAATATATTAGGGTTACACAATGAATGAAACTCTCAATCCTAGTAAGAAATATCTAATTAATGATGGAAAATTACCAATTTTGATATCTTCCTTTGGATGATAATAAAAATATGATGAATTACTAAATAAATAAAATCAATTCATATTTATATTGATTGGTATATTTTATTTTTTTTAAAAGGGAACAAAACCATTAATTATGTCTTCTTAATTATATTTTATTTGGAGAGGGTGGTGTTAGGTAGTGTCACCTAGATTCAAATTAAAAAGGGGGTGAACTCTTTATCATTTTACAATACCTTGAGATAGGTTGCCATGTGTGTAATTTGTGTTTATGTATTTCTTTCGAGGTTATATTGTTCTTCCACATGTGGTAGTGTCACATATGAATGTGTGCCACTGATCATGGTTTTGACACAATTCTACCTCTCTTGTTGTGTGTGGGGAGGGGGAGTTAGTTGTATATATAAACACCCAGGTAATCTTTTCAGAGTATTTTTTGTTATCTTGTTTGGATGATATGCAGATGTTGGCAGTGGCCTCTGCTACTATTCCAACCACCTTGTTACTCCAAAAGTGTTTCTTCTTTACAGCTTCACAGGTACATCTAACTTTCCTCTTATATCATGATTTATAAAATTTAATTCATTCACAATTTATTTTTCATTTCTTATGGCATGATTTCAGTACCGTATGGGATGAGCTTTGATTTCTCTTTAAGATTTGTACATACGAAAAAAATTGTAGGAATGTGCCTCATGGTAGTTACACAATGTTTCTTTTTTTTTCTGCCTCATCCCTTATACATTGGAAAATTGGATTACCTTCTGAAGTATGGTAAATATAGGTATTTATTGGAATGTACACCATGATAGTTTTGCTGCAAAAAAAAAAAATTCCCTTAACTTTTAAATTTTGGGAAATATAACCTTTGGTAGGATTTTTGTGAGCCAGTATTAGTGGGACTTTTCTTTCTTCTTTTAAATCCATTTTCTCTTTGATATATATATCTAAGGAACCTGTCTCCAGTATGAATTATGCAAACTTTTTAAACAAGGCTGAATATTTACTTAATTATTAATCTTTTCTTTTAAAATTAATTTTATTATAAATAGGTTGTTTTGCCTACCAAGAGTTAAAAACCAAAATAAAATTGTGTGTCCCTGTCGATCATCTTGCCTCTCAAATGGAACTATGTTCTACTTAATCTTAGAGATGCTAGAGAGCTTGTAGGGGCTCTGCACACTTTTCCTCTCCCAGAGCTCGCATTTTGGTGCAGGCATCAAATGTTGACAAGGTTATGGAATCTAGCCTTACACCTGTTAATTGCATTTGCTTGAAACTTCTAAAGCCCTTTCAATGGATCCAAATTTTGCATATCCTCCAGCTAATGCATTTCAAGAGACCGCAATTCTTTGAGGAATTCTGTGAGAGATATAAACCTTATGTTGAAACTTTTATGCCATGCAAAGAATGAAAACATGCACAATGGAAGTGTATGTAAGGAAGGAGACAGACACACAAGGAGACACAAATATTTGCAATATTCTATTTACTCAGAAAAAGATTACATACAAAAACTGTTTGCTTATGAAAATAGTCAGAGAAAATGCTCTGTACACATATACTATAGAAGCTGTGCGTTTTCTAGTGCACTGACGCTTCTGCGTTGCTGCTCCGTGTGGGATAGCTTCTGATGCACGGGTGCAAGGCTTACTAACTTCTGTTGCGGCAGATACTCCTGAACTTCACTGTTCAGATGCTCCTGAACATTCCTTCTTCTGCTATGTTCTGTTGAACATTCCCTCTTTCTGTCTCACCCAGAAAACTCTGTTTATGCTTACTTGCACAGAATGTGCATTAAATTCTTCTTTTGGCTTTTCAGCCAATACACAAAAAAAAAACTGCCGCACAAAATTTGAACTCACCTACCAATAATAAATTACTGCCAGAATGCAATTACTGGACAACAAGAATGTCAGACATGGCAAGGGGGAAAAAGATCTGAGTTGATTTCATTTGACAGTGCATTTAATGCATCTGTCCGTTGGCTGCTCAAGATTAATATTTCCAACACTCCCCCTTAATCTTGAGTCTTTCTGCTCTTCATCATTATTTGGAAACTTCCGGCGCAATACTTCTAGAGCAACTTTCAGAGCAAAGTTTCAGGCGCAAAAGTTCCTGCTCTTCAACACTCTGCGAAACTTCCGGCGCATCGCCATAAAAGTTTCGGAGCACTGGTGCAAAGTTTCTGGTGCAAACCTGTTCTTCAACACTCTATGAAACTTCTGGTGCATTGCCATAAAAGTTCTGGAGCACCGATGCAAAGTTTCTAGCTCAAGCCTTTTTGCCTTTGTTCTGCATTCTGGAACTGTCTGCTGAAGTTCTAGTGCACCTGTGCTTCTCTGTGTTTTCCAGAACTGAAGTTCTAACGCATTCCTGCACACCCAGCCTATATCTTAGGTGCTCAAAAGGTTCTTTTGACAAACCCTTTGTAAAAATATCTGAGAGCTACTACTCTGACTTGCAAAATGCCATTTTAATTTCATTATTCTCAACCAATTCTCTGATAAAATGATACCTAATTTCAATATGTTTGCTTCTTCCATGAAACACAGGATTTTTGGTCAAGGCTATTGATGAAACATTCTCACAGAAAATTACTATTCCATCCTCTTGTTCTTCTCTCAAATCTTCTAAGATCCTTCTTAGCCACACAGCTTGGCATGCTGCTGCATTCACTGCTATGTATTCTGCTTCGGCTGTGGATAAGGCAACAATCGATTGTTTCTTGGAAGCCCATGAAACTGCTCCTGAACCCAAGTGAAAAACATACCCGAATGTGCTCTTTCTATCATCCACATTTCCTGCCCAATCACTGTTAGTGTACCCAACCAACTAAAACTCATTAGAAGTGGTATACATTATGCCATAGTTTTTTGTGCCATTGACATACCTGAGAATCCTTTTACCTGCTTGCCAGTGTGTGTCCTTAGGTTGCTCCATGAACCTACAAATCAGGCTTACCGCATACATTAAATCTAGTCTTGTAGTTGTCAAGTACATGAGGCTTCCAACCATGCTCTTATAGAGGGTTGGGTTAACATTATTGCTGCTGTCCTCTTTACTCAACTTCAGACCTGTAGTTGTTAGGGTTGGGGCTGCTTTTCTATCCAACATCCTAAATCTTTTCAAGATTTGTTTGGCATAACTTGATTGTGAAATAAAGATGCCATTATCCAATTGTTGGACCTCTATGCCTATAAAATATCTTAAGAGTCCTAAATATGTCATTTCAAACTCTCTTTTCATGGCGTCTTTAAAATCAGTAATGGGGAAATCATCATCCCCAATAAATACTAAATCATCTACATATAAGACAATAATTAAAACCTTACCATTTGCTACCTTGATGTAAAGAGTGGGCTCACCATCGCTTTTGCTAAAGCCATTTCTCATCAAGTATGAGTCAATCCTATTGTACCATGCCCGTGGACCTTGTTTCAGCCCATAAAGAGCTTTCTTCAGCCTATATACCTTGTGTTCTTTACCTAGAACTTCATATCCAAAAGGTTGCTCCACATATACCTCTTCTTTTAAGACTCCATTGAGGAAGGCGGACTTCACATCCATTTGATAAACCTTCCACATGTGCTAGGCTGCAATTGCAATGATTGCCCGCACGGTCTCCATCCTTGCAACAGGGGAAAAAGTCTCAACACAATCTCTCCCAAACTGCTGTTTGTACCCCTTGACAACTAATCTTGTCTTATGTCTTTCTATTCTTCCTTCGGCATTACATTTGGTCTTGTAGACCCATTTGACACCAATAACTGATTTCCCTTTGGGTAAATCAATAAGCTCCCATGTCTTATTTCTTTCTGTTGCATCTATCTCCTCATCCATGGCCTCACACCATTTATGTTCTTTCACAGCCTCCTCAAAATAAATAGGATCACTATGAGAAAATAATGCAAAATTTACACTCTCATTAAAAGCTTCATCATACCTTTCACCTTGGTAGATCTCCCTTAGACTCTTAGTCTTTCTTGGCACTAGGGAGGCGAGAGTGGAATCTGAATTTCTGGAGCTGCTTGGCTGCTGGCCTGATGAAGAAGTCTGCTATTGTAGGTTTCCGGAGCAACTTTCCTATTGAAAGTTTCTGGAGCATCTTCCCTGCTGGAAGTTTTCGGAGCTCCTCTGCTGAGAATTTCTGGAGCTACTGCTGCTGTTTTCTGAACTGTCAGCTTCCTGTAGGTTTTCAGCGCATCTGCGCTCTGCAACTTCTTCATCCTTAAGGGGTATGGAGACAGAAATATCAGTATTACTGTCAACTTTTCTATCCCATGACTCATTTTCTAGGAACTCCACGTCCCTACTGATGATTACCTTCTTGGTGACCAGATTGTATAGCCGATAGGCTTTGGACTCTGTATAGTAGCCCAAGAAAATACACTTTTCATCCTTGTCATCCAATTTCTGCCTATTTTCTTTAGGCATGTGTGCATAGGCTACACACCCAAACACTCTCAAGTGCTCAACTGGCCACTTTTGTTTTGTCCATGCCTTTTGAGGGATTTTATTACAGACTGCCTTCAGTGGACTTCTATTTATCAGATAAATAGTTGTTGCTACAACCTCTCCCCAATATTCGATAGGGAGTCCCTTTGCTTTCATCATGCTCCTTGCCATCTCCACAATGGTCCTATTTTTCCTTTCAGCCACTCCATTTTACTGCGGAGTATAACTAGTTGTGAGCTCCTTCTTGATGCCATTTTTTCTGCAAAAATTTACAAATTGATTGGAGGTATACTCTCCTCCATGATCTGACCTTAGGACCTTAATAAAGTGTCCACTCTCCTTTTCAGCCTGGGCCTTAAATAATAAAAAACTTGTCAAATGCTTCAGACTTATGCTGCAAAAAATAGACCCATGTCCTACGGCTGTAATCATCTATAAAGGTCATAAAAAATCTGTTTTTGCCAAAAGACAGATTTTGCATAGGGCCTACCAAGTCAATGTGCACCAACCCCAATGGTGCTCTAGCCCTTGTAGAGTTGCCTAAATTAAAAGGCTGCTATGTTGCTTGCCCAAAATGCAAGCTTCACATCTAACATTAGGCTCTACGATTTTTGGCAAACCATCTATCATATTTTTCTTGGACAAAAGACTCAAACCAGAGTAACCTAAGTGTCCATACCTGAGGTGCCATAGCTTGGAGATATCTTGAATGGCTGCTTTGAAGGCTGATTATTGCAAGCCTTTTGACTATGCTGAGATTTGCATCTTGAGAGGAAACATTCAGTTTTGTGTCATTTGAACCATTGCTATAACTCTTTTGCTTCCATCTTTATCATAGATGATGCATTCTCCTTTCTCCATCAGCACTCTATACCCATTTTGGACCATCTATCTAATGCTCAAGAGGTTATGTTTCAATCCTGGGGCATAGAAGACATCATATATTTGTCTTTCATCACCATGCTTGGTTTGTAGGCATACCATGCCTTTGCCCATGACTGGAACCATCTCATTGTTCCCCATTTTTATTTCAGACTTCACACTGCTATCAATGGAGGCAAACAAGTCTTTGTTACCACTCATGTGGTTGCTGCAGCCACTGTCCAAGTACCAAACTTCAAAGCTACTCTGTTCTGCAAGGTTACATGCAATGAACTGTTGTGACTGTCTTTTATTTCCAGCCACATTTGAGTCAGCAACATGTGCATTCTGACTCCCTTGGTCACGTTGTTGCCTGCAATCACTTGCATAGTGACCATACCTTTAACAGTTGTAGCACTGCACATTTTTTTTATCCTTTTTCTGATAAGAACTGCTGTTCCTTTTTCCTCCTTGGGAGCTAGTTGCCCCCTCATGAGTGCTTGCTCGGGCTGAGCTTTCATCACCATCATTTCCACATCTAGAGTTTCCTCTACCACGTCTGGAGCCTTTTCTACCTCTCCCCCTTCCTCTTGCATTCGACTGAGCATTAAAAGCTTGCTCTTGGGAGGAGGTTGCAGACCTATTTAGGTGCTGCTCATGGGTTTGCAGAAAACCTATCAGCTCATCAACTGACAAAGTTGTGAGATCTTTTGCCTCTTCAATGGCAATCACCACCGAATCAAACTTTGTGGGAAGGCTTCTCAATATCTTCTCCACAATCTTCTATTCTTCCAAAGTTTCACCACTTATCATCAGCTGGTTAATCAAAGTGGCTACCCTTGTGTGAAAATCTATAATGGACTCGTTGTCCTTCATCTGCATGGTCTCAAACTCTCTCCGTTGCAGCTGGAGTTTTACAGATCTGACTTTCTCAGATCCTTTGCAGGTGGTTTGAAGTGTTTCCCATGCTTCTTTTGCATAAGTAGCTGCTGCTATTTAGGGAAAAATAGCCTCTGTCAAGGCTACCTCAATCAGACTGAGGGCTTTTGCATCATTCTTCCGTGTCTCCTTCAACTGGTTTTTTTGAGTATTGCTCAATGCTGTAAATGCAATTGGGTCAGTCACATCTGTGAACCCATTTGCAACTAACTCCCATTAATCATTTGCAATAAAAATGGTTTTCATTTTCTTTGCCCAAACATCATAATTTTTACCATCAAAAATAGGTGGATGCTGCCAACTCCTATTGTCTCCTCCAGCCATTTTGCTAAATGGGGGAAACTAAAAATACCCAGATAAGATCTAAGGCTTTCACAAATACCCAGAAACAAAGATTCTGTTTCTGCACACCTAGGACAAAGCTAAGGCTTTAAAAACTGACTGCCCAGTAAACCTATGGCTCTGATACCATGTTGAAACTTTTATGCCAGGCAAAGAATGAAAACATGCACAACGGAAGTGTATGTAAGGAAGGAGATAGACACACAAGGAGACATAAATATTTGCAATATTCTATTTACTTAGAAAAAGATTACATACAAAAACTGTTTGCTTATGAAAATAGTCAGAGCAAATGCTCTGTACACATATACTACAGAAGCTGTGTGTTTTCCAGTGCACTGACGCTTCTGCGCTGCTGCTCCGTGTGGGATAGCTTCCAACACACGGGCGCAAGGCTTACTGACTTCTGCTACAGCAGATACACCTGAACTTCACTGTTTAGATGCTCTTGAACATTCCTTCTTCTGCTATGTTTTGCTGAACATTCTCTCTTTCTGTCTCACCCAGAAAACTCTATTTCTGCTTACTTGCACAGAATGTGCATTAAATTCTTCTTTTGGCTTTTCATCCAATACACAAAAAAAAAAAACTACCGCACAAAATTTGAACTCACCTACCAGTAATAAATTACTGCCAGAATGCAATTACTGGACAGCAAGAATGTCAGACACGGAAGGGGGGAAAAAAATCTGAGTTGATTTTATCTGACAATGCATTTAATGCATCTGTCTGTTGGCTGCTCAAGATTAATATTTCCAACACCTTAAGCATTTATACTATACTAAGATTAACAAAACCACAAACTTAATAAATAGTTTCATCATTTACAAAGAATTGAACATTGAACAGAAAACTCAAAAACAAAAAAATAGCAGACTGTGATATTATTTATGTTCAACCATATTGTATTGAATTTATGTAATAATAAAACTATATTGAATGTATTACAATTAACTCCATATATGTAGAGTTTTGAGGAAACAATGAAAAGGTTGTAAGAAGCAAATAAAGCTAAGAAAAAAATATATATAGAGCAAAAATTATATCCATCAAACATGGAATATAAAAACTAATCTACCGCTAGGAATGAAACAACTGGCATATGGTTGCAGCTTTATTATGCTTTAAAGAAAAAAAACTAAAATAAAACTAAAGCTAAAGTAAAACTGCGTTGATCTTGCCTTCTTCCAAGATCATGCTTTCTTCAATTAGATCATGCTTTTCTTCATTCTGTTAGACAGTTCACATCCCTGTTCCTACCGCTTTTGGTTCCAACTCCTCCAAACTCTCTATTGCTGGTATTGACCTTTCACTTCTCCAATTTGGCGAGTTGCAGCCTGGAAATGAGGTTTCCACCCATAGTTTTAAAGTATGTTTATTAAAATGAAAATTACCATCAAAATTTGATAGTGAGCACATTTAGGTTTTATAATTACGACACTCTTACCCTACGAAATTAAATATATATCAACATACTTAATATATATAATGTATATTTTATGTTCCTCTTGTAATTCTCTACACCTTTAAATAAATATTTCTATTTCAGCTACTCTTATGCTAGTCTTTCTTTCCTGTTAATTGCTCTCAAGTAAAAATAATAATAATCATAATAATGCCTTAAAATTTCGTGGTGCCTTCACTTAGAAAATAAAATCATAGAATGCCTTAAAGTAAAATAATTTTAGTGTTGTTTTCATCTTGAGTTGGGCAGATTTTACTGAGGTGGTGGAAACATTTTCAAACTAGACTTTTAACTTTTAATAATTTGCTTAAATCCCACATGCATTAAATAAAACTTGAGTAAGTGTAAAAATATTATTTATTTTCTATATTATGTTGAGTTTTTAATTTAAATTCATTTATTTATTTATCTACTCCTAAAAACAGTTTCAGTTGAGCCAATTCCACCATTCCAGTAAAATACTGAGATTAAATGTCCAATTTATAGTTTTCAATACTATCCTTGCCAAGAAAATATAGAACACTTTTTAATTTTTAAATTTAGTTTATACATGTTACAGAGCTTGGTTAATGTGTTTTTTTTTATATAAAAGTAATCTAAGTGATAATTTTAGGTTTAACTTTTCAAATAAAAGTTTCAGCGTAAATTAGCATGCCCCTCTTTATCTTCATGAGAATAATGATCTTTAAGGAAAAAAAAAACTTTATAAGTCAAAAATATATATACCTAAAGAAAAGATTAAAAAAAAAAAATAGTGGGCCATGCATTAAATAAATACGAAAGTAAATAAGTAGTTTTATATATAGTTAAATGTGTTTTATTAGTTAATATTTTAAAAGAATGGGAGGGATTTTATATATATATATATGTAATATATTAATTTAATTTATATTTATGTTTTTATTCATATTTATATAAATATAAATTTATTTTAATTTATCAATGTTAAAATTAAATATGTTATTCAAAATAAAATTATTTTATATTTTGATAGAAAACTGTGAGTTGTGTTTTGTTTGTCTAAGGTGTAAAATAATAATAATAATAATAATAATAATAATAATAATAATTCATCTTTGTTTTATTAGGATTATTTAGCTTTAAGTTATTCTTTTATATCATTTAATTTCTCTAATGATAATGTATGAATCAAGTTTTTGGAAGATTATATTATGTTAATAGTGAATTCTAAGGGTAATTTTTAATTGTGAATATCATCTAGATATAATGAGGATAAAGTATATATTTAAATAAAACAAGTACCAAATGTATAATTTGTGTATAAGAGATGAGTTTTCTTAATCATTATTCAATAAATGAATCTAAAGATTGATTAAAAAAAATTAAGCTATTTGAATATCGATAATACTACTATTCAAACATAAATCCACCAAAATGGTGTTAAATAATTCTAATGTTTCTTGCTTCTATTCAAGCCAAGTTTAAATTGTTTCATTATCATACCTTGATAATTTGTTATAGGATTTATTAATTTTCCTAATAGCTTGCAAAAGGGATAAGAATAAATTTATTTACTCAATTCTATGATATTAAATGATTATACTATTAATGATGCTCTAATTATAGTTAGTCTTTTCAATGACTAGAATTTTTGGTGCAAAAGGTTAATAGTAATTTATTTTCTTCCAATATCATTTTAAAAGATTCAAGTGAATTCCAATAATCATTGCACAAATGATTTGAAGAAATAAGATAATTGTCTAATTTACTTGATGATATAAAGGCTATGTGATTGTCAAGTATTTTACATTAAATGATTTATAGGTGATTCCTTATTCTATGATAAATTGGATAATTCATCTAACATTTGAGTCAACAGGATGTGAATAATGTTATTATAGACTTTTACCGTACTACTAGTTTTATTACTTGTCTTATATATTAAGAACCTTATAGGGGATTCTCTCTTAGGATTTAATTTGCAAAGTAGGTGGCTAAAAAAAATTCACTAAGCATGTAAGGACTTGATTTCTCGAACCTACCTTCTCTCACTATGTACAATTTTATGTCTAAGTAAACATAGGAATTTTTGTAACAAACTCAAAGAAAATATCCTTAGAGTGTGTTGCCTAGTATATCTTTACCCAGGTCTTTATCCCCGGCTTCACCTAAGTGGGTGGCAGCCGTCTAAGAAACTGTCTAGGGTAATGTACCCTAGAAAGGGTTGTGTACCCATTTTTATGGTATATGATTTGTACATAATGTATGATACCCTTAAGTAGAGGATTGAATTTTAATGTATATTAGTGTTAGTGTGTTATGAGTATGATTGAGGTTGAGTCATCTGTAGAACCTAATGGTTAAACCCCGTGTGGGGGTGATTCAATGAGTTGGAGCAACTCAAGTTGTTGAACTACGATTCCTCTGTGAATTATATATGTAGGAAAGGCCGTCAGAGACGAGCCCCCAAGGAATTAGGTCAAACCCATATGACTATTTGTTTTTCTGAGTCGTGATTCTAGACTTGTCTTTTTCTCTTGATATTGTAAGCTAGTGTTGATTTGTATAGTTTGTCTTGGTGAACATGAGCTAACTACCATTGATCATATGTGTGTTCCAAGTCATGTAGACCTTGCAGGTACATGTATTGGGAGCAAGGAAACTTTGGTAAGATGGAATGTAAGAGGTATGTTAAGTTGACCTAAACTTTATTTTAAAAATAGTACACCAATTATATCCTTACTTCTAATTAGTGATATCATTGTTTATAGCCATATGTAATGGATTATGTTGTTATTGTCTTTTAAGCAAACAAAAAAAAAAAATATTTGCAAAATTAGTATAGTTGTTGTGGATTTGTTTAGAGAATAAAACTTTGGGCATGATATTTAGAGTCCCAGTATTGGCTCATTTTTTGGTATTAGCAAGAAAGGGAAAGGAAAGGATTGTATTGGGACCATCTAATAAGGAGCCCCTCCTTATCAAGTATTTTGTCAGCTATTTCTAGAAGACATTTTATTCCCTATGTCATATTTTGGGGTTTAATCCATCTTCTAGCATGTTGATTGCCCCAATGTATATGGCTACAAATATTCAACACCCCAATATCAATACTTTGTATGATTTTTCTACATAATTATCAGAAGAAATAAACAAGGGTTTAGTAACATTAAAGAATGGGGAGATTGTTGTAATATTTTAGTGGTATTCTCTATTTATGCACATGTTTTTATATAAGGGTGTAGATTATTTTGGCAAGGATATGGAATTGAAGAGAGTAGAGGGTGGTGTTATAATTCTAGTTCAATCATGGACTCCATTGTTAGAAGGCGTGAACATAATACCAATTTAGTGATTGCTACAAAAAAAATTTCCTCCAAGTTGAGAAGAGTTTTAATTGTGAATATGCCAAGGATTTCACCTGAACTACATGATTTCATAAGGCCGGTAGAAAGGATGCATGTGTTCAATATAACTCATAATTGGGGAGATGTGATCCCATATCAGGACTACATTGTTATCAAAGTATATGACACAAGGCTAACACCTCATGTACTCCCTAGGGATGTACTACTAAAAATTGGTTTCCTTGAGGTCATGTGGCAGCTGGGTAACGCTGATGTTTTCTTATTTGAGAAGAGAAAGGGAACGTTTTTCCCTACATATATAGTGTTCTCTATTTTTTTCATGGAAACCAATGGGTGGATAAATATTTGTGACTATCATCTCAAGCCTTATGAAATGAGAATTCGAGCATATAGGAGTTATGACCCTAAGGGATTTATAGTTTGGTCATTGGATAGGATCAAAGGAAGGTAGATTGTTCACACCTTCTTGTTCTCTGATGATTTTATCAAAAAAAAATTGACCTTAAGGTTCAAGAGGATAGAATGGGAAAATGGATTGTTTTTTAGAAGCTAGAGAAAGAAAAAAGGGTGAAAGACCCTGAATTTAAAGCCTTGTCTAATATTGATAATATTATTTTGAAAGTGGAAACTATTATACAAAATTTTGAGAAGGTTGTCACAAGTTTAAAAGAGGAAAGAGTGGTATAGGATAAGGGTAAAGTTGTAGTTTTTGAAGAGCATGATAAGGGGAAAGGCCCAATGGTGGAAGAGGGACCAACTCAATAGCTCCCCAAAAAGGTACACATATATGCAAGGAAGAAGAGCATAGTAAAGAAGCAGTTGGCACGTGCCACTCCTACATAATCAAAGGAGTCGAGGGAACCTTATCTATAGCAACAATTTCCACCACTATCACCACCCCATTCTTCAACCCTTGAAATAATTTAGATGGATTCCCCTCCAAGAGGACCATCTCCTCCAAAGGAGCCAACAATAAAGAAGTAGAGGATTGAACCATTTGACCTAGTTGATTACCTTGCTGAAGATTCATATGAGAAAATTGTTGTTACAGAGAATGAAATAAGGCAAGGAATTACATCTCTCCAAAGAGACATAATGTCACAGACTGTAAGTATCAGATTGAACAAGGCTGATTTAAGTGGGATTAATAGCTCAGATGATGTTACGATTAAAGCTTGTGAAAGTTTCATGGATTATGATGCATTTGTTAAAACACAAGAATTCCAAGAGTATGTATGGAGAGAAATGAATGATGAATATGTGATGGAAGTTGAGAAGGAAAGAAAGAGTCCTAAATTTCTTAAAAGAATTATAGAGGCTGAGGTCTAGAATGAAATGAGGATGAAGTATTTGAATACCACTTTAAAAGAAGGTATTTTTAAAAGAAGGTAGGGAACTTGTTAGGAGTGGTGTTTTGTTGCTACCAGAATAGGACTTGGCATCCACTATTGCATTTGATACAATAAGAAGACAGGATGCCCCCATATTTAACATTGAGGAGGAGGTTGCATTGGCCTTACAAGGATCAACTTTCAAATCCTAGTGGGACACACTTTCCATTTGGGTCTTGGCCCCAAGCACCAAGAAGCCAAAAGTTGTGAAACCAACTCCAGGAGTTAGGGGAGGGTTAATCGTCAAAAGAGTATCAAACACCTCAACCCTTGATGAAGCTACAATGAATTTCAATGTGGCTTAGTTCACTAAATCCACAATTGATTCCTTAACTAAAGAAAGATACAAATTTAGGACACAATACAATGACATGGTGGTAGAATATAATGTGAGCCAACAAAAAATTGTAGGAATGCAATTAAAAATGGCCCTATGGAAGGAGAAGTTCTATTCTATGCAACCAGACACATCACAAGCAAAAAAAATTCCTCCCCCTTCCCCATCAGAACATTTTTCATCTTCTCCAATTCTTTCACCACCTCCAATCCAAGATAAAGTTATGCCTCCTAATTCTGAGGGAGTGCCCATTGCACCATCAACTCTAGATACTTCAAATGCACCTCAACTAGAGGAGATCAACAAGGAGGATTTGATGGAAAAGTTAAAAGGTTATGAGGAGAGGTGTCTATGGCAAGATGAATTAATTCATGCGATCAATCTAAAAATTGTGTCTGTGGTGCTAGAGAACCTAAATAAAGGATTTGAGAGAAGATTGATCGACATTCATTCCAACTATTCTTTAATGTTTGATGCAATAAGAAATTTTGATAGGGACAAAGAAGTTGCCATTCCCTTGATGGATAAATGAGTCCCAAGAGCTCAAATATTGAGAGATATGGCCATTGGGTCAACACATGATGCTATTAAGCCCTCCCAAATCATCCCAACCCTTAAGTTTCTGAATGCAATAAAATATTATCAAGGATTGATTGAGCCCTTGGAGTTAAATATTAGGTAATCGGTAAAGAAGTTTGATGAGTGGAGCTTCATTCTACTTCTAGATATCTTGGATGAAAATGGTGAAGTTAAACCTTTACAAGAATGGGAGGACCAAGAAAGTAAAGTGATAGCCACTCAAGAAAAAATAATCTATGATGGAGTAGATGTGCACATGTTTCAAAATAGTATGGATAGGCTTACCCGCATAGGAATTTTCCATGAAGAGTTTTAGAAGGAAGCAAATCAGGTGGTGATCAAATACATCCCATACAAGAAAAAATGCAGATGATATTATGGCATTTGACTGGCCCTCTGAGGAAGAGTTTGAGCTATGTAAATCCAAATATGTTGACATCTTGGACATATAAGCTGCTACGGTTGAGAATGTTGATTGAGATTTTAGTTTTGTGTCTACAATAATGGAGGTTACAATTGGAGAAGTAAAATAAATGGCCTGGAACTAGTACAGATTAGTCCTTAGATATATCAGCATTCAGGTATTGTACACTCTTAAGTTCAAATTTAATGACATGGAATGCAAACATGGATCTGCTTTGGTGTTTTTTGCTTTCTTAATTTTGTGATCTACAATTTTTGGAGCACGTGGAACAAGTTCATTTATTGTGGAAGGAATAATTTGCACTGACTAAAGAGCCTTTTGGATGGGGGGAGAATCTTTGTCAACAAATGATAAATGGTTTTTGTCTTATGTGAACTTCTCCCTCATATTTTGGAAAATATAATTTCCTTTGAAGGTAAATGTGATTGTCAAATGAAAACATGACATGTGTAAAATTTGGCCCGAAGCTTGTTTTTCTCCCGTGTTCTTATAAAAGAGAATTCAAGGCCAATTGTAGAGGGTTACTAGCATATTGATCTTAGAGAAGCTTTGTAACCAGGTTTAGATAATAGAGAATTGAATTTTTTTTAGGTTCTAATAGTCTTTTGAGTCTTGTAATGGTGAATATGATAATAGTTCTGTCATATTTTGGAATACAATTGGCAAAATATTCAATGCTAGCATTCTCCATAGTATACTTTGCATAGATTTTGAATACAAAGAAATCAAAGGTTACTTTTATTCATCTTCTTGTCTTTCCTTGAATTTTTGTTCATTGTTATTATGTTTGTTCAAATAATGAGTTAAATATGTATTAACATGAATGAAGGTTTATGTGAATGTATGCATGAATAACTAAGTATTGTTGGTTAAAATTCAAGTATTAATGGTGTAAGGAATCATTGGTAGTTTTTACTATCACAGGAATAATGGTCTTACATGTTTTCAATTAAATGATTTAGAATTTTTCACCCTGGGATAAGGCACTAGTTATGTTATGTTACAATTTCCTAGATCTTTCATAGCTGCTACATTCAAATCAATTTCAATATTCATTTTCTGTGTGACTATATGTCGAGTTGAATTATAACATTTTCTCATGCTTAAGTATGATTTTTCCATGAAGATTAGCTAGATCTTTGAGGTATTTCATCTGTTAAGAATCTAAAGGAGAAATTATCTGTTAGAATTACAATGTATATGATAATTGGCACAAGGGTATCTAAAGATACATTGTAGGGATCACCCTCCCAAGTTTTCTAGAGCCCAAAGTGCAAAGTGAAAGCCTATAAGAAATATTTCACCTATTTGTTGGCCAATCCTTAAAGTTATTGACAATTGAATCTAGAAAATTCATAGATAACTGATGAGATTAAGTTTGGTTCATTAAAAATAACCAATAGATTGGTGACTTTGTTGAGGAAAAAGCTTTTCCAATGTCTCTAGGTCAAATTAGGTATAGTTAGAGTCAATGGATTTCCTTTTCCTTTGTTTTTTAAAGGACAAGCCATACAAATTATCATCATAAGTTACGTCTATTTCCTATGAGTCAAGTTCTAGGTCCCTTTTTCTATTTCATGTCAAGGTATGTTCAAAATTCTCTCTAAATTTACAAAAGCTTCTCATGAGTGATATAGTTTCATTTCCCCATCTAGTGGGTGGAGAATCTAAAGTCTCTTGTGCCAATGAAAATTCAAAATTTCTAAGAAAGAGAGAGAAGAATAATTGTAAGGATATATTTGAAGCCATGAGAGGAACTAGAAGCAATATGAAGAAGAATCGTGATCAAAAATTGGAATATGAACAACCACAGAGTAAGAAGTCATCGTGGATTGCAAAGAAAATTGAAGCAAGTAAGTATTCTAACAATCTTGATAATGCATCTAAAATTTTAAATGAAAACACTCCCAAAGAAATTTTTAAGTATGGTAGACCCTCTAATAATGAGGAAACTCTTGCCACAAATGAACCTCCTGTTACCACTAATCAACTTGATCATAATCCTTTAACATCAAAGGAATATGAATTGTGGAAATTCTAGGGTAAAGGATTGGAATCCCTAGTCAGAAGGGAAATTTTTGGGGGTAACTCTATCTTCAATGATAATAACTTCAATCCAAGGGGAAGATCGAGTAGTAGAACCTCACACCATTCTTCTGAAAGGGAACCATTGAATTTTACTTATTATACCCCAGAGCCTAGTGAGTCTGATGTTACTCTGGAAGATGAAGAAGATATAATTAAGGATATGGAAGCTCTAAGAGAAGAGGAGTTGAAACTTAATGAGCTAGGATTGAAACAAGTAAAAGAAAGAGATGAAAAAATAAACATTGCTATGATAGAAAGAGAATCCTTAAGAAACAAGGTGGGAAGGATGAGAGAAATGGTGAAAGAAGAATCAACTCCTAATGATCCCTCTGAACCTGTTGTTAGGAAAACCTTTGATCATCCTATAGTGACTATTCCTATGTGAACCACTGCTCTAAGCACATATACTAGTTATGTTGTAGCAACTCAAGTTTTAGGTCCCTATGCTACTGCTAATAAATCCTAGCCTATAGACAATGGAAAGAAACCTATGGGTCAGCCCAAGAGAGAAACCACAAATACAAACACAAATACCTCATCCACTAACACATCTACCAAAAATGAAAAGACTAAATCCATTCCATCAAATGCACCTCCTATTCTCAAAGTGTTAAGATTGCAATTAGCTAATGAAAATTTGCAACAAGGACTAAATAAGATGGAAATTCTTGCTGCAAATGCAAAAATAGAAAAGAAGATTGCATTTCTCAAAACATTCATTCTGGACCCAGGAGCTTCAATTTTTGGCCATTCTATCCTTGATCCCCAGTCACAAAACACTAAATCAAGTGGAAGTATCCCTAGTAGTAGTGGTGGTGGACGTCAAGGTAGTGGAGGTGGAGGAAGTAACAAAAATAAGAATACCAAATCTAGAGGATGGAATGGAAGTGGAAGTGGAAGTGGTGATGGTGGAGGAGGTGGAGATTGGAAAGGAAATAAATAGTCTAGTGATCAAGATGACAATGGAATTCATAATGGTCAAAGAGATCAGTTCACCAGAAGGCCTATGCAATTGGATAGATATAGACAGTTATGCTTTGTTGTGATACCTAGTTACCCAAACCAATTTCCCAACAATATCAGTGCTTCATTGGTTAGATTCTCTAGGAATAATGAAATAAGTGTTGAGGATCACTTAAGATCATTTGTCAATGTAATGGATGATTTTGAGATGGAGACTAAAGATCTTATGATGAAATTCTTTATGCAGTCACTTACTAAAGATTTCAGAGATTGGTATAGATCCTTTCCAACAGAAAGAATTGGGTCATGGGAGAAATTTAAGTGGATATTTAGAGAACAATATGGTGATAAGACTGATGCAAGGTTTTTTCTGAATGAATTCAATAATATCTCTAAAGGTTCAAATTAAATGGTTATTGATTTCAATACTAGATTTCAGAAGGTTATGAACATATTTCCTACTGACTTGAGGCTCAATGATAATGCATGCTTGGTCAATTAATACAATGCATTTGATTCAAAAAAGAGTTATCATCAGCGAGACAAAAATTCTCAAACATTGGGAGAGGCTTTCAATATTGTAGTATATATTGAAAATAATAAAAGAGCATCAATAAAGGTAGGAAGAAGAGATGATTTCAAGATATTGAAGAACCTAGAGAAAGAAGATAAGAGCTCTACAGAGAAGGGGTCTTCACTCAAGGAAAAGATATATAAGGTTGTAAGTTCAATGAAGGACATCAATTATAGACCTGCCAAGCAAGAGAAGGGACTAACAAATGACAAGCCTAATTTCCAAAGAAATGAGATACCTCCTAGGTTGAAAGATCATCCTTATAATACAAATTGGCATAATGGGAAGCCAATTCAGAATAATGAAAAGAATACACAAAGCAAAGTTCCATGTGATCCATTATAGAAGAAATTTGTAAACTTTTTTGATCAAACACCCTGATGTTTTGTTTGTCAGTTGCCACATGCTTCCCAAACATGTTCAGTAGAAAAACACTTTGAAGAAGAACAAAATGTATTCAATGATTATGAGCCACTTTAGGGAAATAGTGAGGAAATACATGTGCTTATGCATAGATATGATTTTTCTAAGGAAGAGTGTTCTTTATAAGAAGAGTCACATGAGTTTGATGTTGACAATCAAAGGAAAAAATCAGATGCGTATCATCAGCAGATTTTTCCTAATGAAGATGACAATGTTGAGCATAATTTTTGTGCTTTAGAAAAATATGAAATGAATGGATCTCTAAGAATACCCTTTGATGAGGAGTATCAAAGGATGACAATAGAATTAGTTGCACAAGCTAGAAATAATCATAATTGTAGGAATAGGATTGTGAATTGTGATCAAGGAAAGTCAAGTAGTATGTTCATCAAGGAGAAAAATGCAGAAAAGCAGGGAGCTAATGCAGATGGCAGAGAAGGGGAAATCAAAGCCAAGAAGAGTAAAGGACCTAAGATTTGGGATAAGAAAGATAACACAACCAAGAAAAATGATGAGACTGTTTCTCCCATTGTGAAAATAAAGACTCGAAAGTCAAATGTAGAGCAAGAAAAGAAACAAGAAAAGGAGATTGAAAAGAAATGTGAGCAACAAAAGGATAAAACAGAGGAAAAAAGTGTAGTTCCTTATGAACTGCCCAAATACAATCCTGTACACATGTTTTGGTTACTTTCCCAAGTTAAGGTGATAGTTCCATTAATGGAGATGATGAGAATTGAGGAACATAAACAAAAGGTAGTGCCCTTATCAATGGTGCTACTACAACCTATGATGATAAAAGGGTGTCTACTCAGCCTAAAGCGAGTGGAAATCAAGTAACTGAGGAAGAAGTGGAGGGAGCCATCAATGAAATCCATTAGATTTACTTGGGTAGTACTATCACAACTCTCCCAAGTAATATTTATTTGTTCTATGTGACTTTGATTGTTTATGGTAAGCTTCTTAAAAATTGTATGATTGATTCAAGAGCTTCCTCTAACATCATTCCGGTAGAGATTATGAAAGAAATGGGTTTGAAGATAAATTATTCCTATGGCAAATTTTATGCCATGGATTCAAGAGAAATCCCAATCATAGGGTTAATTAAGGATGTCTCATATAGACTAGATACTTTTCTAGACAAGGATTTTGTTATGATCATAGTTTTGGTGGATATCCCACCCAATTATGGTATGTTATTGTCAAGGAAGTGGAGTTCTTCCATGGGAGGTAGCAAGTAGTGTGACATGTATTTTTCCACATTTCCAATTGAAGGAAAAGATGTTAAGCTTGTGAGGGAGCCAAGAGCCCCACACATGATTGAATTTGTGGAACAAGAGGACAAAATTCACTTTGTGGATACCGGTATTGATAACTTTAGAGTTGAAGAGTTACAAGAAGAAGAAGAAAGAAAAACTGTGACCCTTGAAAAGGAAGTATTACAGCAAGAAAATAATGATAAATTGTGGAGCATGTGTTTTTATGGTTCTTTCTCAAAAGGAGTTGGTGTAAGGGTGATATGCATTTCTCCTAGTGGTAAAACTTTTAAGTTTTCATTTTCATTGTTATTTTCCTACACAAATAATGTAGTTGAATATGAAGCTTTGCTACTAGGATTAAGACTAGCTAAGAAACAAGGAATCACGAAGTCAAGAGTTATTGGATATTTAGAGCTTGTTGTTTCTATAGTTAGGTCAAGGTATCCATCAAAGAATAATAGTTTCAAACAATATAGGAATGTTGTTTGGGACCCAATAGATAAATTTAATGCTTTTGGTATTGACTAGTTGGATAGGAGCGAGAATTAGGTGGAAAATTTACTTGCCAATATCACACCCTGACTAGATGACATTACCTTTATAGGCATTTCAAATTTTGAAGTGAAAATCATACCTTTAGTCCCTAATAACCTACAGAACTGGTAGGTTTTTCATGATGCTAAGGAAATTTTGAGATTCTTGCAGTGTGTAGATGAGTGTGAAGGTCAATAAATTGACTTTGGAGCTTTTGTGGAGGAAGTGAATGGCAAAGAAATAGTGTTTGGGAATGAAATCATTCAATTGAAAAGTAATAAAATCCCAAAGGGGTTAGTTTCTTTGGAGAGGGTTTTTGATGGCCCTAATAGAAGCAATGCTAAGAAAACATCCACTCACAAGGAGGATTTGGAAGTAAATCTTGGTACATAAAATTCTCCTAAGAAAGTCTACGGTTCAAAGAAAATGAAACATTAGGTCAAATAAATTTTGATTGCTTTGTTAAGAATATACAAACATGTGTTTTCCTAGTCTTATGATGATTTAAAGGCCTACAAGGAAGACTTGTTTCAACATGAGATTCTTGTAATACTTGATGCTAAGCCTTTTAGGCAAAATAAAAGTCCAATCAATCCCACATTGGCACCTAATATGAAAGAAGAGTTGGTCAAGTTAAGAGAGGGCGGTATCATTAAACAAATTAGGCATTCTACATGGATGTCTAACTTAGTGCGAGTGAGAAAAAAATATGGTGATATACTTGGATTTGTGTGGACTTCAAGAATCTTAATATATCAACATTGAAAGAAAACTATCCATTAACCAACATGGAAGCTATGTTACAAAAGGTGACTAGCTATGAGCTTCTATCTATGATGGATGGTTTTTCTATGTATAATCAAGTGGTGGTTAAGGAGTCTGAGTAGTATAAGAATACATTACTACTCCTTGGGGAACTTGTATTTATGTTAGGATTCCTTTGTCCTAATAAATGTAGGTGCCACTTTTCAAAGGGCTATGTATGTGACCTTTTCTTATTTTATTGATATCTTCTTAGTAGTTTATCAAGATGATTTGATGGAAAATAGCAAGAAAGGAGAAGACCATTGTATGCACTTGGAGAAGGTATTCAAAAAGGAAATTGAATATGGCATATCTTTGAATCCCAAGAAATGTGTGTTTTAGGTGGAAGAAGAAAATGTGTTTTCCCATATTGTGTCAAAAGAAGGAATAAGAATTGATCCTGAAAGAGTGGTTGCAATATATAAAATCCCATAGCCAAATAATTTCAAAGGAATCCAATCATTCTTTGGTCAAATCAGTTTCTTAAGGAGGTTTGTGACTAACTCTGCAGAGATTACCTATCCTATTTCCAAGATTCTAAAGAAAGAAGAAAAGATAACTTGGAGTGAGGAGCCTAGTATGACATTTAAGAGTATCAAACAAGCCATAAAGGAGGCTCTAGTATTGAAGTCTCTATATTTTCGCAAGCCCATGCAAATTTTTTCCTTTGCATCATTTCATACAATTGTTGTTGTGTTGTTATAGAAAAATGAAGAGGGCTTTGAGCAACCCATTTCATTTTTCAACAAATCATTACAGGCCACATAACTCAAATATGATATGAAAGAGAAACATGCTTATGCACTAGTCAAAGTAGTGAAGAATTTTAGAACCTATTTAGTGGGAGATACAATCATTGGTTATGTTCCAAGTACTACAATGAAGGATATTTTCACTCAACAAGAAGTTACAGGTAGAAGGTGTAGGAGGATCAATAGGATCCAAGAGTTCAATATAGATGTCCAAATCATCAAGCTAGTCAGAGGATAAGGTTTAGCTAAGTTGGTGGCTAAAACCAACTTGGAATCCAACCAAATAAATTAGATAGAATGTGTAGATGTTGTACCTATATGTCACATGCAAACATGTGGTTGGTACAAGCAAATTATCCAATATCTACAGACTATGCAATTTCTCGACGATATGGAGGATAATGAATAAAGAGCACTGAAATTGCAAGCTATCAAGTATGTAATTATTGAAAATTAGCTCTGGTAGAGAATCCTAAAAGGAATATGACTCAAATTTGTTGATGGTAAGCAAGCATTGGAACTCCTAATAGAAATGCATAATGGATTATGTGGAGGCCATTACATGGCAAAGACAATTTCCCATAAAATTTTGAGAGTAGGATTTTGGTGGCCCATAGTGTTCAAAGATGCCCACAAGTTTGTAAAAACTTGTGATGCTTTCCAAAGGTTCTCAGGAAAGCTAAAAAATTTAGGAAATTTTCCACTTAGACCTATTTCATTCCAAGCCCCTTTTCAACAGTGGGGGTATTGACTTCATTGGTGAAATTTTTGAGAAATCTAGTGGGGGGCACTCTTAGATTCTTGTTGCCACTAATTATTTTACAAAGTGGGTAGAGGAAATCCCAAAAAATAAAGAAACAAGCAAAGATATGGTTGATTTCTTGATGAACAACATTTTGATTAGGTTTGGAGTATGTAAGAAGATTATCTCTGAAAACACCATGTGTTTCAGATCAGATGAGTTTATATATTTTTGTGATAAGCATGGAATCCAGATATCTTATTCTTCTCCATATCATCCACATGGAAATGGTCAAGAAGAATCAAGTAATAAGAGTATGATGAATATCATCAAAAGGGTGATTGAGAAAAATAAGAAAGAATGGGACTCAAAATTGAAGCTTGCACTTTGGGTAGATAGGGTTACTGTTAACAAAGCTACTGGACATTCACCATTTGGTCTGGTATATGGTTTGGATGCAAGGTTTCCTCATAAAAACTTTTTGAAGATGTACAATTTTTTTCAAGAGTATGATGAATACATTTGTGAAAAAATGCAACATAGGATTGGTGCTTTGATAGAGTTGGATGAAACAAGGAGAGAAGCTCATAATAAAAATGCTAAAATGTAGTTACAATTCAAACATTTGTATGAAAAAAAGGCTTCTCCAAGAAATTTTGAAGTAGGAAACATGGTGATGATTTGGAATGCTAGAGCTCAAGATAAGGGGAAACATGTAAAATTTTATGCATTGTGGTTGTGTCCTTATTTGGTATCAAACACACATGGTGAAGATTCCTACTATCTACAAAGTTTAATAGGAGAATTTCTTGAACTTCTAGTACATGGATAGTTCATGAAAGCATACTTCTTTTGAGGTATGTTTATTTTCCATGTACATTGTATTCTATGTATATTTTATATATTGGTCTGGTTTGGTGTGCTTTTTCTTTGGCTAGTTTGGTCTAACTTGTATGAGTTGTCCCTGGTTTTTGGTTCTCTACTTTGGTTTGCTCAACCTTGAGATTCTAATATCTCACTCTATTTTGGAAGAACAGATGTCCCCAACTAGAGCCACTAGTGGAAACCCTAAAAGTTTTGTGTTCCACTTATTAACGTAAAATTTGGTTGTGTTTTCTGGTTTGAGATGTGTCTCGAGGATTAAGGTTTTTGTTTTATTCTCTATTCTAGGGTTTTGTTTGTGCCCTAAAACCTTTTGAAAAATCTTAAGTGTTAAAACCCTTATATGAATTCTAATTTTTAGTTGACTAATGCTATTCAATTCCCATTTTCTCAAGTTATAACTAGGGCCATCAATTTTTTTTATCTACTAGCCCCTTATGCCTAGCTCACCAGTCGCTACCCGTTGAATTATTTTTAAATATTGTCAAATGTTATGTAGGTTTTAAGTCTTAAATATTTTCCCTCTTATCCTAAATCTAGATCAGTGAAATGCTTAAATCCTCTTACCTTGGTAAACCTTGCAAATGACCCCCTTTTAAGTCATAAGTAGATGCATGTGCCTTTAAAAATGTTTAAGTAGTGGTTGTTGAGTCCCACCAAGTGCACCCTATTGGTCACCCACTAGCCCACAAGAATAAAATAATTGGTTAAAAGAACAGGAGGGATAGCAATGGGTAACGCCTATCTTTCATTTTGTTGGGTCCTAACAACAATCCAACATATCGATAATGAAGGGCTATGAAATTGATGACTGTGATGCATTGTAATGGATCAATCTTGACCATTCCCCGCTAGCCTATAGGGGACCCGCTATCAGAGATCAGCTCTTGGAGGGATAGCGAGAAAGTGCCATGTGGCATCATTACCACTACCAAGAGGACTATGGAGGGCATTAAATTTTTTATGAAATATTTCTCAGCAACTATGGAAGTGGTAAAGAATGTACTACTAAAGTGACTTTTTGAGCATGTGCACAATTGATCCTCAAGATGTTTTAATCTTGATCATTAATCACTGAAGGAAGATTAATAGCATGAGCATTGGCCTATGAATTAAAGGACGCACATGTTGAAAATTGATGGGTCAATCTAATCTGTTGCTCATTACCCCATGACTGTAGATTTGAACCCTGCAGATTCTAAAGGGCTAGCAGGCTCCTGACACATGGATCCTCTGGGAGCTTGAAAAGCACAGTGGGGCCATGAATTGAGCAAAAAGGATACACATAGAAATAAATGGGCTAAGTGGATCTTGAGTTATCAAAAATAAAAATGTTCAAACTCTTTTGACCTCATCTGAGCCACATGCTAGTCCACATTAAGATGAGATCGATGGCAAGATTCAAAGTTTCTAAAAAGGACATCATTGAGTCATTTTGGTTCATGCAAGTGAGCAGTAATGATGGATTTGATGTTTTTCTACCTAATTGAGAGCTTTATTCACCATAAAATATTTATTTAAAGCTTATTGTTGATTACAAAAGCATTTCCAAGAATTTTAAAGCTATTGTAGAGCATATCCAACATTTGGCATTTTCAAAGTAGGGCTTTCTGGGATTGGAACCAATAATTAAAATTCACATCTCTTGAGCTTGAAATTACCCTAAGTTTTCATTCAATTGTAGTTGTTGTTATCAGAGTTCCAAATAGAGCTTCTTTTAAGTTTTGACTTCATTGAGTTTGCTACAAAATTTAAGAATTCTCTTAATCTTTGTGTCAATTTCATCCTAAAAAGTAAGATCCCTAGTCTAAACCTATCAAGCCTAGGTCCAATTTATTCATTAGAAATGGCACCTAAAGTCCAAGCCTATGGTTCTAAGCCAGAAGTAAGATCCTTGGTCCAAGACTTTATTGACCAACTGCCACCCTCAACCACTAAAAAACGGTTAGGGAAACCCACGTTTCATGGCCCTGGGGTTAAAGAGGAAATTTTTGATAGACAATGTACAATTAAAGATGCTACATTTCCATACACTAGGTGGAATCTCTTGCAAGGCTATTTTTGTAATAGAAATGCCAGCAATCCAATCTACAATCCCTGGAGATTGGATATGGCTAAGCTGGTTTTTCCTAATATGTATTCAGGCATTGACCTTCTCAAGGGCATTGCTACCAATTATGACCCTCTTGTTAGGGTATTCAAAACTCACTCTAGGTAGGATATGGTTTGGGTCACAAGGGAGGAAATTACAAAAGTTTTTAAACTGAACAAATGAAATAGAGACATGGTCGAGATTAATGAAAATAAGTTGATGGAAGAGTATGATAAAGTGAGACATACCTTTAGAGTCTCAGTACTAGCTCAATTTTTGGTATGAGTAGAAAAGGGAAAGGGTAGGATTGTATTGGGACCATCTAATAAGGACCACCTGATAAGGAGCCCCTCCATATCAAATATTTTGTCAACTATTTCCATAAGACATTTTATTCCCTATGCTATATTTTGGTGTTTGATCCATATTCCAACATGTCGATTGCCCCAATGTATATGGCTATGAATATTCAACACCCCAATATCAATAATTTTTATGATTTTGCTACATACTTATCAAAATAAATACACAAGAGTTTAGTAGCATTACAGAATGGGGAGATTGTTGTAATATTTTGGTGGTATTCTCTATTTATGCACATGTTTTTATATAAGGGTGTAGATTATTTTGGCAAGGATATGGAATTGAAGAGAGTAGAGGGTGGTGTTGTAATTCCAGTTCAATCATGGACTCCATTATTAGATAGGCATGAATAGAAAACCAATTTTGTGATTGCTACAAATAGTTTTTCCTACAAGTTGAGAAGAGTTTTAATTGTGAATATGCCAAGGATTCCCCCTAAACTACATGATTTATTAAGGCCAGCACAAAGTAGGCTTGAGTTGAATATAACTCATAATTGGGGAGATGTGATCCCATATCAAGACTACACTATTATTAGAGTATATAGCACAAGGATAACAAATCATGTACTCCATAGGGATGTACAAATGAAAATTGGTTTCCTTGAGGTCATGTGGCAACTGGGTAACGTTGATGATGTTTTCTTATTTGAGAAGAGAAAGGAAACCCTTTTCCCTACATATATAGTGTTCTCTATTTTTTTCATGACAACCAATGGGTGGAGAAATATTTGTGACTATCATCTCAAGCCCGATGAAATGAGAATTTGGGCATATATGAGTTATGACCATGTGGGATTTATAGTTTGCTTGATGGATAGGATCAAATGAGGGTAGTTTGTCCACACCTTCTTATTCCCTAATGATTTTATTAGAAAAAAATTTGAGCTTAAGGTTCAGGAGGATAAAATGAGAAAATTGATTGTTTTTTAGAAGATGGAGAAGCAAAAAGGGTGAAAGACCCTAAATTTAAAGCCTTGTATGATATTGATAAAGAAGTTTGATGAGTAGAGCTTCAATCTACTTCTAGATAGCTTGGATGAAAATGGTGAATTTAAACCTTTATGAGAATGGAAGGACCAAGTGGGTAAATTGATAGCCACTCAAGTAAAATTAATCTATGATGGAGTAGATGTGGACATGTTGAAAAATAGTATGGATAGGTTTACCCACACAAGCATTTTCCTTGAAGAGTTTAAGAAGGAAGAAAATTAGGTGATGATCAAATATAACCCATACAAGAAAAATGTAGATGATATTATGGGATTTGAATTTCCCTCTAAGGAAGAATTTGAGAGCTATGGAAATTAAAATATGTTGACATCTTGGACATATAAGCAACTACGATTAAGAATGTTGATTGAAATTTTGGTTTTATGTTTGCAATAATGGAGGTTGCAACTAGAGAAGTACAATACATGGCCTAGAACTAGTATAAATTAGGCCTTAGATATATCAACGTTCAGATATTGTACTCTCTCAAGTTCAAATGTGATGACATGGAATGTAGACGTAGATGTGCTTTGGTATTTTTTTCTTTCTTCATTTTGTGCTTTTTCATCTACAAGTTTTAGAGCACATGGAACAAGTGCATTGCTCGTGGAAGTAATAATTTTCACCGAATAAAGAGACTTTTGGAAGGTGGGAGAATCTTCATCAAAAAATGAGAATTTTTTTTTGTCTTATGTGAACTTCTCCCTCATATTTTGGAAAATATAACTACCTTTTAATGTAAACGTGATTCTCAAATGAAAACATGACATGTGTACAATTTGTCTTGAAGCTTGTTTTTCTCCCTTGTTCTTATAAAAGGGAATTCAATTCCATTAATTGTAGAGGGTTTCTAGAAGATTGATCTCAAAGAATTTTTGTAACCAGGTTAGATAATAGAGAATTGAGTCTGTTTTAGGTTCTAAGAGTTTTTTGAGTCTTGTAATGGTGAATATGATAGTAGTACTATCATATTTTGGAAGATAATTGGAAAAATATTCAAGGAAAAATTCTTTATAGTATACTTTGTATATATTTTGAATAAAAATAAATCAAAGATTAATTCTATTTATCTTACTGTCTTTCCTTGAATTTTTGTTCATTGTTATTATGATTGTTCAAAGAATGAGTTAAATATGTATTAACATGAATGAAGGTTTATGTGAATGTATGCACAGATAACTAAGTATTGTTGGTTAGTATTTTAGTATGTAAGGCATCATTGATAGGCTATGTTATGATAGGAATAATGATGTTACATGTTTTCAATTATATGATTTAGAATTGTCTACCCCAGGATAAGGCACTAGTCATGTTATGTTACAATTCCTAAATCTTTCATAGCAGCTACATTGAAATCAATTTCAATGTTCATTTTCTATGTGAATGTATTTCGAGCTGAATTATAACATTTATCATTCTTAAGTATGATGTTTCCATGAATATTAGCCAAATATTTGAGGTATTTCATCTGTTAAGAAATTAAACGAGAAATTATTTGTTAGAATTACAATGTATATGATAATTAGCACAAGGGTGTCTAAAGATACATTATAGGGAGCACCCTCCCAATTTTTGTAGATCCCAAAGTGTAGAGGGAAATCATAGCAAGCTTTCACCTATTCATTGGCCAATCCTCAAAGTTCTTGACAATTGAATTTGGAAAACTCATAGATAACTGATGAGATTAAGTTTGGTTCATTAAAAATAACCAATAGATTGGTGACTCTATTGGGGACAAAGTTAATCCAATGTTTCTAGGTCAGATTAGGTATAGTCAGAGTCAATGAATTTCCTTTTTCTTTGTTGCTTAAAGGACAATTCATAAAAATTCTCATCATAAGTTACGTCTATTTCTTGTGAGTCAAGTTCTAGACCCCTTTTTATGTTTCTTGTCGACATATGTTCAAAATTCTCTCTGAATCTACAAAAGATTCTCACAAGTGTGATATATTTTCATTTCCCCATCTAGTGGGTGGTGACTTTGAAGTCTCTTGTACCAATGCAAATTTAAAATTTCTAAGGAAGAGAGAGAAGAAGAATTGTAAGGAGAGATTTGAATCCATGAGAGGAACTAGAAGAAATATAAAGAAGAATATTGATCAGAAACTAGAATCTAAACTACCACAAAGTAAGAAGTCATCATGGATTACAAAGAATGTTGAAGCAAGTAAGTCTACTAACAATTTGATAATGCATCTAAAATTTTAAATGAAAACACTCCTGAAGAAACATTTGATTATGGTATGCCATCTAATAATGAGGAAACTCTTGCCACAAATGAACCTACTATTACCACTAATCAACTTGATCATAATACTTTAACATCAAAGGAATCTGAATTGTGGAAATTATGTGATAAAGGATCTGAATCCCTAGTTGGAAGGGAAACTTTTGGGGGTAACTCTATCTTCAATGATAATAACTTCAATCCAAGGGAAAGATCACATAGTAGAACCTCACACCATTCTTTTGAAAAGGAACCATTGAATCTTACTTATTATAATTTTGGTATGTGGAGACTGATCATGCAAATATTGTACACTTGTAACACATCCCCGTTGGGGTTCATTGTTGGGCCTAGCCCCAAGCAAAGATTCGGGGGTGACATCCCCTGATAGCAGGGGTTTGGTGGCACAACCCCCAAAAAAAAATCCCATTAACACATCAAGGTTTTCTCGCTAACATGTCAAGGTTTTCCCATTAACATGTCAAATAAAAAAAATGACTTTGTAAAACCCTAATTCTAGAAGCTTCTAAAAAAATATTGTTATAAGCGACTGGGATGTAAGTTACATTGTCTGTGATTCATGAGATTCTAATATGCTTTGCATTGGATAATAAAACCATTGGGTGGTTGAGTATCTATAGATGTAGTGCATATTAGGTGAACCATGATAAAATTCTATGTTGATCTCTTTTGTTTTATTATTCTTTGTTATTTATGGGTTACTTAATCTACATATAATTGTTAATGTTTATCGACCTGCCTAAACCCTAATAGTAAAGGCATATAGCCAATATTTACAATCATAGAGATACAAAAATGTAAGTCTACCAAATAAAAACCTTAGAGGAGCTAGAGGAAGAACCCTTGAAATGAATACATTTCTTTCCTTTATATATCAGGCATAAATTGGAACCACAAATTGAACCCTTACTCTAACTAGGGTTAGCAATGAAGTATGTGTGTGAAAGGATAGAGACATCTCATGAAAATTGTGATTAGGGAATGGATCTATCAAGAAAGTCAATATATAACAATAAATGAGCATGGGTGCTCATAAAATCCACTTGCAAAAGTTAGGGGAGCAATAAATGTCATCCTTGAAATCCTAGAATTGAAATAGGACACTTAGAAAGTGATTCGAGCATTCGTGGCATCACCCAAAAAACATGTCAAATCTATTGAAAGGTTGAGGTGTCAAGCTCGAAAGGAAACCTTATCTTATGCATTAAATGGTTTGGAGCCATGAAAATAATCTTTTTCAAGGATCGAGCGTTGGGCCTTCTTCATACTTTATGCACATCTTGGCATTAGATCATCAAAGATTGAGCTTTATGAGTTCACCATATCGCATACTAGAAGAAAAGAAGAGAAAAGGTTGACGGAGCCTAGTGAGATTGATCTTACTCTAGAAGATGAAGAATATATAATTAAGGATATGCAAGCTCTAAGAGAAGAGGAGTTGAAACTTAAGGAGATAGGATTGAAACAAGCAAAAGAAATAGAGGAAAAAACAAAGGTTGCTATGATAGAAAGACACTCCTTAAGAAAAAAGGTGGAACAGATGAGAGAAATGGTGAAAGAAGAATCAACTCCTGAAGATCCCTCTGAACCTATTTTTATGGAAACCTCTTATCATCCTAAAGTAACTATTCCTATGAGAACCACTACTACAAGCACATATTCTATTTTTGTTGTAGCAACTAAAGTTTTAGATCCCTCTGTTGCTGCTAAGAAATCCCAGCCTATAGACAATAGAAAGAAACCTATGGGTCAGCCCAAGAGAGCAACCATGAATACAAACACAAATACCTCATCCACTAACACATCTACCAAACATGTAGATACCAAATCCATTCTATCAAATGCACCTCTTGTTCCTGAAGTGTTGAGGTTGCAATTAGCTAATGAAAAGTTACAACAAGGGTTGAATAAGCTGCTACAAATGCAAAAATAGAAAAGATTGAATTTCTCTAAACCTCCATTCCAGACCTAGAAGGTTCAATTTTTGGCCATTCTATCCCTAATCCCTAGTTAAAAAACACTAAATCAAGTGGAAGTATCCCTAGTAGTGGTGGTGGTGGTGGTCAAGGTGGTGGAGGTGGAGGAAGCAACAAAAATAAGAATACAAAATCTAGAGGATGGAATGGAAGTGGAAGTGGTGATGGTGGAGGTGGAAATTGGAAAGGAAATAAACAATTTGGTGATCAAGATGACAATGGACCTCATAATGATCAAAAATATTGGTTCACTAGAAGGCCTATGAAAGTGGATAGATATAGACAATTATGCTTTGTTGGGATGCCTATTTACCCAAACGAAATTCCCAACAATATCAGGGCTTCATTGGTTAGATTCTCTAGGAATAATGCAATAAGTGGTGAGGATCACTTAAGATCATTTTTCAATATAATGGATGATTTTGACGTGGAGGCTAAAGATGTTATGATGAAACTCTTTATGCAATCACTCACTGAAGATGCTAGGGATTGGTATAGATCCTTACTAGCAGAAAGCATTGGTTCATGGGAGGAATTTAAGAGGATATTTAGAGAATAGTATGGTGATAATACTGATGCAAGGTTTTGCTAAATGAATTCAATAATATCTCTAAAGGTTCAAATGAAATGGTTGTTGATTTCAATGCTAGATTTTAGAAGGCTATGAACAAATTGCTTGCTGAATTGAGGCTCAATGATAATGCATGCTTGGTCAATTACTACAATGCATTTGATTCAAAAATTAGTTTCATATGTGAGACAAACATCCTCAAACCCTGATAGAAGCTTTCAAGATTGCAGTACATATTGAAAATAATAGAAGAGCATCGAGAAAGGTAGGAAGAAGAGATGATATCAAGATCTTGAAGAACCCAAAGAAAGAAGACAAGAGCTTTGCAGAGAAGGGGTTTTCACTCAAGGAAATGATAGATCAGGTTTCAAGTGCCATGAAGGAAATTAGTTATAGAATTTCCAAGCAAGAGAATGGGTTGAAAAATGACAAGCCTAATTTCCAAAGAAATGAGAGACCTCCTAGGCTATAAGATCATCCTCATAATAAAAATTGGAATAATGGAAATCCAATTCAGAATAATGAAAATAATACACAAAGAAAAGTTTCCCTTGATCCATTACAAAAGAACTCTATAATTTTTTTTGATCAAATGCCTTGGTGTGTTGTTTTCCAATTGCCACATGCTCCCCAAACATGTTCAGTAGAAAAACATTTTAAAGAAGAACAAAATGTAATAGATGATTATGAGCCACTTCAGGAAAAAAGTGTAGTTCCTTACGAACTACCCAAATACAATCATGTTTCCATGTTTGAGTTACTTTCCCAAGTCAAGGTGATAGTTCCATTAATGGAGATGATGAGAATTGAGGAACATAAATAGAAGGTAGTAACCCTTATCAATGGTGCTAATAGGGATTGTGATGATAAAAGAGTGTCTACTAAGCCTAAAGTGGGTGGAAATAAAGTAAGTGAGGAGAAGTGGAGGGAGCCATCAGTCAAATCCCTTAGATTTACTTGGGTAGTACTATCACAACTTGCATAAGCAATATTATCCATTCTATTTGAATTTGATTGTTGATGGTAAGCTTCTTAAAAATTGTATGATTGATTTTCCTCTAACATCATGTGGATATAGATTATGGAAGAAATGGATTTGAAGGTAAATTTTTCCTATGGAAAATGTTATGCCATGGATTCAAGACAAATCCCAGTCATAGGGGTGATTAAGGATGTCCCATACAGACTAGCTGCTTTTCTAAACAAGGAGTTTGTTATGAGAATAGTTGTGGTGGATATCCCACCCAATTATGGTATGTTATTTCAAGGAAGTGGAGTGATTCCATGGGAGGTAGCATGTAGAGTGACATGTCTTTTGCCACATTTCAAATTGAAGGAAAATACATTAAGCTTGTGAGGGAGCCAAGAGCCCCAAACATGATTGAATTTGTTGAACAAGAGGAAAGAACTCACTTTTTGGATACCAGTATTGATTAATTTTGAGTTGAAGAGTTATAAGAAGAAGAGGAAAGAAAACCTGCACCCCTTGAAAAGGAAGTATTTCATCAAGAAAACAATTATAAATTATGGAGGATGTGTTCTGATGGTGCTTGCTCAAAAGGAGTTGGTGTAGGGGTGATACTCATTTTCCCTAGTGGTAAAAATTTTAAGTTTTCATTTTTATTTTTAATTTCTTGCACAAGTAATGTAGTTGAATATGAAGCTTTGCTACTAGGATTAAGACTAGCTGAGAAACATGGAATCAAGAAGTTAAGAGTTATTGGAGATTCAAAGCTCATTGTTTCTCAAGTTAGGTCAAGGTATGCATCAAAGAATAATAGGTTGAGATAGTATAGTAATTTTTTTGGGACTCAATAGATAAATTTGATGCTTTTGATATTGACTGGTTGGATAGGCGTAAGAATCAGGTTGCAGATTTACTTGCCAATATCGCACTCCAACCATATGACATTACCTTTGCCGGAATTTCAAAAGTTGAAGTGCGGATCAGACCTTCAGTCCTTGATAACATACAAAACTGGCAGATTTTTAATGACGATGAGGACATTTTGAGATTCTTCTAGTGTGTAAATGAGTACAAAGGTCAAGAAATTGAATTTGGAGCTTTTGTGGAGGAAGTGCATGGTAAGGAAATGTTGTTTGGGAATGAAATCATTCAGTTGAAAACTAATAAAATCCCAAAGGGGTTAGTTGCTTTGGAGAGGGTTTTTGATGGCCCTGACAAAAGCAATGCTAAGTAAACATCCACTCACAAGGAGGATTTGGAAGAAGTAAATCATGGTACAAAAAATACTCCTAAGAAAGTCTACATTAGAAAGAAAATGTATTCTTTGGTCAAAGAAATGTTGATTGATTTGTTAAGAAGATACAAGCATGTGTTTTCTTGGTCTTATGATGATTTAAAGGCCTACATGGAAGACTTGTTTCAACATGAGATTCCCTTAAAACCTGATCCTAAGCCTTTTAGGCAAAAGAAAAGGCTAATCAATCCCATATTGGCACCTTAGATGCAAGAATAATTGTTTAAGTTAAGAGACAGTGGTATCATTAAACCAATTAGGAATTCTACATGGGTGTCTAACTTTGTGTCGATGAGAAAAAAGAATGGTGATATAAGGCTTTGTGTGGACTTCAGGTATCTTAATATATCATCATTGAAATACAACTACCTGTTACCCAACATTGAATCTATATTACAAAAGGTGACTGTTTGTGAGCTTCTATCTATGATGGATGGTTTTTATGGGTATAATCAAGTGGTGGTTAAGGATTCCAAGTAGTATAAGACTACATTTACTACTCCTTGGGGCACTTATGTTTATGTTAGGATACCTTTTGGCCTAATAAATACAGGTGCCACTTTTCAAAGGGCTATGGATGTGGCCTTTTCTAATTTTATTAATATATTCTTACCATTTTATAAGGATGATTTGAAAACATACAACAAGAAAGAAGAAGACCATTGTATGCACCTAAGGAAGGTATTCAAAAAGGAAATTGAATATGGCATATCTTTGAATCCCAAGAAATGTGTGTTTCAGGTGAAAGAAGGAAAGTTGCTTGGCAATATTGTGTCAAAAGAAGGAATAAGAATTTATCCTAAAAGAGTGGTTGCAATAGATACAATCCCATAGAAAAATAATGTCAAAGGAATCCATAATTCTTTGGTTAGAACAATTTCCTAAGGAGGTTTGTGACTAACTTTGCAGAGATTACTAATCCTATTTTCAAGATGTTAAAGAAAGGAGAAAAGGTAACTTGGAGTGAAGAGACTAGTATGGCATTTAAGAGTATCAAACAAGCCATAAAGGAGGAACCAATATTGAATTCTTGAAATTTCTCCAATCCCATGCAATTTTTTTCCTTTGCATCATTTTCAAACAATTGTTGTTGTGTTGTTATAGAAAAATGAAAAGGGCTTTGAGTAGCTGATTGCATTTTTCAGAAAATCCTTGCAAGCCACGAAACTCTAATATAATATGACAAAGAAACAGGCTTATGCACTGGTCAAAGTAGTGAAGAATTTTAGAACCTATTTACTGGGAGCTATAATCATGTCCCAAGTGTTGCAGTGAAGGATATTTTCACTCAACAAGAAGTTACAGGTAGAAGGTGTAGGTCGATCAATAGGATCCAAGAGTTCAATATGGATGTCCAAATCACCAAGCTAGTGAGAGGACAAGGTTTAGCTAAGTTGATGGATGGAACCAATTTGGAAGCCAACCAGATAAATCAAATAGAATGTGTAGATGTTGCACCTATATGTGACATGTGAACATGTGGTTGGTACTGTTAGAGCTTCTAAAATCCTGATGAATTTTTCCTTTTCATGAGTCTAGTTAGCCTCTTTGATAAACCCTTGTCCTTATAGGTTATCAGGGTTTTATTCATGAAAGAATGAAAATGTTTTAATTTTAGGTTGACCTACTCAGTTGGTCATCGACCCCTTGATTCATCTCTCGAGCCATCCAACACATCTGTTTACTGGCCCCCATGGGCCCAAAGAACTGGTCACTTTTTTTCCCACATTTCAAGTCTTTTCCTAGGGTCAAGTTTTAAATTTAACCCAGATACTTAAGAATTAATCCATTAACCCTAGTGGTCACATCATCATTATTCTATCCATTTAATGCTAACATTATGAAATGTATAGATTTCAAGATTCAAAGATCGGGGAAAAGATCTCAATCGTACCCCACCAGCCCGCGGGAGTTAAGTGATAGCAAATTAAATGCAACAAGGTCTGTGAGAAGCTGACATGTGTTCAGTGAAAAGTGCAGGACCCATTCCCCATTATCACTCCCATGACCCGACATGTTCAACGAGTGGCTGAGATCAATCGAGCAGAACGATCTTCATTGTTTCCCACTAGCTCACTGAATGAAAGTGAACAATGGTTAAAACCAGCGAGATCAGCAAGATCTTGACACCTATCTCCACTCACTCAAACCGTGGAGACCACACATAGTGACGGTGTCATCCGACATGGATGAAAATTATTGGTTGAGAGCATTTCAATGAAGCACCGCTGGAAATCAAAGGAGGTCAAACACAAGGTGGCTGTCTGATTATCCATCATGGAAAGAGATCGATGGATAGCATTCAAAGTTGGTGAAATAAGATGTGAGCCATTTTTATTCCATGCAACCAACCCGCATTAGTGGCTAATATCTTGTAGAGCGATTGAGTCAATTTCAATTCGTGTGGTGATGCAAATGTTGGTAATCATGAAGGATAGTCTACAGACTCCATGCAACTGTGAATTAAATGGTGCCAGCACATCTACCAACGATTTTCCAAGGTTATGCATGTGCGATAAACATTAAGTGTGGATGCCATTGCTTAACTTGATAAATACAGTAGAGGTAGTTGCTATTTGTGTCATTATCACTTTGCAGTTAAGCGTCTTCCGGTGTGAGCAGTTATCATAAGAAAAGATGAGAAAACTAGTAAGGAAATTTTTTTTCCTGGGTTCCCTGAGGTCTGGTTCTAACACACAGGAAGTTGCTCCCACCATGAAGGTAGGTACTTATTCTGAAAGGCCCATACTAGCGCCTAGTAGATTAGTCAGAGACTGCAATTTCATGGTGATGCTACAAAAAGAATGGACGATAGGGGAAAAGGTCCAGTGAAGTCTCTTACTGGATCAAAATGGAAAGTAAGGTATGGACATAGCTCCTATGGATGCCAGCATTCTCCCATCAACCTTACGAGTAGTTCCTCTAAAAGTGGCACCGATACCGACTCCGCTTACGGTCGATATTTGGCTCTATTGAATGATGGTCTGCCCTCTGATGAGGAAATGATCTATGTTATGCCACTAGCAGTTAAGACCCCTAGTGGGTGAATTGGAACCATCTTGAGAAAAGAAAAGAAGGAGAAGGAAGCCGAGGTCTCTTCCCTCCTTATGGCAATGACAAGGAACAGTCGTGTGTATCATGGGCATGGCATTGGTGATGGTGGGGTGATGGGAAATTGAGTATTTGTTGTGTGTGGGGTTCTAAGTTTTTGTGTTCATGTCGCTTTTCATGGTGGTTCCTTCCTCTTCGTATGTGGCATTTTGGTCACCTGGTTCATGATGGTGGAGATGGCAATAAGGATATTTTTGGCAAAAAATTTCATTTTTCTTCTCAACTGGCGGTTATATTTTGGTTTTCCCTAATTGCATAATTTTCTGAAGATTCAACACATGGGGTTTTGAAATGAAAAGAAAATGCAGTTGAAATTTTGATGAAATAAAAATTCTATATCGAAACTACATCTAAGATAGAAGCTTGTTGCTTCCCTTGTGATATAAAATGGAAACCATGGCTCATATTTTAAAAAAAAAGATAGAAAAGGGGCACTCTGGCTAGGTTTTGGTCAAACGTATACTGATAGATAGGAATAGAGTAGTTTGTCAGCTTTGGGCTTTACGAATGAACTTATGCAATTACCTTAAATTATTTCTCAAACATGATTCAAGTACAAGTAAATATATATAATTCTGATATACTTCTTTCCTTCTACAAGTCTGGGTGAATTTTGAATGAAATATTAATGGTATTTCTATTCTACTTTGAATATTTGTTTGAATGCATGTCTCTGTTCTTTGTGTTGATTCAAGTAATCAATTAAATACTTGGACAGGGCCATGAATTTATGTTCATTTGCAAAGGATTTGATAAGTAGTGATGTATTAGATGATTTGAGCTCCATGATGCAAAGTATTGTTTGAGTAGTCTATTCCATTGAGTTATTGGGTCATCTCTATTTTACTGATTCTTGCATATGTGACTCCATTTTTCCCAATAAATACGACACTGATATGTTCATTAATGATTTACCTAAGGGGTTAATTAATCATTTGATGACCAACTTGTAGCTAGGGTTTAAATTCATTTAAAATTCATTGATTCAAAGGTTCATGTATGGCAATTCCCATTAAGGATGTCTTTATTTTGATGAATGGGTAGCAGATTACTTAAAAATGAGCCAATTTCTTAGTAATTGTTGCATAATTATCCTTCATTTAAGCGTGATATGTGTAATGATGTGTTCAACATAGCTAAATCTCAAATGAACACACTAGGAATACCCTCCTTGGTCCCACAAAGCCTAAAGTGCAGAGGATCTCAATCTTTGATTAGATCTTATTATTTGGACATTCATTTCAAGAGTCTTGAGTATAGGAACTGGCTATTCCTTAGAGATGTCTTAGGTGTAGTGGAAAACACCAACAGAATGGTGACTCTACTGGGGAGTTCTCATTCTCCAAACACGCAGATACACAATGTAGAGTCGAATGGTGATTTAATCTAAATGCTCTCAAATTCTTGAACCTGGCCTACAATCTATGCGTAGAAGGAATTGAAGGATTTGAATGTGACTCTGTTGTGGAAGATAGCCTAGAGCCTGTTTTATTTTGCAAAAGAAGATTCATCTTATTTGAATCTTTTTTCTCTAAAGAGCGGTGACGAATCTAACTCAAAGAACCTATTCAGTCGTACATCAAGTTTTTAGATCTTTGTCCTTAATGCTAAGAAACATTTCATAGCTACCAACATACAAGTACTCTTGTAAAACTTGAAAGAATCTTGAGCATTTTACTAATATCATCATAAATTTCCAATGATCGACATGAAAATGATTCCCTAATAGGTGATTTAGCACTAGATCAGGGAATATTTAAGAGTCTTAGCATGCTTCATATGTAAGTTGAAATTTATGTAGTAAAGTGCAAGAAGCATGTCATATTATAGATCTTAGGAATCCTTTGTATGGAATACTTGTTCTAAGATCTTGGGATTTTATTTGTAAAAGGAATTTCACTAGTGTTTTACAAATTGCATAAATATTTTAGAATTCATTTTTAAGATTTAGGGGTGAGTTGTCAATTTGTGCCATATGGTACAAATATGAATAGAAATACACAAGTCAAACAGCCTTTGGCCCATCAGGATGGATTCTATATTGATAGGTATAGAACTATCAACTTTGACAATATCTATGGCTATCTGAATGTTATACCACCCAAGATCAAGGATAAGATACCAAAGTTTAGTGGTGAAAAATCTGAATCAACAAATGGACATCTGCAAGAATTTGTAGATGTGATGGGTGATTATGAGGTTGACTTTGAAGATGTGGTGATGAAACTTTTTGTTCAATCATTAAAAGGAGATGCAAGAGATTGGTTCTCTTTTCTACCTACTACCTCAATACACGGTTGGAATGAACTTAAGGATGCTTTACTTGAGCAATTTGGTAATAGGATCAATCCAAGTGTGGTAAGAAATTTTTTTATGAAAATTCATATAAGTAAATTAGATGAATTAGTCCATGCATTCAATCTTCGATTTGCAAAGGTTGTACAATGCATCCCTAAATACATAAGACCAAATGATGCAAAGTGCTTGGTTGTATACTTAGGAGCATTTGATAGAAAGATGAGTTTCTTGTTGAGAGACAAAGAGACTACAACCTTGCAACAAGCTTATCAGGAGGCTGTAAATATTGAGAATAATCTAAAATACTCAATTATGAGGGGGTGGGCATTAACCAGTCCTGCTAATTCTAGTAATCTCCGGACAATCCAATTGGGTCAGCTAGAAAATAAAAGTGTCCACCATGATGCGGACCCTTTAGATATTGTGCTTACATCATCTTCAAAAGGTTTAGAGCAAGCATCAACCTCTGACCAGCAATGCAGGGGAGGGATGAACTTGATGCTATCTATTGGGAAGTTATATGAAATAAAGAAGCATATAAATGAGTCAGCATATGACTTGTTTTCAAGGTTCCTGGATACTTTAATGGAAATTCCCACAAGATTTAGACCAAGTGAATAGATGTGCATTAATCTATTTTGTGAAGCATACACATTAGGATCAAGCCAGTGGCCTGAAGATATGAAGCCCCAAAGCATTGACCAAGTGGTGGATTGGATAAGTATAGTTGAAGAGGTCAAGCGTGGGTGTGTGTATCCCATTACCTCCCACAATATGGATAGTGTTTTTCATGATGAGGAGAGACAAAGATTAACACTGCCAGACCCACAGGGAGCATCGACATCAAGTCAATTAGCTATTGAGTGTTGTTATTTCATAGACAATCTCAAGATAGATGCACCTGGCAGTGATGAGGATGAAGAAATAGAATGTGAAGTCAAGAAAATCATCTCTCATTACTCCCCTCTAGATTTCTTAAGCCACGAGTCTACATAGGAGATGTATGAAACTACACAAATTTGTTTTGCTAGAATTAATCTTGTGTCACCAGATAGTGGGAATACTTTTCATGTTCATGACAAGGCTCAAGCAAGGAGTCAAAGAGATGAAGTTGAGTTGGAAAAATCTTCAGTTGAATATGATTCCTCTTATGAGTTAGAGATTGAATCCATAGCTTCTAGTAGCGGGTATGTCAATAGCCTTGAAGGGATCTGCTTTTTAGAAAGTGAACAATTCTCTTCATGTGAAGAATTTTTGGAGCATGGATCAATTGTTATGAGCATAAGTCATGAAGTTGGTGAATCTTCCTCTCTTTGTTCCTCAAGTGATTACACTAATTTTGAAGGCTTGGAAGACCTAGGTCAAGGGGTTTTTCAGGATATAGATAATGAGATACATCCAATTATGCCCAAGATATGGAAAAACTCTTTATTCAATGAACCTACACCTAACACTAAGGATACAAGGGAGGATTTTTATTGGTGTAGCAATAATCCTCTATTTGAAGACAACCTTGATGAGTTCTTTTCAGATATTACTAGTACATATATTGTAGAGGATATAGGCAGATACCAAGGTGATGATGCATTTGGAAATGTTGGCCCTGATTTCATAATTTGTCAATTGAAAGAAAAATATAGCAACATAGACATGGTGAGGATTTCCTGTCAGTAGAAGGTTGAGTTTATTCCAACCTATGATCTACAGTGCAATAAGGGGAAGGATAAGGAGGAGAATTTTCTCTTTGGTGATCAGAGGACTAACCAGGTTGAGTGTATTAATGTTCTAGGGAAAGGGGATATTTTTGGTGAGTATGAGACTATAGTTAAGTTTTTTGCAGATACTCCTTATCTTCTGGATATGATTATGGATTTCCTTTCACCCACCAAAGACAATGCTGATAAGAGGTACATGAAAGAGATGTATGGTTTTGTTATCTCTTTTCCTGATCTTATGAAAGAATTTTCAGATGTAAGCCAAAGTGCTTATGAAGTTTTTGAATTTGATGAATAGTTTGGGTGTGATACCACATCTCATCATGATGCAGAGTATGAGAGTTTTTTATTTTCAATACAATTTGATGAGTCCATGATGAGAAAGGGTGAATTTAGCAGTGCTATCTCAGGTGTAATGAGTAGTACTAATTGTAATGGGGTTAGACACCTAGAATTGCACAAAATTTATGAGAATCCACTGTTGGTGCAATAAGCTAAAGTGTTTGACAGAGGAAAATTTTTCCCCTAAGGTTTGGGAGGCCATGGGCCTCCAATTTGAGGATCGAAGCCAATGGTTCATATGAGGCTTCTGAAGTGAATTACAATGTTTCTTTGTAAATTTATGTACATAGGGTTTGGTGTGCTTTCTTTTTGTTCTATCTTCTTGCCTTGTTTGGGTAAGCCCCTCTTTTGACCTTTTTCCCTGGTTTGCTTCAGCCAAAGATTCTATTTCTCACCATACCCGCTGGGGGTATGCATCCCCAAGCATAAGCTATTGTTAGAGCTTCTAAAATCTTGATGAATTTTACCTTTCCATGAGTCTGGTTAGCCTCTTTGATAAACCCTTGTCCTCATAGGTTATCAGGTTTTTATTCATGAAAGACTGAAAATGTTTTAATTTTAGGTTGACCTAATCGGTCAGTCATCAACCCCTTAAGTCATCTCTCAAGCCATCTAGCATGTTTGTTTACCAACCCCCGTGGGCCTGAAGAACTGGTCACTTTTTTTCCCACATGTCAAGTCTTTTCCTATTGTTGAGTTTTTAATTTTAACCCAGAGACTTAAGAATTAAGCCATTAACCTTGGTGGCCACATCGTTGTTAGTCTTTCCATTTAATGCTAACATTATGAAATGTACAAATTTGAAGATTCAAAGATCAGGGAAAAGATCTCAACCGTACCCCACCAGCCCACGGGAGTTAAGTGATAGCAAATTAAATGCAGCAAAGTCAGCGAGAAGCTAATGTGTGCTCAGTGAAAAGTGCAGGACCCATTCCCCATTATTGCTCCCATGGCCCAACATGTTCAACGAGCAGCTGAGATCAATCGGGTAGAACGATCTTCACCATTCCCCATTGGCTCACTGAATGAAAGTGAACGATGGTTAAAACTACTAAGATCAGCAAGATCTCAATGCTTGTCCCCACTCACTTAGACCATGAAGCCCACAAACAATGAAGGTGTCATCCAATATGGATGAAAATGATTGGTTGAGAACATTTCAACAAAGCACCGTTGGAAATCAAAGGAGGTCAAACACAACTGGTTGTCTGATTATCCATCAAGGCAAGAGATCAATGGATAGCATTCAAAGTTGGAAAAATAACATGTGACAACCATTTTTATACTATGCAACCAACCCACATTAATGGCTAATATCCTATAGAGCGATTAAGTCAATTTCAATTTGTGTTGCGATGCAAATGTTGGTAATCATGAGTTGCCAAGGTTACGCATGTGTGATAAAAATTAAGTGTGGATGCCATTGCTTAACTCGATAAATACAACAGAGGTAGTTGTTATTTGTGTTGTTATCACTTAGCAGTTAAGTGTCTTCTAGTGTGAGTAGTTATCAGAAGAAAAGATGAGCAAAATAGTAAGGAAATCTATTTGCCTGGGTTCCCTGAGGTCTGGTTCTAACACATAGGAAGTTGCTCCCACCATGAAGGTAGGTACTTCTAAAAGGCCCAGACTAGTGCCTAGTAGATGCAGTTAGAGACTGCAATTTCAAGGTGATGTTGTAGAAAGAACGAACGATAGGGGAAAAGGTCTAGTGCAGTCTCTTACTGGATCAAAACTGAAAGTAAGGTATGGATGTGGCTCCTATGGACGCCAACATTCTCCCATCAACCTTACGAGCATTTCCTTTGAAAGTGGAACCGAGACCAAATTTTCTTACGGTCGGTATTTGGCTATGTTGAATGATGGTCTGCCCTCTAATGAGGAAATGATCTCTATTATGCCACTAGTGGTTAAGACCCCTAGTGGGCAAAATGGGACCATCTTGAGCAAAGAAAATAAGGAGAAGGAAGCTAAGGTCTCTTCCCTTCCTCTAGAAATGACAAGGAGCAGTCGTGTGTATCATGGGCGTGGTGCTGGTGATGGTGGGGTGATGGGAAATTGAGTATTTGTTGTGTGTGGGGTTCTAATTTTTTTTCTTCATGCGGTTTTTCATGGTGGTTATGTCCTCTTGCATACATGGAATTTTGGTCACCTAGTTTATGATGGTGTAGATGGAAACAAGGAGAGTTTTAGCAGCAATTTGCATTTTTCTTCTCAGCTAGCGATTACATTTTGGTTTTCCCTAATTGCATCATTTTTTGAAGATTCAACACATGGTGTTTTGAAATGAAAAGAAAATGTAGTTGAAATTTTGATGAAATGAAAATTCTATATCAAAACTGCATCTAAGCCAGAAGCTTGTTGCTTCCCTTGTGATATAAAATGGAAACCATGGCTCATAATAAGAAAAAGAAGATAGAAAAGGGACATTCTAGCTAGGTTTTGGTCAAATGTATATTGATAGATAGGAATATAGTAGTTTGTTAGCTTTGGGCTTTACGAATGAACTTATGCAATTACCTTAAATTTTTTCTCAAACATGATTCAAGTACAAGTAAATATATATAATTCTAATATACTTTTCTCCTTCTGCAAGTCTGGGTGAATTTTGAATGAAATATTAATGGTATTTCTATTCTACTTTGAATATTTGTTTGAATGCATGTCTCTGTTCTTTTTGTTGATTCAATTAATCAATTAAATACTTGGACAGGGCCATGAATTTACGTTCATTTGCAAAGGATTTGATAAGTAGTGATGTATTAGATGATTTGAGCTCCATGATGCAAAGTATTGTGTGAGTAGTCTATTCCATTAATTTATTGGGTCATCTTTGTTTTATTGATTCTTGCATATGTGACTCCATTTTTCCCAATAAATACAACACTGATATGTTCCTTAACGATTTACCTAAGGGGTTAATTAATCATTCGATGACCAACCTATAGCCAGGGTTTAAATTCATTTAAAATTCATTGATTCAAAGGTTCGTGTATGGAAATTCCCATTAAGGATGTCTTTATTTTGATGAATGGGTAGCAAATTACTTAGAAATGAGCCAATTTCTTAGTAATTGTTGCATAATTATCCTTCATTTAAACATGATCTATGTAATGATGTGTTCAACATAGCTAAATCTTAAATGAACACACTAGGAATACCCTCCTTGGTCCCATAGAGCCTAAAGTGCAGAGGATCTCAGTTTTTGACTAGATCTTATTAGTTGGCCATTCATTTCAAGAGTCTTGAGTATAGGACCTGGATATTCCTTAGAGATGTCTTAGGTGCAGTGGAAAACACCAATAGGTACAAGAAAATTGTCCAATATCTATGGACTATGTAATGTCATGAAGGTATGTCAGATAATGAAAAAAGAACCCTGAAATTGCAAGCTATCAAGTATGTAATCATTAAAAATGAGCTCTAGTGGAGAAGCCCAAAAGGAGTACTACTCAAATGTGTTGATAGCAAGCGAGCATTGGAACTCCTAATAGAAATGCATAGTGGAGTATGTGGAAGCCATTACATGGCAAAGACAATTGCCCACAAAATTTTGAGAGTAGGATTTTGGTGGCCTAGGGTGTTCAAAGATGCCCACAAGTTTGTAAAAACTTGTGATGCTTGCCAAAGGTTCTCAGGAAAGCTGAAATTTTTGAGAAATTTTCCACTTAGACCTATTTTAGTTCAAGCCCCTTTTCAATAGTGGAGTATTGACTTCATTGGTGAAATATCTAAGAAATCCAGTGGGGGGAACTCTTGGATTCTTGTTGCCACTAATTATGTTACAAAGTGGGTAGAGGTAATCCCCACAAAGAAAGCAACAAGAAAAGTTGTGGTTGATTTCTTGATGAAAAAAAATTGATTAGGTTTGGAGTCCTTGAGAAGATTATCTTTGACAACTCCATGTGTTTCAAATCAGATGAGTTTAGAGATTTTTGTGATAAGCATGGAATCTAGATATCGTATTCTTCTCCATATCCATAAGGAAATGTTTAGGTAGAATCAAGTAATATGAGTTTGATTAAGATCATCAAAAGGGTGATTGAGAAAAATAAGAAAGCATGGGACTCAAAACTAAAGCTTTCACTTTGGGTAGATAGGGTTACTATTAAGAAAGCTACTAGACATTCACCATTTTTTTTGGTATATGGTTTGGATGCAAGGTTGCCTCAAAACTGTTGAGAAATTATGTCTCGAACTTAGTGGTGTATTAAGATATTTGGGCTTTAGGCTTGAGGATTACCTAATACATGGTAAAAGCCTTAGAAGTTTTGCAAGTAGTTGGGCATTAGCCTTTGGAATTATCACTTACTGTTTGCAATGGAAAATGACTTAGAAAAGTTGAAGACTTTCACCAATCAGACTTCATAGTTTCATTGTATGCTTTACTAATGGGGTTTGTAGTATTGGGTATTGAGAAACCCCAAGTCTTGACCCGCAAAAGGATTTCATTATTTTAGAGTTATGTTGACAGTAATATTTCAGAGTTGCATTGACGATAAGGAGAAGCATCATCAGCAAGGCATATATATGTCAGAGGGAGTCTCTAAGCAATCCCCTCAATACTTTGGTGAGACTACATCGAGGTGAATTTTTGTTATTTTCAAGACCTTGAATGTTGTCCCCTCAACATCCCAATGGGAGGCTAGGACTCTTGTTGGTAGAAGTGAAGAACAACACCAAGACATAGAATGTAGTCCTCTCGATGGGTTGATGGAGTAGAACCATAGTGCATTTTTAAGGTGGGACCAATCAACATAGAAGGTGATGTCAGTTGTATGAAAATAGTGACATTGATATTATGTTGGTGATGGGGACCATAGTTAATGTTATGAGCTTCGTTGATGGTACTTCTAGCTATCGATGGAAGGTGCTAAGTCATCACCTTGGTAATCTGATGGGAGGCGGTAATAGTAGTGAGCAACCATGCATATCAAGGTAATGCTAAGAGTTTAGAAGGACATGGTTTATGTCTTTGTGATATTTTGATATGAATTTATTGGAGGATGAAGGTAATGACAGACAAATTTAAATGGTGACATGTGGAATGGAGCTTTAGTTGATTGCACATCATTCTTGTGAATCAACATATTCATTGGCTTGAGGGTTTCAACCTAAAGGTGATAACTAAATTCTCTAATAACCATGTAACTACTTGTGATATCTCAATACTCTATTGGTCAATGAGGAAATACTATGAAAAGGTAGGTTAAGCCGACTTGAGTGAGGAGATAGATAAATAGAGAAGTTTGTAATGTAATGTGCTAGAATTGTATTGAGCATGATAGTACCATGTATTTCATTGTAACAAATAGAGAGGGTGGTTGGTTGAAGATCAAAGTAAGTGTATTGTTGCCAAACTAATTCTTTGAATTGAAACCTGAAAGAGAATAGCTCTACAACTTGAATTTAATTGATATTTTACTATAATACAAGTGAGCTCTACTTTTTTGTGTGGGTTTTTTCTCAAAATTATTTTCCCACATAAATCTAGTGTTCATTCTATGTTGATGTGTTATTGATCTATTTTTTTATTCATGTGCACTTAAATGAACTGTAATTGCAAGGTTTTAAGATATATTTTGTATTTCTCTCTTGAAGATTAGAATTAGGAACACATATTATGCACTTTGCTTTCCTTTCAAGAACAACTTGTTGAAGATGTACAAATTTGTTCAAGAGTATGATGAAGAAATTTGTGATGAAATGAAGCACAGGGTTGATGCTCTGATAGAGTTGGATGAAACAAGGAGAGAAGCTTAGAATAAAATGCTAAAATGCAGTTGCAATTCAAACATTTGTATGACAAAAATGCTTCTCCAAGAAAGTTTCAAGTAGGAAACATGATGATGATGTGGAATGCTAGAGCTCAAGATAAGGGCGAACATGGAAATTTTGATGCACTATGGTTGGCTCCTTATCTGGTATCAAACACACATGTTGAAGATTCCTACTATCTACAGAGTTTAACTAGAGAATTTCTTGAACTATCAGTACATGGACAGTTCTTGAAAGCATAAGTATCTTGAGGTATGTTTCTTTTCCATGTACATTGTATTGTATGTATATTTTTATAATGGTTTGGTTTGGTGTGCTTTTTCTTTGGTTGGTCTAGTCTAGCTTGTCTAGACTATCCCTAGTTTTTGGTTTTCTGGTATGGTCTGCTCAACCTTGAGATTCTAAGATCTTACTCTGTTCTGGAAGAAAAAATGTCCCCAATTTTTTCCATTGCTGGAACCCCTAATTTTTTTTTGTTCCACTAATAATTAATACAAAATTTGGGTGCCTTTTTTGGTCTGAGATGTGTCTTGAGGATTAGGGTTTTCATTTTATCCTCTATTCTAGGTTTTTGTTTGTGCCCTAAAACCTTTTGAAAGATCCTAAATGTTAAAACCATTGTATGTGTTCTAATTTGTAGTTGACTGGTGCTAGTCAGTTCCCAATTCCTCAAGTTATTATTAAGGCCATCAAATTCATTTATCTACTAGCCCCTTATGCCTAGCACCCCAGTCGCTACCTATTGAATTATTTTTAAATCTTGTCAAATGTTATGTGGGTTTGAAGTCTTTTAAATATTTTCCATTTTATCCTAAGTCTAGATCAATGAAATGCTTAAGTCCTCTTACATTTTTAAACCTTGTGAATGGCCCCATTTTAAGTCATAAGTATTTGCATGTACCTTTTAAAACATTTAAGTTGTAGTCATCAGGTCCCACCAAATGCATCATATTGGTCACCCACTAGCCCACGCGAATAAAAAAATTGGTTAAACAAACTAGAGGGATAGTGGGAAAGTGACACATGTCCTTCCTTTTGGCAGGTCCTACCAACAATCCAAGTTATCAGCAATGAAGGGTTATGAAATCAACAACTATGATGCATTCTAATGAATCAATCTTGACCGTTCCCTGCTATCCTACGAGGTATCCACTGTAAGATCTCATCTCATGGAGGGATACCGGGAAATCACCAAGTGGCATCATCTCCATCGCCAAGAGGACTATGGAGGGTATTAAATATTTTTTGAAATATTTCTTAGCAACTATGGAAGTGGTAAAGAAATTGCTACTAAAGTGATTTTTTTAGCACATGCACAATTGATCCTCTAGATGTTTTAATCTCAACCATTCATCACCAAAGGAATATTAAAAACCTAAGCATTAGCCTATAAATTAAAAGGGTCCACATGTTGAAGGTCGTTGGGTTGATTTGGATTGTTGTCTTCTAGCCTGTGATCGTAGATTTGAAGCCTGCAAATTCTAGAGGGCTGACAAGCTACTAACAAGTGGATCCTCTGGTGGCTTATAAAGCATGGTGGGGCTATGAAGCTAGCAAAAAAGAAGCACACATGGTGAGAAATGGCCTGAGTGGATCTAGAATCAACAAAAAGAAAAATAGTCAAACTTTTTTGACTTCATTTGAGCCACACACTAGTCCACATCAAGATGACATCGATGGCAGGAATTCAAAGTTTTTAAAAAGGACATCACTGATCCATTCTAGTTCACACAAGCGAGCAAAAATGGTAGAGTTGATATTTTTTTTCCTAATTGAGAGCTTTAATCACCATAAAATATTTCTTTAAAGATTGTTGATTACAAAATCATTTCCAAGGATTTTGAAGTTGTTGCAAAGCATTTCAAGTGTTTGGAGTTTTTAAATTAGGGTTTCTGTGATTTGAACAAGTAAAATTCACATCTCTTAAGCTTGAAATTAGCATAATTTTTCATTCAATTGTAGTTGTTCTTTTAAGGTTTGACACTCATTAGCTTTTTTGCAAAATTTAAAAATTCTATTAATCTTTATGTCAAGTTCACCATGAAATGTAAGAGCCTAGCCTAAACATGTCAAGCCTATGTCAAAGTTATTCATTAGCAATGGCACCAAAATTCCAAGCCTATGGTTCTAAGCCAAAAGTAAGACCCTTGGTCCAAGACTTGCTTGACCAACTTCCACCCTCAACCACTAAGAAATGGTTAGGGAAACCCATGTTTCATGGCCTTGGGGTTAAAGAGGGTGTAACACATGAAAACAAGAAAGATCAAAGAAATAAAAATGCAATAAACTCAAATGTGATCTAAGTTAACAACAAAGAACAATGGAAAGCTAAAAACGTAAATAACAGAACCATCTCATCGAATATCTACATAATTCCATGCATGACCTTGATTTTCCTTCTCCATTTTGTCGTTGTAGTATAATTTCGCTCAGATTTCTAAGTGTGTAAGTATAGCCTATGATAGTATGATTCAGCAAAACATCAAAGATTCAGATAATTGATTTCTTCCAAAAGTCATAAGATTTTGGGAGGAGTAACAATGATGAAGGTCAAGCCAATTTATAGAAAATAGGGTTTTCAAATGACAGGCTCAAATTGAAAGATAGACAGATGATTAAGATTGAAAGAGTTGGCATGCATTGAGATTAGTGTTAGTAATAATGTGAGTGATAAAGCATGAAAGGTGGGAATTAAGATTAAATAATAATTTAATCTTTAGTTGAAAGTGTTTGAAACTTAGAAGAATAATGATTGCATGTAAAGGATAAATATTGAATAGAGGAAACGGTCAATTCAAACGCACAAATGAATTAATTAATTAAATAAAACTATTTAATTAATATAAGTTTGCATGCAGAAGAATTAAAAATAGATAACTGACTAATTAAGAAAGAGAGTCAGTTCGTCAAAGACAATTAGATATTAAATTAGGAGATAACTGGCTGATTTAATTAAATCACAACTTAAACGGTAATGATTAATTAGATAACTAAGCGATTATCCAAATATAGAAGAATATGCCAGGAATAAATATTTTTATGAATTAAATGATTATTTAATTCAACATTCAAAATTTGCTGATTAAATTAAATAAATTAAGATTTATTTAATTGATTGGAGAAAAGGATTAAAGAATAATTAAATAATTAAAGTTTTTATTTAATTATAGTGGAAAGTGTGATAAGAATAAATTAAATAAGAATTTATTTAATTAATCAAGATTGGATAAAAGGTAAATGAATTAATTAAATAATTAAAGTTATTTAATTAATAGAGGACCAAGGACTTTAAAAATATAATTAAATAATTAGGATTATTTAATTATGACAATAGAGGTAAGAATTATGAAGAAATTGAAGTCGTAGACCTAGACCAAATTTTAGTGTCTACATTTTTCCCTTCTTTGATACAATGTTATTTTGGCATTATGCCAAAGAAAATCAGTGAAAACATGCCCCAGTCATGCCCCAGTGTGAAATAAGTAAGGGTATGCCCCCTCCGGAAAAATGACAAATTTTTGAAAAATTTCAAAAAAATTGGAAATTGTCTCGATTAGTTAATTTGATAGCTAGAAGTTGGATGGTGGTTAAAGAAATCAGTTTTGGGAAGTTTGGTAGGTGAAACAGTCGTCGGAAGTTGGAAAATAGTGCGCCCAGTACACAAGGTTTGAGAAAATCCCTCCAAAACCCCTAGGTATAAATAGAAATTGGGTGGAAAATCAATTCATTAGCACCCCTCAAGTTTGGAAATTTTATTTTTGCTCTAGAGCTCTATGCAAATATGTCACCAATTCCTTACCCAGATCATGCGGATATCGCATTCAGACATTTAGATGGCTAGCCGACATAGGACCCCCGGTATTTAGTAAAAAACCATCTTTTGAATTTTCACACATATTTAGGCATTTAATGTTTAATTTTCAAATGTGTAGCTTTTAAATCAATGCATATGCGTTCGCGTCCGATGCATTTGATTGTGAAATGACACATATGCAACAACACGTCTAGGGTAGTTTAGGCATTTAGATTAGATTATCACATTTGAATTTTTTTGCACCGTATTTGTAGATTTGCAACACATATGTTAGGCATAGTAGCGCATGTAGGAATATGGAACACATTTTTTCACATGCTTGGCTATTTGAAAATGCACCGCATTTGTGAAAATATGATGCATATGCATGAATGATTGGGTATGTTTTGTCATTTGACGCATTTACATTTTTGAAACGCATCTCCATTCTGAAATGACACATTTGAGGTTTTATGACACATTTGCAATTGATAACGTTGCATGTGTAATTTTGCAATGCATTTGTTTTAAAGCGACACATTTGACTGTCAAAATTTTTGAAATTTTGGGCTATAAAAAGTTGCTTGTTTTTCTGACACAAGATATGAATTATGCAATTGTAGGTTGTTTTGGATATGATTTACACCCGAGAGTCAAGGCCGGCGACATTTGAGTTTTGAAATCAGTTGAGGAGTGGCAAGAGATGATTCATATGGAACCTAAGATTGCATCACATGACTTACATGCCCACCATTCAGGCAAATCAAGGTTTATTGACTGCACTTTGTGAGTGTTGGCATTCTGAGATGTCCTCTTTCCATTTTCCTACAAGAGAGGCCATTATCACCTTAGAGGATGTTTATAGGATTTTGAGATTGCCGATTAGGGGTGAGAGTCTTATATGATACGTAGACGGTTTTTAGTGAATTTTGTCGATATTATCTGCATGATGATATTAGACAGCTAGGCATAGAGAACTATGAGATTAGATGGCATGTTTTGGATGATAGATATGATCAAATAGATTGTGTATTATGCACCTTGATTGGGGGGATTGTTTTACCTGAACGTCGAGGTCACGAGTTTTTTGTGGGATGGGGTGAGATGCTAGTAGGTATGTTGGAGAGATAGGTCGTGTATGCATGGGGCCCTTGTTTGCTTGCTATGCTATATTTTCATTTACATGATATAGCCTATAGGGAGGCATAGTCGATGAGCTTTGGTACCACTTTGTTTATGATATGGGCATGGGAGCACCTTGTTGTGTTCCGTCCACCTATTACAACTGAGTTAGATCATGGAGCTCCTTTGCCTTCTGATATGTAGGGGCCAATACCCAGACACATATAGGATATACCGACTATTATATACATGTTATTGATACTATGGTGTAGTTCATTTGGAGACCTTACATGGATTGTACACGATGTCCAGATGAGGATCGATACTTGCCCTTTTGCCAATAAACATAGTACCTGATTGGGAGGACAATTTCTCATGTACATATCATTGAGGGACATCTACTAGATAGGGTATTGAAACAATTTGGCAAGGTTCAAGATAGCCATGATGATGAGCTGATTTCACTCATTCTTCTAGGGAGGTTCCTTTGTGGGGACCACTGATTCCTATTGTGATAGTGGAGGCTGATATAGATGCATTACAGCCTGTGCAGTGGGGATGGAGGGGCAGAGTAGTAGATCCTAGGATGATGGTTGCTTATGATACTTGGGCAGATCATAGGCCAGTGCCATTTATAGATCTAGATCAGGATGCACCTGTTGAGAGACAAGGGACAATACCTCAAGGCCGATGTGGTGGTAGGAAAGGTGGAGGCCATGGTGGAAGAGGTGGTAGAGGTAGGAGGGATGGCGGTGGTGATGGGAGAGGAGGAGGATGACGGGGTTAGTGAGGCGGTAGAGGCTAAGGCCCAAATCTATCACCTATCTGTGAGGAGGAGGGAGAGGGAAAGGATGTGCCCATGCTATAGGTTGGTGGAGAAGAGGAAGATGTTGGTGGTGGAGTTGGTGGAGAGCATGTTGCAGAGGAGGATGTTGTTGAGGAGCATGTAGAGGAGGAGGTGGTTAGAGAGGAGGAGGAGATGGATGCCCTTGATATGATTGTTGGATACCAAGATGATGATGAGGAGAAGGAGATGAGGGATGAGGAGAGGGAGCTGCAGGGCAAGATCGTAGAGGACTGGGATATGGAGGTGGGAGATCGGCCACAACAGGAGGAGTCAGGTCCTATTGATCAATGACTGATAGATCTACAAGCCAGAGTAGAGTCCCTAGAGGAGTGGGTCAGAGCATTGATAGTAGAGAGGGACTTAATACTAATGGAGAGGGACAAAGCATACTTGGATAGGGACTAGACCATTGCTCGGAGGCAGGAGACCGAGCAAAGATTTATAGAGTTGAGGGCTCTTTGCACTGGGCCATCTACAACTTTTTCTCAAGAGTTGGCTAGAGCTGGTGAGAGGGAGATATATTATAGGGACTTATATGAGTGGGAGGTTCCTCCTAAGAGATAGGCTCCCAATTATTCATAGAAACATAGCAGTAGGTCATGAAACAGGACACACAATAGGACTCAGAGTACAAAGGGGGTTGTAGGACCTCATAGATTAGGACCATATGACAGGCCTCCTTCTACACACTGATCCTTAGCATCTCACCTTCAGTCACCTCCACATTCTCCACATGGGAGTAGTGGGAGTTTTGGCTAGGGACATGTTCTGATATTTATTTATAGACATTGTATTTTGATCATAGAGCCTGTGGGATTCATTTTGAGATATACATTTGACATTGTACTGTGACACTTCTTTTGAGCAATATATATATATATATGATTTTGGCGATGATTTATATGATATACGGTTCTATTTATGATTATGCAGTCTTTTATTTATGCATGTGTTCTATATGATACATTATCTTCTATATGATATGCATATGTTATGGATGGTAATGTTTACATTATTATGTTGATGCAACCTATGATTTTATGTTTATTCTATATGATGATGCATGCATTTACTTTTATGGTACCTATGGATGTCATGTATGCATTTATGATTATGATATGCAATGTGATATGTGTATTTACAATGCCATGTGAATGCTATACAGTTTATGATGGTGGATGCAATGTGATATATTTATTTTGATAATATGTTATGCAATCTATGATGATGAATGCTTGTTATGCCATGGACTCCTAGATATGATGGATGCCTATATTTTTGTATTTTTCAAATGCAACACATATGTATGATTTAATATGTATGATATTTACATGATGCTTCTAACATGAATGCATATGCAGGATGCTTTATATTTTTGTGTGTCATAGGACTCTATCATAATGTAAGAAAGAAGAAATGTTAGTGCGAAAAAGATGAATAGTAACATAAAAGACATGAATGTTAGTACGAGAAATCTTTGATGTTTTTCCATAACACAATAGGCCTTGCATTAAATCATCATTGGGTGGTAACTATACAAATGGACAACAAACACCATGATATGAGATAGAACAAGGTGTGCAAGGTCATCTATTTGCTAAAAACATACAGTTATAGACAAGGAATGTCCTAACTCATACTAAGGGAAAAGTTTCCCCAGTCTTTTTTTCAAGACAAACTACAAAAAAAAAAAAAGATGATTCATGAGACATCATTGCTCCTCTAAATCCTTCATGGGACATCCTTTAGGAAGCTTAGTAACATGACTTAAAAACAAAGCCAAAAGATAGTCGACAAGCAACAGTCAAAGAAAAGAGGGTCCTGATACATTGTTGCTTCTCTAAATCTTTCATGGGACATCCTCGAGAAAGCTAGTAATGGGGCTCAAAGATCAAATCAAATGAAAATATAAGATAAACAAACCACAAAGTCAACAACTAGTAAAAATATTTTCCAAAACTTGATCTGTTTGTTTGATTGTTTAGATTGAGTAGATGAATGATTGATAGAGCCTAGTTTTGGGAAGGACACATACCATATAAGACATTGAGTCTAGTTTCAATTTTGTGACTATCTGTATAACGCATGACAAAGCCTAGTTTCAGAAAGACATGTACCATATAGGATGTTGAGTCTGATGTCATTGATGTGACAACCTGTGTAAGGCTATGATAATTGTTTGACAGTGTCTATACCTAGGAAGGACTTGTCTTGTATAAGACATAGGTTAATTATTGTTGATGATGTATGTTTGCAAGAAGGAAACATCTTGTATAAGACATAAGTTGATTATATTTGGTTATTGCTTTTGAAAATTTGTTTGATTGACTTAATGACATTGTTGACTTGTTCATCTTGTGGATGGGTGACTTGATGTGATATGCTAACAATTGTTTGTGCTTGACGACAAACCCTAAAGGACTGGCCTACTGTGGCCTTGGGGGCTCATTGATTGATGGTCTTGCCTACGTTATACATGCACAGACCTCGTAGTTTGACTAGACTTTGACTAACAAGACTAATAGAAAAAAAAATTGAATTAATTATAGATATGAGATGTGTGTGATAATGAATATGATGAACCATAATGGACTAACCTAGTGAGGCCTCTAGGGCTCATCAATTTATGGCCTTGCCTATGTTATACATGTAGAGACCTCGTAGTTCAACAACTAACAAAGACTGACAAGTGCGACTAACTCTGACTTTGTTTTTGGATTTTTGACATGTTTTGATTTTTTTTAACTTTTCTAATGTTTTTGGATTTTTTTAGGACATTTTGTGATTTTTTTGGATTTTTTGATAGTTTTACGTCTTCAAAATAGCCAATGTAAGAACCAATATGATGTAAGTCAAGTCCTTGTCCCTAGTTGGGTAGATGCCCAATTTATTACAAATAGGAAAGAAAGGGGAATGTGAAGTGCACTCGATATCAATCATTCCAAGTTATGGAAAGGACAACCATTTATTATGAGTGATATGTACATGCGATGGATGGGGAAAATATGTGATATGTACAAGGAAGTCAGATTGGAATGATGGTAGAAAAAGGAGAAAAGTTGACTACACATGGCGCCTGTTTGCTAGGTTTTCACCATGGTAATTATCCAGAGCACCACCAAAGTGGTTTTCACCATTGGACGACTTATTTTTCTTTACTATTTTCTTGATTTTTTCAATTTTTTGGATGTTACCAAGATGCTTTCACCTAGGTAATGATATTTTTGATTTTTTGATATTTTTGTATTTTTTGATGATTAAGGCAAGGCTCTCAGAAGCTATGGGTAGAACTTCTTTAGATGAAGGTTGTTGATTGATGCTGATAATGGTTCTCCTTCAGGAGTAGAGAGTTGATATGCTCCTGATCCAAAGGCTTCTGTGACAATGTAAGGTCCTAACTAGTTTGGTTCAAATTTTCCTAGTTTTTCTCTTTCTGCTTGATTCTTTGGATTTTCCATTAAGACCAGGTCACCAATGTCAAAATTTCTATTCAAGCCTTTCCTATTGTAGCTACGATAAAGATGATTTTGATATGCTTGGAGATGATCTAATGGATTTTGTCTTCATTTGTCTAGGAACTCTAGCTCATGTAGTCTTGACACAGGTACTCTTCATCGTCAATATGCCCTTTCAAAGATACCCTTAGGGAAGGAATTTTGACCTCAATAGGCAAGATGGCCTTAAAATCGAATACCAAGGAATATGGAGTGGCACCAGTAGAAGTACATATGCTTGTGCGGTAAGTCCATAAGGCAGGGTTAAGCTATAAATGCCAATCTCAACCAACATCATTGACAGTCTTTTTAAGGATTCTGATGATTGTTTTGTTAGATGCCTCTGCTTGGCCATTACCTTGTGGGTAATATGGGGTGGAAAAGTGGTGCTAGATATGGAATTCTTCACAAAGATGACAAACTTCTTGGTTCTTGAATGGATGGCCATTATCTGTGATTATGACTAAGGGACACCATATCGAAAAATGATATAGTTTAGGATAAACTTGGAAATTTTTGTGTTGGTTATGTACGTAATAGAAATGGCTTCAATCCACTTGGTAAAATATTCAGTTGTAGTAATAATGAATTTATGACCATTGGATGATGTAGGTTGTATCTTACCTATGAGATGGAGTCCCCATTGGGAAAATGGCCATGGTAATGCTATTGGAGGGAGCTCTTATGTTGGTGCATGTATCAAGTCTTCATGTATCTAGCATTGGCGACATTTATTGACAAAGATATATGAGTCTTTTTCCATTGTAGGCCAATAATAACCCACTCTCATAATCTTCTTAGCTAAGGTAGGACCACTTGAATGGGATCCACATATACCCTCATGTACCCCATGCAAGGTTGCTCGTGCTTTGTTAGCATCGAGACATCTCAATAGGGTATTATCTAGGGCATGTCTATAAAGGGTATCTTTGATGATGGTATACTTGGATGCCTTATAGATAAATGTCCTACGTTGGTTGTTGGAAAGGTCAGGGAGTAGGATTTTAGCATGGAGGTATTCATATATATCCTTATACCATGGGGAATTGGGACCAACAATCTCACACACCATCTCCGAATCTAGGATGTGAAAAGCAAGGACCAAAAGTTGTTCTACCAAAAACTTGAATTTAGGCATGTTGCTAGGTATGTCCAAGAGTGATGAAATAGTTGCCATGGCATCTACTATCTTGTTATGAATGCAAGGTATTTGATGAAAGGAAATCTTGTCAAAATATTCTTTGAAACTATCTTCCATCTGTTTGTATGGAGCAATCTTTTCATCCTTGGTTTCATAATCATTAACTTGTTAGATTACCAGCTAAGAATCACCATAAAATTGTAGGTTCTTGATCTTCCATTTGATTTCCATACATAAACTTGTAACAAGAGCATCATATTCTGCTATGTTATTGTGCATGGAAAAGCAATCCTGAATGACTTAGGAATATAGTCACCCTATGGTGTGATAAACAATATACTAGACCCTGAGCCATGATTTGTGTGGGATCCATCAAAGTATAACTTCCATGTTTTTCTCGTGTCAAGATTGAATATGAACTCATTAGGAAAATATGCAACTAGAGGATGATATTATTTTATCGTTGTGTCAACCAACTGGTTAGCAATGACTTGTCCTTGTATAGCTTTCCTTTCTATATATTGGATACCATATTCACTGAGTATCATTACCCATTTGGCCAGTCGTCCTATTAATGTTGCTTTGCTAAGGAGATATTTCAAGGGATCTATCTTTGCAACCAACATCGTTTGGTAGTTTAACATGTAGTGCCTATTTTTTTTATTAGCAAAAACTATTGCAAGACAAGCACATTCAATAGTACTGTAATTGAGCTCATAACCTACCAAAGTGTGGTTGCTATAGTATATTTCCCTTTCATAACCCTCATTTCCGTTATGTGCAAGAAATGCTCCTAGTGCTAAGGTGGTTGCTGATATGTGTTACATACTTTTTTCCCCAGCTCAAATAGAGGAGTGGGCTGATTGTTATTTAACATTAAGTGGAATTGCAGTTTAAGTTCAAATGTTGTTTCGCATTATTGTCATTATGACATTGAGTAACGGTTATGCATTTTAAAAGATGGAATTGAGTTTTCAGAGTGCCATTCAGATGTTGCAGAATTAAAAGAAGTACATAATTGATAACATGAGCAAATAGCATTTCAGATGCTTTCTTTTATTTCATAAAAAACCTCATATTTTACAAAGCTTCATTTGATTTCACAATCAAAATGATATTACAACATTGCATGAAAATGCATTTTCTTTTCAATTGAAAAGAAGAATTGAAATCAAAGGTCCACACAAGCCGTGGATATAACTGTGACTATTACAATACATTTCTAATAGCAAATTGCACTATTGAAGATGCAGAAAAGAAAACACATAAGTGACGACATAATCATCATTGCCTGATTATCGACGTTTGATGCTGAATGGTGCACCTTGTCTTCTCGAGCTCTGTCAACCTATAAGAGGAAAAGAGTGGTGTCAGTGGCTCTGATTATGATGTAACTTATATTGAACACCCAAAATAGTACAACATGCTATCAACAATACATTGAAACAGTCAATCAAGTGCAGTATGAAGAAGTAAGCTGAAGGAGAAATAGCAACATCATAATCATTGTGTTCTATTTTTATGCTAACACTGTTTGTTTCCTTGTGTAGGTATAGGTAAAGTCATGAAGCTGAACATTATTCGAAGACCAAGCATGTGGAGTAAAACGGGCTCCCACAAGGGTAGAGCTCGGCATGCTGCCCTATTTATTAAATGGGATGACTTTAAAAGATGCTTCATCATATACATTGAATGAAATGAAATACAACTGAAAGAGTAAAATAGAGAATCCATCAAGCAACGAGACCAACTGTTCATTCATAACAATCAGGGTTGCTTTCTGAAGGCTACAGGTGAACAGTGAGTTTAGTTCACTTAAGGAATTTAACTGAGTACATCTACATCAAAAATTGTTGAATAACTTCACCTTATGTGTTGATTATGTCATGTAAGTTTCAATTCATCATTTCTCTCTTGGATAGTGAACAGGCATACATATGCCTTAATATTTTGTTTTAATATTCATCATCAAGGAGAATAGTTTCTAAGAGAAGTTTGTGCAGTGAAATATAAAAATGCATGAAGAGTACCATGTTGCTCAAGAATACAAACACAGACAGTGCATTTGAGTATTGAATGAATTTCTGGTTCCAGTTGACTGATTAAGTAAATACTGCATCATGAATAAGTAATAACAAGGAGATCATTCCAGAATAATAATGGAGGAGTAAGTATTTTCTTTCCAGAATGATTCTAAGTTATTAGTTATACATATAAACTGGTGAGCAGAGGAGGTTTGTACTGATGTAATGTTTCAACCCAAAAGCAAAAAGGTAATACCTCTACAGAATTCAAATGTAGAAAGTGAAACCTGTTGTGTTAGAGTTGAGGGAGGTTAAAAGGGACACTGTTGTTTATATACACAATATGCATGAGGAATTATAAGTATCTATCTAGTGATCTTTTCAAATTTCTAAAGAGGGAGTAATAGTTTATTTCCAGAAAATTTTCTGAAGTTATCAGTTATGCATATGAACTGGTAAATAGAGGTGATTCATAGTAGTGCAATATTTCATTATAGCATTTCCTACAAAGTTCAAAAAATAGAAGATAGATATTGTTTTGTTAAAATTGAGTGGAAATCAAAGGATACTGATATATGTGCAGAATACGAGCATGAAAATTCCCCTCTTCGCAATGAACTTATACAAAAGCATTTTCAAGGTGTCTTAACTATCAAAGAGAATTACAGAAAATGCCATAACGGAGTACCTAGTAATATGAGCCAAAGAATATAGACAAACACACAGTTTCTTGTTGTTCCCATCATGTTCTTTTATTTTTCTAAAGGTATATTAAAGCAAGCAACAGTGATGTGATGAGTTGTTTTTCTTGGGATGAAAAAAATGCTAAGAAGGTTTAAATTAAAGACAAATATTCAAGGCATCTTTTTACAAAAGTGAAGGTAAAACATCACTGGTTATTTTAGTCAAAGCCTTAGGAACAAATGCAAGAAAATATACAGTTTTATCACCATTTTCAAGAAGATATAGGAGGTCGAGTTCTATCAGAAAGTAAGACTGCATGCTTTTAGCTTTGAGAATTTTCAACACTCACGATACTGTTTTATTCCAGAAGTTGAAAATAAGTCACTGTTTATTTTAGCTTGAGTCCATGTGGAGATGACAAACAGAGTAATGAAAGACACAAAAATGAACATCTTTCCTTCAAATATCAAATGCCAATATGGAGTTTTCTGTTATAGCTAATGATGTAAATACATAGTTTTTGTTAACTCCTACACTTGTTTTCAGTTCTGGGGGTAAACAATGATGAACAACAGTTACCCACATGAGGGTTTGCTTTCAAAAATACAGAAATGCAAAAATGGTGTGAACCCATATGGGTTTCTCATAAAACAACAGTAAATCACAAGATATGCAGATTTTTGTGCTAGGTCGAGCTTCCGAAGAGAAGAAAATGCTCTTTTCTTTAATAATTCCAAAGACCTATTTTCAGTTTGGCATCAAAATATAGAAAAATGGAGTTTCCCTTAAGGATTTCGAGTACCCATTTTCAGGGTTAGTTTCAAAGTGCAAAAAAATCAATTACAAAGATAACCCATGTGAAATCTAGAATAAAATAGCAGAAGTATAAAGCAAATGCGAGCTTCCAGAATTGTGTCGAACTACAGAGGGAAGAAAATGCAGATTTATTAAACTTTCTGTGATACCCATAATCAGAAATGTTTTCAAAAAGACACTATAAGTTTTTTGTTCTGGGTCGAGCCTTAAATTCAATAGAAATGATTCCTACAGTGCGCCTTTGGCACGGCTTGAAATGGCCAAGTCCATGAGTAGAAGAGAAAATATTTAAGTTTTGAAGAACAAAGGTATAGCAAAGGAAGTTACCCAGTTTATATTTCTGGTGAAGTACTCTAGCCACAGCTAGGAACTCTAAATAGCTTTCAAATGTCAAGGGCCCAAGTTCTTAAAAGAGTGGTCAAGCTTTCTAAGGAGGGATCAACGACGCTGGTGTATGCACAGGAAAGCACATAGGAAATGCAGAATAAAGATATTAGAATATGCATAGCCATGGCTTTAGAGCCTGAATATTTTTAAGGAGCCATAGAGGTTATTAAATCATCAAATAAAGCTTACCTTTGCACAATAAAGGGAAACAAGAGTACAAGTCAAGCTTTCATGGAGCGAACTGCAGAGTTCGAGCTCAAGCTCGACGTAGCCAAAAGAGGGAAAGTACAAGGAAAGGTCAGAAGAGAAAAATGATAGTCTGCGGCCTTAGTGGCCTACTTTTATTCAATAATGAAGTGAAATCCATGATACAAATGGCACGAATCTTACCCACTGGAGTCTCAGATCTTTGGAGTGCATGGAATAGTTCTTCTAAGCATTCGAGCTCGAGTTTGATAGAGTCATGGTGGCGGCAGAGCTCTTTCTTGCAAGTAGAGAGTGTGAAAGTGAGTGATCATTAGGGTTTGACCTTGTTTTGATCGAACCCTAATTCAATCCATCATCATTTAGAATGTTCATTTAAGGCACGTGGAGGATATCAAAGGGAGGTCGAAATTACATCTTATGCCTTATGATTTTATTGAAGTTTGAATTTAATGCTATATGTTTGGGGGCCAAATTTCAAATTCTTAAGTTGGTTTATGGATAGGTCTTGGAAGTTTATTTCCCATACCTTGGTGAAATATGATAAAATTGATGGATATCTTGTGATCTGAGATTAAGTTATGATGCCCTATGACTTAGGGTTAATTTTCTTTAGGGTTTTTATTTTTAATTGATTTTTGAAGAAATCAATTGTGGAGGTGATAGGAATATGATATTATATAAATGTATTTTTATGATTTTTGATAAAATCATAATGTTGTAATGGAGAAATAAGGATATTTTCTTTTTGCAAAAGATTTCCAATCTTTAAGTTGCAAAAATAAGCAAATTGTAAAAATTTGCATCTTGTAAAGCAGAAGCATAAAAGCGATATTCTATAAATTGCTTTATGTTTTCTTGCTATTTTTAGCAGATCTTTGACTGACTTTTCCTCTTGGTCAGATTTCAGACTTGTCTTGGAGAGATAAGGTGTTTTTTGTGCTTTTAAAGCAAGATTAGCCTATTTTTAGAGGCTTGACAGTGTAATCATAAAAGCATTATGCTTTTTTCTGCTTTTAAGCAGTTTTTGAGTTTGTTTGAAGCCTTTTTCCTTGAGCTTTTTTCTGAGCTCGGATTAGGGTTTCCTTGAGAGTTCTTTTGATAGATTAGTCTTTCAACTCTCTATTCTCAGCAGTTCATATTAGAGTTTCTTGCCCTTACACATTTTGGGGAGCTTGCAAACTGATGTGTGCTCAGATTCTGAGAAGTTCCAACTCCATCATTCAATAAAATAGCAGATTTTTTCCTTTCTCATTTCCTTTTCATGACTTGGAATAGTAATCTGATTTGTTCTGTGATTCAAATCTGTTGGAACCTTTTCTTTTCTTATTATTATCAAGTGATTTGTAGGAGTGCATGCTATTTCAGGTTATGCCTTGTGTTAATTTAACCTTTGCATAAATCACTGATTGAACTGCATGTGTTGTGAGATTGTGAGATTTTTAATTTTAAAAGAGTTGGTGGGAGTGAGTTATTTTCAAGGTCTTCTTATAGTTGATCAATATTTTAGGATGATAGAATTCCAGTTTTAGATTTTAAATCCATTTTATCCTTCTATCCTTTTTCCTAAAAGCCCACTTAGAACATAATTCATCATTCAGAGAACCAGCTCACTCTAGAGATTCCTCTTTCATGCAGATCACCCACATCTAAAGGAGGTTTCCATGTTTCAATAGTTTGTTGAATATTGCATTCAGCAGGGTGCAAAACTATTGATAACAATATGTAGAGAATCAATGGTCATCCCTCAATAGGTGGCATTAACATTGGTGGTGTGAGTAGGTAATCCTTGATCAGTTGAAATGTTTCTTGACATTTACATGTCCATACAAATGGTACTTCTTTTCTAAGTAGATGTTGGAAGGGATTTTTTTATCTTCCAACTGTACTATGAACTGTCTAATAGACTACAATCTCCCTTGTACTATCCTTAGTTGACTGATATTAGCTAGTGGAGGCATGTCCATTGTAGCTTTCACTTTGGTTGTGTCCACTTCAATGCCTCATTTAGAAATGAATATATAACCTAGAATTTTTCCTGATTTCACGCCAAATACACATTTCTTTGGATTTAGCCCCACCTTGTATTCTTCTAGTCTTTGAAAAATCTTTTCTAAGACCTATAAATGATCAACCCTTGTTAATGATTTTGCTATCAAATAGTCCACATAGTCTTCCATAAGAGTGTGTATGAGGTCATGGAAAATAGTTGGCATTGCTCATTGGTATGTTGCTCGAGCATTTTTAAGTCCAAAGGGCATGACATTCCAATAATAAGTTCCCCACGGACAAGTGAAAGTTGTCTTAGGTTGGTCTTTAGTTGCAATTATGATTTGGTTAAAGCCCGAGAAACCATCCATAAGGGATAACATTTCATATCCTATTGTTAAGTCCACTATCATGCCAATATTTGGCAAGGGGAAATCATATTTGGGACATGCTTTATTTATATCTCTAAAGTCTGTATAGATACGGATGCCCCCTGTTGGTTTTTTCATTGCTACAAGATTGTAAATCTAGTTGGCATTTTCAATTGATCTGATAAATCCAACATCCAACAGTTTCTTTAGCTCAACCTTGACTAATAAAGCAATTTGTGGGTGCATTTTCCTCAATTTTTGCTTCACAGGTTTGACACTTGGTTCTAATGGAAAATGATGTAATACCAATTCAAGATCCATTCCGGGCATGTCAGCATTCAACCATGCAAAGTTGATTTGTCTTTGTATGAAGAAGTTGCAAAATTTGGGCTGCTCTATTTCTATCAAGGATGTTGCACAATAGATTAACTAGGGATTCTCTTTAGTGCCTATGTTGATCTCCATAGATTCTTCTACTAACATTGGTGACTTGTACTTATTTTTTCTTTTTTATCGTCTAAAGGTGCCTTTTGGTTTTCACCTAGGGACTCGTCATTTTTATTTTTTTGATTCTTTTTCTTATTTTTGCAACTAGAGGTTTGAACAAATTCCACGAAATATGTCATGTTATCTAGGTCTATGGAAAATTCAGCCTTGTGATCACCACTAGGTATTCCTTCTCATAGTCCTAGGAACTCAGATATTGCTTCATTTTTCTCAAAGATATCTAAGACAGGGGAGTGTTTTTTATCCCAATTGATAAGCTGGGGATGCACTAAGGGCATGTCATCATCGGACATATCAAAATTCAAAGGAGTCAAGGTAAAAACTGAGTTGTTGACATAATCACAAAGGTTTCTTACCAAATCCTCCTTACTCTTTTGTTGGGGCCTAGATGGATTCTAAGATGGGCCTATTGCCAAGGTTTGGTTATCCAAAGTGGATTTGTTAGGTTCCCAAGAGGTAGGATCAAGAAATTCCCAATAGTAATGTTTAAACCATTCATCTTTTGTTAAAGTCTTTTGTGGAAAAGAATTTGATGGATTTTGCAAGGATTTAAGCATTAGGTCAAGTTCTCTAAATAGTTTATCAAGGTCCATGACAAAGGTGGAGGATAGGGAATCCCACTCATATTTGTTAGAGTCAGGGGAATCACAGTAGGGTAGGTTAGATGGATCATTGGATGTCTCTATAATTTTAGAAGCACTTAATTCCTCTAGTAAAGGTGATGTGGTACTAGAAACACCAATCTAGAGTGGTTGAAACCCAAGTCCTAAGCCTTTTGGCCATTTAGAAACAATGATAAGTTCAGTCCTCCCATTCTGATGTAACCCTAAGCTACTATGTCCATTATATCATTTTCCCTACATTATTGTGAAACCTTTTCCATATTGTTTTGTAGGTATCTGAGCAAGTGGAGGAGGTTCTTCATCATCTTCTTTGTATAACCAAGAGGTCACATCTTCTTCGTTTATGGATTCTTTACTTAGTTCCCCCCATTTTGTGAAAGTCGTTGTGGGAGGGATGTGTATGATGACCACTGATTGTCTCTTATCTATTGTTGGTAAACTATATGATTTAGGAGGAACCAAATGGCTAGAACAATAAGATGCTTTCATGAGATATTCTCCATAACCCTTATCTTGGATCTCAACCTTAAGAGTCGAAGGTATTGATTGTGAAGTGGATATTTTAAAAAGAGTGGATGGATCAAAATAGTGGGAGGAATTGGATGATGAGGCTTCCTAGTTTATAGGAACCTGGCATTGGAGTATCCCTTGTAGGTTAGTGCAATATTGGAAGGGATCTAGGTCACCATCTATTGTAATCTTGGTGCCATTATGGGGGAATTTTATACATTGATGATAAGTAGAAGGGAATGCCTTCATAGCATGAATCCATGGTCTGCCTAGCAGAAGGTTATATGGGAGGACGAGATCCAATACTTGGAAGTTTGTCTGCATAACTGCAAGACCAATTCTGATGGAACTCATTTGATTTTCATTCTTCATCATCATAAACCTTAATAACAATGATTTTGGTGGTGTCCACACATTCCTCTAAGAAGCCTAATTCCTTAACTAGTTTTAAAGTGCAAAGATTCAACCATGCTCCTCCGTCTACCAAGACTCATCTAACTTTCATTTTATGAACAAGGACTTCTAGATGTGATAACCCATTAGTCTTCGAGTAAAAAGCTAGTGGTCATTTAAGACCTGTGCAAAGCTTTTACTGTATGATTAATATTTCTTTGTGATGATGGTGATCAATCCTCATCAGAACCGAAATAATTTTCCTTCCATTTACTTATTGTCAAATCATTTGCACATTTGAATTCTTCTACAGTAGTGAAATTCGTGAGGTGGCTCTTCCATCTATTATCAAGTAGGTTCCTAACATCTACCACAAATTTTGTGTATCCATTGTCTAGTATCACAATCCCATCAAGAAAAGTATGAAATCTATCAAGGTTGATATCCCCATCATTTTGTATGTGTATCAATTATTGAGAAACCATATGATCAAATTCATCTTTCCACTCATCCACACCTTTCAATTGATTATCCTCTTTTATGATCAAAAGGCTGAAGGTGTACTTAATGGAGTCAAATGCATTCCTCCTATTTTCCACTTTCTTCTTCATATTTATTAAGTACTTATTCTCCTCAACTAAACCCTTCACCATTTCCTGAGTAGGCTTGAGTCTCAGAGGGGCATCTGGATCCCTTTGTGTTGCCTTGCAGAGAATATTTAGAATGTGATAAGTAGGTTGCCACCTTTGCTAGAGTTCCACAAGGATAGGGGAATTAGCATTTATCTGTTCCAAAGCTTTAATCAGGTTGCTAAAGCTTTCATGTACTCCACCTATTTTTTCCTTCAATATCTCAATTATGTGCTCCAATATTTTTCTCAAGGTATCCAAGATGTGACACTTGACATCTTCCATATTATGTTTCTTTAGCCTATCAATTTCATCTTTCATCTATTGAATTTGTGGGTCTTCAGCTTGGATAGATGGGTGATAAACAACTATCTCATCCCCCCTCACTGTTGTTGCTTACTGTAATTGTTGTTTCAACTTTACATTTTCAATAAACAATTTATTTACTTCATCATTTGATAATTTTAGTCTTTTCTCATATTTAGTTATTTTCTTCTCCATATTCTCCACCACATCTTTGGTGAACATTTTTGAATGCACGGTCATGGTTGTAGCCTCTGTAGGATTTGTATCTTTCATTGTCCTAACCATGGCTAACCCACTCATTTCTTGCACCACATCTAAGAGTCTGGGATTCCTTGTGCTCTTTTGTTTTGTCCATAAGGAAAGAGTTTGAGTGGTAGGGTTATACCCTGTTCCTGATACACCTTCCTCTGAGTCAAACTTTGCAACTAACATTGGGTCATCTTGTGCTCTAATCTAGTCTAAAAGAAACACCTTGGACAACTCCATTCATGGTATGATCAACATATCACTTTTCAATACTAATTCTCTTGCTTCCTGAGGGGTAACATTGATATTATCAATATTTAACTCTGCTAATGTTTGGGCCTGAACTTCAACCTGTTTTGAATCATTAGCTCCTATGAGACTTATATTCAATCTTTCATCAAACTGTTTCATTTTCATCTTGATCCAAAAATATTTAAATTCATTAGTGTGAATAAAATGGTCATCCTCCATAAACCTTAGAGAGGCAACAACTCTCTCATCTTGCTGAATCTCATCAACAACTTCTTTTGATATTCTGATTTTAGGATCATGAGGCTCTAGAATTTTTTGCTGCTATGATCAAGAAATCTCAATCTACTTCATTTACCTCCTCACTGAGACACATTAACTCTCGAATCATAAATTAAGATCATTCAAATCTTTTGCGTTGAGCTCAATTTCATATTTCAAAGTTGACTGATGTGACTGGCCTGCCTTAAATGTCTCAACGACTACTTTACCCAGTTACCTCGTGTCACTTTTCACTCCCCTATGGTACCGCGGTACATAGCGTTACCCTACTTTAGTATACCACACTACCGTGCACCACCTTTTTCTTCCTTGTGATACCATAGTGTATCCTTGGTTCATGTATTACTATATTGCTCTACCGTAGGCTACCTTTCTTCTTCCTGCAGTACCGTGGTGTCATTTCATTACTCTTCCTTAGTAAACGGCTTTACCGTGGGCTATGTTTTAACCCTTCGTGGTATGGCATTGTCTCTTCTTGTTACTATTCTCTAGTGCACCTCTCTACCACAAGTCTTGTTCTACCCCTCCACGGTATAGCGGTTTCCCTTTATGACTATTCTTCATTACACCGCTCTACCGTGGGCTATGTTCTAACCCTTCATGGTATAGTGATAAAGGGTAAAAGTGATATAGTATAGTGCTAGCTTCTATTACCATGATACCGTGAGCTATTCTACAAGGCACTGCGGTAAGGAGGTATGAGGTGAGGGCTATATAGGGCAGCCAATGAGGTAGCGGTATAGTGGTATAAGGCTTATTTTGGCTCCATGGTTGGAAATAAAGTGTTTTTTTATGAAAATGATAGGATGAATTTTGGATTTCAACTGATAAAATCCTTAGAATTTTTAATGCAAATTCTGGTTCCAATAGCAGCTCTAGTTAGGGATGAGTGATTTACCAATCACTGCAAGAATCCAGAATATCTCTGGGTGTAGACTGAGATTTTTCAGAAGATATGAGAAATGGGCGGTGGTGAGGATGGGATGAAAGAGGATATGGAGATGGAAAATAATGGAGATGGAAATGAACCTACACTACTATACATGGAAAGAAAATTTGTTTTTAATGAGGGAAATCTAGGATTGTCCATGTACTAGAAAGTCCTAGTCCCTTTTCTGATTTCCTAAACTACTGTGCATGGAAAGAGATTATTTTAAGAGGCTTTTTAAGAATTGTCCATGCACTGGCAATCTTTAATCCTCTGGTACTCAAAAAAATAAATTCTTTAGAAATTTCCAATGTACTGGCAATTCTTGCTCCTCACTAGACATGTTCTAAAAATAATAAGAATCTTCTCTTCCCTTGCCAGTGATAACAAAGGGCCCTACCCACAAGGCTTCAAATTTTCCATGCTTTCTCTTCTCCTGATATCTAGCATTCCACATCAGCACCAAATCACTCACCTCAAATTTTCTATTTTTAGCTTTGTTATCAAAAAGGTTTCATCTGAGATTGCAGCTTTTCATTCTACTTCTAAGCCATTCTCCTTATTTCATCAAGCTCTACAAGTTGCTCCATTCTTTCCTCCATTGGTCGTGGAATGTCTAAATCTTCCTGAAGGATGAAATTATAAATTGGTAAAAGGTTTTGTAGTGGCATCCTGGCCCATGTCCCATACACTAACTCAAATGGAGATTTCCCAATTTCCTTTTTTATAGTAATTCTATTTTCCCACACAACCATTCTCAATTTTGAATCCCAAGCCTTTTTATTTCCATCTAATATTCTTCTTATGATTTTCAAAAGACTTTTATTGTTGGATTATGCTTGACCATTTGCTTGTGGGTGGTAGGGGGTAGCATAAGAAACAATAATACCATATGTGTTGTATAAGCTATTAAATTCATTAGACCTAAAACAAATCCCATTGTCTGTGACCAATCTAACTAGTATACCAAATCTGGTTATGATATTTTCCATCAGGAAATTTATTACCACCATACTTGTTGCTTTTTTTGTTGGGATTGCCTTTATCCATTTAGTGAAATAATTAGTAGCTACAAGTATCCATTTATGTCCCCCACTTGAATTTTCCTATATTTCCCCAATAAAATAAATTCCCCATTGATGGAAAGGGGCTTCTACTTGTAAAGGTCAAAGTGGTAGGGCTCCTTGATATTTCATCTTTCTTGAGAATTTCTGGCAAGCTTCACACCTCCTTACATACGAAAAAGAATCATTGAATATCTTAGGCCAGTAATATCATGTCCTATGAATTTTATGTGCAGTCGTTTTAACAAAATAATGGCCTCCACACACTCCCTCATGCATCTCCCTCAAGACATGTTCTGCCTGTGATTCGTCCAAGCACAATAGTAGCACTTCATTCCTGTTTTTCCAAAATATATCCCCTTCTATGAATACGTGCTTGGATGCCTGCAACTTTAAAGTTCTCTTCTGATTATCATTCAATCCCTGAGGGAACTTCATGTGTTTGAGATAATATATTATGTTTGTGTACCAAGGAGTATGTTAAATTCTTGAAACTGCACTTTCCTCATTTTCTACATTACAGATTTGGTTAGCTTCAATGTTTGCTTCTGCCATTAGTTTAGCTAAACCCTATCCCCTTACTAACTTGGTAATCTGAATTTCCATATCAAATTCCTGGATTTTATTAATCCATCTACATCTCTTCCCTATTACCTCTATCTATACCAAAATATCTTTCACAACTGCATGTGGTACATATGCAATTACCTTGGCTCCAACTATATATGATTTGAAATCTTTTGTTTCTTTGACCAATGCAAAAGCTTGCTTCTCCATAATATCATACTTAAGCTCTAACCCCTACAATGACTTTCTAAAAAAGGAAATAGGTTGCTCATGACCTTCATCATTCTTTTGTAACATAACAACTGCTATGGTGTGAAATGAGGCAAATTAGAATATTTGGAAAGGTTTGGTAAAATTAGGAGATTTGAGAATGGGAGCTTCTTTGATGGCATTCTTAATGGATATAAAAGCCTCTAGGGCTTCTACAGTCCATCTATCTTTTCTCCCTTCTTCAACATTTTGGATATGGGTTTAATGATTTCAAAAAAAATTGACACAAACCTCCTAACAAAGTTAATTTAGCCAAAAAATGATTGAATGGATTTGATAGTTTTGGGAATGGGAATTTTATCTATGGCCTCTACTCTTTCAGGGTCTATTATAATTCCTTCCTTTGACACAATATGCCCTAAAATCTTACCCTTTCTGACAACAAAGTGACATTTTTTAGGATTAAGACTGATACCATATTCCAAAGCTTTGATGAATATTTTCTCCAAGTGTTCCACATGGTCTTCTACCTTTTTGGAATAGGAAGTGAGTTCATCCTAGTACACCACCATTATAACATTGATTAAATCTACAAATGCCACATCCATGGCCCTTTGGAAAGTTTCCCCTACATTTGTGAGACCGAATGGCATTCTCACATAGACATATGTCCCCCATGATGTAGTAAATGTTGTCTTGTATTTCTCACACTCTTTAACTTTAACCTGATTATACCCAAAAAACCCATCCATCATTGATAGCAACTCACATCCTATTACTTTGTGTAATATTGCTTCCATATTCAAGAGAAGGTAATTATCTTTAAGGGAGGCAACTTTTAAATTTCTCAAATCTACACACAACCTAATATCCCCATTTTTCTTTCTTACTCGAACCAAGTTTGAGACCCATGTTGAATCTCTAATGGGTTTGATAATGCCTCCATCTCTAAGTTTTGCTAGATCCTCTTGCATTTTAGGCTCCAAAGTTGGGTTGATGGCCCTTTTCTTTTGCCTGAATTTTTTTGTGTTTGGTTTTAATGGGATCTCATGTTGGAATAAATCCTCTCTATATTCCTTGAGATCCTCATAGGACCATACAAACACATGCTTGTACTTTCTTAATAGAGCAATTAGCATTCTTCTAATTGTTGTACTTATTTTCTTTCCAATATATACCATTTTTGGTGCTAACTTAGTCCCCAGATTGATTTCTTCAATATCTTTTTTTTTTACTGGTGTCTACTTCTTGAGAGATCGATCATTTACATCATATACCATTTCTAGTGCCACGAGCCCTTTGGGAAGTTTTTTGGTTGTAAGTTGCAAGACCTCTTTTCCAAATACAGTCTATTTCCCATCTACCTCTTCAACAAATGCATTAAAGTCGATCTCTTGAGCTTCATACTAATCTATACAATGGAGGAATTTTATGAGATTAGTGTCATCGTTGAAAACTTTCCAACTATAGATATTATTAGGGATAGTAGGCCTTGTCTTGAATTCAACCTGAGATACTCCATCCAAGGTGATAACATTTCTTTTTAGGGCCATATTAGCTAGGAAATTTGCCATCAAATTTTTTGATCTATCTATCCATTCAATTGAAAAAGCATCAAACAATTCAATTGTATCCCACACAACATTTTTGTATTGTTTCAACCTTTTATTTTTTGTAGCATATCTCGACCTAACTTGTGAAATGATTAATTTAGAATCTCCTAGAATAGTTAGTAGCTTAATCTTATGTTTGACAATCATATTTAAACCAATTAGCAAAGCTTCATACTCTGCCACATTATTTGTACATTCAAAAGTCAGCAGAAATGAATATGTCAATGTGATACCTTCAAGTGAAATAAAAACTACTCCAAATCCATTGCCTTCCTAACTACATGCTCCATCAAAATACATTTTCCACACACTGTGTTCACTCTTGGAAATGTGTCTATCAATTGGGTTAGTGTTTGTTAATTCAGGCTAAGAGGGCTCTATTTTGAAGCTCCCTAAATCTACATCACAAAAGAAATTTAGTTTTTCATGAGGAATATAATCCATAATTTGATTCATTCTTAGTTCTCTATATAACTTAACTTCTTCACCATTGACTGGTATTGTGGCATATGATAAGTCAAACTGTACACTCCCTCCAACCGCTGCAGTCCATTGTCTTGACAAAAACATTCCAAAATGAGGAGGTGTATCAATCACTATTATGTCTATATTATAAGTTGCTTGTGGATAAATAGCTAGTTTCACCTCCACATCTTTCATAACTCCCACCACTAGGACAGGTCTATTTTCCATAGAATAACAATTTCCACCATTAGTATCCACCCACATTCCCAGTTGTTTCATGACTCCAACTAGCATAATTTTGATAGCAACACCTGAGTCTATCATACAATTCCTTACCAACTTGTTATTTATGAGTAAAGTAGTGAAGAATGGGTCAACTTGTGGAGGATTTATCAATGCATCACCTAGGTAGACCTTAGGAATATTTACCTTTTCTTGCTTATTGCTAACCTTATTGGTCCCTTTACTTTCAGAGCTTGTGTTTTTATCATTCCCACTAGTTATCAATTGAATGGAACTATCCCTATACTCTCTAATTTTCATAATTTCAAGTAATGGGATAGACATTTTTACCTGGGATAAAGCTTGTGTAAAATCAAAAGAGGTACCTTATGTTTTGATCATCTTCTTTTGTTCTAGTGACTCTCCTTTGCTTTTCTCATTTTCTATTTTGTTTGTGTCATTAGGGTTTTGTTTATTTTTATGCAGCTATTTGCTTTCCTCCTTCTGAATATACTTCTGCACATTCTTGTCAGGCTGCTTATTTTCTATTTTCTTCGGTGCTCCCTGTGTTTTATCTTTCACAAATATCCCTCTTGGAACATCCTCACCTTCATTTACTATTATGTTCCTCAACCAGTATTTTCTTTTTTCCTATTCCACTACAGCAATGGTCAATTTCTTAATTTCTTCCTCATTCGGTCTTCTTATACTACATTTAAATAACTAAGGAGATACACTAACAGAACATTGTTCATCAATGCTTCCTTCATCATTAGAAAAAATGTGTTATGCCATATGAATGTTGTATCTCTGGTTATCAACATCATACTTGTACCCTTCTTCTTCTCAAGATGAATGTTCCTACTCAATGGGATGAAGAGTGTGGGAAGTTAAATAAATTGTGTGATCCCCTTCATTATTGTCTACTGGAATTTCCTCTTCTTGTATTGATTGAGCTACAATACAATGGTCAGGGGAATGTGGCAAGTCACAAACTTGACACCAAGGATTATTGTTCACCATGTATGCTCCTCTCTTCTTTAAAGGATCAGGGGTCTTCTTACTTTTAGGCCTATCCATCACAGGTTTTCCATCTTTCTAGTTTGTATTATAAGGAATATCATGCAACCTGGGCCTTTCATTTTTGTATGTATTTTCTTTCCTATGTTGAGGATTGTTAAAATGTTGGGGACCTCTAGGATTATCTCTCTTACTTATCATCCCAACAACCTTTCTATTATTTTCAATAGTCAATGTTATTTTTTGAGCTTCAACTAAATCTCTGGGGCACCTATTTCTGAGCTCATATCCAGTCTTTGGATCAAATGCTTTCAGATAAATACTCAATGCTACAGGGTCTGCCAACTTAGAACCTAGTGGTATCTTATTATGCAATTTGGAGAAATTCTGGTTGACGTCATAAACTGACTCATTTTGATGTTTCTGGATACTTATTAGTTCATGCAAAGCAAACTCTAGTGCACACTGGTTCCCATACTGCTCAAGAAACTAATCTTGAAACTCTTGAATAGAATCAATAGAGGCTATTGGTAAACTATTAAACCAATCTCTAGCTTCTTCAGTTAATGACATCATAAATAACCTCATTTGTACATCCTCATACTGCATATCCATATCTTGAATAAAAGAATTAAAACTCCTTAAGTGTTCCTCAGCGGTGACTGCACTACTTCCTATGAATTTTGGGATGAGACTTCTCCAACTATTGTCCATAGGGTAAGGATATACTTGGAATCCTGCTAAATCAAATTGTCTAATCATGGTTGTGTATTGATAAGGAGGTAGGTTTTGAGGATACTAGTATTGATATAATGGATTATTATATTGTACATGAGGTGGTGGCATATATTTTTGACCATGGGGTGGTTGGGCATTTGGATGTTGTGATGAATTTTTAGGTGGAACATTTGGAGGTCTGTATTGATTTCCAGTTTGTTGTGCTTTTGGTGGATTTGAAGGTCCTACATTATTATTCCCTTTCTTGTGAGGTGGTACATATTTAGGGAGGTTAGCTATCTAAGCATATTGGGCCTTTTGCAGCTTCAAATCTTCTATTTTTTTTATCACTTGGAGCTTCTATTTGTATTCCACTTTTGATCTTTCCATTTCTTGTCTTTCGTACTCCAAGTGTGCATCTAATTCTTCCTGAGTCATGAATTCATAATTTTCTTCAGGGGCTACATTATCAATAGGCTCATTTTAATTTCCTTCCATTCTATGATCATATTCATGTTGTCTCTCGATTCTTTCAACCTCAATCCTTGCCTTGAATTCTTCTTCTTTTTGAGGATATGATTGATAGAAAGGATTTCTTTTCTCTTCAGGATTATGAGGTTCTCCTGCTGAGCTATTTTCATTTTTCAATGTATCATAGCAATTATATGTCTCAAAGTGAGGTTTTAATGTTTTATCCTTGTTTTTCATGCACATTTCATTAGATTCCTTCTTACCCTTATCATTCTTATGTGTCCACTTATTATTGTCACTAGGACCTCCTTTATACAAGGATCTTCTACCTTGCATGTTGTGAACTATTATGATAGTCTAATGTGTATTTTATTTTATCAAAGTCCCCACTTACTTATGTGGAAGTGGGAAATTTTTATTAGTTCTAATTCCCAATGAATATGTGTAAGATTTTTTACTCTATGAGAAAGGCCTTGACTTTGAGTTGACTCCCCAGTAGAGTCGCCAAACTGTTAGATCTCAAAATTTTTGGTTTGAAATCACAAGAGGTTTCCAAGCTCTTGATATTTTTTTGGCTAACATTCAAGGCCAAATGATGAATTTGAACCTTCTACTCTTTAGGCTCTTCCAAACCTAGGCGGGTATACCTATGTGAATGAAGCAGACTTGAATTGTGTGTTTCTTCCTTAAGAAATCTATCCACAATGGAAATTGAAAGTGGAGAGAGATTAAATCCTAATTGGTATAAATTGTAAAAGCAATATCAAGGTAAATATCAATATGTTCAGTTAATAGATGTGAAGTTTGTATTTGGTAAGATAAAACTAAATAAATTAAACGGGTGAGACCAATGCCTTATTGGGTAAAATCAGATGAAAGTCTAAGATGAGTGGCTTCTATTTGGTAGAAATTCTAATTGTTTGGCATAAAAATATTAGTTTATAACTTGTATAAACATACAAGAATGTAATTACCAGGTTCTTCTTAGTGATCCAAATGACACTTCCAAATTACTGTGAATGACTAAAAGGATTTAATCTTTACTTGAAAGAGCCAATTAATCATACCACATAAGTATAACAAATGTGCATTGATAAATTGACTATATACTTGATATATCAATTTAAATAACAGATAAATATATACCTTGGAGACAACATAATAGTATTTTTCAATTAATTCAACAAAAAATTGACACCAGTATGATGCCACAAAATCAGAGATCTTTCATTGATTTCTCCAGTATTTCATACATGCATCATGGTCTTTTGAAATGTAGACATTATCCCTATTCACATGTTCTTTTTTCCTATCTCTAATATCCTCCTCCTTTTGGTCTTGGTCTCTCTTATTTATATGAGAGGAAACAAGCTTCAAAGCAAAGGACATGTCTTTTGGTAACAAAACATAATTAAGAAATTAAACATAACAAAAATAACTAACAACAAACATGTGTGCTAATCTGTTAGTCTTCGAGTAAAAATCATGTGGTCATCTAAGACCTATGCAAAGCTTTTACTATATGATTAATCTTTCTTTGTGATGATGATGATCAATCCTCATTAGAACCAAAATAGTTTTCCTGTCATTTACTTATTGTCAAATCATTTGGCCATTTGAATTTTTGTGTAGTAGTGAAATTCGTGAGGTGGCTATTCCATTTATTATCAAGCAGGTTCCTGACATCTTCCATGAATTCCATGTATCCATTGTCCAGTATCACAATCCCATCAATCAAAGTATGAAATCTGTCAAGGTTGATATTCCCATCATTTTGTATGTGTGTCAAGCACTGAGAAATGATCTGGTCAAATTCATCTTTCCACTCATCCACGCCTTTCAATTGATTATCCTCTTTGATGATCAAAGGGATGAAGGTGTACTTAATGGAGTAAAATGCATTCCTTCTATTTTACACATTCTTCTTCATATATATTAAGTACTTATGCTCCTCAAATACCCCCTTCACCATTTCTTGGGTAGGCTTGAGTCTCAGAGAGGCATCTGGATCCCTTTGTGTTGCCTTGCAGAGAGTATTTAGAATGTGATAAGTAGGCTGCCACCTCTTCTGGAGTTCCTCAAGGATAGGGGAATTAGCATTTAACTATTCCAAAGCTTTAATCAGGTTGCTAAAGCTTTCATGTACTCCAACTATTTTTTCCTTCAATATCTCAATTGTATGCTCCAATATTTTTCTCAGGGTATCCAAGATGTGATGCTTGATATCTTCCATATTATGTTTCTTTATCCTATCAATTTCATCTTTCATCTGTTGAATTTGTGGGTCTTTAGCTTGGATAGGTGGGTGATAAACAACTATCTCATCCCCCCTCACTGTTGTTGACTATTGTAATTGTTGTTTCAACTTTACATTTTCAATAAACAATTTATTTACTTCATCATTTGATAATTTTAGTCTTTTCTCATATTTAGTTATTTTCTTCTCCATATTCTCCACATCTTTGGTGAACATTGTTGAATGCATGGTTATGGTTGTAGCCTCCATAGGAGTTGTATCTTTCATTTTCCTCACCATGGCTGACCCCCTCATTTTTTGCACCACATGTAAGAGTTTGGGCTTCCTTGTGCTCTTTTAATTTTTCCATAAGGAAAGAGTTTGAGTGGTAGGGTTATACCCTATTCCTGATACACCTTCCTCTGAGTCAAACTCTGCAACTAAAATTGGGTCATCTTGTGCTCTAATCTGGTCCAAAAGAAACACCTTGGACAACTCCATTCCTGGTATGATCAACATATCACTTTTCAATACTAATTCTCTTGATTCCTGAGGGGTAACATTGATATTATCAATATTTAACTTTGCCAATGTTTGGGCCTAAACTTCAGCCTGTTTTGAATCATTAGCTCCTATGAGATTTATCTTCAATATTTCATCAAACTGTTTCATTTTCATCTTGATCCAAAAATATTTAAATTCATTAGTGTGAATAAAATGGTCATCCTCCATAAACCTTAGAGAGGCAACTAATGTCTCATCTTCCTGAATCTCATCAACAACTTCTAATATTTTGATTCTAGGATCATGAGGCTCTTGAATTTTCTACTACTATGATCAAGAAATCTCAATCTACTTCATTTACTTCCTCATTGAGATGCATTAACTCTCAAATCATAAATTCACATCATTCAAATATTTTTCATCGAGCTCAATTTCATATTTCAAAGTTGACTGATGTGACTGTCCTACTTTAAATGTCTCAACGGATGCTTTACCATGTTACCTTGCATCACTTTTCACTCCCCTGCGGTACCGCAGTACATATTGTTACTCAGATTTTGTATACTGCACTACCATGCACCACCTTTTTCTTCCTTGTGGTACTGTGGTGTATCCTTGGTTCATGTATTACTATATTGCTCTACCGTGGGCTACCTTTCTTCTTCCTACGGTACCGCAGTGTCATTTCATTACTCTTCCTTAGTAAACTACTTTACTGTGGGCAATGTTTTAACCTTCTGTAGTATGGCGGTGTCTCTTCTTGTTACTATTCACCAATGGAAAACTCTACCGTGGGTCTTTTTCTACCCCTCCATGGTATATCGGTTTCCCTTTATGACTATTCTTCATTACACCGCTCTACCATGGGCTATGTTCTAACCCTTCACAGTATAGTGATAAAGGGTAAAAGTGATATAGTATAGTGCTAGGTTATATTATCGTGATACCGCGAGCTATTCTACAAGGGGCTGCGGTAAGGAGGTATGAAGTGAGGGCTATATAGGGTAGCCAATGAGGTAGCAATATAGTGGTATAAGGCTTATTTTGGCTCCATGGTTGGCAATAAAGTGATTTTTTATGAAAATGATAGGATGAATTTTGGATTTCAACTGATAAAATCCTTAGAATTTTTTATGGAAATTTTGGTTCCAATAGGAGGTCTGTGGTTGTTGCTGTGATGTAGGGCCTTGGATGGTTATTTTGGCTTGACAAGTGTTGATATCACACTTAGGAGTTTTCTTTATGGTAATCGTGCTAACATGCTCATCGATGGCTCAGATGTGATTTATGATTAGGCCACTATAATCATGTTGGACATTAGCATAGTTTGTTGAAGTATTGGTCTTGTTTCCTAAACTAGGGCTTTTCCTTTCTTATGGTCATGTAGTGGATTAGAAAAGACCTTGTAATCAGTGTTTGAAGATGTATGTTTTTGTCCACCAACTTCAATAGTTTTGTTCTCGACAAAATCCTATATGATATTTTTTAATTGTCAACAATTTTGTAGACTATGTCCCTTAGTTCTATGGAAATCACAAAAGGCATTGTCATCCCACCAAAAGGGTTTAAATTGTCCTGGATCATATTATCTTGGCTCTTCAAGCTATATGAGGTTGTGTTGCAACAGTTGTTTAAAGACCGATTCAATGGGTTCCCCTATGGGAGTGAACTCACATTTTGGAAACCTCCTTGTTGTTGTGGTCGTTGGGTGTTTTGGATAGTGTTGGGAGTTTGATTGGTAGTGTTGAGTGTATTGGTAGAGGGGTTATGTCATCTAAGTGTAATGACGGGTCCTGCTTGTAGGGTTTTAGTATCAATGATCCCATCATTGGTAACATTTTTGTTTTGAGATCAAAACTTTTTTCTGTCATTAGGGTTGTTCTACACATTTGGATTTATGTTGGGTGCTTTGAGTTCACCTTTGTCAATGAGACCTTCTTCTAGTATGAGGCCATTTTCCACTAGTTCGGAAAATGAAGTACAACAGTGTACTCTCAAGTCACTTCTCAATTTTGAGTTGAGGTTTTCTTGGAATATAGTGACCTTTTGTTTCTTAGGTATTTCCATAGGACATTGACTGGCTCTATTTCTCCATCTCTGGAAGAAAGTGATAAATTTTTCTCCTTTGTCTTGTGTAGTGTGAAACAAGGTTGCTATGGTGATCTTGTTGTCAATGTTAAAGGAGAAATGTTTGATAAATTTTTTGGCCAATTCACCCCATGATTTTATGCCATATTGAAGACCTGAAAACCATTCCAGTGCAATTCCAATAAGGCTTCTTGGAAATAGTCTCATAAGATAGGTGGGGTCGTATGCGACATCTATGGACATCATGGAAAATTCCCTTATGTGTTTGATTGGATTGTGCTTTTCATTCTACTTGGTAAAATGTGGTATAACATACCCATGTGGGAAAGATGTCATGTATAATGATTTGTCGAAGGGAAATGGGCATAAGTCCTTAGCTGAAAATTTTATTTTGTTAGACACTACCATATTATCCATCTGTGTTTGAAGAGCTTGCATTTGTGTCTACAAGATGTCAACTTGAGTTAATGATGTGTTAGTTGGATTGTTTGGGTCTATGTACATGTTTTGGAATCCAACGTTTTGTGATGGGTTTTGGTTAAGTGTTGGTATGTAAGGTGGATTTTGATTTGAAATGTTAATGAATGGGTTTTGATTTGGAATTTGAGTGAATGGATTATGATTTGAAACATGTGAGAAATGGTTTTGACTTGGAATTTATGTGAATGGATTGTGACTTGACATTGGTTGATTAAGAATGGCGATGTTTTGTGAAGGGATGGGTCAGCTTCCATATTGAAAGGAGGGTATGTTTCCTATCTGTGAGACCCCACTCTGTGGTATAGTACTAGCGATGTTGACACTTGGTATAGATGTTGTCTGTGGTATGGTACTAGTTACATTGACACTTGGTATAGGAGTTTATGTTTTAGATCTTTTGTTCCCAACAAGAGGACCGAAGGGATTGGATGATGATGCCCCTATGGTGAAATTTAGACCATGTTTGTGCTAGATGTACCAAATGGAGATGTGTGTACTATTGGAGAACTTTGTGTAGGTACTCCAAATGGTATAGCAGTAGTCACTTGAGGTATAATGACACTATGTGGTTGTCCCTTGGGTAGATGCAGTTTGTAAAGTATGGATGTCAAACCCAGGAGGTAACTTAGCACCTTATGCTAGCAATTTGGCTAAGTATCATTAAGGATCATTTGCTAGGTAGTCATCTACAAAGGAGGAAAACTCAGGGTCTTGTGCAACAACATCTATGTCTTCTACTATAATGTGTCCTTGTGATTCTTTAGTGACGAATTTGTCTAACAAAGTTTTGTGGGGTCTCGATGAGGATGTCCCTTGAAAGGGGTTTAAGAATGGATTGATGAATTAATTTGGGTGAGCCATTTGTTCTCTTTCTTTCCTTTTAGACCTCATTTCAACCATGTAAGATAAGTTGAAAGTGCAAGAGATGCAAAAACTAAGTCTATGGATGATATGAATCTATTCTATGTTTTTGGGATTTTCTGGATATAAAGAATGAATGCACCTATTTTTTTGGTATTTTCTTGCAAATAAGGAATGTCTAAAATAATTTTATCCTAGGATGACAGTGTCTAAGTATGAAAAATTCTAAGTCAACTTCTAAAGTAATATATTATGGAAGACTTTAAAAGAGGTTACCAACCACCTAAAGTTTAACCTCGGTTTCAATTTAGTTTTGAAAAGGAACCTTTATAGGACTAGGACCAAAAGATAAGGTGAGCTCCCAAACTAGAATAATGAGTTGTAAGGACTCACGTATAGGACAAAAGATATGGTGACAAATGACTAGGTCCAATGACAATGTTCGTTGAAGCATGGGTTTATCCAAAGTGTGGAAAGTTGGCCTATTCTAATATTTGCAAATGATGATTTCCCTAAAATTTTGATCTATCTGAAGGTAAAAAAGAATCCTAAGATGAAAGTAAGATTTACAACTAGGATACCGATCATTATGACTAAATGATACCTAAAGAATGCAATCATGCAAAGTATGAGAAAAAATTTTGGTTTTTGTCCAAGAATCATCGTGAAGGGATAGATTAGAGACTGGTATGACTGTTTGGATTCAGATTGTGATAGTGAATTTTGGTTTTCTAGTAATTAGGAAAATGTGTTGTAGGATAACAGATGCTTTGCAAAAATTAGTAGATGCGGTTTTCTGGGTCATATGTGGTTTTCTGGTAAACTATGTCTCAAGTTTGTATCAGGCAGATGTGGCTCACTATATCAAATGCAACTTAGGATTTCTCAGATGCAGTCTTTTTGGACTCATGTTGTGAATTGGTAAACAAGGTTTGGGTCTATGATAGGGCATATGCATCATTCCATACTGCAAATGCGATTCACACTATTAGATGCATCATAGAGGGTTTCAAATATGGTTTTCCAGTATTAGAGGTGTTAACAGACTTGACATATGCAACTCAGGATATCAAATGCGACTGATTGAGGCAGATGTGACTTACTGGTAAACAAATGTGACTTGGTTTTTCTGGTAAATGATAGATTGGACTCAGTTTTGATAGATGCAATTTTTTGATTATTAGTTGCGGTTTAGTTTGACAATTACAAGTTTCTGGTTGATAGTTGTAGTTTTTTGGTGAATGGAAGATTTGAATGTCTTTGTTTGTAATCAAGTTTTGGAAAATAAAGACAATCAAAAAACAATGTGTTTCAAGTTTGATGAACATGAACATCTATAATTCTAGAAGACAAGTACAATCCTAAGGCTAGTAGTGACAATATCTGTTGAGTTCTCACTTGGGTTTCCCCAGCTGTGCTTATTCAAAGAAGATGATTAGAAGCTTGACCCCACTAGATCCACTCCACGACACTCACTTCTCCAAGGCAGCCAAGCTTCAGTACCCATGAAACTCCCAAGGCATACTTTTCATCTCTACTTCGAACTGCATGAATGCGAGATGGCTTCAAAGGTCCAACCTCTTGCACCAACAAATAGAAGGTTGTTGGTTAAATAAAAACAATTGGCTCATAGTAAGGGCATCTATTCAGGTGGCTATGTGTGAGGAAAGATACAATGATCTTGTCTACAATAACAAATCTACACCTATAATCCTAAGCTTTCCAGTAGGATTCACATTTGTATACTGGTCGAGAGTAGCTTGGCTAAAAAGCTTCTTTGTCAGTTTGAGTCACCTTGGGGTGAGTAATTTTTCCCACCAAGGAAGGCCTAATTTCTAGAGTCAATAACTATTTATCATGCACCCAGGATCACACAAGTGCACAAGGGGAGAGGATACTTTAATTATTGAATTAGGTATTAAACTAAAAAATTGTGCAAATGCACCAAACATAGAAGACAGTGATTAATTTTAAGCCCAAATGACAATTTTATAATCTATTCAAACAATCTATTTCAAAATAGTATTCGACACATGTCCTGCAAAACAATTCATCAATAGTTTCAAATTTGTCTTCATCTATCATTCTACAAAAAGGGTTTGAATACTTCTCTTCTACAAAACATCCTGCAAACACAATGTTAACTCTTCAAGAACACATGCTGCAAATTCAAAATTAGTCGTAATGAAAACTACAATGAAGAATTGAAATTCAAAATTTGGACTCAGAAATTATACCAGCCAGATGAGTCACGGGTTTCACTAGTCAAATGCATCACGAAAAGCCACAGATGCGCTGTAGGTTGTCAGATGCATCACTTTACTCAGCATATGTGGCTTGTAAGTGTTGGATGTTGTGGATATGATTCCTAATATGTGGTTGTCATTGATGTCAACACTATTAGCATTTGGTGCATTGAAGACTGTATATGTCGAGGATATTAAGAAAATTGTAAAATAAACTATTCCTGGTTCCTAGTGGAACTGTGTAGGTCAAGAAGGTGTTGTGTTTTGTATGTTGAAGATTAGCTGATGTGGATTTAAGGCTCTAATGTTGAATGTTTCTAGATCATCTACCGGAAGTTTTAGAGGTCTGCATGAAGTTTTGAGTATGATGTGGTCTGATAGTGTGTTGCTGGTCTCTATCAATGTTCCTAAATGAAGTTAGTGTAATTCTTGTTTTCTCAGTTGTTGCGGATGCTTCTCTATTATTTCTTGGTGTTATGTGGTTTCTCTATATCATTCTCTATCTTTGTGGTACATCCACATTATTCAGAGAGTTCACGGTTGAATATCTTTGTGCGCATGTTCGATTTTTCTTGTTACTGACCGACATGTAGCATGTTGTGGATCTTCAAGGTGTAATCAATTAAATTATTCATGTGTTGGAGATATTAATTTGGGTCTCCACTATGTTGTGGCTGACCTTGGTGGATACGCATTAAAATTTTATTTGTAAATTTTGGTTGAGACCCAAATTAATATAAGGGCAATTAGTTCATTGTTGAAGATGATGCTTCATGTGCTCCTATGTGTGTATGTACAAATATCATTTGATTGCTAAGAAGAGTCTGAAGAAGTGTTGAGATTAATTGGAACTGTAATCAGGCTTGTGAAGAAGCTATTTTCTCAGTTCACAAATCTTGGATGGTTTTAATCCAAACCATATTTTTGGACAGTGAGTCCTCTTTTGTAATTGAGCAGTGAGCTCTAGGAAGTGTTCCTGAATGCATGTGCATTCCCCTTATTATTATTTTTATACTTCTAGCAGAATATAATCTTGTGGACTAACATCCACCATGTTTTTTCCCTAACAGGGTTTCCAAGCAAAAAAATTGTGTTCTTTGTCTCTTTGATGTGTTGATTGTTTATGGTTAATTTCTTACTCATCAGATCTAAGATTAAGTTAAGATTAATAAGAAGAGTTTTAGTTTCTATTACAACTAATTCACCCCCCCTCTCGGTTGTGTGTCCTTTTTTTTTCCAACAATTGGTATCAGAGCAAGTTCCTTTGAAGAAATTCTAATAGCTTGAGGTGATCCAAGATGGAAACATTCAAGAAGGACAGTCCTAGATTTGATGGCTCTAACTATTCACTATGGAAAGTTAGGATGCAATGTCACTTAATGTGTATTGGTGATGCTATCTGGAAGATTACTAAAAAAAAATATGTCATTCCTCAAAATGGTCCATCTACTGTTGATGAGATCAAAGATGCTGAAAGCAATATCAGGGCTATTGAAGCTTTGGTGAGTGCCTTGACTGATTCAGAGATTGCTAATGTGCTAGGTTTGAATACAGATCATGAAATGTGAACAAAACTAGAAACTTTATATGAAGGAGATGCACAGGTGAAGATGGATAAGCTACAAAGCTTGAAAGGAAAGTATGAGAATCTGAAGATGGGTGAAGATGAAAATATCACCTCTTTTATGCAGAGAGTAAATGAGATAGTGATGGGTATTACATGTGTCGGTGGTTTTTTGGATGAGGATGAAATTGTGGCTAAAGTACTTAGATCCTTGCCTCCCTCCTACAAAATGAAAGTTCATGCTATTGAAGAGTTCAAATTAGTAAACAAGTTGACCGAAGATACGTTGATTGGGAAACTTGTTGCTTTTGAGATAAGTGAGTTTGGTGAATCCACACCGAAGACTGAATCTGCATTTAAGGCTACTGTGTCTGGAAGCAACAGACAAAGATATAGTCTGGGAGAGAGTTCTAGGAAGGTATCCAAGTATGATGAAGAACTAAAATAGCTCGAAGATAAATAAAGAGAAGTAGAAGAACTGGAAGCATTGATTGTAAAGCAAGAAGGGAGAGGAAAAGGTAAGTATGAAGATGTATTACCTATTCAATGTTTTTCATGTAGTAAAATAGGTCATTCTACATCAAGATGTCCTGAAAGAGTTCCTAGATCTAAACCTAATAAGTCTAGATTCCCAAAGATATGCTACTTTGTTGAAGAAGCAGTGACTAATCAAGAATCTGATAAAGATAATGGAAAAGAAGATGATTGGGCTTTCATTGCTACCATTGAAAATAATCCTATGGCTACTAAATATACTAAAGATGAAAAATCTCTTGCAACTCAAGTTGAAGAAAAAGATGAGTGGGTCATTGATAGTGGATGCTCACATCACATGACTGGTGACAAAAGCAAGTTTGTGAGTCTGGAACAATATGATGGTGGAGTTGTAAGATTTGGAGATAACAATGCTAGTGTGATTCATGGAAGAGGATCCATTTTCCTTGGTGGTAAGGAAAACACTGATGATGTCCTCTATGTTGAAGGTTTGAAGCACAATTTGCTAAGTGTTGGATAGATGGTTCACAAGGGATATGATCTATAGCTCAAAGACAAAAGATGCAAGATACATGGGAGTTCTGGAAACTTGATTACAACAGGAAAACAAACACAAGGTAACATTTTTCATTTGAATACTACTAGTGGAAGTTGTTTGATTGCTCAAATAGATGAAAGTTGGTTGTGGCATAGGAGATTGTGTCATGTAAATTTTGACAGCATTATCAAGATAATTTATGCCCAAGCAGTAAGAGATCTACCTAGATTAGTGAAGCCTACTAATATAATCTACAAGGAATGTCAGATGGGTAAAAAAGCTAGAGTCTCCTTCTGTAGCAAACATTTTCATTCAAATAATTCATTGGAACTGCTACATACTGACCTTTGTGGTACTTCAAGAGTTAGAAGCATTCATGGAGAAAGGTATTTTATGCTGATTATTGATGATTACTCTTGAATGATTTGGGTTTCCTTTTTAAGAGAAAAATGTGAAGCTCTAAAGAAATTCAAATGCTTCAAGGCTATGGTAGAAAATGAGAAAGGTCTGAAAATAAAATTCTTGAGATTTGAGAGAGGTGGTGAGTTCATTTTTAAGGAATTCAACTCTTATTGTGAAGAACATGGAATTAAAAGACAACTATCTGCTCCCCAAACCCCTCAAAAGAATGGAGTTGTAGAAAGAAAGAATAGAACAATTCTGGATGCTGCCAGAACCATGATGATGGAAGGAAATGTGTCTCAGATGTACTAGAGTGAAGCGGTAAGTACTACTATGTATACCTTGAACCAAGTAAATGTGAATGGAAATTTTGGTAAGAACCCTTATGAGTTATGGTTTGGTCACAAGCCTACTGTTAAGTATTTTAAGATCTTTGGAAGTAGGTGTTATATCAAGAGAGATGATGATATAGGAAAATTTGATGCTAGAAGCGATGAAGGGATTTTACTAGGTTACTCTACTAAGAGCAAGGCATACCGGTGCTCTAATAAAAGACTGAGAAAGATAGTTGAAAGTGCAAATGTCATAGTTGATGAGGACTCTATCAAATCATCCACAAAATGAAATTATGATTCATATGAAGACATTACAATCTAGGGGAAGAACACTCAGACACTGAATCTACTTCAGATTATTCCATATGTTCCAGTGAAGCAACCTCAATTTGTTCCAGTAAATCAAGTTAGTCAAGAAGCTCAGACAAGTGCAGAGGCACAGACAAGTGGAAGTGTAGAAGAAATATCTGAAGAATCAAAAGTCCAAGTAAGTCCCAAAACTCCAAGGTATGTAAAGCTAAATCATTCTGAAAGTCAAATAATAGGAGATAAGAGTAAAGGAGTGAAAACTAGAAGAAAAATTGCAGAAGAATATTGTCTGATATCCAAGATTGAACCTAAGAGTGTCACTGAAGCCTGTCAAGATGAACATTGGCTGGAAGCTATGATGACACATGGCTACTAGTTCCTAGGCCTAAAGACAAGAATGTGATTGGTACCAAATGGGTATTCAGAAACAAGCTAAATGAAGAAGGTGAAGTGGTCTGGAATAAAGCAAGACTGGTATGTAAAGGCTATTCTCAAATGGAAGGTATTGATTTTGAAGAAACCTTTGCCCCTGTAGCTAGAATTGAAGCTATGAGATTATTTCTTGCTTATGCTACATACAAAAATTATAAATTTTATCAAATGGATGTGAAGTCCGCATTTATGAATGGAGAACTAGAAGAAGAGGTGTACATTGAATAGCCGGATGGATTCCAATTAACAGATAAGGGAGATATGGTTTGTAGATTGAAGAAAGCTCTGTATGGACTTAAGCAAGCCCCCAGAGCCTGGTATGCTAGATTGGAAAAATATCTACTGAAGCTTGGATTCACAAAAAGTAATGTTGATAGCAACTTATACTTCAAGTTAGATCATGATAAGGAATTGATTATAGAAGTGTTTGTTGATGATATCATTTTTGGAGGAGATGATAATCTATGCGTGGAGTTTGCTGATGAAAGGAAGAGTGAATTTGAGATGAGCATGATTGGTGAAATGAATTTCTTTTTGGGATTACAAGTTACACAATTGGACCAAGGTATTTTCATATCTCAGTCCAAATATGTGAAAGAGCTACTGAAGAAGTTTGGAATGGATGACTCCAAACCTGTTGGTACTTCTGTGGTGACTGGATGTAAGCTATCACAGAATGATGATTGGTGGATTTCTCTACTTGACACAAACTAGACCAGATATTATGAATGTTGTATGTATGGTTTCTAGATTTCAATCTAATCCAAAGGAATCACATGTGACCGATGTCAAAATAATTTTCAGATATCTTAAAGGAACAACTAACTTTGGACTTTGGTATCCAAAGGATGATGATCTCACTTTGTGTGCATACACTAATGTGGATTGGGTTGGTGATGTAGATGACAAGAAAAGTACTAGTGGTGGTGCTTTCTTCCTAGGGAAGAAGCTAATATCTTGGTTGAGAAAAGAGCATAATTCAATTTCTCTATCCACTACTGAAGCAGAATACATTGCTGCTGCAAATAATTGTACTCAAGTGATATGGATGAAACAGATGTTGAGAGATATCAAAGTGATATATGAAGAGCCTATTTCCATATACTATGACAATTCAAGTGCAATAAACATCTCAAGGAATCTAGTACTACACTCTAAGACTAAACATTTTTCAATTTTCATTTCTTGAGGGAAAAGGTGAATGAGAAAGAAGTCAGACTAGAATATGTGCCTACCAAAGAATAGATTGCAGATATATTTACTAAGTCATTGTCAAAGGATACTTTTGAGTATCTCAAAGGGATGCTAGGGGTAATCACCCCTCCTGATAAGAACTAAAGATGCATTTATTTGCATCAATTTGAGAGCTTCATTGCTATATTCTGATATGGATTGATGTTTTTGTGGCTACTACTCAGGGGGAGTAGTCAGATGTGCAGATATGTGGTTAAAAGTGTGTTTTTTGAAAGGTAATGGTTACCTTTTCCATTGATGTCAAAGGGGGAGAAGTGCATTGTGAAAAATTCTTGAAATTTTCTTATGGAGAAAATTTCAATTGGGAGAAGTACAAAACAAATCAGTGTGTTGGGTTGATGGTATTTTTCACACCATGTGTTGCCATCAATGCCAAAGAGGGAGATTGTTGGATGTTGTGGTTATGGTTGTTGATATGTGGTTGTCATTGATGTCAACACTATTAGAATTTGGTGCATTGAAGACTATATATGTTGAGGATATTGAGAAAATTGTAAAAGAAAGTATTCCTAGTTCCTAGTGGAACTGTGCTGGTCAAGAAGGTGTTGTGTTATATATGTTGAAGATTAGCTGATGTGGATTTAAGGGTCTAATGTTGAATGTTTCTAGATCATCTACCAGAAGTTTCAGAGGTTCGTGTGAAGTTTTGAGTATGATGTGGTCTGATAGTGTGTTGTTGGTCTCTATCAATGTTCCTAAATGAAGTTTGTGTAATTCTTGTTTTCTCAGTTTTTGTGGATGCTTCTCTTTTGTTTCTTGGTGTTATGTGGTGTCTCTAGATTATTCTCTATCTTTTTGATACATCCACATTATTCAAAGAGTTCATGGTTGAAGATCTTTGTGCGCATGTTCAATTTTTCTTATTCCTAGCCGACATGTTGTTGGTAGCATGTTGTGGATCTTCGAGGTGTAATCAATTAAAGTGTTTGTGTGTTGGAGATATTAATTTGGGTCTCCACTATGTTGTGTCTGACCTTGGTGGATACACATTAAAATTTAATTTGTAAATTTGGGCTGACATTACAAATATATTTTATTTCTTTGGCCGACGAAGTGGTGATGGAATTTCATGTAACGGATATATAAGGGCAATTAGTTCATTGTTGAATATGATGCTTCCTGTGCTCCTATGTGTGTATGTGCAAATATCATTCAATTGCTAAGCGGAGTCTGAAGAAGAATGTGCGAAGTGTGAAGAAGTGTTAATTGGAACTGTAATTAGGCTTGTGAAGAAGCTATTTTCTCAGTTCACAAATCTTGGATGGTTTTAATCCAAACCATATTGTTGGACAGTGCGTCCTCTTTTGTAATTGAGCAGTGAGCTCTAGGCAATGTGCCTAAATACATGTGCATTCCCCTTATTATTTCTTTTATACTTCTAGCAGAGTATAATATTGTGGAATAACATCCACCGTGGTTTTTTCCCTAACAAGGTTTCCACACAAAAAATCTTTGTGTTCTTTGTATCTTTGATGTGTTGATTGTTTATGGTTAATTGATTATTCATCAAATCTGAGATTAAGTTAAGATTAATAAGAATATTTTTAGTTTTTGTTACAACTGATTCACCCCCCTCTTAGTTGTGTGTCCTTGTTTTTCCAACAACAAGGTCAATTGCATCGTTTTGTGCATCAAATGCATCAAACCGTATGATACCTACAAAAAGGAATAAAATTTCTACATTTTTTTGTGAAGAGAGTGTCTTCACGTCGGGTTCACCAATGCAACACATGAAAAAAAGAAAGATCAAAGCAATAAAAATGCAATAAAATCAAATGTAAACTAAGTTAATAACAAAAAACAATGGAAAGCTAAAAACGTAAATAACAAAACCATCTCTCCAAATATCTACATAATTCCATGCATGATCTTGATTGTCCTCCATTTTTCCATTGTAGTATAATTGCCCTCAGATTTGTAAGTGTGCAAGTATAGCCTATGATAGTGTGATTTAGCAAAACATCGAAGATTTAGATAATTGATTGTTTTCAAAAGTCATAAGATTTTGGGAGGAGTAACAATGATGAAGGTTTAAAAAAAAACAATAATGAAGGTCAAGCCAATTTATAGAAAATAGGGTTTTCGAATGATAGGCTCAGATTGTAAGATAGATGGATGATTAAGATTGAAAAATTCGACATGCATTGACATTAGTGTCAGTAATAACGCAAGTGATAAAGCATGAAAAGTGGGAATTAAGATTAAATAATAATTTAATCTTTAGTTGAAAGTCTTTGAAACTTAGAAGAATAATGATTGCATGTAAAGAATGAATATTGAATAGAGGAAACGGTCTATTCGAGCGCACGAATGAATGAATGAATGAATTAAATAAAACTATTTAATTAATATAAGTTTGCATGCAGAAGAATTAAAACTAGATAATTGACTGATTAAGATGGAGAGTCAATTCGTTAGAGACAATCAAATATTAAATCAAGAGATAATTGGTTGATTTAATTAAATCTCAACTTAAGTGGTAATGAATAATTAGATAACTAAGTGATTATCCAAATATAGAAGAATATACCAGGAATCAATCTTTTTATGAATTAAATGATTATTTAATTCAACATTTAAAATTTGTGGATTAAATTAAATAAATTAAGATTTATTTAATTGACTAGAGAAAAGGTCTAAAGAATAATTAAATAATTAAAGTGTTTATTTAATTATAGTCAAAAGTGTGATAAGAATAAATTAAATGAGAATTTATTTAATTTCAGAAAGAGGATAAAGTGAATTAGTGGCATAATTAAATAAATAATATTTATTTAATTAATCAAGATTGGATAAAAGGTAAATGAATTAATTAAATAATTAAAGTTATTTAATTAATAGAGGACCAAGGACTTTAGAAATATAATTAAATAATTAGGATTATTTAATTATGACAATAAAGGTAAAAATTATGAAGAAATTGAAGTTGCAATCCTAGACCAAATTTCAGTGTCTATAGAGGGCATTGTCGACAGACAATGTACAATTAAAGATGCTACATTTCCATACACTGGGTGGACTCTCTTCCAAGGTTGGTTTGATAACAGAAATAACAGCAATCCAATCTGCAATCCCTAGAGATTGGATATGGCTAAGTTGGTTGTTCCTAATATGTATTTGGACATTGAACTTCTCAAGGTTGTTGCTGCCAATTATGACCCTCTTGTTAGGGTAGTAAGAACTCACTCTGGGTAGGATATGGTTTGGGTCACAAGGGAGGAAATTGTAGAAGTTTTTAAAATAAACAAATGGAATAGAGACATGGTTGAGATTAATGAAAACAAGTTGACGAAAGAGTATGATAAAGTGAGACATACCTTTAGAGTCTCAGTACTGGCTCATTTTTTGGTATGAGCAAGAAAGGGAAAGGGTGGAATTGTATTGGGACCATCTGATAAGGAGCCCCTCCCTATCAAGTATTTTTTTAGCTATTTCCAAAAGACATTTTATTCCCTATGTCAAATTTTGGGGTTTGATCCATCTTCTATCATGTCGATTGCCCCAATGTATATGGTTGTGAATCTTCAACACCACAATATCAATAATTTGTATGATTTTGCTACATACTTATCAAAATCTTAAATACACAAGGGTTTAGTATCATTAAATAATGGGGAGATTGTTGTAAGGTTTTGGTGGTATTCTCTATTTATGCACATGTTTTTATATAAGGCTGTAGATTATTTTGGCAAGGATATGGAATTGAGAGAGTAGAGGGTGGTGTAATGCCATTTTCAATCATGGAATCCATTGTTAGATAGGATTGAACATAAAACTGGTTTTGTGATTGCTACAAATATTTTTTCCTCCAAGTTGATAAGAGTTTTAATTTTGACTATGCCAAGGATTTCACCTAAACTACATGATTTCCTAAGGCCAACTGAAAGGAGGCATGATTTAAATATAACTCATAATTGGGGAGATGTGATCCCATATCAAGACTACACTGTTATCAGGGTATATGTCACAAGTCTAACACCTCATGTACTCCCTAGGGATGTACCACTGAGAATTAGTTTCCTTGAGGTCATGTGGTAGTTGGGTAACATTGATTATGTTTTCTTATTTAAGAAGAGAAAGGGAACCCTTTTCCCTACATATATACAATATTTTCTATGTTTTGTCATGACAACCAATGGGTGGAGAAATATTTGTGACTATCATCTCAAGACCTATGAAATAAGAATTCGAGCATATAGGACTTATGACCCTAAGGTATTTATAGCTTGGTTGTTGGATAGGATCAAAGGAGGGAAATTTGTTCACACCTTGTCATTCCCTAATTATTTTATTAGAAATGTTTTTGACTATAATTATATTGCTTCTGGATTTGATGGTGTATAAGTTTTTCATCAATATTTCAAATCACACTCAGTGATCCATCATTAGGAAAGAGAGTTGATTTCTTTCAATAGAATAGTATCTTGAAATAAATCAGCTCTCTTTCTTGATGATGGATCATGGAGTGTGATCTGAAACATTGATGAAAAACTTTATACACAATCAAAGCTAGAAGAAATATAATTTCATTTAAATGGATTGTGGAAATCTCATATCACTTAATGTTTTTGAAATTAAGGTTCAGGAGGATAGAATGATAAAATAGATTGATTTTTAGAAGATGGAGAAAGAAAAAAGGGTGAAAGACCCTAAATTTAAAGCCTTGTCTAATATTGATAATATTATTTTGAAAGTGGAAATTGTTATACAAAATTTTGACAAGTTTGTTTTAAGTTTAAAAGAGGAAAGAGTGGTACAATATAAGGGTGAAGCTATAGTTATTAAATAGCATGATAAGGGGAAAATACCCATGGTGCAGGAGGTATTAGCTTAGTAACTCCCCAAAAAGGTACAAATATATAAAAGGAAGAAAATCACAGTAAAGTAGTTGACACTTGCCACTCCTAAACAATTAGAGGAGTCAAGGGAACCTTCTCCATAGAAAAAATTTCCACCACTATCACCACCCCATTCTTTCACCCTTGAAATAATTGAGTTAATTCCCCTCCAAGAGGACCATCTCCTCCAAAGGAGCCACTAATAAAGAAGTAGAGGATTGAACAAGTTGGACTAGTTGATTACCCTAGTGAATATTTAGATGAGAAAATTGTTGTTATAGAGGATGAAATAAGGCAAGGAATGCCATATCCCCAAAGATACATAATTTCATAGACTATAAGTATCAGATTGAGCAAGTCTGATTTAAGTGGGATTAACAACTCAGAGAATGTTAGGGTTAAAGCTTGTGAAATTTTCATGGATGATGATGCGTTTGTTAAAATATAAGAATTTTAAGAGTATGTATGGAGAGTAATGAAAGATGAATATGTGATGGAAGATGAGAAGAAGGAAAGCAAGAGTGATAAATTTCCTAAAACAGTTATAGAGGCTAAGGTCTGGAATGAAATGAGGACCAAGTATTTGAATATCACTACAAAAGCAGGCAGGGAACTTGTTAGGAAAAGTAGTTTTTTTTACTACTAGAATGGGACTTGGCATTTGCTATTACATTTGATACATTAAGAATACATGATACCCCCATATTTAACATTGAGGAGGAGGTTACATTGGCCTTACAAGGATCAGATTTTTGCTCCCAGTGGGACACACTTGCCATTTGGGCCTTGGCCCCAAGTACCAAGAAGCAAAAAGTTGTATAACCAACTCCAAGAGTCAGGGCAGGGTTAATAATCAAAATAGTATCAGACACCTCATTACTTGAAGCAACTATAATGAATTTCAATGTGGCTCAATTCACTTAGGCCACAATTGAGTGCTTGACTAAAGAAAGAGATAAATTCAGGACATAATACAATGACATAGTGGTAGAATATAATGTGAGCCAATAGAAAATTACAAAAATACAATTACAAATGTCCCTGTGGAAGAAGTTCTAGTCTATGCAACCAGGCACATCACAAGCAACAATTTTTCCTCCCCCTTCCCCATAAGAAAATTTTTCATCTTCTACAATTATTTCACCACCTCCAATACAAGTTGAAGTTATGCCTCCTAATTTTGAGGAAGTGCTCATTGTACCATCAGCTCCAAATACTTTAGATGCACCTCAAATAGAGGAGATCACTAAGGAGGATTTAATGGAAAAGTTAAAAGGTTATGAGGAGAGGTGTATGTGGCAAGATGAATTAATTCATGTGATCAATCTAAAAATTGTGATAGTGGTGCTAGAACACCTAAATAAAAGAAATGAAAGAATATTGATCAACATTAATTCCAACTATTCTCTTATGTTTGATGCAATAAGAAATTTTGACAGGTACAAAGAACTTTCCATTCCCTTGATGTATAAATGAGTCCCAAAAGTATAAATATTGAGAGATATGGCTATTGGGTCAACACATGATGCTAATAAGCCCTCCAACATCATCCCAACCCTTAGGTTTGTGAATGCAATAAAAGAATCTTAAGGATTGATTAAGCCCTTGGAATTAAATATTAGGGAATTGGTAAAGAAGTTTGATGAGTGGAGCTCCAGTCTACTTCTAGATATCTTGGATGAAAATGGTGAAGTTAAACCTTTAGGAGAATGGAAGGACCACGCAAGTAAAGTGACAGCCACACAAGCCAAATTAATTTGCGATGGAGTAGATGTGGACATACTGAAAAATAGTATGGATAGGCTTAACCACATTAGCATTTTCCTTGAAGAGTTTGACAAGGAAGCAAATCAGGTGGTGATCAAATATAGCCCATATAAGGAAAAATGCATATGATATTATGGGATTTGACTGGCCCTCTAAGGAAGAATTTGAGCTATGGAAATCCAAATTTTTTGACATCTTGGACATATAAGTTGTTGTCGTTGAGAATATTGATTGAAATTTTAGTTTTATGTCTACCATAATGGAGGTTGCAACTAGAGAAGTACAATACATGGCCTAGAACTACTATAGATTTTGCCTTAGATATATCAATGTTCAGAAATTGTAGTCTCTCAAGTTCAAATTGATGGCATGGCATGCAGATGTGGATGTTCTTTGGTATTTTCTATTTTCTTCATTTTGTGCCTTTTCATCTACAAGTTTTGGAGCACGTGGAACAAGTTCATTTCTCGTGTAAGGAATAATCTACACCAACTAAAGAGCCTTTTGGAAAGCAGGAGAATCTTCATCAGTAAATGAGAAATGGTTTTTGTCTTATGTGAACTTATCCCTTGTATTTTGGCAAATATAACTACCTTTGAATGTAAATGTGATTGTCAAATGAAAACATGACATGTGTAAAATTTGGCCCAAAGCTTTTTTTCTCCCTTGTTCTTATAAAAGGGAATTCAAGAACAATTGTAGAGGGTTGCTAGCAGATTGATCTTAGAGAATTTTTGCAACCAGGTTTAGATAATAGAGAATTGATTTTGTTTTAGGTTCTAAGCGTCTTTTGAGTTTTATAATGGTGAATATGATAATAGTACTATCATATTTTGGAATATCATTAGAAAAATATTCAATGCCAACATTCTCCATAGCATACTTTGCATAGATTTTGAATACAAAAAAATCAAAGTTTACTTCTATTCATCTTCCTTTCTTTCCTTGATTTTTTGTTTATTTTTACTACACTTTTTCAAAGAATGAGTTAAATATGTATTAACATGAATGAAGGTTTATGTGAATGTATGCATGGATAACTAAGTATTTTTGGTTAATATTCTAGTATTAATGATGTAATGCATCATTGATAGGTTGTGTTATGATAGGAATAATGTTGTTACATGTTTTCAATTATATGATTTAGAATTTTCCACCCTAGGATAAGGCACTGGTCATGTTATGTTACAATTTCCTAGATCTTTCATAGCAGCTACATTCAAATCAATTTCAATATTCATTTTCTATGTGAATATATGTCAAGATGAAGTATAACATTCTCTCATGCTTAAGTATGATGTTTTCATGAAGATTATCCAAATATTTGAGGTATTTCATCTATTAAGCAGTTAAAGGAGAAATTATATGTTAGAATTACAATGTATATGATAATTGGAACAAGGGTATCTAAAGATACATTATAGGTATCACCCTCTCAGTTTTTCTATAGCCCAAAGTGTAGAGGGAAAGACTAGCAAGCTTTCACTTGTTCTTTGGCCAATCCTCAAAGTTATTGACAATTGAATCTAGCAAATTTAAGGATAACTAATGAGATTAAGTTTGGTTCATTAAAAATAACCAACGGGTCTAATTAGACGTCGCCCTATTTTATCCATGTCAGTACCACACATGATTCAAAATCATCTTTGTGCTCAAGAAAAACATGCAATACTTAATTTTGGTTGGCATGGATCTAAAATAGATCCAACTAACATCCTCAATGTATATTTATTCTTCACTGTTGGAAGAATGTAGAAGATTGACTATCTCTACAACTTTGTGTTGTCATTGATGTCACCATGTTGTGGCTACAAGTCTAAGTCTATGCTTGATCCAGAAATTTTGGTTTGGTATCTGAACCGGTATTTGAGTTGTACTCTCTAATATTCTTGTTTGCATTCCTCCGTAGATGACAGTTACTGCTTGCGGTTCTAGAAAAAAAATTATAGCTATTGAAGGCATGCAAGTTTAGAATATTATGTGCTCTGGTGCTCATACGGTGTAGTGGCATTATTATGTTCTTTTCTTTTTATGTTGAAGTATTTTCATGTCCGACCTCTTGAGTTAATTATGATATGGTGGATTAATTTTTCTATGTGGATGTATGTGCAACCTATCTTAGGTCCATGTCGACATAATGTAGCGTGCTAGATGTTTGAATTGCTCTTTTGAAATATTTTGTGAATACTTGGAGCCGACACTTAGTATTTTTGGTAAATATGAAGTGCATCTAATTAGGCCAACCTAATTGATTCTTGTGATTAGATAGAGTATATATATGTTTGTGTTGAACAAGTTTTAGGAGATGAATGAATGAACAAAGTATGTATCAATGAGGCAACAGTAAATGCGAAAGTCAATGAAAATAATGAAGTGTGTTAAGTCAGTATATTGAGCATCACCAGAATTGCATCAACACTTTTTAAGTGCATTATTCTCAGTTCATTTTGGCTATGAAGCCTAATTTTGTTTTGTAACTATTTTTGTAGGCAATGAGCCTCCTTGTAGGAAATGAGCCTCCTTGTAGGCAATGAGCCTCCTTGTAGGTAGTGAGCCTCCTTGTAAGTAGTGATCTTTTGTACCTAGACAGTGAGCCCTTGGAAGTGAGCCTTATTTATTCTATTCTAGAACTACTTTATATTCTGAGTTAATCCTCTTCGTGGTTTTTCACTCATTAGGTTTTCCACGTAAAATATGGTGTTCGGTGTGTTATCTTACTTTATGTTTTCTATATCTCATGCTCATGCTTAATAAAATTTTATTATGGTTGTGGAATTAATAAGTATTGAAGTTTTAAGTTTTGAATTGTGTGACAACTGATTCACCCCCCCTCTCAGTTGTCTTGTGCATGATTAACAATTGGTATCAGAGCTTTGGTTCCTTGGTGAATAGCTTAACTACTTGAGGAGGATCCTGAAGGTTGATTAGATGGATGATAAAGGAGATATTTGAACTGCTCTTGAGGATCTTAACAATGTGGAAAGAGAAAACAAAGATCTTAAAGATAATCTTGATGATGCAAATGAATGTGTCTGGAAGCTGAAAGAACAACTAAAGAAATTCAAGGAAAGACACAAAGAAGTAAGTAAGAAATTGAAACAAGAGATAATTGGAATGAAAGTGTTGGTAGAAGAAAAAAAAAGAATTGAAAAATGTTTGAATATAATGGTGTAGAATAAATCTGATGAATGCACTAAACTTGAGCAGGAGATAGTAAACCTAGGGATTGAACTAGAGAAGGAAAAACTTTGGGAGAACAATTTCAAATCTAGCTCTGACAAGCTTGGAGAATTGCTTGCTAGACAAAAATCAAGACAGAGCAAGTTTGGGAAATGATGCAGGTGAAAGTTCTAAGGAAAATCAAATGAATCAGGACAAAGGGAAGCATAAGAGAAATTTGAGGAAGTTTGCAAGAAGATGGCCTGTGAGACAACCTAATGCACAAAGGCATCCCTCTTTCAGTGGTGTTTGTTTTTCCTATAATAAATATGGTCACAAAGCAAAAAAATGTAGGAGCAAGATGAATCGGAATTAGTTTCCTGGATCTTTCTCTAGAAAATTCTTTTCATGCAAGAAGATTGGACATAAGGCTACTGAATGAAAATCTCAGGTGAGAATGATTAATTGGGTGATGATGAATAGATTTCATGGAGGCAGAATGAATCAATCCTTTAATGGCTACTACTATACCTATAACAAATTTGGACACAGAGAAAATGAATGTAGGTCGAGAGGTAATGGAGGTCAGACTAGTCAGAAGAGTGTTGTCTGCTTTAATTGTAATAAACCTGGACATATCTCAAAGGTTTGCAGAAGTAAGAAAGGAAAGCAGTTTGCTTCAGTAGAGAAGAATGATCTAGTAAAGAAGATTGACAAAGAAGAGATGAAACAAGAGATGAATAAGATATGGAAGAAGAAAGAGGAAGAAGAAGAAAAACCTGAAACTACTGATGGGTGCTGTGCCCTCATCCAAAACAAACGATTTGTTCAGTAAATAGACCTAGCATGGTCTTAGGGGGAGCATTATCAGAAAAATTATAAAACCCCTTGATGTATGGTGTGTCAAAGGCTAGCACAAGGATGGAGTGTAAAAAATGAGTATTCAAAGGTTTTGGAAAAGGAACCGGAGGAAAACATGTTGGCATGAAAGTTTTCAGACCGATTTAGGGTTTTTTGTGTTGGGAAGAATGTTTTTAGCAAATTTTTGATGTTTGCCACATTTAATGCATTTTAGGGTAAATGTGATGGTGTATAAGTTGGAATTTGTGAATCATCTTGGTTAATTTTGCATTTGGAGAACTTGGAAGGTTCCTTGGAGTGATCTTGAAGTAAGCGTGAAGCAATTCTAAAGGGATTTTGAAGAAATTGACTCAGGTAATCTAGTATTTGTTTCTCTATTTGCAAAAGGGAAGAAGAAAAATGAAGAGGTTTCAATTAAAAACTTCAAGAAAGCATAGAAATGGATAGAGAATCAAGTGGTCTCATCCCTCTAAAGCTGAAAGGAGTTGAGTTAGAAGAATTTGATCATAGAAAAATGAGAGAAATGGAACTAGGGCTTAATGAAAATGAATTATAGAACATCAAAACCCTAGGTATGGATTTGTGGAGTGAATTTTTGTGGGTTGTCAAAAATGAGTTTATTTTGTTCTTATTGAATCATTACAAGGATGGAAGTATTGTATTGAGCAAACCCTACTTAGTTACGAAGGAAGTGATCAAGGTGATTACTGGCTTATGCAGTATTGGGGATCTTCCTGGAAAGAAAACTATAAATTAAAAAGATGTGGAGGAGTTGACTAGCATTATTAAAGACCCATGTGCTCTATTGATAAACACTCTCAAGGATCTAGCTATAAGGTATGTTGCATATGACATTTCTTACAAGATCTATTTTAGAAATCATGAAGGTTCCACATCGGCCATTGTTGTTTATATTACACATATGATGGTTAAGGAGAATAGGAAACTTGAGTTGTGTAGCTTGTTTCTTGAGAATATTTCTGAAAATGTTTATATTTTGGTGGTTGAGGGTTATCCCTTTTGGTTTGGATCTTTTCTTGTGTGCTTGGTTTTTTACTTTTTGAGTTCCCTACTGGGAAAATATAATGTTGTATGGGAATACAATATTCTTATTGGGAAACAAATTTACAGCTATCTAGAAGCATTGGTAGATAATGTAAGTGTGTGAAAATATTATTTCACATCCTTGAAAGAAAATATTTTCTCTAGTATGTTATCACCGTGTCAGTTTGAAGTGGGTTCATCTTCCGGTAAAATAAAATTGGAAGCTATTATTGATGGTTCCCCTCCAGAATCAAAGAAAATAAAAGTTATAATTGAAGATATCATTGTCTATTCGGATGAGAAGGAAAAAGAATCTTTTCCTGGATCTGAATTCTCTAATCCAAATGACATCAAGACTATGTTGATTAAAGGAAAAATGAAGAAGATTGGTGAGATATGGAATGCAACCTCTTATATTAACATACTGAAGATTGATGATGCTTTGATAGAATATCTGCTTCAGAAAGGTATTGTAGTATCATTTGTTTTTGATTTCTTTACAGAAAATCTAGCTAAGATTATTGAAGAAAGGATGTTGCTTGAAGATCCAGAAGGATGCAACTTTGAAGCTTTGGTTGAAAAGAGGTGTGTTAAGGCTAAAGGGAGATTATTTGAACTGATAATGGAAACAAATAAATGTATTAAAGAAATATCTGATATTTACAAGTATTGCCTCTAGTGGCCTACTACGATAGATCATTTTAGAAGTAAAATTGAAGCAATTGAATTTGAAGTGAACAACATTGGAAATAATTTTGACATATTTGAAGACAAAGAAGGAAAGAAAAGATTGAGAGTTGGTAAATTATAGGCTGAATTGACTGTTGTGAAAAGACAAAGAGATGATGTGGTGAAGAATTTTTGGCTCCTTAAGGAGATTGTTGAGGTCTGGTTATACCATCTTTCCAAAATACTTACTGACATAGAAGATGTTGAAAAACAGTGTTCATATTGGTCATCTTCTTTTACTCTATTTGGCTTATTGGAAAGCATCTGCACTTGGATGGATTCAACTACATTTAACTGGAAGAAGTTGTGTCCAATTCTCAAAGAAGGGTACAAGAAGGTATTTGAGAAGAAGAGTTTTATTTTTACTTGAATCTTGAGTGTTCAATTTTTGTTGTTTTTGTTTGTCTTGGTGAAGAAGAAAAGGAAGAGGAAAAGGAATCTAAACTGTTGTTTCAAATTTTTGATGGCTAGAATTTTTTGAAGAATTGGAATCTTTTTGTAAATTTTTTATGTCATCGTGTTTACACCTTGTGGTCTCCCTCTACCATTGATGTCAAAGAGGGGGAGATTGTATTGAATATTTTTTGGAAGTTGGGAGAGATTGGAGGAAGAACATTTCTTTTTTGGGCACATGTTTCCATCAATGACAAAGGGGGAGATTGCTGGAAGAATAGAGAAGATTCACTATCTCTACAACTTTGTGTTGTCATTGATGTCACCATGTTGTGGCTACAAGTCTAAGTCTATGCCTGATCTAGTATTTTGGTCTAGTATCTGAACTAGTATTCAAGTTGCACTCTCTGGTATTCTTGTCTGCATTCCTCTGCATATGACAGTTACTGCTTGTTGTTCTAGAAATTGTTTATAGTTGTTGAAGGCATGCAAGTTTAGAATATTATGTGCTCTAGTGCTCGTATGGCCTAGTGGCATTATTCTGTTGTTTTCTTTTTGCGTTGAAGTCTTTTCTTGGATGACTTCTTGAGTTAATTATGATATGGTGGATTAATTTTTTGATGTGGATGTATGTGCGACCTATCTTAGGTCCATGCTGACATAATGTAACATGTTGGATGTTTTAATTTCTTTTTTGAAATGTTTTGTGAATACTTGGAGCCGAAACTTAGTATTTTTGGTAAATATGAAGTGTGTCTAATTAGGCCGACCTAATTGATGCTTGTGATTATATTGAGTATATATATGTGTGTGTTGAACAAGTTTTAGGAGACAACAATGAATGAATGAATAGAGTGTGTATCAATGACACAACAATAAATGTAAAAGTGAGTGAAAATAATGAAGCGTGTTAAGTTTGTATATTGAGCATCACCAGAACTGCATCAACACTTGTTAGGTGCATTATTCTCAGTTCATTTTGGCTATGAAGCCTAATTTTTTTTTGTAAGTAGTGAGCCTCCTAGTAAGCAGTGAGCTTTTGTACTTGGACAATGAGTCCTCTTCTGGGTAGTGAGCCTTATTTATTCTATTCTAGAACTACTTTATATTGTGAGTTAATCCTCACCATGGTTTTTCCATCATTTGGATTTCCATGTAAAATCTGGTGTTTGGTGTGTTATCTTACTTTCTGTTTTCTATATCTCATGCTCATGCTTAATAATAGTTTAGTATGGTTGTGGAATTAATAACTATTTAAGTTTTAATTTTTGAATTGTGTGACAATTGATTCACCCCCCCCTCTCAGTTGTCCTGCACCTGTTTAACATTCACAACACATATCATGTATTAGGTTGGCTAGGAATTGGACCTAATCACAAAAAAAATTAATCATACATAATCTTCTCCATACAAGAGACTTTCAGATTCATTCTTTCTTCAAATTCATTTTTTTCTAATATCAGTGAGACTATCCTTAGAACTACAACACAAAAACAATGTTCTTAAGGAAATGTAGAATCTCCCACACTGATACACTACATAGAGAGATGACAATGATATACAGAGTTGAACTCTATCATTAATATATTCCAATCCGCTTCACAAAACTTCACAAGATCTTGAATATACTATATATTCTAGCCTTCATGGTATGGTTAAAAGCTCAGAGTTATACCTCTTCTTGTGGTGAAGTTTAGACTCAAAACTATTGCACTAAACCACAACATCATCAAAAGAGAACACTTAGCCAAAATTATGATACATTAGCTTTTCGGTATAGTTAGTACTATACAAATGTGACAAAAAATGCTTCCCCACAATGTTGAAATCAATGACAACATTGAGTCAACTGAATCAACTGATGTATCTACACTTCATTCTCATGTTTCTAAATTACATCAATAATGAATGATTTCCAAACTTCCAACAATCCCCCCCTTTTTCGTTGATGGCAACATGCATATCAAAAAAAAATCCCATGCCATGAATCAAAATTTATCTCCTCCTAAACTTATCTCCCCCTTTCATAATTAAACTTGACTTTCCAAAAAGGTTTTCCAACCATCCAAAATGTAATTATCACTTTTCAAGCATATTAACAAAAATATTTTTCCTTCCACTATATCCCCCCCTTTGACATCAATAGGAAAGGTCATGCAAGGGAACAATATGCTTCCCTTGGACATATATATGTATGCATCTTCAAAAAAAAAAATAGCATAAAGGAAATACATTTCAACCTGAAGATGTAGATCCTTTGAGTTTCTTTAGAGTATCTTTCCAAGTAGATTTACCTTCATCCCAAGAAATCTTTACATCTACAAGAGTCTTGCATAATAGTTCAAGCTTCATTAGAGACTCTTTTCCTTCTTCCATAGTGTTGGGGTTGAGGTTTATTTTTGAGAGTTTATCAACACCAGAAAGGGAAATGGATATAGGAATGTGCTTTATCTTTACTAAGTTCCTTAGTGCCACATATTGTTTGATTGTTTCTATCCTCTGATTCTATAAAGAAAAGAAATTGTAATGCAGCTGCATAATGTAAGACCACTTTTGATTGTTCTTGTCACTTGCTAAATCATAAACATATGCTTGATTTTCTATTTGAATTTCAATCAGATTCATTGCATCCTTTGTACTTTATGTGCAGTTAGACCACTTCAAGCAATATCATATTGAGTTTTGTGCTTCTTCTTCACAAGTTTGAACATCCTTCAATCCCTTCATGATTTTGTGATGTGCATCTGCACATTTATTTTTTTATATCTTCTAGATTCTCCTCTACAATCCTTGCTTTTGAAACAATCCTAATTTTTTCTTTTAGTCCGAAGAAGTATTCTTTCAACAAATCAACCATATTTTTGAGATTTTTTATAGTAGATGTTGACGCCAAAATTTAACGAGATAACAGTACCTTATGGGAAACTCAGTTCAAGGGGGACCCTTTGCGCTAAACTGAGTGACCTTCGGGTTTTAAAGAAGTCGGCTTCTTCTATAATGGCTTTTTGGAAAGGGAAAAGGAAACAGATATAATGAATCAAAATCTAATCTAAGGCGATGCGCCAAAGTTTGCTGATGGGCACAATAAATCATAGATTTAGGGGCCTAAATGGTGTTGTCACATTCCAAAATGTCGAAAACTTAAAGCTATAGCATAAACAATTCATTTATTGACATAAAATAGTATTGCATACATCCTTACTACTAAGAAGAGTCATTTAGACATGATTAAGATAAGCAAGCTTGTATTCGATATATAGAAGTCCTATCAAATGAAATGTTTAAGACAATAAAAAGCACAATTTATAGTTTAATCAATACATGAAAAACAGAAAGGCTGAATAGTTGGCACAGTCTAAAAGTTTCTTGCAAATAAACATATAAGAGAGGCCTGTGTCTCCTACTAAAACTAGTATCCTTTTTTTTAAGTTTTCTGGACCTTTTCTCTCGTCGACAGAGAGAGTATATATAGCTAGAGAGAAAATTTCCACCGCTTTGGAGAACTATAACAGAAAAGATCTCACAATCCCCTATAATGATGCCAAAATCAAAAGATTCCCAATGTTGTTACAACGACAACAAGTTATAACACAACATCTGGACATCTAGGTGCAGGTGCACCCTTCATAATGATGGCAGTGGTCCCAGCCAGGCTTGAGGCGACAAGTGTCATCCACCGCTTCAAACGACCATGACGAGCGACACCCAATAGCATAATCTCCCTCAGCCAGCCTATCGCCTGTTTCAAGGATCAATGTAAGGCACGTGGCAGCCTATCACTGCCCGAATGAAAACTTCTCTCATTGCTACCAAGAGATTGCGAAGAAGCAAAAAGTGTCCAATGGGCTAAGGTCCCTATTGCAGTGGAGAGAAAGCTGCATCAACTAGGTGCGAAAGACGCATGGCAGTGTTTCATAGCCTGCGGTTGTTTACCTCCCTGTTGTGTTGAAAGATCTACGAACAATTACCACCTAGCAGAAGGTAGGGCCCGCCAACACCTTTTAGAAAGTAAAAAGAAAACCCCGCGCAAGCACTACGTAGCCTGTATTTGTTTATTTCATTCCCGCATGAAAAGCTTGCGATACGCTACCACGTAGCAAGATGTGGGTCCCTCTGACAATCCTTAGAAATGATGGACCCCGCAGAAGGCCTTCGCAACCCGCACGAAGCCTTTAAGGAAACAAGAAAAACCTTTCATTTGTGTGACATGTGGATGCCCAATGCAGCCTTGCGGAACCCAAAAGGGAAGCCGTTACCCGAAGTTGCGAAGAGTAGGCGTGCAAAGTGGCAGATTAAAACTTGATGGAAAGCTGAATAAACTCGGTGATGCATAGGCCGACAAACACACAATTACAAAAGAAACCCAAAGGGGGATGTATGAATATTTATTTTAATAGCTTTTGGTGACTAATAGAGGCATTTCGGATAAGGAACAGAGAACCCAAAAATCTCTTTGGTTTGGCAGACCAAAGCTTTATCCATAGGGTGATAGAGTCAGAGTCTAGAAAGAGCAGCCTGCAAGGGCGACCATTCACTTTTGGATGGCTTTGCCATGCTGCGCAAATTTTATTGTGCCCTACGAAGATTGATAGCCTCCTTGTGAGGCAGTACCTCAGGTAAGTCGGTGCCTACTTGGATATGAAAAAACAGCTGTGAGAGTGGATGAATGATTGCCTCAATATCAACTGTCGTTGGGGAGCTACTGAACTCCCTGAATGCCTCCGGGTCGTTCTCCTTCTGCTCAATAACCTCAGCAATCTATGTAGTTGTGGCAATAGAGCCATCTTCGAGGAACGAAGATGGCAACCCTATTTTTCCTAATTCAGAGAAACTTCCTTGAATGCCATCTAGTGCTTTACCTAGAAAATCCGTCGCTGCCTTAGTGCACTAGAAAGCGGAGTGACAATGAATGAATTTATTTGCTATTTGAGCAGCAATGTCCCGATCTTAGATACCCTCCGCAGCCAGGATTTCATCTAAGACTGAGAATAGCTTGTTGAGCAAGTCCCTTGCCTTAGGAACCTTTTTTAGGATGAAACGTGGGAACTACTCAATTATGTCCTGGGCCTCTTGATTGAGCCTTGATGCCTTGTCAATAAATCAGAGGGTAGGCTACAGTGTTAGGAAAAAGGTCTTGACTTTCTCCTAGTGAGAAATGTACAATTGTCTAACCAGCAGAATGACATCAGGTTGGGTAGGGGCAGGCAACAAAGAGGCTTTAAGCGAAGAAATCTCCACGTCTCTTGAAATAAGGGCCTCGGCTAACTCTGCCTTCTTTTTTTCAGACGCCAACTGCTCTACATAGCTGCTCATTTCTTTATTCCAATTCTGTTCAGCTCGGGAGTGGTTCGCTGATTGCTCCTCCAAAGAAGCCTTTGTCTCTCGGAGCTCCTCTTCCAGTTTATCCTTTGAGCCTTTAAATTCGGCCTCTTTCTCCTATACTTTTTGCTCATACTGCTCTTGTAGGTGCTCCAACTCTTCACCCTTTTGTGCCATCCCCTGACTATACTCAAGGCAGACGCATTCAAGCTCTTCCTCTTTTGACTATAGGCTCTGTCGCACTACCTGGTTCTGGCTTCGCAATTCTTTTATTAAGCATGGGTTGGCAATTTGGGTCTTCGCAATTTCGCCCTGAAGTCTGTTCCTCTCATTCTCCGCTGTCAGCACCCTTTCAATCATTCAGGCGATATCTGCCTCTAAGGATTTCTTCTTTGTTTCTAGAAAACTCACCCTTTCCTTGGCTGCCCTGAGCTGCTCATCCTTATTCTTTAACTGGCGACCAGTTTTGAGGAAGTTGAAAATGACCACCCGTCTACCTTCATGATCTCGACCTTATCTTGTGGCCGGGCTACCTTCATGTCAAGTCTGACAACATAGATTTCATAGTCTTCGGGTTGTATCTCTCCCTGAGGCTTGTTTATCCTTAGGTACATGGTCGTGAATTTTAATTCCTGTTAGGCCTTGTCATACGAAGCTTGTACTCTAGGCTCGACAGGAGCATTGTCATCCTTTTCCTTGTGTTGTCTCATTCTATTTGCGCGTGCCTCTTTCCCACAATCTATCTGTGCTATGAATTTAGCTGATGATGAAACCAGCCCACCTGCAAAAGGAACACTAGAAAGCAGGGCATAGGGATAGGTAATTTTTATAGGCGCACGCATTTGCTTCTTCTGGAGAGTGACTGTTTGTGGAGAAAAGTGTGGCACATTCCATAGCTTGGCCTAAGGACTATTAGTAGGGCTAGGCACTTGCAGCGGCTGAATCAGGGATTCAATCGTAAGGCTCATTGGCTGGGGAAGGGGAGTTGCTGACTGGATGTTAGCTTGTTGCAATGGAAGAGGATCAGTAAGCATAAGGAAAAATAATGGGGGCCGACTAGGGGAACATTTTTCGAAAGGAAGGTGAGGAAAGTCTGAGCAGCAGTTGTAGGTGTGAGCACACTCGGAGGAGTGATTACAAGCAGATGGGCCTGCAAAAACTGGGCAAATCCAACTGAATAAGTTGGACCGAAAGCAGAAGGTAGAGGGCTCAGACTTATGGCAGGAGTTGCTAGTGAAGTAGGGGTGGATATGAAGGAATGAGATGGAAGAGAAGAAAGAGTGAAATGTACCTGTTGACTAGTTGGTGGTGGTTTCGGAATCATTTGTGACTCCTCCAAAAACTCTGGTATCTGGCTAGCAGTAGGCACTTCTCCTCCGACGGGTTCTTGCAAAACCCCTCCGATAATACTTTTCATGCACTACCTTTTTGCAGGAGGACACTCACTAACTTCAGTAGTCGGATCCTTCCGTTGAGGCATTAGCCTGGCTGGCGTAGCGGCCCAAGTGAGTGTATGTGAGCCTCTTGATATATTAAAATGTACATTCGTGGCCACATAGGCGGCATGCCCGGAGATGTTGCCCCCTTGCGCTGAAAAGGATGATACCGCCGCTTCTTCTTCATGCTCTTCGGATCCCTCTCCCTCTTCGCTCCTGTCAACACTAGAGCTCGGGCTGGGGTGGCCTTCATTCCACCATCTATCAAATTCTTGGTCATCCTTCAATTGATTATAAGGAGCATCCAACTGTGTTGTTTCTTGGCAATATTTCCAAAAAGCTCTTATTTTTTTATTGCTCCATTTCTCACCCCCTTTCAACTTGTTATACATGTTGCATTCTATGGGAAGATTTTCCCTGGCCATGGCCATAGGAAAGTAGAACTTGTGTCATGGGCCCCTAGTGTCTGACGTAGGGATTTGCGCTAATTCCACAAAATCTTCCTCTCTATCTGTCCGCGGATTAAGCCATTTTTCCTAGTATAGTCGGGAAACATGGGTAACTTTCATATGTGGCTCTAGTAAGTCATTGAAAGAGTTGTATTCCCACTTATCATTTATCAGTACCAACCCTAGATGTGCCAACTTCTCTTCTAACAACTTGTGCGATTGTTTTTTAATCAGAGTTACCGACTTGAAACTCTTCAGACAAGTGAAGAATCCCTTCCTCTTGACACTTCCGCTGCTATAGAAAGTGAAATCAATAACACACACCTACCTAAAAATTTCCAGTGTGAGCACTCTATCAGTGACGCAAGCCAAGAGCAGGAAAGGTTTGCCAGTAAAGCCCCGCATTCAGAGGATTGTAAAATCCCTGCCTAAGAACCAGTCACAAGCAGGGGTATAGCTCTGCATAAATCCGGTCTGCTCTTTGGTGAGCTGGACAATATCACCCTCTCTGACTAAATCATTCAAAATTGGGGCTATGAAATAGTCCGCGAACGCATAATAGTCATATGTTGCGGAAAGGAAAGGTGTCCATGTAGACACTGGCTTTCTTTTATTCTGCTCATCAAAAATTGATAGTGGAAGAAATCAGGCGAAGAAATCTAGATTCTGATGCAGAAATATGTGGACTAGGTAGGAAAGAAATCTAAACTTCTTTTCCGCCTGATAATTCTCTTTGATGTATCATTTCTTCAACCATGAACTCAGCAAAATCATACCAAAAGAGTTCATGCTACTTGCGAAACTGTATTGCAGGTCCCAGCTGAAAAGCTTCTATCTTTTCATCAAAGTCTCGGCCACAAACAAATGCCAGCATGGACATGGCATCCTAGAGATCATCGCGAAATGAACCACGTGATAATGGGATACGTGGTGCTTTAGCAGATGCAATACCTTTCTTATTAGTCTCCTCTAACAAGAAATCTGAGCCGGTTTTCATCTTCCTCCATATTTTCTCCCCCTTGCTTGGGCGAAAAGGCTCGATAGTCTCCTTCCTTCTACTTGAATCTGGGATACATAACATATGCCAGATGGTTTTTGGGCTGATATGCACCCTTATGTTGCGACCTTCAATGTAGTGGGTATTTGGGTTATAGCGCTGAATAGCAGCATCAACCACTTCCGGGCAATAGTGCACTAATGGGACCATGTATTGTGGGAGACCACTATACTAGACTCTACTTGCCGTGGATTGGTTCACCTTTGTTGTTGATAACCTTGCACAAACTACCTCTCTGAGGGATTTTGGGTTCTTCACGAGCTTTGGGTCATAGATATTGTTCCATTCTTCTTTAACCTTTTTATGGTTACTTCATTCCTTGGGTCTATCTAGCTCTTCTATGTGGGCTCTTCTCATCTTCACGGGTATACTAGGCGTGGCGTATGCTACGTCCTCATAGACATATACCTCAAATAAGGAATGAATAGCCATAAATAGCTCCTGGCTAATTTCCTCCTGCATTGGCTGAGCTGAAGATTCTGACATTTTCTTCTCTAAAGATTTTGTGAGCTCTTGGCTTGCGACTATGCTTATTCCAGACAAATAATCAGAAAACAACTCTGCGCTTCTCCTTGCATTTGTAAAAAGACTTTGAAATATTAAGCCTTTTTCACACAATAATAGCAACATTTCCCAAGGTGGTAGGCGAGAATAAGAATTTTTCATTTAATTCGGTATGTACCATTAACCTTGCAACTCGTGCAAGATGAACTGATTGTTATTCCGAGGTGGCCGAATTTTATTATTACATTTATGAGATCGTGTGATACGCCCTGATCTCCTTGGAAATTGAGCTTGCAACTAGCCTTCTAACCCTACGTTAGCATGCACTGGCAATTAATATCCTAGCCGGAATGATTACGCAAGGAAATGATCACCGCCTGAAAAGATATGAGTATCGCCTTGGGCTCTGGGACGCGCTTGTGAGATGACACAATAGATTACGGCCATACGTACCTTCACCAACAAGCGCCACCTTTTTAAAACTAATTAATCAACTTCATTTAATTAAACATGCCTTGAGCTGTGCTATCATGGATGTACTGACCAAAAAATGTGAACAAACACAGACTCGGCTTTTGAGATAGCAGTTAGCATAACATCACATTTTTTAGAGGTGGATTGGCATGTGCCTTGTCAATTTTTCTATAAATAGGCGAGTAGATAGCGAGCAAAACATACTTAGCATTTAAGAGGTGATAGGTCAGTAGCAGAGTTCTAAGCAAGTCCTTTTATAGGTTAGGTGGTGAGCAAATTCGGCATTATCTTAGAAGACTAGTGACAGTGTCAGAACAATGGATACCCCAATTTGCCTAACCTCGTTTAAGTCACAGACAGTGTTCCTAGGTGAAATTTCTACTAGGAGGCTGAAAAAGATGATGAAGAACAAGCATTTGTTGGTTATGGTAGCCATTAAGTGGGTCCTAGGCAAGGATTGCATAGAATATGAGGATAAGTATAGGGTGAATACCGACATATGCTCACACTTTGTAGCGTCCATGCTGGACATTTGAGTTCCCTGACCACTTATCCTGAAGCTGGTTAAAAAAATATTTCTGAAGAAATACCTGAATGGGCTTGGTGAGGTCATTGCACATGCTGCATATGGGATAGGCCTACCAACAGCCAGCAACCTGTGTCGCTTTATCGAAGAAGAAGTTGTCATCGTCTGGCTGCCATTCCTCAGTGGATTCCACTTGCAGACCCGTGGCCAACACTAGCAGAGGGTTACTCAGGCCCTACACTTCCTGTTTCAGAGCTACAATGTGATATCGTTCTACGACGTAGACTAATATACTGACTTCAGGAACCTGGTGTTTCCACCGCCAACGACGGTTGCGTCAAATGATGTTGCCAGTGCCGTTGAGGAGCCCATGGACGAGGAAGAAGTGGACAGTGTAGTGAATGCGTCGATTGCTGCTAGTCATGCCTTTGGATAGATAACCCCTTTGCCTACTTGCTCAAAATGTAACTTTCCTACTTTAGATAAGCCTGATAAAAGGCTATCATCTATAATATACCTTGATGCTTGTATATATTTTGGAAATCGGCATCCTAGCCATTTTGTAACCAAAGAACATATATATAAATATATACTTCTCGTTTTAAGGAAGATCCATGCTCTTTTTTGCTTCTGTGTTTAAAATTTTATGGGTTTGCAAATTTTGTATGCTATTTCTCCATGCATGAGTGTATTTTGTGTAAATCAACTCTGGTGTTTTACCCGCCAATGATAATGAGCAAATGTGTAGAAAGACAACTAATTTTAGAAAAAGAACAGGTCAAACACAGGAAAGGAAATAAAAGCATTATTTACATTTGTACAAGGTAGAGCTTAATGCCTAATGGAACAATTTAAGATGAATCTCATTGACCGGGATTCCTAACGGCTCCTGTTCCATATTTTTTAGCTCAAAAGCATTGTGTTGTCTACACCGAATGATTTTGAAGGGTCCCTCCTATAGACTATCAAATTTACCGTGCTGACCTGGCTTTGCAGCCCTGCTGTCATATTTTAGCACTAAGTCTCCACTTTTCAGACCTTGGTCGGAAGCCTTCTTGTCAAACCATCGTTTGACCACCTGTTGACTGTTTGTCATTGCTATTAGGGAATTCTCCCTTTTTTCTTATACTTCCAATAGTTTGGTGAGCCAAACCTCCATAGCTTTATTTTGTTCTATCTCAAGGGATTTCAATAATTGTATTACTAGGATCTCCATAGGGATAGGTAACAGTGCCTCCTTCCCATATACCAGCTCATAAGGCAAAATCTTAAGGACTTGCTTAGGAGTTATACGGTTTGCCCATAGCGCTTTTCAGAGATTTTTATGCCATTCCCTCTAGTGCTCTGAGCCAACCTTTTTAAGGAGTCAGACTAAGCTTTTGTTTGTTGACTCGGCTAGGTCATTTCCCTATGGATAATAGTTTGATGAGGCTTTAAGGAATATTCCATTTTTTAATGCAAAGTGACATACCTTTATACCTAGAAATTCTCTAGCGTTGTCCAAAATAATTGTCTTTGAAGGGCCGAACCTTGTCACCAGTGCTTCGAGGAAGTCTACAATCTCTGTTTCAGTTGCCCCCTTAAGGGGAACAGCTTTTGCCCACCTTGTGAAGTAGTCTGTAGCCGTTAGAATCCACTTATATCTGGCACTAGAAACTAGATTGATCATTCTGATGAAGTCCAGGCCCCATTGCGCAAATGGTTCATCTGCCACGATAGGTTTGAGGGGCATCGCTGAATTCTTCCTTTTGTCAGAGAAGAACTGATATTTTTTACAAGCCCTTACCAGAGAGTAGGAGTCACTGAAAAGTGTAGGTCAGTAATATCTAGCTCGCAGGACCTTGATGGCGGTAGTTTTGGCAGAGAAATGTCCACCTTCGTCGCTATTGTGAAATGCGTTGAGGATCTTCTGTACCTCCCCTGAAGTAATGCATTGCAGGAGAACACCATTAAAATTTCTTTTGAAAAGGACTCCTTCTATCAGCATATATCTGCAATTCTGAAGCTAATAATACCTTTTTTTTGGGATGAGAGACCTGGCGGATACCTATCGGTTTGCATGAAGTTCATTTTATTTGTCAGCCAATCGTCTTCCAATCCTGATCCATTTATCAGGACGAGCTCTGGCTGTTCCTCCTTGGCAGGTACCTCCTCATTCTGTGCCATATACTCACATAGTTCTCTGCCTTTAATAGTCTTAGTAGGCCTAACCTCGATGTCATACTCCAGGATCTTGGTAATCTAATTAGCCCTTTTTTCAGTGATCTCTCCTTCCATAATGTATTCCCACACACTAGAATGTGCGACATATACCAGAACTTTGTTGCGGGAAATTAGATGGCAGAATTTTTTAAGTCCCTTTACTATTGCAAAGGCCTGTCTTTCGACAAAGTTATAATTTTTCTTATATTTTTTTAGGGTTCGGGAATAGAAAGCTACTGGATGCTCTCCCTTTCCTTCACTATCCTTTTGAGTCAAAATAGTAGCAATATTGGACTTGTTACTGAAGGCATACATTATAAAATCTTTGCATTGATTTAGATTAATCAGCACTAGGGCTATGGAGATCGCTTCCTTGACCTTTTCAAAAGCCTCACGAGCTTTCGTTGTCCACTTGAAAGCTTGATCCTTTTTTAGCATTAGGGTGATCGGCCTAATCATTCCCATGAAATCAGAAATAAATTTGTTGACGAAATTTACTTTGCCGAGAAAGGACTGGAAACCTTTCTTATTTACCAGAAGGGGAAGCTCCTTGATAGCCTTTACTCATTCGGGGTCAATTGAAATACCTTCTTTAGACACAACATGCCCTAACAACTTGCCCTATGGTACTCCAAATACACATTTCTTTGGATTTAAGGAAACCCCAAACTCCTGGCATTTTTGAAAAACTAATTCCAAATGATCATCTTTAAATTTAGAGAACACAGTAAGGTCATCCAAATAGATTAGAATAAACTTCTTGATCAGTTTGCTGAATGCGATGTCCATAGCTCGCTGGAAAGTTGCCCCTGCATTGGATAAACCAAAAGGCATTTTAGTATATGCAAATGTTCCCCACTTGGTGGTGAACCTAGTCTTGTGCTGATCTTCTTCTTTAACTCAAATCTGGTTATAACCAAAGAAGCCATCTAGCAAAGAGAACATTTTTGATCCTGCGACAGTTTGGAGGATTGACTCCATAGAAAGAAATGGATAGTGATCCTTTAGAGATGCTCTGTTCAGGTCTCAAAAATCCATGCATAAGTGGATATCACCATTCTTCTTTCTGACTAGTACCAGGTTTGATACCTAAGTACTATGTTTGATTGGAAAGACAATACGTGAATCAATGAGCTTGGTTAGCTCTTGTGCCATTAGGGCCTCAACTTTAGGGTTGACTGGCCTCTGTTTCTGTCAGACTAGCTTCACATCTTCCATTAGTTCAATAGTGTACTGAATGATGCCAGGATCGTAACCCTCCAGATCGTCGTAGGATTAGGCCACTACTCCATATTTTTTGCAGAAACCGATAAGCCTTTCTCTATCTCGCTGCATGGGACATCTTTTCTGACCTGGAGATTCTTGCCATCGGAGACCCGAAGGTTTTCATAATCACTTTTGTCTACCATGAACTTCTGCTTATCATTTCGGGCGTCATTACCATCGAAAAAATTCTTGAGAGTAACTAATTCTTTCGAAAGTTTATTTGACTTGAGCTGCATAATTTGTCCTTCATAGGCCTCGACGATCTTTGGTTGAAGTTGATCAGCAAATTCCCCTGAGTGCTGGATAAACGAGGCGATGTGTTCATCGCTCTCAAATAATTTCCAACTCTGATCATTTTTGGGAATCGCTGGTCGAACAAGCACTCACACTGAATATTTGTTCCAAAGCAAGTCAGAGACAGGATCAAACTGAGCACCGATCACTGCCATGCGATCTGCATCGCTATTCTACGTTCGGGGAATGGTTAGGATGTTGAAAGCTTCAAAACCTTCAATCAGGTCCCAGATTCGATGCCGATAGGATCTCATTCAAACATTCTTCACTGTGGAAATTCCTCATACTTGATTAACTACCAGTTTGGAATCTCCAAACACAATCAATTGTTTAATACCCATTTGTTTTGCTAGGCTTAGGCCTTGGACTAACCCTTCATATTCAGCTTCATTGTTTGAATAGGTGAATTGGAATCAGAAAGACCTCAACAACTTTTCATTTTGTGGGGATATTAGACATACCCCTGCTCCCGCTCCAAATTTTCTCTTTGCTCCATCAAAATATAATGTCCACAACTCATTTGCTTGGTTATCGTCAGATTCTTTGGCGACCTTTGGAAGAACTTGGTCTTCATCATAAATCACATATGTGCCCAATCTAGTAGCATGATAATTCCTGAAAGGATCATTGTTTATGTGTTCACTTAACTGAGCATCTTCCTTATCATTTTGGTCTCCACTCACCTTCTCTTCCTCTAGCAGTTCGACACTATACATGTCCTGCTTGGTGATAGAGGTATGTGCGGCCTCAAAATTGATCAGGGCCTCATCCGCCACATGTTTGGAATGTAGAACCTCCGTTTCTATCTTCATTTTTGCACCATGCTTGGTCCTAAATATTAGATGTGACTAATCTAAAGACAAATATCTGCCCACCTTTGAAGTAAATTCTTGGGATAGACAGAGACCAAACATAGGAGGAACATCTATGATCACTATATCTTGCGGGACCATGATACTTGGGCAGGAAAATAGAGTTAACGGAAGTGCTTTGATGACACCCATAGTATCAACTTTATTTCCATCCAGCTGCATCACCCCCTTCTTCATAGGTTCATAGCTGAGTCCCAAGGCTTCGGCTATCAATTTTGGCATAACCGTTGTACTGGCGCCATAATCAATCATAGCGTTGTGTAATAGCTTTTCCCCTACAATGAGAGTCAAGAAGAAGGGTTGAGGTTTTGGCCTACCTCTGCCTTCTGCATGGGATTCCTTTGCTTTGTCTGCAAGAACCTTAGCTAGTGGCATTTGATAAACCACCTCTGTACTGGCAGACGACTCTGTTGGTGCTAAGTTGATCTCTTGCTGAAGCACCTTCTGTAGTATAGTCTTCTGTTCTGGAATAGCTAGAATGTCCCATAAAGACACATTAGCAGATGATTTCTTTAATTGCTCCACCACATTAAAAGGTGACGAGCTTGGAGATTTCTGCTCCTTTACTCTTGTTATAATAATTTCCTTCCGTGGTTGAGAAGGCAAAGAGGCGGTGGAAGCGCCAGGAATTTGATCAGACATGCCTTTGTGTTGCAGGCTATCTGGAAGTGAAACAACAGGCTCACCAGTGAACCTCCTCTTTGAGCGTGTGTTATAGTCAGATTGCACCTGCGGTGTTTTAGATATGGATGCATCATTAGCAAACACCGTTTCCTCATCTTCCATCCAAGAGAAGAGTGCATGATCCGGAGCAATGTCGGACTCTTGCTCTAAAGACATTCCTTGCATTTGCGCGGTAAGGACCGCACTCTCCACTGGCGAGTCATAAGCATGTCCTCCATTTTCTGTTGTAATACCTTGCTTGCACTGCTTTGCCACCTTCTATTGTAAGTTTCCACGCAGACAATTTCGGGGCATATGTGTATCATTGTAGGGGAAACACCATGGATTGATATCATCAATAAGATTGTTTTGTCCCGCGGTTAATTTCCTACTCGAGTTTGGCGATGCACTTGTGAGTGGAGTAGGCACCGGGACCATTTGGTTGGTAGTCGGCGCTGGTGGATTAGTGTGAGGCGCACTCTGATATTGATTTTGCTGATAAGTAGACCGCCCACCATGATAGTTTTGATATGCGGGCCGTGGAGGCGTTGCTTGGTTCCGCTTGAGAGTTGTTATGTCATTTTTCATAGTTTTCAACATCTCCTTGAGGTCGCCTATTTCATCCTTGGAAGAACCTGATGTAGAAGCCAAGCTTTCAGGAGCGGCCGCATATGAGTACATCGACTGGGGAGTTGATGCCGCACTAGTTGATGCGACCTCTTGTGCAGAGTTTGATATTTCAAGAAATATCAAAATAATAGGTCGAGGAGGAAACTTTTCGCAATCTATCAAATGATTCTCAGCTTTGATAGCGGTAGCATAAGCATTTGGTAGAGTGGCTCCTCCCAAAGACTTAATCATCATAGAAATGTCGGGGTTAATGGACTTCAGATAAAATATGAATGCTAGTTCTGGAGTCAGGCAGATAGTCACAGGAATCCTCTGCCAATTTGAGTGAAATTGGGCATTGAAATCTGTCAGAGCCTCCTGGGGTGCTCGTCTTATGACGGATAGCTGATAATATAATGAAGAACAATCTCCATCATTTGAGAACCTTTCATAGAATGGATCTCTGAGGTCATCCCAAGTGCGAATGGAATTCGGAGTCAGTGTTCAGTACCAATCCAGAGCCTTGCCCTTGAAGGACGTAGCGAGGAGTTTCAGGGCTACATTCTGCACTGTAATACCGTGTACCAGACATACATCTGTTACATTCTACAAATGTTCTGTTGGCATTTTTGTGTTGTCTCCGGCAAATTTGGGAAGAGCTTTCAGGGCCGAAACTGGGATAGTGCCCCAAATAGCAGCGCCATCGAGCTACTAGGGGACTTCCAGCATCCCATGCTACATAGTTTTTGTTCGCGGCTGGCAACATAGTGAGAGGAAAGGGCTGGGGATGGAAAAGTTACTAATTGATTTGTAGCCTGGACTGTCCCTAGCGGAGGTACTAGTAAACCTGGGTTATTTGCAGTCTGAGATCTAGTTACAGGCTGATGGCTCATACACCCCTCTACAAGGAAATTTCATTAGTTCAGGTCCCACCGGGCGTGCCGAAAAAGAACAAACTATTGACGCCAAAATTTGATGAGGTAACAGTGCCTTATGAGAAACTTAGTTCAAGGGGGACCCTTTGCACCAAACTGAGTGACCTCCGGGTTTTAAAGAAGCCGACTTCTTCTATAATGGTTTTTTGGAAAGTGAAAAAGAAACATATATAATGAATCAAAATCTAATCTAAGGCGATGCACCAAAGTTTGCTGATGGGCACGATAAATCATAGATTTAGGGGCCTGAATGGTATTGTCACGTTCCAAAATATCAGAAACTTAAAACTATAGCATAAAAAATTCATTTATTGACATAAAATAGTATTGCATACATCCTTACTACTAAGAAGAGTCATTTAGACATGATTTAGATAAGCAAGCTTGTATTCAATATATAGAAGTCCTGTCAAATGAAATGCTTAAGACAATAAAAAGCACAGTTTACAGTTTAATCAATACATGAAAAACAGAAAGGCCAAACAGTTGGCACAGTCTGAAAGTTTCTTGCAAATAAACATATAAGAGAGGCCTGGTGTCTCCTGCTAAAACTAGTATCATTTTTCTTAAGTTTTCTAGACCTTTTCTCTCGTCGACAGAGAGAGTATATAGCTGGAGAGAAAATTTCTACTGCTTTGGAGAGTTGTAATAGAAAAGATCCCACAATCCCCTGTAATGATGCTAGAATTAGAAGATTCCCAATGTCGTTACAACGACAACGAGTTATAACACAGCATCTAGACATCCAGGTGCAGGCGCGCCCTTCGTAATGATGGCAGTGGTCCCAGCCAGGCTCGAGGCGACAAGTGTCATCCACCACTTCAAATGACCATGACGAGCGGCACCCAATAGCATAATCTCCCTCAGCCAGCCTATCGCCTATTTCAAGGATCAGTGTAAGGCACGTGGCAGCCTATCGCTGCCCGAATGAAAACTTCTCTCATTGTTGTCGAGAGATTGTGAAGAAGCAAGACATGTCCAATGGGTTGAGGTCCCTATTGCAGTGGAGAGAAAGCTGCATCAACCGGGTGCGAAAGACGCGTGGCAGCATTTTGCAGCCCGCGGTTGTTCACCTCTCTGCTATGTTGAAAGATCTGCGAATGATTGCCACCTAGCAGAAGGTAGGGCCTGCCAACACCTTTTAGAAAGTAAAAAGAAAACCCCGCACAAGCACTACGCAACTCGTATTTGTTTATTTCATTCCCGCATGAAAAGCTTGCGATATGCCGCCACGTAGCAAAATGTGGGTCCCTCTGACAATCCTTAGAAATGATGGCCCCCGCAGAAGGCCTTCGCAACCAGCACGAAGCCTTTAAGGAAGCAAGAAAAACCTTCCATTTTTGTGACATGTGGACGCCCAGTGCAGCCTCGCGGGACCCGAAAGTGAAGCCATTACCCGAAGTTGCGAAGAGAAGGAGCGCAAAGTGGCAGATCAAAACTTGATGGAAAGCCGAATAAACTCGGCGATGCATAGGCCAGCAAACACACAATTACAAAAGAAACCCGAAGGGAGCTATTTGAATATTTATTTTAACAATAGACAATGATTTATTAATGCTTGCACCAGGGATTACCTCTTGTAAAACTTTTATGGATTCATTCATTTCATGTACACTTCCTTTTTCATGCTCATGTTGGGCCACATCAGTTTGCAATATTACCTCGTGTTCTATAACATCTTTCTTAATCTCAAATGGAGGAATAACAATGCTTTTCCTTTTCTTACTTGTCCTCCTAGAACTATTAGAGGCTTCAATTTTAGACTTGTCTTATAAGCCTTGTCTACTAGGGTCTTTAGGGCTTCCTAGAAGCATTTCTGAATAATGAACTTCATCCTCAGTCACTTCATAATTCAACTCAGAAATCCAAACAAGTCTAGGCTCAATTGCTTCCATGAAGCAAAAGTAAGTGGAGACAAGGAAATTGATGTCTCTAGAGTACCTTTCCACCACACCCTTGGGTATTCTTATTATTTCATTCATTCTCATCTGAAAATTTCCAAAGAATGTTGCAAGAGCATCCTCTTGAGCATCTAATCCACCAAAACTTCGCATAAGATTTCTTATTTGATGTGCAACTCGTTTTGTATTTGACCACTCTACTTTTCCAATTATTGGTGTTTCCTTCATGAAGTATAAAAGTAAACAGATTATTAAATTATCATACCTAAATATATGCTTTTTTTTCTTTTTTTTTCCTTCATATTCTTCATCAAGTTTTGTCAGAGTAACTCACAAAGATCATAATCAACACCATTTTCAATCATGTTAAGTGCAATGTGACCAACAGTAGTAGACACTTTATAGCAATCATTAAGTAGGATTATTTTATGTGCAACAAGCATTGTAGCATACTGGATAGTCAGATTCCCAAATGTACTCAAGGTGAGTTCCTTTCCTTTGAGAGTTGCACCAGTATTTTCAATTAATTTCTTGACTTTGATAGACTTCTGCCCTGGAACTGGTCTGGAGGACCATAAACTAGTTACATCCCTTATTGATTCCCTAGTTATTTAATATGTGTTGTCAATACAAATAGATTCATTGTGAATCCTAATCAATACAATTCTAATGTACCTCTTATTGACTTCAAACAGTGGAAACTTCCACCACACATCCAATTTCTTTTCAATTAGGGTTTTTTATTCTTATTTTATGGCATCATCATTTTCTTCCAATTCACTTTTCTATAAAAAACATAATTCATTAAAGGGCATTTCTTCTATTTTCCCATGAATGTATGCACAAATATCCTCATTAGGTGAAACTCCAAAGGGAGTGCAAGAAAATGCACCCACCGGATCTTCCAACAAAACCTTCCAAGAATTCCTCTTTAATTTAGATTGTGGTCTCTCTAAGGAATTTACTACCTTCAACCCTTCCATTACATCTAAAATAAAAAATTTGGAGAAGAATTGAGTATGCAAAATAACTCTTGAATTTTCTTTGGCAAAAATTAGGGTTTTGGTACTCTACTTCTAGGAGACACCTCGAATCCACTTCTTCTTCTTCAATTTACTTCTCCTTCGCATCAATCAAATTTTTTTCCTCAAAAACATTTTTAAATTCATGATTTGAACCATATCAATAAATGCTTCAGAAAAAGCTAATAAACTTTGAAACCTTATATCCACAGTTAATTTATAGAAGCTCTGCAAACTTCTGCATCGCAATATTTCCTTCCATAACTTTCTTCTATAGCTTCAGAAATTCCTCTTCCGTGATATATCTTCATGCCATGTCTTGAAACCTTATATTTCTAGGGGGCATTAGAATTTTCTTGGTATTGCTCCCCCTATGCCCATGCCTTGGTTTAATTTTCAAGTAAACTATCTGCACCAGAGGGAGACAGATGCATTTGAAGTTCTTGATTTATCTTTGTTCTTAGACTAATCTTTTTTTCTCCATATCTTTTCCATTTCCTTCTTAACCCCAGTAGGATCAATTTTCTTCATAGGTTCATTCCTCTTTACCGGATTGGACTGTCTTATATTTTTGTTTATGCAAACTCTTGAAATATGTATAGACTTGTTGCAAGAGTAGCATACAAAACTTCTCTGACTTCTATTCATCCTTGATTTACACTAGTTAGCCTTATGTCCAAATATATTGCATGTATAACAATATCCATTTAAAGATTGAAACATTCTCCCAGTATTATATATATTCATCATCTAAATTTTTCACTCAATACTTCTATGTCCAAATTTCTTGCACACAAAACATTGTCTAGAGAAGGATCCAACATTTTGATTCATTCTACTCCTACATTCTATTTCCTTATGTCCAAATTTATTGCATGAAAAATAAATACCATTAAAGGATGGGTACCTTTGAGCATTTGGTTGTCTAATAGGAGGTCTTCTAGCATTGATTCTTTGATTTCTAAATTGTATCCTATTGCCTTTAACCTTCTTTTGATTCTCAACCTTGGTAAGTGTCTAATTTTCTTTTAAAATTTGTCCTTCTTCAAGTCACAAACCACTTTTTTCCTTAGAGGGTTTCTGTATTGCAATCAATTCTATTGGATGTTGTGGTTGTTTTGATGATATGTGGTTTTCATTGATGTCAACACTATTCTCATAAATGTATTTGAAGTTGTATATGTCGAGGATATTGAGAAAATTGTAATAAATGAGTTTCAAGTTGTCAATGGTGAATTGAAGTTCAGTATGGTGGTTATTTCTATACATTGTTCATCAAAGGTTGTGTACTAAAGGGTTTTTTTCTGAGTGTATCTAGTTTATCCACATTGAGTTTCAAAGATCCGCATGAAGATTTCCATTCAGACAATTTTTATGTTTCTTCAGTTGGCATTCATGATTGAAGATTATGTTATTTCAGTTAGTTCAATTGGTTTGGATGCTTCTCTTGTGATGTTTGATACTTGTGGATGTTTCTAGATTGTTCTCAATCTTTTTTGCACGTCCGCATTGATCGTTGTGATCATGGCTGGTGATTTTCTCTTGCATGTTCATGTTTGTCTTGTTCTTGGTTGACATAGTGTTTGTAGCATGTTGTGGATCTTCGAGGAGAAATTAATTGAAGTGTCTTCATGCTAGAGATGTTTATTTGGGTCCTTACTAAGTTGTGGCTGACTTTGGTTGATTCACATTGATAATATTTAATGTTTTGGGCCAATAGTTTATATTCATTTTATTATTTCTTTGTAGCCGACTTGTAGCAATGAAATTTCATGTTGAGGATATATAAGAGCGGTTGTTTATTCAAATTTAAGTGTAAAAAATGTGTGCTTCTGTGTGTGTGCACGAATAATGTTCTAAATCATTCGAAGGTAGAGAAGAATGTGAAGAATTGTGAAGTGTGAAGTGTTCATGTGCTTAATTGGAACTATAATTAGGCATTAGCAGATGCTATTTTCTCAGTTCAAAATCCAGATGGCTTTAATATGAATCTCTTTGTAAGACAGTGTGTCTTCCTTTGTAATTGAGCAGTGAGCTCTAGGTAGTGTGCCTGAATGCATGTGCATTCCCCATATTTCATTTTCATTATACTTTTAATAGGGTATAATCTTGTGGACTGACCTCCATCATGGTTTTTCCCCTAACAGGGTTTCCACATAAAAGATCTTGGTGTTATGTGTGTTTTTGATGTGTTGATGATTTATGTTTTCATGGTTAATATTAGATCAGAGAATAAGGTTAATAAGTTAAATAAGTTTTGAATTTCTATGACAACTGATTCAGCCCCCCCTCTCAGTTGTCTACCCTTATATTGCCAACAATTGGTATCAGAGCAGGTTCCTTGGAAGAAGTTTAATAGCTTAAGGTGATCCGAGATGGCAAGTTACAAGAAGGATAGTCTAAGATTTGATGTAACAAATTATTCTTTGTGGAAGACTCGAACGGAGTGCCATTTGAGATGCATTGGTGAAACCTACTAGAGCATTACAAGTAATATGTATTATATTCCACATAATGGTCCTACTACTTCTATTGAGATCAAAGATGAGTATAATATCTGAGCTAAGGAAGCTTTGTTGAGTGCTTTGACTGATTCTAAGATGACATATGTTATGGATCTAAAGACTACTTACGAGATCTAGAAAAAGTTGGAAACCTTGTATGAAGGTGATGCTAATGTGAAGAATGCTAAGTTGCAGAGTTTGAAAGGGAAATATGAAAGGTTGAGAATAGGTGATGATGAGAACATTAATACTCTCATGCAAAGAGTGAATGAACTTGTGTGTGGTATTAGATATGTTGGTGGAAAGATAGATGAATCTGAGATTGTTGCTAAAGTGCTTAGATCCCTACCTGATTCTTATAAAGTTAAAGCTAGTGCTATTGAAGAGCTCTGGATTGTAACAAACATAACCAGAGATACATTGGTTGGTAAGCTGACTTTTTTTGAGTTGAGAAAATTTGGTGATGCCCTTCCTAAAGTTGAATCTGCATTTAAGGCTACTACTTCTAGAAGAGAGACAGAGATATGATCCGGGTGAGAGTTCATCTAGAAAGACATTCAAGTATGAGGATGAAATCAAAAAGATTGAAGAAGAAAAAAGAGAGGTAGAAGAGATAGAAGAACTTATTGTCAAAAGAGTACTGGGAGGAAAAGGTAAGTATGAAGGAAAATTACCTCTTAAATGCTTTTCTTGCTATAAGATAGGTCATTTTGCATCAAGGTGTCTGGAAAGAGCTATTAAACCAAGACATAACAAGCCTAGATTTCAAAATAAGTGTTACTATGTTGCTGATGAAGGCATGAAAGATGATGAATCTGATAAAGGAAATAGAAGTGATGATGAATGGGTATTTATTGCTATCAAGGAAAATAATCCTGTATCTACTGAATCTGTTGGTTGTACAAATGTGGAGAAATCCCTGGCTGCTTGAGTTGAAGAAAAAGATGAATGGGTAATTGACAGTGGATGTTCACATCATATGACAAGAGACAAAGTTAAGTTTGTAAGCTTGGAAAAGTATGATGGTGGTGTTGTGATATTTGGTGATAATACAATTGGTGTGATCCATGGAAGAGGTTGCATTTCTCTTGATGGTAAGCATAATACTGATGATGTTCTGTATGTGGAAGGCTTGAAGCATAATCTTTTGAGTGTCAAATGGTTGATAAGGGATACAATCTTCAGTTCAAGGATGGAAAGTGTAGAATATTGAGTTCCAGAAATGAAATTGCATTAGGTACAAAAGAAAAAGGTAATATCTTTCACTTGAGTGCTACTAGTAAAAGTTGTTTGATTGCTCAAGTTGATGAAAGTTAGTTATGGCTTAGGAGGTTGTGTCATGTTAACTTTGATAATATTGTTAGGATAAGTTCCATTAAGGTTGTGAGAGATCTACCTAAGTTGGTGAAACCTACCAATGCAATATGCAAGAAATGTCAATTGGGAAAGCAAACTAGGATTTCATTTCGGAGTAAAAAGAATTGTTCAAATGAATTGGTAGAGCTTGTGCATATTGATCTATGTGGTCCCTCTAAGGTTAGAAGTTTACAAGGTTACAGGTATTTCATGTTACTCATTGATGATTATTCTAGAATGGTATGGGTTACTTTCTTAAGGGAGAAATATGAAGCACTGGAAAAGTTTAAGAGCTTTAAAGCTATGGTTGAGATAGAGACATGTTTGAAGATTAAATGTCTGAGATCAGATAGAGGTGGTGAATTCACTTCTAGTGAATTTAATACTTTTTGTGAAGAACATGGAATAAAGAGACAATTATCTACACTGTGGACCCTTCAACAAAATGGAGTTGTGGAAAGGAAGAACAAAGCAATTGAAGATGTTGCTAGAACTATGATGCTGGAAGTAAATGTTCCTCATATCTATTGGAGAGAAGCCATGAGTAATGTTGTGTACACACTCAATCAGGTACAAATCAAAGGTGATATTTGTAAGACCCCTTTTGAGCTATGGATTGGTCAAAAGCCTACTATTAAATACTTCAAGATATCTAGAAGCAGATGTTATATTAAGAGAGATGAATACATAGGAAAGTTTGATGCTAGGAGTGATGAAGGCATCTTTCTGGGTTATGCTACTAAAATTAAGTAAGGCCTACCGGTGTTACAATAAAATATTGAATAAAATGGTTGAAAGTGCAAATGTTAAGGTTGATGAAGACTTTGGTACACTATCCAAAACTTGTGGATATGACTTTGATGATCAGGATGACAGTAAAAACAAAGGAAAGCAAGTTCAGACTACAAATCAAGTGCAAATCAATCTGGTAAATCAAGAAAATGAAGAAGGAGAAACTAGTGAAAGAGTAGAAGAAAGATCAAAAGCGCTAAAGTTGAAGAAAATCCTAAGAAGACTTTAAGGTATGTAAGATTGAATCATTCAAAAGATCAGATTATAGGTGATAAGAACAAAGGTGTCCAGACTAGGAGAAAGATTGCAGAAGAGTATTGCTTGATTTCAAAGACTGAGACTACTAGTGTGAATGAAGCATGTAAAGATGAGCATTGGATTCAAGCAATGAAAGGAGTTAAAATCGATTGAAAATAATGATACATGGATTCTTGTTCCCAAACCTAAGGATAAGAATGTCATTGGAACCAAATGGATCTTTAGAAACAAACTGAATGAGCAAGGTGAAGAGGTTAGAAACAAAGCAAGACTGGTATGTAAAGGATATTCACAAATGGAAGGAATTGATTTTGAAGAGTCCTTTACCCCTGTTGCTAGGATTGAAGTTGTAAGATTATTTCTTGCCTATGTTTCTCACAAGAACTAAGAATTTTATCAAATGGATGTAAAATCAGCTTTTCTAAATGGTAAATTGGAAGAAGTGTATGTTGAGCAACCTGATGGATTCCAGTTGACTAATAAAGAAGATATGGTGTGAGAGTTGAAGAAAGCAATGTATGAACTCAAGAAAGCCCCTAGAGCATGGTATGCAAGATTGGGCAAGTATTTTTTGAAGCTTGGATTTAACAAAGGTATTGCTGATAGTAGTCTATATTTCAAGAATTATGATAAAGATTTGATTTTTGAAATATTTTTTGATGATATTATTTTTCGAGGAGATGATGCTTTGTGCATGAAGTTTTCTAATGAGATGCAAAATGAATTTGAGATGTCTATGATTGGTGAGATGAAATTATTTTTGGGATTGCAAATTACTCAGTTAGATAAAGGGATTTTTATATCTCAATCCAAGTATGTAAAGGAAATTTTGAAGAAGTTTGGTATGGAAGATTCAAAGCCAGTTGGTACACCCATGGTGACCGGATGCAAGTTGATAACAAAAGATGATTCTCCAAAAGCAAATTAGACAAGATACAAATCAATGATTGGTGGATTGTTGTACTTAACTCAAACTAGGCCTGATATCATGAATGTTGTATGTATTGTTGCAAGATTTCAAGCTAATCCAAAAGAATCTCATGTGACTATTGTGAAGAGAATTTTCAAATACTTGAAGGGAACTATTGATCTTGGCCTATGGTATCCTAAAGATGATGATATTACTTTGAGTGCCTTTACTGATGCTAACTGGACAGAAGATGTGAATGATAGAAAAAGTACTAGTGGTGGAGAATTTTTCTTGGGTAAGAAGCTAATTTCATGGTCAAGCAAGAAGTAGAATGCCATTTCCTTATCTACTGCAGAGGCCGAATACATTGTTTCTACTAATAATTGTATGCAAGTCCTATGGATGAAATAGATGTTGAAGGATATCAGAATTATATATGATGAGCCTATTGCTATATTCTGTGATAACTCAAGTGCTATTAACATTTCCAAAAATTTGGTGTTGCATTAAAAAACAAAGCATATATCTATCAAGTTTCATTTTTTAAGGGAGAAGGTAAGTGAAAAGGAAGTTAGATTGGGGTATGTGCCTACTAAGGAGCAGATTGAAGACATCTCTACCAAGTCGTTACCTAAGGATACTTTTTAGTATCTCAGAGGGAATTTAGGGGTGATTACCCCTCCTAATCAGAACTAAGGATGCATTGCATTGCATCAGTCTGTGCATGTCACAATCATATCTTGTCTCAGATTGATGTTGTGGTGGTTGCTACTCAGGGGGAGTAGTCAGATGTTTAGAAATTCAGATATGTGGTTCAAAGCTTAGAGAACTTTTTCATTGATTTCAAAGGGGGAGAAGATTCATGTGAAAAATTAGTGATTATCTAAGGAGAAGAGCCTTATGGGGAGAAATATTATGTGAAAGTGTTGAGGAGAAGATGAGTCAAAACCTAAGTAGGAGTTAGTTGCTTTGATGGTGTTTTTCACATCATGTGTTACCATCAATGCCAAAGGGGGATATTGTTGGATGTTGTGGTTGTGTTGATGATATGTGGTTGTCATTGATGTCAACACTATTAGCATAAATGTATTTGAAGTTGTATATGTCGAGGATATTGAGAAAATTGTAATAAATGAGTTCCAGGTTGTCAGTGGTGAAGTGAAGTTTAGTGTGGTGGTTATTTCTATACATTATTGATCAAAGGTTGTGGACTAAAGGGCTTATTTCTGAGTGTATCTAGTTTATACACATTGAGTTTCAGAGATCCGCATGAATATTTGACCGAGTTATGAAGATTTCCATTCAGACTATTATTTTGTTTCTTCAGTTGGTGTTATTTTAGTTAGTTCAGTTGTTGCAGATGCTTCTCTTGTGATTTGTGATGCTTTTTTATGTTTCTAGATCGTGCTCTATCTTTGTTGCATGTCTGCATTGATCATTGTGATCATGGTTGGTGATTTTCTCTTGTGTGTTCATGTTTTTCTTATTCTTGGCTGACATAGTGTTTGTAGCCTATTGTGGGTCTTCGAGGAGAAATCAATTGAAGTGTCTTCATGCTGGAGATGTTGATTTGGGTCCTCACTAAGTTGTGGCCGACTTTGGTTGATTGGCATTGATAATCTTTAATGTTTTGGGCCGATATTTTATATTCATTTTATTATTTATTTGTGGCCGACTTGTAGTGATAAAATTTTATGTTGTGGATATATAAGAGCAATTGTTTATTCGAATTTAAGTGTGAAAAAGGTGTGCTTCTATGTGTGTGAATGAATAATATTCTAAATCGTCCGAAGGTAGAGCAGAGTGTGAATAATTGTGAAGAAGTGTGAAGAAGAGTGAAGAAGAGTGAAGTGTTCATGTGCTTAATTGGAACTATAATTAGGCATTAGTAGATGCTATTTTCTCAGTTCAAAATATGGATGGCTTTAATCTGAATCTCTTTGTAATATAGTGTGTCTTCCTTTATAATTGAGCAGTGAGCTCTAGGAAGTGTGCCTAAATGCATGTGCATTCCCCATATTACATTTTCATTATACTTTTAACAAGGTATAATCTTGTGGACTGACCTCCACCGTGGTTTTTCCCCTAACAGGGTTTCCACATAAAAAATATTGGTGTTATGTGTGTTTCTGATGTGTTGATGATTTATGTTTTCATGGTTAATAATCAAATCAAAGAATAAGGTTAATAAGTTGATTAAGTTTATAATTTTTGTGACAACTGATTCACCCCCCCTCTCAGTTGTCTGCCCTTGTATTTCCAACAAATTCATCAAGCATTATAGTACTTATTTTGAATTTATCCTCAATATTATTGCCTTTTCCAAATTATATATGAGATCTACCACTTCTTGTTCAAGTCTAAATAATTCTTTATTCTTGCTTTGTACCAATGCATTCAGACATTCCTCAATCCTTCCTTTTTCTTCCATTTGCACTTTCAGTTTGGAGATCTCTTCATTTTCTTGCTTCAACTATACATTGACTTCCCTATGTATTTCTCTAAACTTCTTGATTTGTTCTCTCATCTTTTTGATGCATTCATTTGCTTCTCCTAGGCTTTCCTTCAAAAAAAAATTCTTAGTTTCAACTCTGTCAAGATCTTTAAGAGAATCCTTAAGTTCTTTTTCAAACATGTAGCCATCTTCTACATATTCAATTGCAGAAATTTCTTATAGAGGAATAGGACACCTCTTATCAGCCATGTGTTCAAACTTCCAATATCTTCCTCAAGTTATTAGGATTTTTTGAAGGAACCAAGCCTAATACCAATTGTTGAACATTTAGAATACTAAGAGGGGGGTGAATCAATATTCTATTAAAATTTTGAACATAGCTTATCCAATCACCAAAACATATTAAAAAAATAAATAACGAAAGCATGAATCATCCACAAATTCACATAACACATGAACACCAAGATTTTTATGTGGAAAACCAAAAATGGGAAAAACCACAATGATGATTAGCTCATAATTTATTATATCTAGAAATAGTATATTACAGGGGATCACTAATAGGACACACTATCCTTATAAGGCTCACAACCAGAGTTAAATACAATACAAAAGTGGCTCACTACCAAAGTAGGAACCAATAAAAATTTCACCTCCCTTGTGTTGAATTTCAGTTCCTTTGAAGCTCTGAATTCAAAGTATTGCTTTGCTTAATAGTCACTCAACAACTCTGCTATTATTTTGATCTCTCACCTTTGAATTTGCATGTTTGCATCATATGATATCATTCACACCTGATGTATCACTTTTACTCCCTCTTATATCTACTCAACTAAAAAATGTCTCATATATATATACCCAATTACATTCGCATACATCAATTACATCGGCCTAATTATATGTAGCCCTATTTTAGTCATGTCGGCACCGCACATGATTCAAAATCATCTTCAAACTTAAGAAAAATGTGCAATACTTAATTTAGGTTGGCATGGATCTAAAATAGATCCAACTAACATATGCAATGTATATTTAATCTTCACAACACATGTTGGTTATTTTTAATGAACCAAGTTGATCTCACAATTTAGCCTATGGAATTGCCATCTTCCAATGGTTAGCTAATTGGAGGGATTGGCCAATGAACGAGTGAAAGCTTTCAAAGGATTTCCTCCTGCACTTTAGGATCTGCAAAACCCAGGAGGGTGATCCCACAATGTATTTTATGATCCTCTACGCCAATTAACCATATACATTGCAAATAGCATATGAGCTCTACTTGGAATTACTTTAACAATTGAATAACTGCATAGATTTGGAAAATCCTTACATATTAATTGTTTACATAGCAATAGAGCATGGTAGAATCTAAATTGACATACATTTCAATAGGAATTTGAAAATATTAATTAATTTTGAATGTATTTGTTGTAAAATATCAAGACAACTGCAACACAAATACAAATCTTACAATAGTGCCTTAATTTAGGGTACGAGATCAAATACAAATGCAAAAAAACTTTGACAACAAATGAACACTTAAAAATATAGAGCTTATATAATGTTGCATTACAACATTATCCTCAATTACTCAAAACTACAAACTCATTATCATATCCTAACATTCAACCACTTAAACCTATGATTTCATCTAAGAAAGTTAACAAATTCTTTGATTTTGAACAAAGAAAAAACCATACACTCATAAAAACACAATGAGAATCTCTAAAAAACCATTGATTATTCCATTAATAGCTCAAAAGATGAATACATTAAGAGAGAAATTAGCTTTGAATATATGCCATTCTTTATATTCAATGCTAGTAATGTTATCAAAATTCACTTACACAAATACAAGACTCATAACCTAAAATGTAGACTCTATTCTATTCTTTGTATTCACTCTTTACAAAATTTTCTCTAAGATCAATCAACAACTTGTACAATTGGCCTTGGATTCCCTTTTATAAAAACAAGGGAGAAAAATAAGCTTTGGGACAATGTACACATGTCACATTTTCATTTGACATTTGTATTTACATTCAAAAGGCAATTATATTTTCCAAAACTTGAGGGAGATGCTCATATGAGACAAAAACCATTTCTCATTTGTTGATGAAGATTTCTCCCACCTTACAAAAGGCTCTTTAGTCAGTGTAGATATTCTTTCCTTGAGCTACACACCTTTTCCACATGCTTCCAAAATGAGGATGAAAAACCATAAAAACAAGGAGAAAAGAATATACCAAAGCACTTCCATGTCTGCATCCATGAAAATAATTTTAAATTGGAGAGAGTATAATATTTGAACATTGATACATCTAAGGCCTAATCCGTACTGGTTCCAATCCATGTATTATATTTCTCTAGTTGTAACCTTCATTTTTGTAGACATAAGATCAAAATTTGAATCACCATTTCACTATTGCAACAACCTACTCATCTAGGATGTCAACATACTTTCTATTCCAAAGATCAAAATCTTCCTATGAAGGCCAATTAAATGTAATAACCTAGGCTTCTTTTATCTTGTATGGGGTGTATTTCATTACCACATGGTTGGCTTATTTGTCAAACTCTTCAAGGAAGATTCCTATATGACAGAGCCTATCTATGCTATTCTTTAACATCTCCACATCTACTCCATCACAAATCAGCTTTGCCTAATTAGCTATCACTTTTCTTGTTTGGTCCTTCCATTCTTGTAGAGGTTTGACTTCACCATTTTTATTCAAACTATATAGGATTAAACTAAAACTCCACTCATCAAACCTTTTCACTAGCTCTTTGATCTTTCGTTCCAATATTTTAATCAACTCTTGGAATTCCTTAATTGCATTTACCAATTTAAAATTTGGGACAATGCTAGATGGTTTATTTGTATCATGCTTTGATCCAATCACCATATCTCTTAATTCTTGGAACCTAGGGATCCACTTACCCATCAATGGGATGGAAACCTCTTTATAACTATTAAAGTTCCTTATTGCATCGAACATGGAAGAATATTTTGAATGAATGCTAATTAACCTCCTCTCATCCCTTTATTTAAGTGCTCTAGTACCATTGTCACAATTTTCATGTTGCTCAAATGGATCAACTCATAAAATTGTTGACATCTCTTCTCATAACTCTTGAGTTTCTCCATCAGTTCTTCCTTGGTTACTTCTTTTGTAAGGGGTGCATCTAATGTACTTGGAGTTGATTGTGCAAAGGGAACATCCTTAGAACTAGGAGGTACAACTTCAATTGGTATTGGAGGTAGTGAAATAATATGAGAAGATGGAAATTGTTCCTGTGGGGATGGGGGCGGAAGAATTGTTACTTGTGATGGGCCTGGGGCCTGCATTGATTGAAATTTCTAAGCTATTTTTTGTTGGCCTACATTATACTCGGACACTATATCATTATATTTTGTTCTAAACTTGTCCCTCTCTTTAGTTGGGGACTCTATTGTGGCTTTAGTGAACTTAGCTACATTAACATTCAATGTAGATGCTTCTATAGCTAATGTATCAGACACCTTTTTAATAATTAGCCCTCCTCTAACTCCAACAACCGGCTCTACCACTTCTGGGTTCTTAGTGCTTGGGGCTAAGGCCCAAATGGCTAATGTGTCCCATTGGGCATTGAATTTCAATCCTTGTTGGGTCAGGGTCACTTCCTCCTCACTATTAAAAATGGTAGCATCAAGCCTTCTAATTGTGTTAAATGTTATGGCTAATGCTAAATCCAATTCTAGGAGTAGGTTAAGTGCACTAATCTATGACACAATTTTGATGCCAAATTAGAAAAAAATGAAAAAAAACATCAAAATAGGCCATTTGGTACACACTAATGGCGTGCAGCAAATAGAAAAGATGTATTAAAACAAAAAAAATGCATTTGTATCTTAATTTTTCTATTCACCCGCAACTTGGCTTGGAGGTTTTCAACTTTGCAACTCGCACTCGCCAAATATCTTCCATTTTTTGCACTCTTAGCTTGCAATTATTAATGAGGATGTTGCCAACACGTCAAAGAGGTCAAGAAGAGGTATGTACATTTATTTTTTGTATTCAAATTTGATTTAGAATGTAGATTGAAATAGGTTTTTTTAATAAAACTATGTTCTAATTCTCAGGGAATGAATCTCCACCTCCAAACATTGAGAATTCACAATCACCCCCTCATGAAGAACCTCCTATACAAGAACAACCTGAAACCCCTCCATCAATTCATATGCATCCTCAAGGAAAACAAGAAAATATCCTAAATCAAATTGAAAACAATAAAATAAACATTGAACAATTAATTGGAAGATTAATCAAGCATGTCAAAACCCACCCTTCGTTGAAGTCAATTGTATCTCATGTAGGAGAAATGAGCGAGAAAATAAATTTTTCGTCAAGTAAGAGGCATGAGATGAGACAATTTTATGCTAGTGGCTTGTCATATGCAGATCTGAAAAAACAAAAAATTAGCAAAGCCGACTTGTGTACCCTATTTACAGACCCGAGAACCAACACACATTTGTCTCATGCATGCAAGAGGTTCCCCATTCATTGGTTCCACCATGAGTTAATTAAAAATAAATTTTGGGAGTGGTGGTGGATGGTATTTGACCAACCTCCATGCAATAACCATGAGGTACCACAATACTTTTTGAGGAAACTCTATTGTGAGTTTGACCTCAATAAGATGCCAAACTATTTTGACATCTTAGACTTTTAGGGTAGAGGTGGGGGCTCCACACATGATAGACCTGTTGCATGACGTAATCCATAGTTGGCACCGAGACCCTTGGAAAAACCCATGTTGGAGCATGTCTTCATTCCTTCCATTGTTAAGGATAGTGTAGAGGTGGACATGTTGGAGTCGATTAGCTCACTCACCCAGAACATTATATAGTGTGTGAGGCCTCTAGTAGAGCCTGATGTGGAGGAGACATGTAGGCCCCGAGATCCACCCCACCATTGCGGTGCTTGTGGTGTTTTTTGCATGTACAATTATCAGAGTGCTTAGAATGGAGCTACATAGCCTACATCAGTTGCAAAGCTGATGGATTTCACAGATGAATTGTTGAATAATGCATTCAACATTGATACTCAGGTAAAATTCAACAAATTCATTTAATTTTTTTATTAAATTATATTTTGAAATTTAAGAATAACTAAATTAGCAGAATATCAATATGATGAAATTTCAGGTTTAGAGTATTCATGAGATGTGCTCTATTCCTGTAGACCCTTATTCGTTCTCGACGTTAATTCCATAGGTATGCAACTAGTATTAAAGATATTATTAATGCATTTGAACAATTGAATGTTATATTTGAATGTTTTTCTCATAACATGCTTTATATGTCAAACTATTTCTTGGTGGACCTTCAACCTCCACACCTCGCAATTCATGTCCTCAAACAACTTTCACTCAGGTAGCCTTTATTCATTAATGGTGTTGTAAAACAATGTTAGCTAGTTTTCTTAATTTTGCATATACAAGTCTAAAAAATTGATGAGAAACACAAACATTGGTTGGTCTTGTGAGATCCTAATTATATTTACCATTCAACATATTCATTCTTCCATTCCTTTCATCACACATATTTTAACCATTTTATATCACATATCCCAATATTTAACACCTTATTTATTATACCACCCTCCTCCATATTTCATCTTATACACATATCATTAGAAGAAACCTTTCCTTCAGCTCATTATTGATGAAATCTCTAATACATTATTACTACACACCTCAAGTTCCCACTTCATGTCCTCTATTCAAACCTTAGACACTTCCTAATTCACTTTATGGTCGAATATTCCCTCCTAATTACTTCCATTAACCTCTAGTATAGTTCACCTTAAAAATGTTTTATTATCCCATCCTAGCTCATCCAATTAATCTTTACTATTCCATTCTATGTTCCATCATCCCCTCTTGATCATGTCACATTATCTTCTCCTAATTCACTTTTTTTTCCTTTATTCCTTCCTAATCCCATCCCATTAACATTTAATAGTTCACCCTATTTTCCATGATCCCCTCCTAGCCCATCCCACTAATATCTTCTAGTCCATCTTATGTGTCATTATGCCCTTCTACTCCCATCTTATTGTACCCATTATTATTTCACCCTAGAAGTTCCATGATCCCCTAAGTTCCTTTATCCATTCTATGTTATACCATCTTTATCCACATTTCATCCTAGATAACTCTTCTCTATTATTACTACACACAGGTCAAGTTCACACTTCATGTACTATAGTTAAATCCTAGACACCTCCTAATTCACCCTATGTTGCATTTTTCCCTACTAATTGCATCCCATTAACCTCTAATTTTCCACCCTATATTTTGTTATCCCATCCTAGCCCATCCCATCAATATATACTAGTCCATCCTATGTTCCATTAACCCCTTCTATTCCCATCCCATTACCCTCTCTTATTTCCATTATGTTCCATTATCCCCTCTTGGTATTGTCCCACTATCTTTCCCTAATTCACCCTATGTTGCTTTACTCCCTCCTAATCCCATCCCATTAACCTCTAATAATTCACTCTATATTTTTTTATCCCATCCTAGCCCATCCCATCAATCTATACTATTCCATCCTATGTTCCATTAACCCCTTCTATTCCCATCCCATTACCCTCTCTTATTTCACATTATGTTCCATTATCCCCTCTTGGTATTGTCCCACTATCTTTCCCTAATTCACCCTATGTTCCTTTACTCCCTCCTAATCTCATCCAATTAACCTCTAATAATTCACTCTATATTTTTTTATCCCATCCTAGCCCATCCCATTGTACCCTCTATTATTTCACCATATGTTCCATTATCTCTTGTTGGTCTTGTCTCTTTATCCCTTCTATGTTATAGCACCTCCATCCAAATTTTATCCTATACACCATTAGAAGAAATCTTTCCTTCCACTCATTATTGAACAAAGTTTTCTTCTCCATTACTATTGTACACCTCAACAACCAACTTCATGTGCTATATTAAAACCATATACACATCCTAATTCATCATATGTTCCATTATCCCTTTGAAAGTTGCTAGTAACATAGTAATCCTCACTTCATTCATGTGAACTTCATTGTAGCATTATCACTATGTTGACAACATTCCCTCATTAACATTAGTTCATCAACACATGCAATTTGAATCTCAATGAGCACTGAACTTTGGCATTGCAAGAGTTTGGACTATCCCAGTGGACTTAGTATTTCACCATTATGTGATCTATAAGCACTATAATGTAGTCTCAACTAATGCCAACCATTTACTCTTTATTTTATGGTAGTTATAAAGGGACTACCTAAACTTATTTATATTACCGTTAGATATTTTGTGTCATTTGTAGTTGTTGACATCAAACAACCCTAGTGATGTTGGTGGCACGATGGACCATGGAGTTGCTATAGTAATAGCCAGTTCTGATCCTTTGAGAGAGGTATGCAACAGATTAGTCAATTTGACATTACATTTTCTCTTTTATGGTATTGGCAAGTACTTTAACACCAAAAGGTTTCAAATGAATTGTAATAGCTCCTTCCCATAAAAAAAAATCATAGCACAATGTATTGCTTTTAATTCATGGTTGAGGCTGGCATCCAACAAGTAATGGTTCCAATTCTAAAGCTTAGAAATCATTGCATTTGCATCTATAGAACAAGTGGATGTTTCAAACCTCATGGGAATATATGTATATATAACTCTATGAACTTGTATGAATGTGCATCAAAACACATGATAGTTGTTGATCCAACCAACAAAATTTATTTACATCTACTAATATCACAACACTTGACATCTCATTAAATGAAATCAATGCACAGGTCAGTTTTAATGATATTCTAAAGATATTAGATGTGTATGAACAACAATATAAGAATTATTTTTGGATGCATCACCCATGTGAAGTTATCACATTTCTCCCAAATTCATCATATAAATAAGTTAAAAAACCTCCTTCCATTTTTTATGTGTGAAATAACATGAAAAATCATTGGGAAACATGGCCCTATAACTGCTACCACATCATGTTTTATAACTCTAGATCATGAAAAATAATACGTCATGGATATTGAATATCTGGATCCAATGTTTCACTAGTAGGCTTAGTTTTGCATCTTAGCAAAGGTGCACTATTCGGTGACAACAATTGCAGTTTGGACTCATAAGGGATTTGTCCAGTTGAACGTAGCTTAGAGTGATTCAATGTGTTTGGGTGTGAAAGAGGACCATGCCTAGTGTAAACATACCCACTCAAATGCATTGAAACAATTTGTTTTGTCACACAAGTTGCAAAACAAAAGTTGCACCACTTTGCAACTTTGCACTACTTGCATTTGACAACTTTTTCCCCAAGCAAAAAGTCACCACCATGGGAAAATACCTCTGAGATAGAAAAAACAGAGAGAGGTTATTGCAAAGGGTCCCACCACAATCCCATAGCCTCAGATGAGAAGTTTCTAAGCATCATGGTGTCTGAGTAACAACTTGTCGAAGATTGCAGCCATTTTGCACTTTGGACTCTTAAGGGATTCAGTCGATTGAACGTAGCTTAGAGAAATTATGTGTGTTTGGGTGAAAAATATGACCATGCATAGCATAAATATACCCACTCGGATGTGTTGCAATAGTTTGTTTGGTCACACAAGTTGCAGAATGAAAGTTGCACCACTTTGCAACTTTGCACTACTTGCATTTGACAACTTTTTCCCCAAGCGAAAATTTGCCACCATGGGAAAAAACCTCCAAGATAGAAAAAACAAAGAGAGGTTATTATAGAGGGGCCCAACATGATCCCATAGGATCATATGAGAAGTTTCTAAGCATCACGGTATCCGATTAATAGCATGTTGAATATTGCATCCATTTTCACTTTGAACTCTTAAGGGATTCAACCAGTTGAATGTAGCTTGGAGTGATTTGGCGTGTTTGGGTACAAAAGAGGACCATTCTTAGTGTAAATGTACCCACCTAGATTCATCGAAATAGTTTGTTTTCTCACATGAGTTGCGGAACGAAAGTTGCACCACTTTGCAATTTTGCACTACTTACATTTGACAACTTTTTCCCCAAGTAAAAATTTGCCACCATGGGAAAATGCCTCCGAGATAGTGAAAACTGAGAGAGGTTATTGTAGAGGGGACCAATGTGATCCCATAGGCTTAGATGAGAAGTTTCTAAGCATCATGGTATCTAAGTAACAATATGCTGAATATTGCAGACATTTCTCACTTTAACTTATAAGGGATTATGTCGGTTTAATGTAGCTCCGAGCGATTTGGCATGTTTGGGTGCAAAAGAGGACCATGCCTAGAATAAACATACCCACCTAGTTGCGTCAGAATAGTTTGTTTGGTCACACGAGTTGCAACGCAAAAGTTGCACGACTTTGCAACTTTCAACTACTTGCATTTGACAACTTTTTTCCCAAGTGAAAATTTGCCACCATGGGAAAATGCCTCCGAGATAGTGAAAACGGAGAGAGGTTATTGTAGAGGATCCCAACACAATCTCATAGGCTCAAATGATAATTTTCTAAGCTTCACGATATTCGAGCAACAACATGCTAAAGATTGTAGCCATTTTGCACTTTAGACTTGTAAGGGATTCTACCAGTTGAATGTAGCTCATAGTGATTCAGTGTGTTTGGGTGTGAAAAGAACCATGCCTAGTGTAAACGTACCCACCTAGATGTGTTGGAATAGTTCATTTGGCCACACGAGTTGTAGATGAAAGTTACACCACTTTGCAACTTTCAACTACTTGCATTTAACAACTTTTTCCCCAAGTGAAAATTTGCCACCATGGGAAAATCTCTCCCAGATAGAAAAAAAAAGAGGGTTTATTTTAGAGGGGCCCAACGTGATCCCATAGACTTAGATGAGAAGTTTCTAAGCATCACAGTATTTGAGTAATAGCATGCTGAAGATTGTAGTCATTTTGCACTTTGGACTCATAAGGGATTCTACCAGTTGAATGTAACTCAGAGCATTTCAGCATGTTTGGGTGTGAAAAAGGACCATTCCTAGTGTAAATGTACCCATCTAGATGTGTTGTAATAGTTCATTTGGTCACACGAGCTATAGAACGAAAGTTACACCACTTTGGAACTTTGCACTACTTGCATTTGATAACTTTTTCCCCAAGCTAAAAGTCGCCACCACGAGAAAATGCCTCCGAGATAGTGAAAATCAAGAAATGTTACTGTAGAGGGTCCCAACGCAATCCCATGGGCTTAGATGACAAGTTTCTAAGCATCATAGTATTTGAGTAACAACATGATGAAAATTGCAGTCATTTTGTACTTTGGACTAATAAGGGATTATGTCAGTTGAATGTAGTTTGAAGTGATTCGACATGTTTGGGTGTGAAAGAGGACCATACCTAATGTAAATGTACACACCCTAACACGTTGGAATAGTTTGTTTGTTCACATGAGTTACAAGAAATAAATTTTTACCACTTTGCAACTTTCAACACAAGAAAACACCTCTGAGATAGCGAAAACTAAGAGATTTTATTGTAGAGGGTCCCAACACAAACCCATAGGCTCAAAAAATAAGTTTCTAAGTGTCACAATGTTTGAGTAACATCCCATCAAAGATTGTAGCCATTTTGTACTTTGGAATCTTAAAGGATTATGTCAATTGAACATAGCTCAGAGTGATTCAACATGTTTGGGTGTGAAAGAGGACCATGTCTAGCCTAAATGTACCCACCTAGACACAATGGAATAGTTTGTTTGGTCACATGAGTTGTAAAATGAAATTTTCATCACTTTGCAACTTTGCACTACTTGCATTTCACAACCTTTTTCCCCAAGCGAAATGTCGCCACCACAGGAAAACACCTCTAAGATAGCAAAAACTAAGAGAGGTTATTGTAGAAGGGCCCAACTCGATCCTATATCCTCAGACAATAAGTTTCTAAGTGTCATTATGTCTAAGTAACAGCCCATCAAAAATTGCAGTCATTTTGTACTTTGGACTCATAAGGGATTCTATTGATTGAATGTAGCTCGGAGCGAAAACCAGTGCCTCACCTAAATAAGCTAAAAGTTACTGAAAAAATATTTATTACCACACATGTAAATCCTTGGAAAATTTGGAAATCTTCTTGCTTCAAATGAAGTGTCTTGGAAACATTCACTTGGAAGTCCATTCCATTAACCTTTTGACTCTAATTGCATTCACTTGGTATGTTCTCATGTTGTTCCATCCTTTGTTTTTGCTATTGGCCATGTGACTATGTTGCCAAATTTGACAAAAGCACCAAATTCCAAGTGATTGTTTGGAGAGATTGGTTGGTTGAAGAATGTTTCAGAGTTGTCAAAGGTGTTGGAGGGTATTGAAACATTGTTGCCCCCATTATTCATGTTGTTCTGCCCTTTTGGAATTTTGTGAAATTTTGGTTTTAGGAGTTGTTTGGTGTGGTTAAGAGTTATTTGTTGTGTTTAGAATTTTCCTAAGGTCATTCCTGACCATGTGAAATCATGTAATCCACTTTAGTGTGCTTAGAGGGTCGTTGATTTAAAAGTTACAAAAAGTTTCCAAATGGGAAAGAAAAGTTTTCATGCATTTTTAACAAGTTACCAAAAATTAGGTGACGGTTACATGAAATCAAGAAAATAGTTCCTAATCATTGGAATCAATTGTATATGGTTGGAAAAAGCATGAATAGGTTGTAATGGTTGAATGGAATGGTGCAGAAGCACCCTTAAGACCTGATGCCTATAGGAGGAAAAGTTTTATTTTTTATCTTTTTTTGTGTTGTTTCATGTTAATAAGGTCAATTTCCATTATTTGGGGTCATGTTGCAAAGTTTTGTGTCATTTTTGTAAAAGTTGGACAAATTGCTCAATTGTTGTCAATGACAACTTTTTGAAAAGTTGTTAGAAGTTGGTTGAGGGTTGGCTGGGAGTTTTTTCTTGTTTGTACAAACATAAATATTCTTTCTATACATGACCCAAGGGTTGGAGGCGATTTGGTTGAAGATTTGAATGAAATTTGAATAAATGTGGAGACTATTTCTATGTTTCTTTTTTGCAATATTGTTGCTCCATTGCATGGTATGGATTGGTACGGATTGGTATGATCCTAAGATTTGTCTTTCTTGATAGAGTGATGAACTAACTTTTATTTTCATTTGGTTTGGTTCATTTTCATTGAATATTTTAAAAGTTATTACAAATTTACTAAAACTCATCTGAAACCCTACCTAGGGTTATCTGTTTTGGGAAAAATGTCATAACTTTTGTTTCCACTATTACATCTTTGTAAAAATTTGAGGAATTTTTTTTAACTATGTTATCTTCAACCTCACCAAAGTGATTGGCTTCATTAGGTGTTTTGTGAAAGTTATTAATGATATTTTGTTGCATTTCATAGTGAAAATCAGACTGTGTATTCATTGGAAAGAAAGTTGGGTGGATCAAGGCATGATTGGGCCCGGTTTGGAATTTGAGAAGGTGTTGGGAATGTGTGTCAAGGTCCTACAAACCTATTTCAATAAGAAATTGATCCATGATAAGAATTTTGTTTCAATTTGATGTGACTATCCTATTAGGACTATACAAGACATTTTTGACCCTAGGTGCCTAAGAACATGTTTGAAGTGCATTTGTGAAGCAAGGATGAAGAATGGATGTAATGAAAGCCTTGTATCCATGTTTCAAGAAGTTGGAATCCTTTAAAAGGTCATTCCCTTTCATTTATATTGACTATCCTATGGGACTGTTTGACAAGGCCTAGAGTATATTGTCCTAAGGAGACTATCAAAAGGTAGTTTGTTGTGTCTAGTATGATGCCAACACACATGAATGAGTTGTTGCCCTATGAGACATTTGAAAAGTATGATCATGACATAGGAATATCCAATTCAATAATTCCAAGAAGTCCTAATACAAATCAATGACCAATCCATTGAATGGTCAACTATGTTTGGAGTCCTAGAAGCCTTTAACCATTGTTGTTGTTGAAACCAAGTAAACACTACCTCTACATCATGGAAGCATGGTTGTAGTTATTTTTCAAATTTGGAATGAATTGAAGCAAATTTTTTTTGTTATTGAGTGAAATAAGGAGTGGTTTGGGTTCTTTGTGGTTGGTGAAGGTGTTGGGAATATGTGGAGAGGTCTTGCAGACCTGTACCTTGGGGTTTTAAGCATTTTTGAATGGTTAATACAAATCATTTTATGATTGTCCCAAGAGGATTGTTTTGCAATCATAAGCAAGGTGCTAGTGTCCAAGCAATTTGGTGCTTTGAATGAGTCTTGGTAGTGAATACTTGATGGAAACACCTTTGAAATGTTCTAAAAAGGCCTCCAAGTCAGTGGTTGAGGGTTTAAAGCAATCTTTATTGATTTGGATTTAGGCCATTAATGTTGTCTTTCCTAGTTTGAACAAAAAAAATCTTGTAAGCCCCATGAATTGTTGCATTATTGAGTCTCCACAAAAAAATTGTTATGGCCATTCAATTCCCTTGGACAAGTCTTCCATGATGTTCACGCTATCTCTACATTGTGTTGAATCAAGGTCTCCAAGTAGGTTCATTGCTAGGTCTGCTAAAAGTGCATTTAGGAGAAGCTATGAGAACATGCAAGAATAATTTTCCTTTTGGGTTTGTTTTCATGTTGATTGTCCTTCCTCTACATCAAGGAATTCTACAATTTATAGAAGAGAAAGGAAATATTCCTTTGTACAATAGAAGGCATTGTTACATATTTTTTCATAAGTCCACATATTTTTCCTTCAAGACAACTCTAAATGTAAACCATAAACCATTACAACTAACTTTAAATTTAATATGCACATTTTATTGAGGCATATATTAAGGAATATACACATTTCCATATATTAATTTCTCATAATTTTTGTATATCAAAAAATACACTAAGTCAATAAAAAATATTACAATAGTGATGGGAGAAAATCTTGAAAATCCTCCCATTTCTCAATACTTGTAGGAATACATGCAGGGAAATAATCATCTAATTTGTAGCCCAGATCATGAAATATATTGTACAATAAGAAACAAAAGGAGTTTTTCCCAGTTTGTTTTCTCCAATCCACCTCACGTGACCCAGTTATTTGCATTCCAAAATTCTTCAAAACATGTGCATTCCCTACTCCCTTGGAAACACATGGGTAGTAGCAACTCCATGGTTGTGTACTCTCACTGGAATTTGGTCCACAAAAAATGTGCAAAAGCCTAACAATTTCAAACATGGACTCACATAAAAATCATTAAAAGACCAATAACTGAATAATGTCAAAAATACACCTTCTGACTAGATCTATTATCACCTTCATGCATGTTATAAGTAGATCAATTGAAGGTCCTACAATGGTGATGTGGCCCATGTTTCACTACTTTCTCATCTCTCGATGATCCTACATATAAATTTCAAATATATATAAACATAATTTACATAAAACATGTAGCATATAAAAATCCAAGAAATCTACAAAATGGAAAAGAAAGAGAAGATTGAAAACTAGAAAATGCACCAACAATCAATATTCTTTTCTTAAGTTGACAATATTTAATAAAGCCTTTCCCTTTTTTCTCCTTCACTAGTCTTGTGTATCTCTTCACTAAAGCAAACATAAAATTAATAAATGGGTTAAAAGACAGTCACAAATGCATCAATGATAGTCCTGAATGCATATGAAATCAAACACCAATAGAGAATACCAACTTAAAGGTGGTCAATAGAGAGCAACATATAATTATCATTTTGCAAATTAACAATAATTTAATTTTGCAAACCCTTCTACAATCAAACTTAAACGCTTGACAGAAAGCAGTGGTCAATAACATGACTTTAAAAATTCAATGTACATACTTACAAATCATTCGGGTCTACTCTACTCTTTATTGTGTCAAGTATTGCCTCATGGTTAGACTCACACACTTTCCACAAGTTCTTGTTCACAAGTCTGCCCTTATATTTGATCAAATGAACATTGGCTGCAATGACAAGGTTCGATTAGTGAAGAATCTTTTGATGCATGTCGAAGTCCTCAAACAACCAAAATGTAGCATTCTTAATTGGGTACCGAACCTATAGGATATTCTATATTTTTTCCATCTATAACTGGGGCCTCCAATTTCTTTTTGGCCTCAATACAATGACATAGGTAATAATATGTACCCTCTTCATTGTCTTCATCTACAATCACCACATAAACATTCCCTACATTGATACGTTCATCTTGTTAGATGTATTTAATGAACATCTAAATAAAACCTAGAAGTAAGATATATTACCTAGTTCTAGTATGTTTGATACATGATCAAAGTCAATGGATGATTGCATCTTCGTGATTTGTAGAGCCGTTAGGAGCTGATAAGTTTCAAGTGGGGTTAGACTTCTTATAGACCATTCATCAACCCACTCTGTTGACTCACAATAATTCCATGCTTGAAGTGTACATGTAGAAAAAAAGCATGCCATCTTCCATGTATGGATAGTCCATGTCCCTGCATTGGAGCTTCTAAAAGAGTGTAGCTCACTCGATCCTATTAGTGTACAACAATCCTCATATTTTTCAATGATAGTATCATCTACTAAATGAAAAAATATACCAACTAAAGAATTACCTTTACTACCTGGACCCATTGCATGATTGCACCACTCGACAATTGATCTTGCATCTATCTACTTTACACTGTCTTTGTACTTTAACTCTTCTCGTGCTAAGGCTCTTTTGATACATGCACCTACTCCATCATGCTCCCCCTTTCCATGCCCGACCTCTAAGAAGTTCCACATATGGGGAACACCACTGATCTTATGCATCCTACTCAACCAGTAAAACATTTAGGAGTACTTGAATTGCAATGTACGGTTATGTAACCATATGATATGTTGAATGAATGATATGCCCCTACTAGCCATATCAGCATAGAACATCTAAAAGTAACCTTGCACAAACTCTGTAAAATGTGTGTGATCATCACTGATGTAAAAGTGATACTCCCTCAATAATTTCCTATTATCCTTTGTACTAGCATTTACATGAATGAATGCTATATGCACAAATATAAAAACCTGTGTGGAGTTGTAGTACTGTGATTGCAACTTGTTTTGTGGTTGTACTGTGTAGTTCTCTGCGAAGTCAACAACTAAAATGATGCTATGAAATGGAAATGTGTCCTTGCATAACTTGAACTATGAATCCAACCATAGAGCTAAATTGGTATGCCTTTCATACTCATAGACCACCTGATCACGAAAAATTCCCATAAACTAATACACTGGAATCTTATCATTGACCAATTCACACTTCTTTGCTTCTTTCCCATCTTTTAGACTGTAGGCCACTGTCTTGTATTTTCTGAATTTAACAATTATATGTCCAATTGTGTGTGTACTAGCCATGTGTTGGAAAATTGGAAAATGTTGCATGCCACCACAATGATCACATGTGCCATCCAAACATGAATTCTTGTAAAAAAGTTGACCATCCACTCTGTCACATAAAATGGAAGATAAGAATTCCCTTGAGGATTTAGGTGGAGGCCTTATGTTACATTCTTGTAAAACATTGTCAGTTTGCATATCTACACATATACATTGATAAACATCATAATGGTTAGAAAACTCAATATGTACTCTACAACAAGAAGTAGTGCGTGTGTGATTTATTTTGACATAAAAAGGCTTTAGCATTTCAAAATACCTTTGACATATTTTAAGTTCAGGAAACTTTTGTTCAAAGTCAGCAAAAATTTGGGTTTGAGTAATATCCAAATAATGATTTGGATGTGGCTCATGGATTTTAATACCAATTATCCTTGTTACAACATCTCTTTGATTAGGAGAGGTCCTTATGTTATCCTTCCAATAATCTACTATTAAAGATCTCAAGGCTTGAGCAATTATTTTATCTTTATGTGGCACTCTACCTAAGAATGTACATAACTCATTGCTATTTGGATCCTCCACTCTTCCATGCCTTCCTTTGTCTCTCATTAGAGATGATCTACTTATTTTCAAAGACTTACTTGTCTTTGTAAGGTTCACCTTGTTCCTTGTTTGACTGCTTAACAGTTTTGTTGTCATCACACGTAATGTGGCACAACTATCCTTCATGTGTGAGGTAGAACCCATGCTCTCATATGCACTCATCAATTTCTTTACAATGGAATTTTCACTTGAGTCATTAAAAACTCTTAGCCCAAGATCCTTCATGGTGGGCCTAAATTTGAGTTGCCTCATCATTTCAACAAATAGTTGGCATCTTCCACCCTCACTTAGCTTCTCAAAAAATAAACTCCATATCCTCTATGCATATCTTTGACATGAATGTTTTGGAATCTTATTAGGAATGCATTTCAAAAAATTGGAATCAATATTAATCAAAAATTTAGGTTTTCAATGTAAAACTCTAGGAGTTCTCAAATGTAAATTTGTGTCAACATTAGGAATGTCAACAACATTGGGGATAGATCTTGTACCTTCAATTAGAGGTGTAATTGATGACATACCTTGAGATTGACATGTAAATGATGTTGTACCTCCAACTTGAGATGTCATTTGTGGAGTGCCTTAAAATAGAGATATTTTTGTTGATTTACTTTCAAAATACAATGTTGTTGATGGTGTGTCTTCAACTGTAGATGTGATTTTTGATGTACTTGGAAAACCACATGTTGTTGTTGGTGTGTCTTCAACTAGAGATGTGAATTTAACTTCACCTATGGTTGATGATGTGTCCCCAACTTCGGGATCCATTTGTGTCCTTCCACGAACTTTGTTCATTTATGCCCTTTTTTTTTCAATTGGACATCTCTCTTAGATTGCAGGGGAATTTTTGGTTGTATGGGCTACAATTCCTTTACTTCACAAGCTACAAATTTTTATTCTCTTCTCCTTGCATTTTTAACTACATGTTCTTCCAATTTTAGATCCTTTGGTCATTTCCTCGGCATGAAGTTGAATGATACATGTTCACAAACACACATAGAACAAAAGTAAGTAATGTGTTTTATGAAACATATTAATATCACTGATTACATTTCATTTTATGAAACACACCAAAGAATTTTATGAAAGAAGGAAATGAGTTGTTTGGAATTATAAAACATGTCTATGCTATAACATTTTTCATACATATATCTACCTCAATATTGCAAGAAAAGTAAGTAATACATTTCTTCAAACGTATCTATACCACTAATTACATTGCATTTTATGAAACATATTGATATTGTTGATTACATTGTATTGCATATCTTTAAAACTCAAAGCATTACTTTAAATTGCATACTAATGTGACTTATCAAACATTGTTGTCCCCAACCTAGGGTTTATAGCGAGCTTCAAAAAACCCATAACTTTTGATGCGTCTAGTGAAAATATATGAAACTTGGTACTAATTTTATGTAGGCCTATATGCATGTGATGAAAAAAGTAGGGTTGCTAAATCATCATTTTGTGTGATTTATTAAGGACAATTTGTTTCTTTTTGCAACTATACTATGTAAAACCTATTACTTTGAGGGATTTGTACAAAATTGCTTCATGTAAGTGTTCATCAATGTTAAGAAGGGTTTGAGGGGAGTATTTGGAGTGTCGACAATTGCTTAGGAGCAAAGACTTGTGTCAAACCCAGGGTATAAGTTGTTTCCACCTTTGGAAACTATAGAATCTTGTGCTTATTATTGTCAAAACCACATTGTGATTGTCAACCAAGCCATGAAGAACATGAATTCAAAGAAGGGTTTGTGATGCTATATCTTGGAATTATTCACTATTTCTTTGGCAATGAGGTAACTTAGAAAGAAAAAAAACATATTCAATTGCACAAAATTTTCCCTTTTTTTATCTCTTAGAAAGGTAAATGGTATGAATGAATGAAAACTTGCATTGAAACAACTATGTCAAGTCACTTGAATTTATCTAGGCACATGATGAAGGTGATTTTTTAATGGCACAAAAAAAAAATGGAAACTTGCATTAACATTGATGAAACCTCTTAGGTTTTCCAAATTAGTTGAAAATAAAAGTTTTCCCACAACCATCACTAATAATGAATTTGAATCTATTATGTCATGTTTTCCATTTTATATCTTCAGGCTCCTAAAAATTAAAATTTTACATGCAGCATCCATCTAATTTAATGTTGAATTCTATGTTTAACAATGAAGATTAATAAAATCATCAAATGAATGGTCTATAAATTGTCAAAACAAAACAAAAAAACTCAATATAAACATCTACCTAAAATGAAATAGAGTGAATTCCACTAGCCATGCTGGAAATGGACTACTATAAGCAATGCAAATAGAATTCATAAGAAAATTTGTGTTAAGTTGATGTCATTTATATAAGTTTAAACATGAATTCATCTAAATTATGTCATGTTTTTCAATTTTTTTCTTCAAACTCATAAAAGTTAAACTTTTTTATGCAACTTCCATCTAATTCAATGTTGAATTCTGTCTAATTGTTATGATTAATAAAATCATTAAAGGAATTTAGTTTGTATTGTAAAAAAAAAACAAATATACTAAATATAAACATTTCAATATTACCTGAGATAATGTAAAATGTGTAGAAACTTCAAAATGTCTTCTTCTACGTTGTCTAGCATGCAAATTAGTGGTAAAAAGGTGATGGATCAAGAATATATTGGTACAACAGGGATTCAACTACATAAAAAGGAGTTTTTGAGTTAGATAAAGCATTGAACCAGAAAATTGGAGAAGCATGTGGGCCTGAATCACGGGGTCAACCCCTATTTTACCGTGTCAAGGTGCCAAATTTGGAGAGCACCAAATGTATTGCTTTGAAATGCTTTCCAAATATAGAGAGGAAGGGAGTGAGACTTGAGATAAAGAAAGAGGGGATAGGAGTGAGAGAGATTAGTCTAGGTAGCATGGTAGTTACTGAGACTTGAGAGGGATAGAGAGTTATCCAGTTAGGGTGGGAGGAAAGACTTGAAAATAGGAGAGGGGTTGGGAGGGATGAGACCTGAGAGATAAAAAAAGACCAAATGAGGAGAAAGAGAGAGGGAGTGTGGGAGAGGGGGTTGGAGTGAAACAGATTTGTCTAGGTAGGGTGGGAGGTACATGAGACATGATAGAGAGGGAGTG
>VDFB02000008.1:237411653-237544075 GCA_007258455.2 Sequoia sempervirens | reverse complement strand
ACACCGAAAATCACAAGGTATTTCGAAGAGTTCATTAGTTGGCAAGACTATCGCTCTTTGCCCAAACATTACACTGAAGTCTTGAAGTCACATCGACCTTAGCATTCTCATCAGCGAAACACTCGCCATTCAATGAGACATCATACCGAAGTTCAAAGGTCATATCGATGTTAGCTTTTCATCGACAAGACACTTGCAGTTCACCAAGACTTCATACCAAAGTCTTCAAGTCATGTCGACGTGAGTATTCCATTCAGTGAGACAATCATCTTTTGCCAAGACATCACACTGATTGCTTCATGTTATACCGAAACATCCTAGTCAGCAAGACTTATCACTTTCACTAGGATGTTACACCAAGCCCTTCAAGTCATACCGAAACATCCAATAGTCGGCAAGACTTAGGCTATCGCTAAGATGTTATACCGACATTAGGTTTCCCATTAGCAAGACAATCCCTCTTCGCCAAGACATCATACCGATGCCTTCAAGTCATATCGAAAAGTCCAACCATTGGCCAGACATTCCTCATTCACTGAGACTTCATACCAAAGTCCTTGTGTTACTCTGATGACTCCACTCGCTAGGAGTCTCACCGAAAACACCCGATCACATGTGGCTTTGTTGGCCAGACATACCACTGTCGCCAAGAGGTCATAGCGAACCCCTTTCGTTACCCCGATGACTCAATCTGTTTGTAGGTGAGACATCTTCATCTTCCTGTCGCCAATACTTCACGCCAAAGTCTTTGAGTTACCACAAAGACTCCAAGTGTATCTCCACTATCGGTGAGACATTCAATAGTCACTGAGAGTTCTTCCTGAGACCCTTGTGTTACCCCAATGACCATATCAGTGAGACACTCTTCAGTCGCCAGGACTTCATACCGAGTGTTCAAGTTACCCTGAACACCCCAGTTGCTATAGGTCTCCCCGACATTCGCTAGGCACCCGATAACAAACACTTGTATCTCCGTCGGCGAGACATCTCCCAATCGCTTGGACTTCATACCGATAGGAGCAAGTCATGCCAATTACCACATCAGCTAGATAGACCAAAGGTCACGCTGATATTGGCAAGACTTCCTATCATCGCCGAGACATCATCCCGATTGTCCAAGGGTAAGTCGAAGATTTTAGATGTTGATCGTCAAGACATTCAGGAGTCACAACGATAGTTAGGATTAACTAGTAGGTCGGCTAGACATCTCCATAGTCTCACCAAAATTTCTCACAAGAGGTTTCAGCCTATGGGATTGAGGCACCTGGTTCCAACATCTATTTCCTCTCTTTCCTCTCGATGCCAAGAAGTGAGACAACACTGAGACATTGAATGTAGTTCTCACCTTTTCATATTTTTCCTTTAGTTTATTTTCATCAATCTCCTCCATTTCTTTACTCCATTTGTTTAATTTAAAAACTTCTACAATTTCCTCCATAGTAACCTAAACCATATCCTGCCCAAAATGAGTTCTAACTACCCTAACAATAGGGTCATAGTTAGCCACAATGGATTTTACTTGGAGGTCAATAGCTAGATACATATTGGGAATGATCAAATTGCCCATATATTTCCTCCATGGGTTGCAGATTGGAATGTGAGCATGTTTGTTACCAAATCGGCCTTCGAAAAGTAACCACCCAGTATATGGTAATGCAGCATCCTTAATGGCATATTGTCTATTGAAAATGAAATGTTTAACCCCATGCCCTTGAAACGTGGTTTTCCCTATATGTTTCTCATTTGTTGAGGGTGGCAATTGGTCAAGCAAGTCTTGGACCAAAGGTCTCTTTTTAGGTTTAGAACCAAGGAGTTGGACTCAGTACCATTGTACTAATGAGTAACTCAGCCTAGGGTTTCACGGGTTAAGACTAGGGATTTTAGATTTTAAGTGAAAACTCGACACAAAGACTAACTAAAATCTCAAATTTGCAACAATTCTAATGAATCTCAAACCTTAAAAGAAACCTTAAAACATAATTCAGATGATAACAACAATTGAATGAAAACCAGGTTTAAATTTAGCTCAAGAGGTACATTTTGAACTTACTAGTGTGAGTCACAGAAAACCCTAATTTTGAGGATGCCAAACACTTGGAATGCACTGCAACAACTTCATAATTCTTTGGAATGCCTTTGTAAACAACTATAAGCTTTAAAACCAACTTTTATGGCAAATAAAAGCCTCAACTCACTAGAAAAACATCAACTCCACCATTACTGCTCACTCATGCGAACCAGAACGACTCCATGATGTTCATTTTGGCAACTTTGAATCTCCAAAGTAGATATTTTCATGATCTAGATAAGTGTGTGGCCAAGATGAAGTCAAAGAAGTTTGAACATTTCACTTTTTGTTGACTCAACATCCACTCAGCCATATTCTTTCCATGTGTGCATTTTCTTCGTTCGCTTCGTGGCCCCACTCCACTTTACAAGTTGTGAGAGAGTCCACGTGGCAGTGATTATCTAGCCATCTAAAATCTATAAGGCTTTGATCTATGTTTGTGGGCTAGCGAGCAATAGCCCAGATTAACCCAACAACCCTCAATATGTGTATCCTTTAATCCCTAGGCTACTGCTCATATTGATTATCTCCCTTTGTGATGAACAATTGAGATTAAAACATATCATTGATTATTTATGAACATGATCTAAAAAAACATTTAGTAGCACATCTTTTAACATTACCATGGTCTTTGTGAAATATTTCACCATATAATTTATGCCTGATAAAGTATCTCAGACGGTGGTGATGATGCCATGTGGCACTTGTCCATTGCCCACTAAGAGATGAGACTCTCTTATGGGTCCCCCAAGAGCTTGCAGGGAAGGACCAAGATTAAACCACAACATTGCATCTCAACCATAGACTCTTTTAACCTTTCATCATTGATTCCTTTGAATATGGTAGGCCTCGCCGCAAGCATGATAGATGTCACCCACCCACTACCCCGTTGGTTATTTTATCTAATTATTTTATCATCATGGGCTAGCGAGCAACCAATAGAAACAAAGCGATGGGCCATCCCAACCATGGATTAAGTATTTTAATAGACATGTGTGCTTAGTGATGACTTAGAAAGGGGATTTCTCACTAGGTTTCAAAGGTAAAAGGACTTAGGCATATCATGGATTTAGACTTAGGATAAATGGAAAATATTGAAAATATTTTCAAACCTGCTTAACATCTGACAAAATTTAAAGAATTCAACAAGTAGCAATCAGTAAGCTATGCAATAGGAGCTAGTAAATGAATGAGCTTGATGACTTGGGTTATAACTTGGGAAAATGGGAAAGAGCTAGCATAAGTCACCAAGCAATTAGAATGTATGCAAAGGGTTTTCAGCACTTAGGATTTTGCAAGGGGCTTAGGGCATAAACAAAACCTAGAACTTAGGTAAAACAAAAACCTAAGACATGAAACACCATTTTAGAACCGATGAAAAGCCAAATGAGGATTAAATATTAGTGAAACACAATAATTTTTTTAGGGGTTCCACCAGTGGCTCTAGTTGGGGACGTGTGTTCTTCCAGAATAGAGTGAGATCTCAAAATCTCAAGGTAGAGCAAACCAATATAGAGAAGACCAAAACCAGGAAACTACCTAGACAAGGTAGTCAAACCAGACCAAACCCAAATCAAACCAAACCTATATACAAGAAAATTTATGTAAAATACAATGTACATGGAGTAGAAAATACCTTAAGAAAAGTATGGCTTCAAGAACTATCCATGTACTAGTAGTTCAAGAAGTTCATCAGTCAGATCTTGTAGAAAGTAGGAGTCTTCACATGGGTATTTGATATTAGATAAGCACCCAACCATAATGCATCAAAATTTCCATGTTTTCCCTTATCCTCAAACCTAACACTTCAAATTAATACCATGTCTCCTACTTCAACCTTTCTTGAAATTTTTGTTTTGTCATATAGGTTTGTGACCTATAATTGCAATTTTGCATTCCTTTTCTAAGCATCTCTTCTCATCTCATCCACCTCTATCAGGCATCAATTATGTGTTGCATATCATCACAAATATCTTCATTGTATTCTTGGACAAATTTATTCATTTTCATGAGATTCTTTTGGGGTCACCTTGCTACAATACCATAAACCAAGTCAAATGGAGCATATCCAATTTTGTTCTTGACTATCACCCTATCTTCCCACAAAACCAACTTCAGCTTGGAGTCCCAAGCTCTTTTTTTTCTTAATGATTCTTTTTATGATCTTCAACAATCTTATTTTGCTTGATTTTTCTTGACCATTTCCCTGTGGGTATATGGTGAAGAGTAGGATACCTGAATCCCATGCTTGTAAAAATTTGTGAACTCTTCAGACCTAAAGCACATTGCATTGTCTGAAATAATTTTCTTAGGCACTCCAAACCTAGTTAGTATATTATCCATCAAAAAGTAAATGACCACTTTACTTGTTTCCATTTTTGTTGGAATCGCTTCCACCCATTTTGTAAAGTAATCAATGGAAACAAGTATCCAGGAGTGACCTCCACTAGACTTATCTGAGATTTCTCCTATGAAGTCAATACCCCATTGTTGAAATGGTGCCTAGAATACAACCGGTCTAAGTGGAAAGTTACTTGAGAATTTGAGCTTTCCAGAGAACCTTTAACATGCATCACATCTTCTCACAAGCTTGTGAGAATCCTTGAATACTGTTGGCCACCAAAAACCTACTCTTAGGACTTTATGAGTGGTGGTTTTTTCCATGTAGTGTCCTCCACATACTCCACTGTGCATTTTGTTTAAAATATTTGAGGCTTTTGCATTATCAACACATTTTAACATGACACTATCCAGATTTCTCCACCACATTTCACCATTGATGATTACATATTTGATTTCCTAAAGCTTGAGAGTTGTTTTTCATTATTTTTCAGCCCTTTAGGGCATTGCATCATTTTCAAAAAGTGGACAATATTTTTATACCAGTCACAATCTTGCATATCACAAGCAAGTGACATATCAAAAAAATCCTCTTGATTTATTTGGTTGGCATCTAAATTTGTCGCATCCATTAGCTTGGCTAAGCCCTAGCCTCTTACAAACTTGGTGATCTGAATATCAATGTTGAACTCCTGTATTCTATTTATCCATCTACACCTCCTACCTGTGACTTCTTGCTAGGTGAAGATGTCCTTAACAACAGGACTAGGAACATATGCAATGATAGTTTCTCCTATAAGATAAGTTTTGAAATTATTAACAGCCTTGACCAATTCATAGGCTTGCTTCTCAATTAAGCCATATTTCAATTTTGTAGCTTGAAGTGACTTACTAAAAAATACAATTGGTTGTTCAAAACCTTCTTGATTCTTTTGTAACAAAACTACAATAATAGTGTGGAAAGATGCAAATGAGAAGATTTTCAATGGATTAGAAAAATTAGGGGTCCTTAGAATAGGGTCCTCCTTTATTTCTTGCTTAATTCCTTGAAAATCCTTTCTTGGCTCTTCACTCCACTCCACCTTTTCACCCTTCTTCAACATTTTTGATATAGGGCGGGTGATTTATGCAAATTTAGTAACAAACCTTCTCAAAAAAATAATTTTTCCAAAGAATGATTGAATACCCTTGACATTCTTTGGCTATGGAATCCTATCAATGGTGGCTACCCTCTCAAGGTCAATTCCCAATCCCTCCTTTGACACAATGTGTCCTAAAAAATTTCCTTCAATGACTCCATAGGCACACTTCTTGGGATTAAGTGAGATTCCATAATTTAGGGCCCCGATGAAAATTTTCTCCAAATGCATAAACTAATCTTCTTCCTTTTTGGAGTATGAAGTCAAATCATCTTGGTAGATTTCAAAAAATAGGTCAATAAAATTAGAGAATGCTACATTCATAGCCCTCTGAAAAAGTTCCACCTACATTATTAAGACAAATGTATCCTCACATAAACATAGGTGCCCCATGGAGTTGTAATTGTAGTCTTATACTGCTCAAACTCCTTCTCTTTCACTTGATTATAATAAAAAAAACCATCTGTCATTGATAAGAGTTCACAGCCAGTCACATTTTGCAACATGGCCTCCATATTAGGTAGTGGATAATTAATTTTCAGCAATGACACATTAAGGTTTCTAAAGTCAACACACAACCTAATATCACTATTCTTCTTTCTCACTGGAACTAAGACACCTAAGATGAGTGCCTAATAGTCTTTATTACGTTAGCATCCCTTAGCTTTACTAGTCCTTCTTGAATTTTTGGTGCTAAGGTGGGTTTAATAGGCCTTTTCTTTTCTCTGAAGGGCTTTGCTTCTACTTTCAGAGGAATTTCATGCTAAAACAATTCATCCATCTATGCCTTCAAATCATTATATGACTAGGAAAAAACATACCTATACTTTCTGAACAAAGCAATCGACATTGCTTTAATTTTGGGCTTCATTTTCATGCCCACATAAACTCTCTTGGGGGAAGTCTCAATCCCTAAGTTTAATTCTTCTAGGTCCTCTAGATGCGTAGAATATTTCTTGGCGTTGCTCTTGTCAAGGCCGTCAAAGACCCTTTATAAATCCACAAGACCCTTTGTGTTATTGTTGGTCTTCAATTGAATAACCTCATTTCCAAAAACTATATCCTTCCCATCCACTATTTCAACAAAATCCCCAAAATAAATCTCCTAACCTTCATACTGGTCTACACATCTCAAAAACTATAGAATGTCTTCATCATCATCAAAAACTTGCTAGTTCTGTATGTTGTCAAGAATTGAATGCCTTGTCTATACCTCTACCTTGGAGATACCAACAAAATTTATATCATCGGGCTTGAGTGCAATATTTGCAATCAAGTATTCCACTCTATTTTGGCCTCTCTCCATCCAATCAATTCCAAAAGCATCAAACTATTCTATGAAATCCCAAATGTCATCCCTATACTACTTGAGTCCCTTATTTTTTAATGCAAACTTGGATCTCACCTAAGATATGACAAACTCAAAATATCCAATTTCTTTCAACTTCTTAATTTCATGTTTTTCTGCCAATCTTAACCCTAGCAGTAGATCTTCATATTATGCCATGTTGTTTGTACAAACAAATGAAAAAGTGAAAGAAAAATTAAATGTCTTGCCACTAGGGGAAACTAGTATTATCCATGCACCATCAAAATACATGGTCCAAATATCATCATTATCTAACAAATTTATCATCTCTCTTTCAAGAAGTGCAGGTTTCCTATCACCTTCCTCTAGTAATTCCTGAATCCTAAAATCATTGATGCCAATGTCCACAAAGTGAATTATATCTTCCTCAGGGGAAAGTTCAATCATGTGAAGGACTTTAGATTCCCTAAACAATTTAATGTCTTTTTCATCAATGGGAAATGTGTCACAGGACATATCACATTGCATACTACCCCCCATTGAAGCACTCCACCTTCTTGATAGCAACATTCCATAGTTGGGTGGAATATCCACCACTATCACACTCATTTTAAACTCCTTATCTAGAAATGAAACTAATTTGTATGGGAGTTCTTTGATTACCCCAATCATAGGGACTTCTCTAGAATCCATAGTATAACACTTTTCATAAGCACTATCTACCTTCAATCCCATCTCTTTCATGATTTCAACTAGAATTATGTTGGAATAATCTCCTGAATCTATCATACAATTTTTTAGAAGCTTTCCATCGATAATCAACGTTATAAAAAATGGGTCAATATTACCAAGACTGGTAGTAATTATGGTTCCTAGGTAAATTTAAGGGATTTCAGTAATCACTCCCTCAACTTCCCCATCTTTTAATTCTTTTCCACTCACTTTGGGTGGAGTAGACACCATTATTTCATCATAGGTTGTAGTAGCACCATTGATAAGGGCTACTTCTTTTTGTTTATGCTCCTCAATCCTCATCATCTCAAGCAAGAGGACTAAAACCTTGACTTGTGAAAGTAATTGAAACATATCAACAGGAGTATATTTAGGTAGACAAAGTGGTATAATACATTGTTGAATTTTTTTCTCCTTCTATTTTTCACCTTTCATTTTGGCTTTAGTCTTGGCTTCCTTCTTCTTAGGCTCAAAATTATGCTTTTGTGTCTCTGTCTTCACAGCAGGGGATATGACTTCTCCACCAACCTTTGGTTTTTTTAATATTCTTTGCCCATATTTTCCCCACTTTACCATCTTTGGCTTTTTCCTTGTCCACTTTGTTCTCCACCTTTAATTCTTTGTTCTTTGCATTTTTCTACTTAATTAAGTCACTACCAACCTTGCCTTGATCTCCACCTAAAATTCAATTTCTCAGGTGGTAAGTTCTTCTGGCATGTGTGGTGAAAGCTACAATCAGATTTTCAATCTCCTCATCTGAGGATATTCTCAAAGATACATCATCCTCAGCTCTCTCTAATGTACACACATCATGATCATTTTTATTTCCTTCATCATAGAGAGCTTTATAGTGATATACATCAGCTCTATACCTTTGACTGTCCACATCAATTTCATGAGACTCCTCATATGAGAAATCATCATTAGCAAAGTTAGACCTACTCATGATTACATTTACTTCAACATCATCATCATAAGAAGGACCATAACCTTCTAGTGCTTCTTGTTAAACTTCCACCAATTTGGCAACTGCACATTGGTGAGAAGAGTGTGGCAACTAGAAAACCATGCACCAAGGAGTTTCCTCAACAAAATTAGCAGATGCTTCTGCAAAGGATCAGGTGTGACCTAATCTTGTGTATTTTTCTGATTATTGTGGATTGGCTTTCCATTTTTCCAAAAAAAAATTCTAAGGATAATCTTGGATTCTTAGGGGGCTTTTCATGTTGGCAGCACAAGGGTAGACAACTAAGAGGGGGGGTGAATCCATTGTCACTGAATTTAAAACTTATTCAACTCATTAACATTATTCTCTGATCTAATTAATAACCATGAAAACACATCAGAAACACACATAACACCAATATTTTTTATGTGGAAACCCTGTTAGGGGAAAAAACATGGTGGAGGTCAGTCCACAAGATTATACCCTATTAAAAGTAGAAAGAATGAAATATGGGGAATGCATATGCATTCAGACACACTGCCTAGAGCTCACTGGTCAATTACAATAGGCTAACCACCCAAAGGAAGACACACTATCTTACAGGAGGAAACGAATTACATCTGCAATGATTTGAACTGATAAAATAGCATCTACTAATGCCTAGTCACAGTTCTAGTTAAGCACATGAACACTTCTTCACTCTTCTCCACTCTTCTTCACACTCTTCTCTTCCTTCGAATGATTTAGATCAATATTTGCACACACACACACACACATAGAAGCACACTCTAGCAACCACTTGTGCACTTCAATTTGAATAAACAATCGCTCTTATATATTTGTAACAAGAAATTTCATCCCTACATGTCGGCTTCAACAAAATAATAAAATGAATATAAACTATCAGCCCAAAACATTAAGGATTATTAATGCAAATCAACCAAGGTCGGCCACAGCTTAGTAAAGACCCAAATCAACATCTCCAACACAAAAAAACTTCAATTAATTTCACCTCGAAGATCCACAACACACTACAAATACCATGTTGGCCAAGAACAAGAAAAACATGAATACGCAAGAGAAAATTGCCAACCACAAGCACAATGATCAATGCAGACGTGCAAAAAATATAGAGCATGATCTAGAAACATCCAAAAACATCACGAATCACTAGAGAAGCATCCATAGCAACTGAACTAACTGAAATAGCATCATCTTCAATCAGGAACACAAACTGAGGCAACAGAAAAAGTGTCAGACTATAAATGATAAAATCTTTACATGGATCTCTAAAACTTGACATGGATAAACCAGATACACTCAGCAACAAACCATTTAGTCCACAACCTCTGATCATCAACGTAAAAAAATTACCGACATACTAAACTTCACTTCACCACTGACAACCTGTAACTCATTTATTACAATTTTCTCAATATCCTCGACATATACAACTTCAAATGAATTAATGATAATAGTGTTGACATCAATGAAAACCACATATCAGCAACACAACCAAAACATCCAACAATCTCCCCCTTTGGCATTGATGGAAACACATGATGTGAAAAACACCATCAACATAAATAACTTTTGACACTTACTCCCCCTTAGATTCTGACTCACTTTCTCCTCAACTCTTCCACATGATCTGCTTTCCCACAAGGCTCCTCTTCCCTAGAAATTTTTTCACACATGATCTTCTCCCCCTTTGACATCAATGACAAAGATCTCTAAGCACCACACAAAATATGAACCACATATCTGAGCATCTAAACATCTGACTACTCCCCCTGAGTAGCAGCCACCACAACATCAATCCAAATCAAGATATGACTTTGAAATGCATGGACTGATGCAATGCAATGCATCCTTAGTTCTTATTAGGAGGGGTAATCACCCCTAACTTCCCTCTGAGATACTCAAAAGTATCCTTAAGCATTAGTTTAGTAAAGATGTCTACAATCTAATCCTTAGTAGGCACATACTCTAGTCTGACTTCCTTTTCACTCACCTTCTCCCTCCAAAAGTGAAACTTAATAGATATATGCTTTATTTTTAATGCAGCACCATATTCTTAGAAATGTTAATAGCACTTGAATTATCACATAATATAGCAATAGGCTCATTATACACAACTCTGATATCCTTCAACATATGTTTCATGCACAGGACTTGAGTACAATTGTTAGCAATAGCAATGTATTCGGCTTCTGTAGTAGATAAGGAAATGGCATACTACTTCTTAGTTAACCAAGAAATTAGCTTCTTACCCAAGAAAAATGCTCCACCACTAGTACTTTTCATGTCATTTACATCTCCTTCCCAATCAACATTAGTAAAGACACTCAAATTAAGATCATCATCTTTAGGATACCATAGACCAAAGTCAACTGTTCCCTTCAAGTATCTAAAAATTCTCTTCACAGCAGTCACATGAGATTCCTTTAGATCAGCTTGAAATCTTGCAACAATACATACAACATTCATGATATCAGACCTAGTTTGAGTTAAATATAATAATCCACCAATCATTGATCTGTATCTAGTCTAATTTTCCTTTAGAGAATCATCTTTTGTTGTCAACTTGCAGCTGATCACCATAGGTGTACCGACTGGCTTTGAATCTTCCATACCAAACTTCTTTAGCAATTCCTTCACATACTTGGACTGAGATATAAAAAACCCTTTATCTAACTGAGTAATTTGTAATCCCAAAAATAATTTCATCTCACCAATCATAGACATCTCAAATTCATTTGGCATCTCATTAGCAAACTTTATGCATAAACCATCATCTCCTCCAAAAATGATATCATCAACAAAGACTTCAACAATCAAATCTTTATTACCATTCTTGAAATATAGATTACTATCAGCAGTACTTTTGTTAAATCCAAGCTTTAGCAAATACTTTTCCAATCTGGCATACCAGGCTTTAGGGGCTTGCTTGAGTCCATACAATGCTTTCTTCAATTGACATACCATATCTCCCTTATCAGTCAACTAAAATCCATCAGGTTGCTCAACATACACCTCTTCTTCCAATTCACCATTCAGAAAAGTTGACTTGACATCCATCTGGTAAAATTTGTAATTCTTGTAGGCAACATAGGCAAGAAATAATCTTACAACTTCAATTCTAGAAACAGGGGAAAAAGTCTCTTCAAAATCAATTCCTTCCATCTATGAATATCCTTTGCATACCAATATTGCTTTGTTTCTAACCACTTCTCCTTGCTCATTCAATTTGTTTCTAAAGACCCATTTAGTTCCAATGACATTCTTATCCTTAGGTTTGGGAACAAGAATCCATGTATCATTCTTCTCAATCTGTTTTAGTTCCTCTTTCATTGCTTCAACCCAATGCTCATCTTTGCATGCATCATTCACACTAGTAGACTCGGTCTTTGAAATCAAGCAATACTCTTCTGCAATCTTTCTCTAGTCTAGACACCTTTGTTCTTATCACCTATAATCTGATCTTCTGAATGATTCAATATTACATACCTCAGAGTCTTCTTAGGTTGTTCTTCAACTTCAGGCTCTTGTGTTCTGTCTTCTGCAACTTCATTGGTTTCTTCTTCCTCTTGATTTTCTTGATTCACTGGAATGATTTACACTTGATTTGTATTTTGAACTTGCTTTCCCTTGTTTGTACTGACATTCTGATCATCAGAATCATATCCACGGGTTTTGGATGGTGTACCTAAGTCTTCATCAACCTTGACATTTTCACTTTCAACCATTTTCCTCAATCTTTTATTGTAACATCAGTAGGCCTTTCTATTAGTAGAATAACCCAGAAAGATACCTTCATTACTCTTAGCATTAAAATTTACTATGTCTTCATCTCTCTTGAGATAACATTTGCTTTGAAATATCTTGAAGTATTTAATAGTATGTTTTTGACCAGTCCATAGCTCAAAAGGGGTCTTACTAGTATCACCTTTAATTTGTACCCGGTTGAGTGTGTACACAACAATACTCATAGCTTCTTTCCAATAGATATGAGGGAATTTTCCTTGCAGCATCATAGTTCTAGTAGCATCTTCAATTTTTTTGTTCTTCCTTTCCACAACTCCATTTTGCTAAGGGGTATACAATGTAGATAATTGTCTCTTTATTCAATGTTCTTCACAAAATGAATTAAATTCACTGGAAGTGAATTCACCACCTCTATCTGATCTCAAACATTTAATCCTCAAACCTATCTCTGTTTCAACCATAGCCTTAAAGGTCTTGAACTTTTCCAATGCTTCACATTTCTCCCTTAAGAAAGTAATCCACACCATTCTTGAATAATTATCAATGAGTAACATGAAATATCTGTAACCTTGTAAACTTCTAACCTTAGAGGGACCACACAGATCGGTATGCACAAGCTCCAACAATTCATTTGAAGAATGTTGTTTTCTCTTAAATGAAATTCTAGTTTTCTTTCCTAACTGACATTCCTTGCATATGGCATTAGTAGGTTTCACCAACTTAGGTAGATCTCTCACAGCCTTAGTAGAACTTATCTTGACAATATTATCAAAATTAACATGACACATTCTCCTATGCCATAACCAAATTTCATCAACTTGAGCAATCAAACAAATTTTACTAGTAGCACTCAAGTTAAATATATTACCTTTTTTTTTTTGTACCTAATGCAATTACATTTCTAGAACTCAATATTTTGCACTTTCCATGCTTGAACTAAAGATTGTATCCCTTATCAACCATTTGGCCATCACTTAAAATATTATGCTTCAATCCTTCCACATACAAGACATCATCAGTATTATGCTTACCATCAAGAGAAATGCATCCTCTTCCACGAATCACATCAGTTGTATTATCACCAAAGATCACAACACCACCATCATACTTTTCCAAGCTTACAAACTTGCTTTTATCTCCTGTCATATGATGTGAACATCCACTGTAAATAACCCATTCATCTTTCTCTCCAACTCGAGCAGCTAAGGATTTCTCCACATTTGTGCAACTAGCAGATTCAATAGATATAGGATTGTTTTTCTTGATAGCAATAAATACCCATTCATCATCACTTCTATTTCCTTTATCAAATTCATCATCCGTCACACCTTCATCAACAACATAGTAACAATTCTTTTGAAATCTAGGCTTGTTATGTCTTGGTTTAGGAGTTCTTTCTAGACACCTTGATGCAAAATGACCTATCTTATTGCAAGAAAAAACATTTAAGAGGAAACTTTCCTTCATACTTACCTTTTCCTCTCAGTACTCTTTTGACAATAAGTGCTTCCAACTCTTCCATCTCTCTTGCTTCTTATTCAATCTTTCTGATTTCATCCTCATACTTGAATGCCTTTCTAGATGAACTCTCACCCAGATCATATCTATGTCTATCTCTTCCGGAAGTAGTAACCTTAAATGTAGATTCAACCTTAGGAAGGGCTCACCAAATTCACTCAACTCAAAAGCAGTAAGTTTACCAACCAACATATCTCTAGTTATGTTTGTTACAGTTCAGAGCTCTTGAATAGCACTAGCTTTGAATTTATAAGAATCAGGAAAGCATCTAATCACTTTAGCAACAATATTTGATTCGTCTATCCATCCACGAGCACATCTGATACCACACACAAGTTTATTCACTCTTTGCATAAAAATTGTAATGTTCTTATCATCACCCATTCTCAGCTTTTCATATTTTCCTTTTAGACTCTACAACTAGCAATCTTCACATTAGTATCACCTTCATAGAAGGTTTCCAACTTTTTCTAGATCTCATAAGCAGTCTTCAGATCCATAACATTTTTCATCTCAGAATCAGTCAAGGCACTCAACAATGCTTCCTTAGCCATAATATTATACTCGACATCTCTAATCTTAGCAACAGTAGTAGGACCATTCTGAGGAATAACATACCTATTACATGTAATGTTCTAGAAGGGTTCACCAATGCATCTCAAATGACACTCCATTCAAGTATTCCACAAAGAATAATGTGTTCCATCAAATCTTGAACTATCCTTCTTGTAAGTCGCTATCCCGGATCACCTCAAGCTATTAAACTTCTTCCAAGGAACTTGCTCTAATACCAATTGTTGACAACACAAGGGTAGACAACTGAGAGGGGGGTGAATCATTTGTCACAAAATTTAAAACTTATTCAACTCATTAACATTATTCTTTGATCTGATTAATAACATGAAAGCGTAAATCATCAACACATCAAAAAAACACATAACACCAAGATTTTTTACGTGGAAACCCTGTTAGGGGAATAACCACGGTGGAGATTAGTCCACAAGATTATACCCAGTTAAAAGTATAAAGAATGAAATATGGGGAATACACATGCATTCAGACACACTGCCTAGAGCTCACTACTCAATTACAATAGGCTAACCACCCAAAGGAAGGCACACTATCTTACGGGAGGAAACAAAATACATCTGCAAGGATTTGAACTGATAAAATAGCATCTGCTAATGCCTGGTCACAGTTCCGGTTAAGCACATGAACACTTCTTCACTCTTTTCCACTCTTCTTCACACTTTGATCTACCTTCGAATGATTTAGATCAATATTCACACACACACACACATAGAAGCACACTTTGGAATCCACTCACGCACTTCAATTCGAATAAACAATCTCTCTTATATATCCACAACAAGAAATTTCATCCCTACATGTGAGCTTCAACAAAATAATAAAATGAATATAAACTGTCAGCCCAAAACATTAAGGATTATTAATACGAATCAACCAAGGTCAGCCACAACTTAGTGAAGACCCAAATCAACATCTCCAACATGAAAACACTTCAATTAATTTCACCTCGAAGATCCACAACACGCTACAAACACCATGTTGGCCAAGAACAAGAAAAACATGAATATGCAAGAGAAAATCGCCAACCACGAGCACAACGATCAATGCAGATGTGAAAAAAATATAGAGCATGATCTAGAAACATCCACAAACATCATGAATCACCAAAGAAATATCCACAAAAACTGAACTAATTGAAATAGCAACATCTTCAATCAAGAACACAAACTAAGGCAATAGAAAAACTGTCAGAATATAAATGATCAAATCTTCACACGGATCTCTGAAACTCAACATGGATAAACTAGATACACTCAGCAACAAACCCTTTATTCCATAACCTCTGATCATCAATGCACAAAACTCACCAACATACTGAACTTTACTTCACCACTGGCAACCTACAACTCATTTATTACAATTTTCTCAATATCCTCGACATATACAACTTCAAATGAATTAATGCTAATAGTGTTGACATCAATGAAAACCACATATTAGCAACACAACCACAACATCCAACATGTCATTCCTCTGAAAGTGTGGTTTATCACTTCCAAGCCCCTTTTCATGTTTATCCAATCTGTTGTTAACCAGAGTCATGGAACTCAAAACTTTTTCAATCTTATCTTCAATAGAAATTCCCTTGTCTACAAATCCTTTAACATGCTTAGGGTCTTTTAGGATCTTTACATCATCCCTTCTCCCTACCTTACCTAATTCCCTCCTATTTCTTTCAATATTTAGTACAATCTTGAAGGCATCTCTTAGATTTTGAGGGTTCTTGTCCCTCAGATGATAACTCATCTTGGCATCAAAGGCATTACAATAAGTAACTAGGCACGTGTCATCATTTGGTCCCAAATTATTTGGCAACCTATTCATTTCCTTTTGAAATCTAGCATTAAAATATGAGACCATCTCATTAGAGCCTTTAGAGATGTTGTAGAATTCATTTAACATGAACCTTGGGTCGGTCTTATCACCATACTTCTCTCTAAACAACCTTTTGAAATCCTCCCATGACCCAATGCTTCCTGCAAGTAGACCCCTATACCACTCCCTGGCATCCTCGGTGAGTGATTGCATGAATAATTTCATCATTACATCCTCAACATTAACCTCAAAATCATATATCATGTTATCAAAATATTTCAAATGATCTTCTCCATTGAGGGCAATATTGCTAGAAAAACTAACCAACATAGCTCTAATATCATCAGGAATAGGGTTTGGATAGCCAAAAATCCCATCAAAACACAACTGCCTATATCTATTCAATTGTATAGGCCTTCTAGTAAATTGATAATTTTTATTATCATGAGGCTCACCACCACCTTGGTCATTAGATTATGTGTTATCTACTCCATCTCCAGCTCCATCATTTCCATTATTGCCTCCACCTCCACTTCCACCAAGATCTTGATATCCAGATTGATTGTTTCTATTTCCACCACCTCCTCCACCTTGTCCTCCACCACCAACCCTATGAGGGATATTCCTACTAGATTGAGTATTATAAGGTTGGCATGTAGGTGTTGATGTTTTTTTCCAACAAACCCTTGGAATTCTCTAAAGGGTAGCCAACCCTTATATTCAAGAATGTCCTCAGGGTAGTGGCCAACACAATGAATAGAGAGTTTTGAGGTCTCTACTCTTGCACTTTAGAATCTATGGGACCAAGTCTGATATATCGATTCCTCAAGAATAATTCAACACATATTCATTCCTACTCAAGGAAAATATGAAAAATCCACCAAAGATTTGGCAGGTCTTTGAGCAAATAAATGTTTATTTGCTAGGAATCCAAGCATACTTCAAACTTACATTTCAAAGTAGGCAAAATTTCAATAAATGTTGTTCTTGTTTTAAATCCATGGCTAGGAATACTCATTATTCACTTAGTTGCATGAATGTCTTGCTAAACAAGCCAGTACCTCATCAATTGCGTAAATGGAGTCAAATATGAAACAACCAGTTATACACTGACTATTTAATTTTGACATATATGGACTATCTTTGTAATGCCTTGCAATACAAAAACTCAAATTATCCAAAACATCACTTCTTATCAGATCCTTGTAAATTCTCACAGAACCATGACTTTTCTCAAGCATTCTAATTAACCCTTTGAGTTAAAGCAAAAAATAGAGTCATACATTCAACTGAATCATTGATGATGAATGAAAAGATCTTTGATAATTTCATTTATGATTTGTAAATATGTACAAAAGGAGAGTATATGTTTCAAAATTTATATTTGTTTCAATATCAGTAGTCCATGTAAAACCATTTAAGACTATTACATATATAACCTATACCCAAGACAATTTTCAAGTAGATTCATCAAGTATTATGCATTTCATTTGCTTCCTATACTCGAATCCTACCTAGATGTACTAGACTCAAAATTTTCAGAACCCCTACATTTGAGCCATGAAATCCCTTTTAAGGGAGCAACAAGCATCCAGCTCAAATGTAATTACATTTCATGATAATTTAAAATTCATTTCATTTCATTGGGGTCAATTCCTGAACCATTACATCTTCAATCATTCCATCACCATGGGAAAGAAAAAAGGAAAAAATAATGCCATGCCATTTGTCGAAGATTCAATGCAAGACTTTCAAAAGGTGTCACCAAAATTGGCATGTTCACCAATACCGAAATAACCACCATCGCCATCAACAACACAAACCCATGAACTAGCCACCTAGAAATCCAATCATCATAGCGCCCAAAAACAAAACAATATTAGAGGAGGACACGGGTGTTACCAGGCCTTGTCAGCCACCAAGTAAACACCCTCATTGGGCTTCCTTATAGAGAGTGGAGTTGCAATGATAATCTCATCATCAGAATAACTATATGGCACAAGAGAAGCAGGGAATTGGTCAGGGCCATGGCCAACTCCTCCCTCTTCGCTTAAAGAATCAACAAAAATTAAAATAGGAGCAGTGGGCTTCTTCAAGAAAACCCTAAGGCATGAACCAGACCTCGTTAATTCTTTCACAAACACATGCCCCTTCTCATCATCTTCGATTAATTCTTGTGACACAATTTGACTCCTCAAGGAATATGCGCTTTTAATAGCAACCTTCTCACTTATCTTACATACACTCTTTTTTCCCTTAGGGACAATTGTCACCTCTTCCTAGAGAGGTTTGGCTTCAGGTATATACATAGTCAGATCTTGCATACTTAGGAAATAATAACTAGAGTATTTGGCTCACTCATCTTCTCAGGAAATAATAATAACTAGAGCCAATTATGCAAAAGGATATAAACCACAGTTTCCAAAATATTCTCATGTATAAGAAATGGAAACCACCACGAATACCAGACGCAGAAAATAAGAAAACCATAATAGTAATGCAATAAGTACACTCACATTTACACACCATTAAATACCATGCATCCACCTTTGCACTACCTCATTGCAAACTCTGAAATTACTTCTCTAGTACTCGTAGCAAGAAACTCTATGTCATAATGATTTAAGAATGATTTAATAGGCTACATAGAGTCCTCATTAAATAGAATAATTTGAGGCTAGTTACAATTAATGGCCATCCTGGCTTGCTCACATGAGAAAAAGGATCAATTACTTCATGTTGCATTACAGTCGTTGATTGCCCTGGATTTAAAACTCAATCAATGAGGCACATTAAGAATCTCCACTTGCTTTACTAATCATACTTTAAAATAACGAGGAGGTGATTTAAAGTTGCCATGCACCCTTTTGCATCCTTACTCAGTCTTCCTCAAACTATCTGTCATCAATCCTAATGATTATGGTAAGATCCTAGCCACATCTCACAACACATCTCTCATCACAGGTTCACATTCCATTTTGAAACCCCATCAAGCGATGGCTTTGGGGCCAACAATGAGATACTACTCGTCAATTTGGTCACAGGAAAACCTTAACCAAAGAACCTTGCCTTACACCACTCATCATGAGTTCCTCCTTTTTCGAGCAACTCCAACCAGTGATAAACTAAACTCATACGATGGGAAAGACCCCACCCTTCAGCGATCGTGGGTTCTCCCTTGCATAACTTGAGATAACTGGTGATAGACTGAGAGCCAGTGATGGGTTAAGAAATAAACCACATCGCTCATCATGGGTTGTCCTTTAGTGGTGAGATTGAAACCCATGATCAATGATAGACCTAGGGGTGGTGAGAAGAATGAAGCATCACTCATCGTCGGTTACTCTCCAGTAGTGAAAACACAACATGCGATGGGAAACGAACATGGGTGGTTTAGAAAGTAGTGTATCACTCATCACGGGATGACCTCAAGCATTTCAAATAGAATGCATGATGGGAAATGAACATAAAGGGTGCTTAAAAGCACGTGGGAAAAGGTTTTTTTTAAAAGAGATCCCTACTAGTCATAGCAGGTAATTTGAAAAAATAAGGTTGATTGAAATAATGATTGTAGGGGCCATAAAATGCCATTTGATTAAATGGAGACCTAGTACAACTGGTCAACAAGCAAACGAAATCCATTAGATGGGTTAAGGGTACAAATGAATGGAGTGATAAAACCCTAAAACCTAGTGACAATGGGGAAGAATTGGTCACAAGATTGACCATAAAACTAGTGGAATGATGAAATTTTAGGGTTCCACCTATGGCTCCAACTGGGGATGTATGCCTCTTACAAGCATAGCAAGATCTCAGATCTCTGATTGAACTAGAACATCAGAAGAGCATGAGGACCCAGGACAAGAAAAACAACCCATGTAGACAGAGTGCAGAGATGGGGATCACAACACTCCCTTCCAGTCATAAGCCTTCCCTTTTATCCCTATCTGCTTCCTTTCCAAATTGGAGGCCCAAAGGCCCCCCAAACCTTGGAAATAGTTTTTCCTCTATCAAATACCTTAGCTTGTTCTGCTATCAAAGTCTCAACATATGCACTATGCATTTCTAAGTAATAGGTATCACCATGGTTGAAATCATCAATTCCTCCTACCATGAAATTGATCTACTCATCATCTTGTTGCACCATGAGCTCATCCAAGTGAATTGGGAAAACACAACTTTCATATTCCACCTGATTATAAACTATATCATCACACTCAATTTGTCCCTTAGGTTGAAATCCTTCATAAACACTCTTTTGTATGCCAAGGCCAACTTCTCCTAAAGTATTAGAGAAAGAAAATGCAAATTCAGGAAGATCTCCACTCTATCCCGCATAAATATTGACCTCATTAGATGGAAATAGCTTGATGATAAGGTCCATAATATTTGGAGCTTCTAAAAAGAATTCAATTGCACATTCTTATTGATTAACATCATGCCTGATGCTATCTTCTAGAAATTCTTCATATAAGTCAAATAGTTCTGCAACATTAACATAATCTGAGGGTTCATCAGACTATTTCTCTTCATCAATATATAACAGTGTTGTCTCCAAATTAGTGTACCCCTTTAGAAACATTAATTGATTATTTAAAGAGACACATCCTCTTTCACCTATATGCATGTAATCCATATTATCATGTATGGCTAACAATTCATCCTCTGTTTCATCAACACTTCATTTAGGATTGTCATCATGGGCAATGATATCTTTGTCTGGGCATTCTTTAGCATGTGAACCATTGGCATGTTCAACAGTCACCACATTTGAACTACACTCTTGATTACCATCAGATGCAATTAGTTCATCTAACCATGAGTAAACCAACTCTCCAGTATTTGTACAACCATATCTTTCATATGACTAGATAACTATACAACCAGGGTTACCTTCCTCCAAAACATAGTCAAACTGATGTCCCTTCCTTGATGTTCCATCCATACGACCTTCCCCAAATCTACAAATGATATTTGTTAGACACCCATCAGGGTCCTCAAAAAAAAGTGGATTATTTCTGCACCAGTAGGGATCACCAATGATCATCTCACATACCAGTGGAGCTTTATAATATAAGGGATTCTTCCACACTTTCATTGATGTCATAAAAACATTTTCCTTCTCAGCATGAAAATTGAAAACTTGCATTTCATCATGATTATCAAAATCATCATACTCACTAGAAGAATATGCAAACAAATTCTCAATTTCATCCACATCTTCAATGGCTAACACCTTCAACTCACATTCGAGAAATTCACTATCAGATGAATCAGTAAACTTTTCAATATTATTAATGGTTGATGAAATTAATTCAGAATCCATATGCTTGTCATAATGTACATCTTGTTCATTTAGTAATGAAAATTTTATGTCATCCATGAGTACTTTATTATCTTCTTCATGTGTAGTGAACCCTACCTCTGCTTCATATAAACAATTAGGAACAATATGGCCAAAATCATATTCATCACTTTTAGCCTTATATTCAACATCAACATTCTGAACACGTATATTCTTATCTTCAAGTTCTTCATCACTCACATAATTGACATGTTTCTTCAATGACAAACCCAAATCACAACCTAAGTATGCATCAAGTGTAATTTGACCATCCACTTGGAGACAAATAACTTCATCAATATTCATGTCACTGCATTCTTTAGGTGGAGAAAACACCTCTAGATCATCCTTGTAGGAGCATTCATAATCATCAGAAGAATAATCAAGTTGGTTGTCATTATAATCCTCATCACAAGAAGATTTATCACTACATAAACCATATCAAAAATTTGCACAGTGGATACTTAAGGGTACCCTTTCATGGTCATGATCATTGGTTTGTGATGAAATATTAGCAACATATGCATTATTTTCACTGATCACCATATGACATGGAACAACACCTTGTATCCCCTTTGCTTCTCCTCTATCTAAAATGTCATTAAAAATACATTCATACATATTCACTTTATTATCATCCCATGTGTCTTTTTCTTCAATAGTATTATGTTGCTCTATCCTTTTATTCTTCCCAAGAGAACAATTGTTGTCTCTACCTTGGGAATGCACATTTTGGGAATGGCCACATTTGGTTGATTCCATAATCCTTATCCAATTTGGAACTTGATCAAGACTATGAGGCTTCAATTCCTTTGGCAAGGTACTCAGCTCAGCTTCATAAATTTCACAAAACAAATCAATACAAACTGAGTCTTTAGGTCAAAATTATTCAGGGACTTCTATCAAAGCATCCAAAAATCTCAAAAACAATTCATTTGGTAATTCTCCCTCATGTCTCTTCATTTCATACAATTCTTGAACATATAACTTTTGATCAACACTACTCAAATCTTGTTGATACTTGACTTGGGGTTCACTGTGATCTACATATTATGACAATTAGGAGAACATAATATTAGAGGCATTGTCATCTTGAAAATTCTTTCTATTATCCAATCTATGAGTCCTATCTACATAGGGTGCACTTGGGTAACCAATACTTGTAGCGATATACCCTTTCATCATTGAGTATTTCAGATTATTCTCAATGTCCATGGAATTTTGATATGCTTAATGTAAGGATGTAGGCTCCTTATCCCTTAAGAAGTAACTCATTTTACTATAAAATGCAGCAAGATATACAAACAAACATTCAACATCATTTGGTCTTATATTTTCTAGGATTTCCCTTATTTCCTTAATGAATCGAAGATTAAAAGCAGGAACCAACTCATCTTCATTAGTGAATCGAAGATTAAAAGCAGGAACCAACTCATCTTCATTTTTTATGGATTTTCATGAAGTTTTTCCTCACCTCATTTGGGTTTACCCTTTCACCAAACTGTTCCATAAAAGCCACCTTAAACTGATCCCATGAAGCTATAAAACATGTTGGAAAATATGAGAACCAATCTTTGGCATCATCTTTCAGAGATTGAACAAATAATTTCATGACATCTTCATGATTAACTTCATAATCCCCCATTATATCCCCAAACTCTTGCAAATGCTTGCTTGCTGATTTGGAATTATCTCCAATAAAATTTGGTATCTTATTTTTTAGCTTAGTTGGTACAATATTTGGGAAACCATAAATATTACTAAAATTTATAGCTTTGTACCTTTCAGTACTAAAATTCCTTTGATGTGATAAAGAGTAATCACCATGTGTCATTTCAATAATGTTCACATCTAGGTGTACAACTTGACAAGACATCTTATACAACCCTTTGCAAACTTTTCCAAACTTATCAAAAGCAATTTAAGCTCCTTTTTACAATCCAAGTCTCCTAGTTTTTCTTTGCATAATATCTTCAAACCAGTGAAATTATGAATATGACAAACTTTCCCACAAATTATCTACAAATATTACCATTTATTTCCCTACGTTGGTGCTATTTCACCCAATTGGAAACCATTTACATCAAATATCTTGAAAATTCGCACAAATTATCTATAAATATAACATTATTTCTTCAAATGCATGAGAATACCTGGAGGTTTAGAATAGCCATCCATCTTCGATCTTGAAATTTACAGATCTAAAACTTTGCTATATTCTTTGTCAGGTTCTTTGAGTCAGAGTCACCACCTCTCTTTAGAGGATTATACTTCAAATGAGATGAAGTACTTTCAAAATAACTTTAGTTCTAGGTTTGCTCCAATAGTGGAGTCACCTTCAAATCCTTCAAGCTTTTTTGCTATACAAACTTTCACCAAGTTCAAGAATTCTGCAATATCTGAATGGGATGTCTAGATTTATCACACCATTTGACTATGTGATACTATATGCAACTAGAGAATGAACATTGTCCCCAACAGAGTCACCATTTATGTTGGTGATTTTTCTAGCTAAGCCTTGGAATTATCTAAAGGGTATCCAACCCTTATATTCAAGAATTGCCTCAAGTTAGTGGCCAACACAATGAATAGAGAGTTCTAAGGTCTCTACTCCTACACTTTAGGCTCTGTGGGACCAAGGAGGTTATTCCTTATTGTGTTCATCTGATATATCAATTCCTCAAGGACAATTCAACACATATTCATTCCTACTCAAGGAAAATATGAAAAATCCACCAAAGATTTGGTAGGTCTTTGAGCAAATAAATGTTTATTTGCTAGGAATGTGGGCATATTTCAAACTTACATTTCAGAATAGGAAAAATTTCAATAAATTTTGTTCTTATTTTAAATCCATGGCTAGGCATACTCATTATTCACTTATTTGCATGAATATCTTGATAAAAAATCCAGTGCCTAATCAATTGGGTAAATGGAGTCAAATATGAAACAACTAGTTATACACTGACTATTTAATTTTGACATATATGGACTATCTTTGTAATGCCTTGCAATACAAAAACTCAAATTATCCAAAACATCACTTCTTATTAGATCCTTGTAAATCTCACAGAACCATGAATTTTCTCAAGCATTCTAATTAACCCTTTGAGTTAAAGCAAAAAATAAAGTCATACATTCAAATGAATCATTGATGACAAACAAAAATATCTTTGATAATTTCATTTATGATCTATAAATATGTACAAAAGGAGAGTATATGTTTCAAAATTTATATTTGTTTCAATATCAATAGTCTATGTAAAACCATTTAAGACTATTACATATATAACCTGTACATACCCAAGATATTTTTCAAGCAGATTCATCAAGTATTATGCATTTCATTTGATTCCTATACTCGAATCCTACCTAGACGTATTGGACTCAAAATTTTGAGAACCCTTACATTTGAGCCACGAAATCACTTTTATAGTGCAAGGGAGTAACAAGCATCTGGCTCAAATGTAATTATATTTTATGATAATTTCAAATTCATTTCATTTCATTGGGGTCGATTCCTAGACCATTACATCTTCAATCATTCCATTACCATGGGAAAGCAAAAAGGAAAAAAGAATGCCAGGCCATTTGTCAAAGATTCCATGCAAGCCTTCCAAAAGGTGTCACCAAAATTGGCACGTTCACCAATATTGGAATAACCACCATCACCATCAACAACACAAACCCACGAACTAGCCACCTATAAATCCAATCATCATAGCAAACAAAAACCAAACACCATTAGAGGAGGACACGGGTGTTACCAAGCCTTGTCAGCCATTGAGTAAACACCCTCACTGGGATTCCTTATAGAGAGTGGAGTTGCAATGATAATCTTATCATCAGAATCACTATATGGCATAAGAGAAGTAGGGCATTAGTCAAGGCTAGGGCTAGCTCCTCCCTCTTCCCTTGAAGAATCATCATAAATTAAAATAGGAGCAACGGGCTTCTTCTAGCAAACCTTAGGGCCCAAACTAGACCTCGTTAATTCTTTCACAAACACAAGCCACTTCTCGTCATCTTCAACCAGTTCTTGTGACACAATTTGACTCCTCAAGGCATATGTTCTTTTAACAACAACCTTCTCACTTCTCTTACGTACACTCTTTTTTCCCTTAGGGACAATTGTCACCTCTGCCTGGAGAGGTTTGACTTCAAGTATATACATAGTCAACTCTTGCATACTCAATCTCCTAGACCTCTAGACTTGTGAAACCAGAGTATTTGGCTCACTCATCTTCTCAGGAAATAATAACAACCAGAGCTAATTATGCAAAAGGATATAAACCACAATTTCCAAAATATTCTCACGTATAAGCAATGGAAACCACCATGAATACCAGATGAAAAAAAAAAAGCAAACCGTAATAGTAATGCAATAAGAACACTCACATTTACACACTAGTAAATACCATCTAGCCACCTTTGCACTACCTCATTGCAAACTCTGAAATTACTTCTCTAGTACTCACAACAAGCAACTCTATGTCATGGTGATTTAAGAATTATTCAATAGGCTGCAAAGAGTCTTCATTAAATAGAATAATTTGAGGCTAGTTGCAATTAATGGCCATCTTGGCTCGCTCATGTGATAAAAAGGATCAATTACTCCATGTTGCATTACAGTTGTTGATTTCCCTACATTGAAAACTCAATCAACGAGGCACATTAAGAATCGCCACTTGCTTTACTGATCATACTTAGAAATAGTGAGGAGGTGCTTTAAAGCTGCCACATACCCATCTACATCCTTACTCAATCATTCTCAAACTATCTGTTGTCGATCCTAATGATCATGGGAAGATCCTAGCCACATCTCAGAACACATCACCCATCATGGGTTCATAGTCCATTTTGAAACCCTATCAAGCGATGGCTTTGGGGCTAGTGATGAGATACCAGCCATCGATTTGGCCACAGGAAAAACTTAACCATAGACCCTTGCCTTACATCACTCATCGTGAGTTCCTCCTATGTCGAGCAGCTCCAACTGGCAATAAATTGAACCTGCGCAATGGGAAAGACCCTGCCCAATGGTGGTCACGAGTTCTCCCTTAAATAACTTGAGATAACCAACAATAGACCTGAGAGCCAGCAATGGGTTAAGAAATTAACTACATCACTCATTGTGGGTTCTCCGACGATGTGATTGAAACTGGAAATCAGTGATAGACCTTGGGGTGGTGAGAATAATGAAGCAATGCTCATCGTCGGTTACTCTCTAGCGGTGAGAACACAACATGCTACGGGCGATGAACATGGGTGGTTTAGAAAGTAGTGTATCACTCATTGTGGGATGACCTCAAGCATTTCAAGCATAATGTGTGATGGCTGATGAACCATTAGCAATCAACATAAAGGGTGCTTAAAATCACGTGGGAAAAGGTCATTTCTAAAAGAGATCCCTCCTAGGCATAGAGGGTAACTTGAAAAAATGGGGCCAGTTGAAATAATGATTGCAGGGGCCATAAAACACCATTTGATTAAATGGTGACCTGGTACAGCCAGTCAACTAGCAAACACAAGACATTAGATGGGTTAAGAGTACAAATGAATGGAGTGATAAAACCCTAAACCCTAGTGACAATGGGGAATAATTGGTCACAAGCTTGAGCATAAAACCAGTGCAATGATGAAATTTTAGGGTTTCATAAGTAGGAATGGAATGGCTAGATGTAGAAGTAGTATTCATGATTGTTGAATAGGAAGTATTATGAGATGTGGATGCATTGGGATCATAAATTGAAGAATTAAGGATTCTCAAAAATTTTAGCCTGGATTTGCATTTTGTCTAACTCCTTTTGCAAATTTTTGTTGAGAAATTATAATCTCAAGATTTCAAGGTCAAGGGGTTCATTTGAAGGAATGGAACTACTTTGAGCATTAGTGATAGAAGTTCCTACAATGGAGATACGTAGGTTTTCCTTCAGATTAAATTTTGTGGACTGACCTATAGGTTTTTTTACTATGTCTATAGGTTTTGAATTTGGCATAATGGTAGAAGGGTTTAAGACTTTGGTGGTGACAATGGAACTATTATATTTTCTTGTAGAAATTGTTCCAATAAGAGTTTTTACATTCAGATTGTCAAAGACTTCCCTAACAATTGGTCCATCTTCATCCTCTAGAGGTGGCCCTTCATCCACCATTTGTCTCAGAGATTCTACTTTTCTCCTTAGCTAATCTCTCTAGATCATGGAAGCCCTTATCTTCTACTCCCTTTCCTTGCCTTGTTTCTTATTCAATTCATCGAGTCTCAATGCCTTTGCCTAAAGTTGTGTGATATCATTTATCACTTCTTCAGAATCCTCAAGAGTAACTTTAGATTCAGACCTCTCAAGTGTATAACTTGTAAGGCTAATTGGTTCCTTTTGTGTAGAATGGTTGGGAGTTCTATCTCTAGATATCCCTCTAGGGTTGAATTTTTGCTCATTGAAAAAAAAGGTGGTTCCAGGATTAGCCTTTCTAGCTAAACAATTTGGATCTAGTTATTTGTCCCAAAAATTCCACCAGTGTGCAAGTTCTTTTGAAACTTTAGGAGTGGGAATATTTTGGCTACTATTAGGAAAATTTGTATCAAGGGCTTCCTCTTTATCACAAAGCATACCATATTTATGTACTTCTTTATCTTGTACAACTTCACTAGAATTTGAACCCTCAAGAATTGGAGGATTGATAGACTTACTTGTTTGAGCACATTTTTCCTTCCATGATGCTTTGGGTTTGTGAGGCAACTCCTCTTCAAACTTCCTTTCTAGATGTTTCTTCATGTTGCTTCTAGTTCCTCTCATTATCATCTCTACAACTTCTTCTTTCGCTCCCCTCACGTTCTTAGAATGAATGCTTGTGAACTGGCATAGAGACTCAAAGTCACCACCCAAATATTTAAGGGAATTGTGAAAATACTTGTGAAAATTGAACATAATTGTAAGATTTCATGTATACAGAGACTCTTGAGAAATAACTTTGACAAATCAAGGAAACTTTGACAAAGGTAAACACAATTTACTTGAATCTTTAATAGGAAGACCTCACTTTGAAAAATGGCAAGACAATTCAACAAAATTCATCATGGACAAACATATATTTTTAAGAATTATGACTCTACACTTTAGATCTTAAACTAGAGACTTTTCCTATAATTTTTCCCTAGCAGAGTCACCAATCTATTGGTTGTTTTTAATGAACCAAGCTGATATCACAATTTAGCCTATAGAATTACCATCTTCTAATGGTTAGCTAATTGTAGGGATTAGAATGAATCAAATCTTGCAAAGGATTTCCTCCTACACTTTAGGCTCTACAAAACCTAGGAGGGTGATTCCATAATGTATTTTATGATCCTCTATGCCAATTAACCATATACATTGTAAATAATAGATGAGCTCTACTTGGAATTGCTTTGACAATTGAATAATTGCATAGATCTAGAAAATCCTTACATATTAATTGTTTACAAAGAAATAGAGCATGGTAGAATCTAACTTGACATACATTTCAATAGTACTTTGAAAAGATTAGGTAATCTTGAATGTATTTGTTGTGAAAGATCAAGACAACTACAACACACAAATACAAATACTAGAACAATGCTTTAATTCAAGGTATGAGGTCAAATACAAATGTAAACAAAATTTTACAACAAATGAACACTTAGCATTATAGAGCTTACACAATGTTTCATTACAACATCAGCCTCAATTACTCAAAACCAAAAACTCATTATCATATCCTAACATTTGACCACTTAAACCTATGATTTCATCCAAGAAATTTAACAAATTCATTGAATTTGAACAAAGAAAAAACCATACACTCATCGTAACACAATGAGAATCTCTAAAAAAACCATTGATTATTCCATTAATAACTTAAAAAATGAATACATCAGGAGATAAATTGGCTTTGAAGATATGCCATTCTTTATATTCAATGCTAGTAATGTTATCAAAATTCACTTACACAAATACAAGACTCATAACCTAAATTGCAGACTCTATTCTATTCTCTATATTCACTCTTTACAAAATTTTCTCTAAGATCAATCAACAACCTATAAAATTAGCCTTGAATTCCCTTTTATAAAATCAAGGGACCAAAACAAGATTTGGGCCAATGTACACATGTCATATTTACATTTACATACACATGTCATATTTACATTTACATTCAAAAGGCAGTTATATTTGCCAAAACTCAATGGAGATGCTCATATGAGACAAAAACCATTTCTCATTTGTTGATAAAGATTCATCCTACCTTCCAAAAGGCTCTTTAGTCAGTGTAGATATTATTTCCATGAGCTACACACCTTTTCCATGTGCTTCCAAAACTTGGGGATGAAAAATCATAAAAACAAGGAGAAAAGAATATACCAAATCACTTCCACATCTACATTCCATGTCTTTAATTTTGAATTAGAGAGAGTACAATATCTGAATGTTAATACATCTAAGGCCTAATATATACTGGTTCCATGCCATGTATTGTATTTCTCCAATTGTAACCTTCATTTTTGTAGACATAAGATCAAATTCTCAATCACCATTTCACTATTGCAGTAGCCTACTGGTCCAAGATGCCAACATGCTTTCTCTTCTAAAGCTTAAAATCTTCCTTTGAAAGCCAACTAAATGTAATAACCTAGTCTGCTTTTATCCTATATGGGGTGTATTTAATTACCACTTGGTTAGCCTCTTTTTCAAACTCTTCAAGGAAGATTCCTATATGACAGAGCCTATCCATTCTATTCTTTAAAATATCCACATCTACTCCATCACAAATCAGCTTCTCCAGAGTATCTATCACTTTTTTCTTGGTCCTTCCATTCTTGCAGAGGTTTCACTTCACCATTTTCATTCAAAATATCTGGGAGTAAATTGAAACTCCACTCATCAAACCTTTTCACCAAATCCTTGATCTTCATTTCCAATGGTTCAATCAACCCTTAGAATTCCTTAATTGCATTTACCAATTTAAAAGTTGGGACAATGTTGGTTGGCTGATTGGCATCATGCTTTGATCCAATTGCCATATCTCTTAATTCTTGGAACATAGGGATCCACTTATCCATCAATGGGATCACAAACTCTTTATCCCTATCAAAGTTCCTTATTGCATCAAACATGGAAGAATAGTTTGAATGAATTCTAATTAACCTCCTCTCAATCCTTTTATTTAAGTGCTCTAGTACCACTATCACAATTTTCATGTTGCTCAAATGGATCAACTCATCAAATTTTTAACATCTCTCCTCATAAATCTTGAGTTTCTCCATCAGCTCTTCCTTGGTGGCTTCTTTTGTAAGAGGTGTATTTGATTTAGTTGGAGCTAATTGTGCAATGGGCACATCCTCAGAACTAGGAGGTACAACTTCAGTTGGGATTGAAGGTGGTAAAAGAATAGGAGAAGATAGAAATTGTTCCTATGGGGATGGGGGAGGAAGATTTTTTTTCTTGTGATGGGCTTGGGGCCTACATTGATTGAAATTTATCCTTCAATAAAGCTATCTCCAATTGTATCTGAGTTATTTTCTATTGGCCTACATTATACTTAGCCACTATATCAGTATATTTTGTTCTGAACTTGTCCCTCTCTTTAGTTAGGGACTCTACTATGGCTTTGGTGAACTTAGCTACATTAACATTCAATGTAGTTGATTCTATATCTAATGTATTAGAAACCCTTTTAATAATCATCCCTCCTCTAACTCCAGTAGTCATCTCTACAACCTCTAGCTTCTTAGTGGTCAGGGATAAGGCCCAAATGGCTAGTGTGTCCCATTGGGAACTGAATGTCAATCCTTGTAAGGCCAAGGTCACTTCCTCAGTGTTAAAAATGGGGGCACCATGCCTTCTAACTATTTCAAATGCTATGGCTAATGCTAAATCCCATTCTGGTAGTAATAATACACCACTTTTTCTAACAAGTTCTCTGCCCTCAGTTGTAGTGATATTTTGATAATTGGTCCTCATCTCATTATGGACCTCAGCCTCTATAAAAAATTTTGGTAACTTAGGGCTCTTACTTTCTTTCATTTCCACACTCATAACATATTCATCCTTCATTTCCCTCCATAAATATTCTTGAAATGCTTGTGTCTTTACAAATGCTTCATCATCCATAAATCTTTCACAAGGTTCAGCTCTAACATCCTCTGAACTATTCACCCCACTTAAATCAGCCTTACTCAACCTAAGACTTAAGTTCTATGGAATTATGTATCTTTTGGGGGGAGGGAATACCTTTCCTCATGTCATCTTCTGTGACAAGGATCTCCTCATCAGATTCATCTATTAGATAATCAACAAGGCCAACTAGCTCAACCCTCTACTTTTTCATTGGTGGATCCTTATGAGGAGATGGTCCTTTGTGAGGGGAATCCAACTCAATAAATTTTGGAATGGAAGAATGTGGTGGTGATGATGGTGGTAGTTTTTGTTGAGGAGAGGATTCCCTTGACTCCTCTGATTGTGTAGGAGTGGTGATTGTCAATTGTTTCTTTGCAGTGATTTTCCTCCTTCCATATATATGCACCTTCTTGGGAAGCTAGTAAGTTGGTATTTATTTTGTCATATGGGCCTTCCCCTTATCATGTTCTTCAATGACCACTGCATTCCTCTTATCCTGGACCAATATTTCTTCCTTTAGAGTTGCAACAACTTTATTAAAATTCTACAAAATTATCTCTACTCTCAAAATTGCATTCTTGATATTAGACAAAGATATAAATTGAGGGTCTTTCATGTTGAACACTTAGAATACTAAGAGGGGGGTGAATTAGTATTCCATTAAACCATTTACATAAAATCCATCCAAGTAATAACACAACTCTAACTATAATAACAAGTGAAAGAATGAAATCAACATAAGATTACAACACACATGAACACCAATATTTTTATATGGAAAAACCAAAATGGGAAAACCATGGTGAGGGTTAACTCACAATATAATATATCTGCATATAGAATATTATAAAGGATCACTACTAGGACTCACTATCCTTGAAGGCTCACTACCTAAAGAAATTTAAAAAATAGAGTATGGCTCACTACCAAGATGAGAACTGAGATAGAATGCACCTTCCTTGTGCCATATTTTAGTTCCAATGAAGCACAGAATACAAAAATACTTCTTTCTATAGTATACTCAACAATTTTTTCTATTTACATATATAAATTTGCACATTCGAACCATATGGAAACACATACATGATATCTCTAACTTTCACCACTTCATCATTTTTCTCTATCACACATCTTCATTCACTCATCTATGTTCTTCTCAAAAATGTCTTTCATATATTATTGTATACATTTTCATGCACTAATTAAGTCAGACTAATTAGAGTAGCCCTATTTCAAATCAAAACTAACTTTGTCAGCATTTTCTTCGAAACATATTCATCTTCATGCTCAACAAAAGCATGTAATATATGGTATTAGTCAACATAGACCTAAGATATATCCTTTTAGCATTTGCAACGCATATTTAATCTTCTTAACCCAAGTTCATAATTATGTCAACCAGAGTTAGACCCAAAACATCAAAGACTTCAAACATATATACAATTCACCAAATGTGTAACCCTAAAACTTGTTAACATATTGAATTCTCCTTTAGATGACATCAAATAACTTATCTTCAACTCCAGAAGACAAAACAATTAATCATGAGAAAATGCAGAATTTCCCACAACAAAGCACTATACAAAAACTTATTGTAATCCTCATAATAGAACACTCTTACTCATATCTTCCATATGCATTCACATATCATTATAAAAGTTTGAGGTAAGATGAATTTCAGAGTCACAAATCTATGTAAAATATTCTATAGTGATATATTTCTTTGTGGTTGAATACAGACCAAAAAAATGATGCAATGAACTAGTATATAAATAGAACACTATGTACCAACCTTCTAATAACTGTACCTTTCCAACTATATAACCAAGCCAACTAAAAACTTTTTCATAGATGAAAATGGTTTCAAGATAGAAAATATTATCAACTTTGAATGAATCTTACAAGATAAGATAAGTCGGACCAAAATATCGGATCAACAAACTTTAAGTACCAGATTAGCATAGCTCAAACCTTTATTATCGAAGAAACTAATGATCTTTACAAGTAATGTGAGTAAGGTATGTTGATGTTAATGTTGACATCAGTGAAAATATTTCAATTTCCAATAGTCTCCCCCTTTTTCATTGATGGAAACACATGATGTGAAAATCATCAAGAACAAAATTTCTTCTTTTCATCTCTCTCCCAACAAAATCTCTTCTTTTCATATAATACTCTCTCCTATGTTGACATCAATGGAAAAGAATAAAAGATATTGCATTTTTCTTCCCAAAATGATTTAATAGTTTCCCATTGTGTACCTGAATGCTCCCCCTTAGGAGTTCATCCAAAACGATAACTATGATTGATTAACTGGAGGTGGTTGTCCCTTGGAGTGTTTGGAGAGTATTCTCCCATGAATATTTCTTTCATCCCATAGTTTCTTTGCTTCCATCAAGGCTCTGCATAGATACTCAAGTTCGACTAGGATGTCTTTCCCTTCAACCAAAGTTCTGACAGTGGCATTTGATTTCAAGGTTCTATCAGCAAGAGAAAGAGAATAAGAGACAGGTGTGTACTTGATTTTTATTAGGTCTCTAAGCTATCCATAACATTCAATAATTTCTCCTTTTTCCTTGTACAATGTGAGATATTCTTCATGTAGCTTTGTCAAACCAAGCCAAGTTTGATCATCCCAATCTAGAGCTGGATTAAAAGTGTTAGATGCATATTTTATTTGTATCTCAATTGTGTCCTCAACATCCTTGAATCTTTGAATTGCATCAAGCCATGTCCAAAAAAATGAGAATATATTGCTTGCATCTTTTTCACAATCTTAAACTTCTTTTAGTTTCTCAAGTGCATTGCTATATGTAGACTTACATCTTTCTCCAATTTCCAACAATTCTTTTTCCCTAAGCCAAGAAACCCTTTCACTTACTACTTATCTTTTCAATTCTTTGAATGAATCAATCAATGTATTTGTGCTTTCTATAATGGACTGTGAAGAACTAGTGTCTTCTTTAGGAACTAACTAAAAATGTACCTTTCTTCTGGCTAGTTGCTTGAGTTTTCTCGGAGTGGCCTTTGTTTGAGAAAATAGTGCATGAACCTCAATAGATTTTATCTTTTTCTCCAGAGGTAGTATCAAACATCCCTTCTGATTTTTCTAGAGAAGTTCTAATTACATCACTTGATATTCCATATTCTCTTGCATACTCCTCTGTCTTTGTCCCAATTAGCCTTTTTGCTTGTGCCAAATTAGATTTCTCATGAATTTCTAGAGTTAGTTTTGTATAAGTTTTGAATCTTAATCTACTAAGATCTCTAGGGTTGTTAATTAATCTTTCAATACAACCAACAACATAATATTTCTCAATCTCATAGCCTAGTTCAAGAATCCATATGTTTCTAGGTTCAACCACCTTGATAATATAGTAATCAATAGATACCAAAAAGGCTATGCCAATCTTATATATTGTCACTAGCTCTCTTGGAATTATTTTCCTTTTATTCATTCTTCTCTGAAATTTTCCAAAGAATGCAGCAAGGGAATCACCTTGTGCATCCAAGTCTCCAATAATTCTCATTATATCTTTAATTTGATGTGTAACCAATTTGGTATTCACCCAAAAAACTTCTCCTATAGCAAGAACTTCCCTCATAAATTAAAAGGTTAATCATATTATCAATGTTCCATACCTAAATGTGCATTTCTCCTTCTTTATATCATTCAAATTCTCCAATAGTTGTTTCCAGAGAAAGTCACAAAGATCATATTCAATCCTTTTCTCAATGTTCTCTAAATCTATGTCAATTACGGTGTCAAAGACATCATTGTCACCAAAAATCAAGTGTGCAATAACCATAGTCACATATTAAACTGTTGGATTATTGATTTCACTACCTGTGTTCTTTCTCAATCTTTTTCCTTTGTCAAGTTTGCATACAGGAGTAGGTCCGGAGAAATATAGACCAGTAACTTCTCTAATTGCTTCTTTAGATATCATATTAGAATTATCAAGCCACACAAACTAATCATGAAACCTACTCAGTGGAAATCTAATACAATTCTCTTCATTGCTAAAGTTATGAAATTGATGCCACACATCTAATTTCATCTTCGTCAATACATTGTGTTCTGGTTTCATGGTATAATCTTTTCCAATTAACTCTTCAAGCCAAAATATGTGTGCTTTTCCATAACTAGGCTCTTCCAATTTCCTATGAATGTATATTCCAATGTATTCAATAGGAATGACACCAAGGGGAACTTCTGAAAATGCACCCAAGGGGTCAAGTTCTATGGTTTTAGTAGAATACTTCTTAAACTATGGTTTTGGTCTCTTTGAATTATCCATGACTTGAGGTGTATCCATTTTAATTGAATTCAATGAATAATTCATAACTAATAATGTATAGCAATTACTTACCTTTTGTCTGCATACCAAAGCCAAACATTGAAACTCTGTAGTATGGAAGTGCTTTGAAATCTTCAAGCTTGCTCCACATTCTACTTCTCTTCCACAATTTCCTTTCATTGAATTATTTTTCTTTAACACACTTCAATTTACTTATCTAATCCCATTTGTTTCAGCAATAAATACTTCAGATCACAAGTAGAATTCCTCAGGATTTTTGTGTACTTCCATCTTTTCAAACTCTACAATATTCCTTCTTTGTTCATTTCCATTTAATACTCCCTTCGTATGAGATCTTGAGTTTTTTATCTTCAATAAATGCATTTGTTTCATGCCATGATACCATATACTGGTAGGGGGATATTAAATTTTCTGATATTACTCCCCCTAAGCCACTACTTAGGTTTAATTTTTTATGAGATTATCTACACTAGAGGATGGCACAAATGAAATTGAAACTCTTGATTCATCTTGCTTTTCATATTCTCCTTCCTTTCTCCAGATTTTTTCCATTTTCTTCTTAACTTATGTCAAATCATATTAGTGATTGGATCATATCTCTTTACCGGATAATCCTTTTTTACATTTCTACTTATGTAGACTTTGGCAAGGTGTCTAGGTTTTCTGTAAATATGACAAACAACATTCTTCCACCCAAATTGTCCTTTATGGGTATGTGCAGGATCATGGTATGCCAAAAAGTGGCAATATTTGTAGGGTATGTGGCTGACGACTTTTTTTTCACCCAAAATTAATGAAACGAAAAGGGTTTTTAGAGGAGATTCTCAGATTTCCAAAAATATAAATTATGATTTAATTTGAATTTAATAAATTATTATTATTCATTTTCTATTAGAATTACGACTAAAGTCCCATTGATAAGATTGAAAAACATCTATAACTTTCAACGGTTATCATATTTTTGAATCCAAAACATGCGTCACATTCTATGCTTTACATACTATAGGATTAAAAAAAAAATTAAATTTCATGAATTTTGACCAAGTTAAGGTGGTCGAGGACGAAGTTTTTATATTTTCTAAAAGTTGTAATAAAAAATTCATAATTAATTATTTACTTGGAAAAATTACAAAAAAATATGCATCACATCCGGACATGAGTCCTCTACTTATATATAAAATCTTAAAAAAAATATTATCATTTTATTATGGTTAGGGTGGTGACATACACCTACTTCTTTTTTTTCCCTGAAATTTAAGTACTACTGCATTGAAATTTCAAATTTTCACCAAATAGATTTTATTTATTTTTAAATAAACCTAGTATTTTAGAAACTACATTCAATTTTCTACAAATTCTATTCTTACATGTTTTTGAAATAATATAGATAACTTATTCAAATATTTACGTCAAGTTTCCTAACACTGATTTTTCTGAATTTTTTGCCACTTAAGGACCTGTTTGGCATACCATGATCCTGCACATGCCCTTATTCAATCTATATTTGCACTAGTTAGCCTTGTTTCCAAATAAGTTGCAGTGATAATAGTAATCCTTGAAAGGATAGAACATTTTTTTCAACATCTGACTTCCACATTCTACAGCTTTATGTCCAATTCTTTTTCATTTAAAGCACTAACCGGTGAATGTTAAAGCATGTTGATTCATTCTTGTTTCCCTCTTAGTTGTTGCCCTTGATGACCAATACACAAAATATCAGGTCCTCAAAATAAATTCTCAGGTACTCGCAGGTTTGTGGAATTGTAAGTTGTTCATGGTGGTATGGATACAAGTGTCTTGTGGCATTGAGTTATTGATAGATCCTCAGTTTCAGTTGTTGTGGCACTTTGCTTGATTTTAGTTGTTGTGGAACTTTGGTTCAATGAGCATATGTTGTGGCACTTTACCGTGAGTCAGTTGTTGTGGCAATTTGGTACAGTGAGCATATGTTATGGCACTTTACAGTGAGTCAGTTGTTGTGGCACTTTTGTACAATGAGCATATGTTGTGGCACTTAACAGTGAGCATATAGATTCATTGCAATGTGGTTGTGTTGCAACTCTAAAGTCAAGGATTTAGTTTATTTCAAAGTCACTATTTTTACAAGGCTTATGTCATGGAAATTTAAGTCTAAAAGACTAATGGCATTGTTATATTTGTGGACATGAGCATTTTTTAAGGACATTGAAATAAAAATGGGAATTATATCCCATCTCAAGAATATGTTTTTTTAAGAGTTTAATGACATTAGTCATCAATGTAAAAGGCCACTTAAGTCATGAACTTGTCAAGCAGGTATTGGGTGTCTTGAGCACTCCATGACATTATATTTTGATAAGTCTTTAAAATAAAATGGGAATTTATTTCCATCAGCATCTAAAGGGATAAAATATTGAAAAGGTTTTTTGAAGCCTATGCATTTTGTAAATTTTATGATTTAGAAATAGAAAGGCATCAGATTCACAATACTAGGGCATGAGTGTACACATTTTGTTGGGGTTTGCAGTTACTCAGCTTTGAAAGATAGTGGTGAAGCTTGGTAGAAGTGTATGGTGGTAGGGAAGAAAGAAGTAACAACTTCAGGTAGTTGTTGGTGTCGATTTTAGGTGATATCCCTCTTTTTTTAGTTAATGCTCATTCTAGTTTACATGAATGGTAATGTGGTGAAAAGGATTTTTTTTGTTATGCAAATAAAAGAAATAATTAGGTTTTTCACAGGTTATTGCTTTACAATGAAATGAAGATTAGGATTTTGCATACTTGTCTTTGGATACTAATATTATTGAGTTATTTTTGTCTAACCAACATTGGTATGCATGTTACATTGAAATTTTTAGGTGACAAGTTTTACTGTGGCAATTATCATCGGTTAAAGGCATCTTTCAGTTATAAGTTCAAAGATGAACAACCCTAAAGTATATAAAATATTTTCTACATTTCAGGTTCGGTTGGTTGAACATAATACAAAAATCACATAGTCTGCATATGTGATTTTTATCCTTTGTAATTGTTATGTTATAAAGATCTTGAGTAAAATGTAGAGATCTTTTTTTTTTGAAAGGATTGTGCACAAAACAATAAAAAATACCTAGTATACTATATGTTTTAAAGGTTCCATCTTATGAATCTTTGGGACATATACTATCTTAGTGTAAAAGTGTTGTAATGTTTTTTAGAGAAACAAAGGGATCCTCTGTAGTTGAATTCTTTTTGAGAAATGTATAATGAAGTGTATGCCAGTGAGGTAGATGTTTGTATGCCAGTGAGGAAAATGTGTAAGTAGTGAGGTTCTTTGGTCAGTGAGGCCATTTTTATCAGTGAGACACTATTTTATTGCTAGTGAGGCATTTGAAATCTATCAGTGAGCTAGTATTTCCAGTGAGGCATTGTAAACAGAAAGTTTTTTAGATTAAGCCAGTGAGGCATCATTTCTAGAGTGGTTTTTCTACCCCTAGAGGGTTTTCCAGTCATCAATTTTTTGTCTTATGGTTTGATTGCTTTGATGTGATAATGTTTCAAGACTATTATGATATTTGGTTTGCTTTAATATTACTTATTTAAGTTCTTTAATGATTGCATTCAATTCATGAATGTATTTATCATTGAAATATTAAGAGCATAAATTATTCAATTTTATTTTAAGGAAAAAGTTAAAATTTGTTTAAGACACTTATTCACCCCACCTCTCAGTGTCTTCTTCACTCCAACAATTCTATCATTCTATTTTATTTTATTTCCACACTCTTTTGCCCTATGTCCAAATCCATTAGAGGAATAACATATACCATTAAAAGATGAGTACCTTTGAGCATTAGGTTGTCTAATAGGATTCCTTTTGGTATTGCTTCTTTGATTCTTAATCTTTCTACCATTTCCTTGAGTCTTCCTTTTATTTTCAACCTTGTTAGAGGATTGGTTTTCCTTTGAACTTTGTCCTTCTTCATGTCCCAAACCACTTTTTTCCTTAGAAGGTTTTTGTCCTATGATCAGTTCATTCAACCTTATAGAACTTGTTTTGAATTTTTCCTCATGAGCTCTTTCTTTCTCCAAATTTAATCTTAGAGTTACAACTTCTTGTTCAAGATTGATTCATTCATCAATATTGCTTTAAATTTCAACTTTTTGATAGTCCTCAATTCTCCTCTTTTCTTCCACTTTCTCTTTTAGTCTGGTGATGTCCTCATTTGCTTTCTTCAATTGATCACTGACTTCTCTATGCCTTTCTTTGAATTTCTTGATTTGTTCTCTTAGTTTCTTAATGCACTCATTTGCTTTCTTGAGGCATTCCTTCAAATATTTGTTTTATTCTTTAGTTATGTCAAGATCTTCAAGAGAAATTTCAAGTTCACCATTATTATCTAGGATACAATCTTCTTCAATATGTTCAACAAGAATATCTTCAGGGGGAATAGGAAATCTCTTATCTACCATGTGTTCAAATTCCAAGATTTACTCAAGTTGTTAGACTTCTTAAGAAGAACCATGCTTTGATACCAATTTTTGAACACCTAGAATACTAAGAGGGGGGTGAATTAGTATTCCATTAAACCATTTACATAATATCCATCCATGTAATTGTTAGGGATCCAAATCTGCACCCTAATGCCAAGTTGTGAAAGAACTTAACAGATTTGGATGTGACATGGGACTATTTTCAGGTTGTGGGTATCCTATTCGAAAGCAGAGCTCTAGTGATAAGGGTTGGCTTCCCCTTTTGATGCCACCTGAATACTAATTTCTGAGGTAAAGGGTAAGAATTGCATGAAAATGAAACTTAATACTGAAAATACCTAAGGTGATACACCAAAACAACTTAGACCTGGTAACAACCTATCACATTCAGATTAATATCATAAAACTTGATTCACACAACTCACTTTCCAATGCAGTTTAAATAAATAATTTATAAGGAGTTCTATAAATAGTGCTTTTAAAAAGGAAAATAGAGGTTTCACAACTAACAACACTACTAAACAACATAGCTCATAACTTGTAAACATACATTTTCTGCTAAATAGATGCATAAACATGAGACAAGTTTGCAAGGAAAGATGAATTTTCACAAGACAAACTGATCAATAATTAATGGCATACCATGAAACATGAAGAGAGAAGATAAAAATGCTCTATTCTATTGATTCAAAGTGCTTACTGTATTACAAGTCCATGTAAGTTACAATACTGCTCCAAGAAAAATAGCTCCAAGAAAAAAAGCTATCCTGCTGCTGGAAAGAAAGAACTAACTCCAAAATTCTCAAAATCAACATACTTAAGAAAAAACCCAACAAAAACCCCTCACACATGTCCATCTAGAAGGTTTTGATCAGATGCAACAATGAGGCCAAAAAAGAACCTTCTAAAATCACCCCAAAAAATCCTCCAAATAGTCCAAGGTCAAGCCAAGACCATAGTCATGCCAAAAGTGTGATAAGACAACCTCCAAAATACCACATGTTTCTCCAAAATAGTCAAATACTTCACCCCACACTCTCCTCATGTCTACGGTTCAATCATTTTGTCTCCTAGCTTTGACTCATGCAATATGTGTGTTTTGAAAAAATAAGACTCCAAAAGGCATTAAAGATAATAATCTTGATTAAGTAATTCATAATACATCACTTAATCAAGTTATTTTACATTTCAAAGCACAAAAATAATGGGCCCACCATCAATATGAATTACATTTCATTTTCAAGTGAAAATATCAAAGTGATTAACAAAATCACTTAAATGACATTTCAATGTTTTGAAACAAATGCAAAAAGCAATAATGAAATGCTAAAATACTTTTAAAATCATTAATAAGGTCAATAAGGCATATGATCATCTCACCTTTTCTCATTATGCACTGTAAGGTCATATGTGGTCAATACTTTGATTTGCAAAGGCAACATAAAAGCTCAAAAAACTTGGCCTATATGGTCAACCTCCACACTTCTTGGAAAGCATATTCCAAGTCTCCAAGGCACATGATACATGATCAAAAATCAAAGGCATATCTGATATGACCTGGCACACCCCATATGTTTGTATTGCTTGAAGGACTTAGCAAATATTTGAAGCAAGGGAAAAAGAACCTAAGGCATAAAATGCCTAAGTCAATATTTGCATGTTTCAGCCTCTCCCATTTTGCATTAAAAAATGCTTCATTTTTAAAAAAACATGGGAAAAAATCCCATCGGCCATCAAGTAGGGTCAAACCCTAATCATCAAAACTAAAAGAATGAAAAAAAACACAATCATTCTTACCATCGAACATTCTGGAAAAAATGATGTCGCCATGAGGGTTTCGGTTGACACAGAAAAATGGAGGCCTTAACACTGATTTTTGATGAAAATTGCATGGAATCCATAGAGAAACAAAAGGTAATGCATTTCTTGAGCAAAAAACCATGTCTTATCACTTTTTAAAGGCCATTTTGAGCTCAAAATCGTAGCCTGTGACATGTTTCTTGATTATTTCTATTGCTTGATTTTCTTATGTGGTTACTTTGTCCTCACTCAGCCACCATGATGGATCCTATGAAGCTTGAATGGAGGCCATTAAAATGGTTTCAAGTTGAAGGAAAAAAAAAAAAGCTCCAGTAAGCTTTTAGTCGACTCCATTCCTCAAATTTCGAGCAAAAGAAATCTATATTTTGTTTCCAGCTTAAAGATAAAGCATGAAATGCTTATTTTCTTTCTGCATTTGAGAATGAAGACACTCCATATTGTTTACTTGTTTCTTTCATGAAGAAAAATGCTACTTGGTCGTGGACATGGATAGAAATAGGTTATCTCTATTTGTTTATGTTCTTTCTTGCAATTTAATTGCAAAACCCCTAAGTGGGTTTCTTGTAACACCTCTATTTCTGTATCTATAATTTTTGCAGAAGAACCCAAGTGAATTTTTTTATTATTCTTTGAAGAAACTCTTTTTTTTTTGCAGAAATACAAGTGAGTTTTTGTGTTATACCTTCATTTTCCTTCAATTTGTAGCAATGTTGTATTTCAATAAAAAAACCCAAGTGGGTTTTCTATATTTTGCAAAAATAGAGATCTACTTAGCCACGACCTGTAATAATGTATGAAATGGGTTTCCATTTGTCATTTATGTAGAATTCTCTCCATTATTTAATGCTTCTACATTAGCCTCTCATGATAAACCCAGATGGATCTTCCTAATTTGTGAAAGAAAAACTCAGATTTTGTTGTAAAATGATTCAATGCCATTGTATAGTGTGGGTATAATTTGAAAGCTCCAATTTGTAGCAAAATTGTGTTTTTTTGTGAGCATTTGAATTGGGTTTTGCAAATACACTTCCTTTTCCTATAGAATTTTTTTGAAAACTAAAACCCTAAATTGGGTTTGTCATTGTGAAGAAACCTCCTGTATTTGACATTTCCCTTTAAGATTACCATACTCTATCCTTTTGATGATACCTGATAAACCTAAATTACTCTCTTCCAGTATTGTACATTTTGGTTCTCTAGTAGTTGTAAGTGAATAATGACAGTTTTGGTCCAAATTGAAGGCTGACTTGCCTTCAATTATTGATGGGATAGAGTCAACGACCATGTTTACAGTGCTATTTGCAAGATTCAAATTAGACACCACAACTGGTGCCTCCATGAAACTCAAACAAGGAATGCTTTCCTCCATTCTTTAAGGTATAGAGAAATGGTTCGCAATAGGACTCCGAATTGAAAAGAGAATATTAGATGACTCGAGAGGAAACTCATTGCTACCAACATTTTCTATTGAATCCCTTGAAGAATGAAGACCAATGTTGGGTAACTGAGAAAGCACCTGGCCCTCCATATTTAAAACACTTGAAATATCTGGAAGTGAAAGTTTCAGATCAGTTTTAGAAGCACCTTCCACCTTTAGTTCTGATATTTGAAAAGTTTTTAAGCTAAGTTCCAACCACAAATCTTGATCTTCTTGGTCTTCAATTTTACTAGTATCAAAGTTGGCTTGTGTACCTGCACAATTTTATCTTTTTTCTTATATATATCTGAAGACCCTTCCTTAGGTTTTGAAATAGTTTTTACATCACCAAAATCTTGACTTTGAACATAGTGTCCTACATGTTGAGTTCCTAATGCACTCCATTTGCATCTCCTATCATTTATAAATTTCTCACATTTGGGGCTAACTGCTCCATCCAAAAAGAACAAGGACTTTGTAACATGGCATTCCCCAATGAACACTGTTGTAGGATGATGGTACTTTTCCATGAAAACCATTTGCATTTTCATGTTGACCACAATTAGTTGTCTTCCCAACTTTTGTAGTAGCTTCATCAGATTCACTTGAATAATGTTTATGTTTTCTCTTCCTACTATGACAAGAAGGTATAATATTGCAGCAACAAGGAATGTTTCCATAATAGCAATAGAAATATTTATCCTTGGTCACATAACTGCTTCTTTCAAGGATACGATATGATTTGCAAGCTTACTGCAACATTTCCCTTTACTTTTCTAGTGCATCAATGGGAATGGTAGAATCACACTTTACTGTAGAATTACAATTCGTCTACAGCCCATCAAATAATTGACAACCTGATTCTTCACTGCTACTTCTTGGAATTTCTATGCTACTACTTCTGCTCCTACTTCTTCTATTTTTACCCCTCTTTCGACCATTCCTGCATGTTGTCCATCCAAATCTCATGAAATTGTGTGAATCTGAACACTTTTCTCTAGACATGCTTCTCCCTCTAGAAAAAGAAATAGTCTTAGCTTCCCTCCAGCACTTACTTCTCTTGTCACCTTTACAACCCTTGCAACCTACCCTATCATCATCATCGCTATGCTATTTTTCACTACATTCATTGTCATTCTTATCTACTATCAGATAACTAGTGATTTCATTTTCCTTATAGTTCCTGCAGCCCACATCAGGTTTGTACTTTTCTGATTTATTTTCATCTTTTCTCTCATTATTATTGCTACAGTGACTATAATGTCTAGACTTAATGGCTGAACATTTTATCTTGCAAATTTTGTTTCTTTTATCATGCACTATTTTATCTACATTGACCACTACCCCCATCTACTGTCAGATAATTAATTCTTTCTTTGTCCCTATAGTCCCTATAGCTCATGTCAGGTATGTCCTTTCCTAGTCTATTTTCATCTTTTATGTAACCTTTTGCAAATGTGGGAGAGCACCATAACACAGGTCACTAGCAAATAATGACAACCCCATACTTGTTGGACCTTTTTGTCCTGTAGCATGCATTCATGACTGTATTCATTGTTGTTGTCCAGTTCATTCCCTTAGGACCAACCCTTGTAGACTCTTCCTTAGATTTCTATCCTATTCACTTGTATCATGACCTCCATAACAATGCTTGTTTCCCCACATGTTTTTGCTATCTGATCTCCACAACATTTTTTTACCTTTTGATCATGTGTAACACATAAATTGTCTCCTCACTTTGATCCTAGTGGGCAGACACATGTCCCCTATGTCAATGACCTAAGAGCTCACCATCCTATGTGATGTGTGCTTTTCCAATAGGGTTAAGGTGAGAGGGACCTGACAATACTCTGGATTGCTCCCTCATTATTTAAGAGATGCATAATTGAACTTGATGCATCTTTTGAATGTGATAATGAAAGTTGATCAACTAGTGTGATTCCATATTGATTTAATACATTAATAATAGGTATATCTTTGATCAAGTTGCTCAATTTCCTATTTCTTTCAAAGAACACTGAGCTCTACCCTTATGGGAGCCACATTTACCCCACATGCTATATTTTACTAAATTATCAAACAATAACCAGACTTGTCCTAAATATGCACATGAAGCAAACAAGTTAGAAAACTAGATGCATATTTTGGATGTGTTTGATGACCTCGTTGTTTTCCAGGACATCCAAGGTTTGCATGCTTATTTAATTTACTTATGGATCATTTTATATATGCATAGGTACGTGTGTATGTAAGGTTTGATATTTTTCATTGCTTAGAGCATTGCTCTAATATCATTGTTTCTTTCATATGCAGGAGCTAGGAGCACTACAGAGTTGGGAAGGACACAAGCAGCTTGGGGCACTAGCAGCAGGGCAAGAGGGAAACTTCAAAACCATTCATTCTTAGGAAATGATAGCAGTGCGCCTGGTAAACTTTTTAACGTGACCGGCGGTGCTAGCGTGACACGCCCTCCAGTACCATGGGATGGGGGAGACTAGAACTCGTGACCAGCTACCTACAATAGGAAATACTTAGCCAACCGAGCTAGGGCCCCCGCCCGATTGGTCTCCACTCTTATATGCACATTTTTTTTTACTTATTCATGTGTAAATTGTTTCTTTATTTTCATTGAATAAGAAATGTTAGTCCCTTGGATTGTGAGGGACATGTACACTTCATGATTATTAATAAAGATTACATTTATACACATATGATTCTCTGTTCTCATTTGTTGTAATTGCAACATTGGAATGAAAAAAAATGTAATTTGCTTCATTTGATAATATTTTTCCATGCATATTAAACCTAGCAAACTTATGGTTTATCTTTTAAATGTTTAAACAAACAACACAAAAGAATAAACACTAAACCTGATTTCAGCTAAAAGGTAAAAATCAGGTAACAGTAATAACACAACTCTAACTGTAATAACAAGTGAAAGCATGGAATCAACACAAGATTACAACACACATGAACACTAGTATTTTTACATGGAAACCCCAAAATGGGAAAAACAGTGGTGAGAGTTAACTCACAATATAATATATCTGGATATAGAATATTACAAAGGCTCACTGCCAACACTCACTATCCTTGAAGACTCACTACCAGGATGTGAACTGAGATAGAATACACCTTCCTTCTGCTAGATTTTAGTTCCAATGAAGAAAAAAATAAAAAAAATACTTCTTTGTATAGTATACTCAACAATTATGTATGTTCACATATACAAATTTGCACATTCACACCATACAACAGCACATACATGATCTCTCTCACTTTCACCACTTCATCAATTTTCTCTATCACACATCTTCATTCACTCATCTATGTTCTCAAAAATATCTTTCATATATATACCGTATACATTTGCATGCACTAATTAGGTCTATTTCAAATCAAAACTAACTTTGTCATATTTTTCCTTGAAACATATTCATCTTCGCACCCAACACAAGAATGTAATATATGGTATCGGTCAACACAGACCTAAGATAGATCCTTTTAGCATTTTCAATGCATATTTAATCTTCTTAACCCAAATTCATAATTAGGTCAGCCAAAGTTAAACCCAAAACATCAAAGACTTCAAACATATATACAATTCACCAAAATTGTAGCCCCAAAACTTGTTAACTCATTGAATTATCCTTTAGATGAAATCAAATAGCTTATCTTCAATTCTAAAATACAAAATAATTAATCATGAGAATCTCCCACAACAATGTGCTATACATAAACTTATTGTAATCCTCATAACAGAACACTGTTACTCATATATTCCATATGCATTCGCATATCATCATAAAACTTTGAGGTAAGATGAATCTCATAGTCATGAATCTATGTACAAAATCCTATAGTGATATATTTTTTTGTGGTTGAATACGGACCAAAAAACTAACGCAATGAACTAGTATATAAACAGAACATTGTGTACCAACCTTTTGCTAACTGTATCTTTCCAACTGTATAACCAAGCCAACTGAAAACTTGTTCGTAGATGAAAATGATGTCAAGATAGAACATATTATTAGCTTATAAAAAAATCTTACAAGATAAGATAATCTAGACTGAAATACTAGATCAACAAACTTTAAGTACCGGATTAGCATAGCTCAAACCTTTATTACCGAAGCAATTAATGATCTATACAAGTAATGTGAGTAAGGTATGTTTATGTTAATGTTGAAATCAATGACAATCTTCCAATTTCCAACATTTCACCCTTTTTTCCTCTCTCCAACTTCTCAAAATCAATCCATTTCCTCACCCTATCTTCATGTGTCTGAAAATCAAAAACATTTATGATAACATCCTTGGGGAAGTAAAAGGTATGAGTAAACTTTCCTCCTCTCACCCTATCCTTTAACCATACCATAAATCCTTCAAGGTAATAGCTCATGTATGCTTGAAATTAAATTTCATGAGGATTTAACTATTCAAGGAGCTTCTTCCATCCATTAGTTATCATAACAAAATATGAGAATATTGTGTAGGCAGGAAAAAAGGTTCCTTTCCTCATCTCAAATAACTGGTTATCCTCTACATCACCCAGTTGCTACATGACTTCAAGGAAGCCAATCCTCAATGGTACATCCCTATAGAGTACATGAGATTTTTATCTTGTTCCATATACCCGAAGAATTATGCAATCCTGATAAGGAATTGTATCCCCCTAATTGTGATTAATTTTCAAATCAGGCCTCCTTTCCACTGGCCTCAAGAAATCATGCAATTTAATGCGAATCCTTGGCATGTCCACAATCAAAACTCTTTTCAATTTGGAAGTAAAGACTTTTGAAGAAACCAAAAAACTATTTTTTTTCTCATGTTTATCCAACAACGGAGTCCATGATTGAACAAACATCACTACACCATCCTCCACTCTTTTCAACTCCATCTCTTTACCAAAAAAATATACACCCTTGTACAAGAACATTTGCATAAATAGAGAGTACCACCAAAACCCTACTCCTATCTCTCCATTCTTTAATGCTACTAGACCTTTTTGCATCTCTTCTGGTAGGTAAGTAGCAAAATCATACAAGGTGTTGATGTTGGGATGTTGAATACTAGTAGCCATATACATTGGTGTAATTGGCATGCTTGAGGATGGATCATACCCTAGAATTTGACATAGGGAGTAAAACATTTTCTAAAAATAGAGAAAAAAATACTTGATTGGAAAGGAATCCTTGTCAAATGCTCCAAGTCTTTTTCCTCCCTTTCCTCCTGATGCCAAGAAGTAAGCCAACACTGAGACTTTGAATGTAGGTCTCACCTTTTCATATTCTGCCCTATGTTTCTTTTCATCAAACTCCTCCATTTCTTTACTCCATTTTTTTAATTTAAAAACTTCTACAATTTCCTCCTTAGTAACCCAAACCCTCTCCTACCCAGAATGAGTTCTAACTACCCTAACAATAGGGTCATAGTTAGTTGTAATGGCTTTTAGGATGTCAATTTCTAGATACATATTGGGAATGGTCAACTTTCCCATATCTAGACTCCATGGGTTGCATATTAGAATGTGAGCATGTCTATTATTGAACCAGCCTTGGAATCTAGTATATGGCAATGTAGCTTCCTTAATGGCATATTGTCTGTCGACAATGCCATCTTTAAGCCCAGGGCCTTGAAACATGGTTTGCCCTATATGTTTCTCATTTTTTAAGGAAGGCAATTGGTCAAGAAATTCTTCGACCATAGGTATCTTTTTAGGTTTAGAACCAAGGATTTGGACTCTTGGTACCATTGTACTAATGAGTAACTCGACCTAGGGTTTCACAGGTTAAGACTAGGGCTTTTAGGTTTTAAATGAAATATTGATGCAAATACTAACCAAATTCTCAAATTTGCAGAATTCTAATGAATGTCAAACCTTAAAAGAAACCCTAAAACCTAATTTAGATGATAACAATAGCAATTGAATGAAAACCAAGAGAAAATTTAGCTCAAGAGGTACAGTTTGAACTTACAGGTGTGAGGCATGGAAAACCCTAATTTTGAGGATGCCAAACACTTGGAATGCACTACAACAACTTTGAAATTCTTTGGAATGTATTTATAAACAACTATAATCTTTAAAACCAACTTTTATGGTGAAAAAACCCTCAATTCGATTGAAAAATATCAACTCTGCCATTACTGATCGCTCACGCAAACCAGAACGGCTCCATGATGTCCATTTTAGCAATTTTGGTTCTCCTTCGTAGATCTTTTCATGATCTAGATCAGTGTTTTTCCAAGATGAAGTCAAAGAAGTTTGAACATTTCACTTTTTTCTGACTCAACATCCACTCACCATATTCTTGCCATGTGTACATTTTCTTCATTGGCTTCATGGTCCCACCATGCTTTACAAGGTGTGAGAGAGTCAACATGGAAGCTACCCACTAGCCCTCTAAATTCTGTAAGGCTTTGATCTACGATCGTGATCTAGCAGGAAATGGCTGAAATTAACCCAACAACCCTCAATATGCGCATCCTTTAATCCCTAGGCTAGTACTCATGTTGATTATCTCCCTTTGTGATGAACGGTCAAGATTAAAACATCTTGTTGATTATTTATGCACGTGCTCTAAAAACCCATTTAGTAGCACACATTTTAACATTACCATGGTCACCATGAAATATTTCTCCATATACTTTATGCCTAATAAAGTATCTCAAACGGTGGAAATGATGCCACATGGCACTCGCCCACTTCCCTATTGAGAGACAAGACCCGCTTGTGGGTCCCCCGCGGGCTGGCAGGGAATGATCAGGATTAAACCACAAGTTTACATTTGAACTGTAGATTCTTTTAACCTTTCATCATTGATGCCTTTGAAGATCATAGGCCTTGCCACAAGGATGAAAAATGCCACTCGCCTACTACCCTGCTGGTTCTTTTATCTAATTATTTTATTGTCATGAGCTAGCAATCAACCAATGGAAACAAAGCGATGGGCCATCACAACCATGGCTTAAGTATTTTAATAGAAATTTTTGTTTAGTGTTGACTTAGAAAGGGGGTATCTCGCTAGGTTTCAAAGGTAAAAGGACTTAGACATATCATGGATTTAGACTTGGGATAAATGGGAAATATTGAAAAAAAAATCAAGGCCCACTTAACATCTGAAAAAATTTAAATAATTCAACGGGTAGCAACCGGTAAGCTAGGTGATAGGGGTCAATAAATGAATGAGCTTGATGACTCAGGTTATAACTTGGGAAACTGATAATGGGCTAGCATAAGTCACCAAACAATTAGAATGTATGCAAAGGGTTGCCAACACTTAGGATTTTTCAAGGGGTTTAGGGCATTAAAATCCCTAAAACTTAGGTAAAACAAAAGCCTAAGACATTAAACACCATTTTAGAACTGATGAAAATCCAAATGAGGCTTCAATATCAATGGAACGTAAGAAATTTTTTAATGGTTCCACCAACACATATAATGTATTAGGTCATCCAGGAATTGGACCTTATCACAAAAAATTTTAATCATACATACACTTCTCCATACAAGAAACTTCTATAGTCATTCTTTCTTCAAATTCACATTTTTTCGACATCAATGAGACTATCTTTAGAACTGTAGCACAAAAAAATTCTTCTCAAGGAAATGTGGAATATCCCACACTGATACACTAAACAAAGAAATGACAGAGATATACAAAGTTGAACTCTGTCATTGATATCTTCCAACTCTCCTCATAAAACTTCAAAATATCTTGAATATAGCTATATAGGCTAGCCTTCGTGGCATGGTTAAAAGCTCAAAGTTATACCTCTTCTTGTGATTAAGTGCAGACCCAAAAAATGACACACTAAACTACAACATCATCACAAGAGAAAACTTAGCCAAATTCCTAATAGATCATCTTTTCGGTATAGTTAGTACTATGAAAATGACACCAAAAATGCTTCCCCACAATGTTGACAACAATGACAATAGTGGATCAACCAAATCAATCGATGTATGTACACTTCATGCTCATGTTTCCAAAGTATATCAAAAATGATAGACTTCTGAACTTCCAACATTTATCATTGACATTTCCGTTGTAGAAGTGGAAACACTTACAAGAGGTTTGACTAAGAAAAGCCCCTAAAATTTCCTAGCATTTCCTCTCTTTGTGAAAGCATGAATCTCAAGTTGAAAAGGATCAAAGGAAGCTTGAAGACACTTTATTCATTATTGTATTCAAAACCCCACACCTTGACAACTCATATAAACTCACTTATAGAAATATTCAATAGCGATCCGACAAGTTGTTAGATAGGAAACAGAAGTGAAGATTTGACACTTGAGAACTATGAAAACATATCCAAAAAATACCTAGAAAGATAGTGGCACCCCTAGCACCAACGTCCCGACAAATTCAGCTAAAATTTATATCACAATTGCACAGTATCCTCCTCAACCCAGATCTGGTGTAATAATTTTTGTTACATTTTTCCAACTTTTAAAATCTTTCATTTTTAGTCTAGGGCACATTTTTTAATAAGGTTATTTGGGGAAACTCAATTCCAATCCACTTCCAAGAATCAAACGGATCATATCCAAGTTTGATTGACTGACCATTTATGGTTGAAATTCAATCTAATTTCCTTGTGTATTTGCATCTGTGAATGGTGATCCTAGACCTGCACAAACACAAAGAACAAGCACACAATTAGTGCCAAATTCAAGTTAGAAACATCATTCCCATGGAATTCATTTGAAATGCACAAAATAAGAAATAGAATGAGGAACACAAATAAAAGCTTTCAAATCCTATTTAATGCAACCAAACTCTCAATCCCATGAGGGAATTGGTGCCATTTTGATGTCAAAAATGGACCTTTCCCAATCCCTTGTAAGCTTGAACGATGATTTGATGAAGATTTGATGCTTCTTTGGTGAAATTCCTGCATAACCTAGCTATGAAAATGTGAAAATGGATGAACAATGGATGAGAAAATTCAAAATCTCCAGATAATGTCTTTGCATGAAGTTGTGGATCCAAAGTCAAAATGAGAGCCTCTTACTTATAGATGAGAAAGATGAAGGATGAGTAAAACTGAATGAATGTGGGAAAAAAGACCAACCAATAGCATAAAACCACTTGTCAACATGTGAGTGGACAAAGGTGGAGCACATTTTGGTCATTGTGCAATTAGGTGGAATTTCAAAATTGATGAAATGACAAGTTGGAGGGAGAAGAAAATAAAGTTAATGCCACTTGGCTCAAGGCAAAGGACATGTAAGAAACTTAAATGCCTTGTTCGATGTACAAAGTCTTTTGGAGGGATTTTTCAAACTTGGAGAATATTCCCTTTTTGATGTCTTTTTAAAAGTAATTAGAGATTTAATAAATCAATTAAAATGATTTTCATGAGCAAGTTGCAAAAGCTAGAGGATTTGGTGATTAATATTAAGATTAAGATTAATTAGGATTTGATTAATTTAAAAGGATATTAGTTGATTTGACCATTTTGACTTAGACTTTTGGATTAATTTAAATCAAAATGAGAAGAAAATGAATTTAGACTTAATTAAATAAGATTTTGATTTATTTAATTAAAGAAGATGGTGTTAAATTAAATCAAATAAAGATTAATTCATTCAATTTAATAGAATGACTTTAGAGATTTAATTAAATAAAGTGAATTATTTAATTAAAGAGGGACTATAGAAGCTAATTAAATAAAATGATTTATTTAATTAATAGGAGATGATGACTTAATTAGATAAAAATTGATTTATTTAATTAAGAGGTGAAATGTGATGAATTTAATCAAATGAAGACCATTTGATTAAATGGTTAGCAAAGGAGATGATTTGAGACGAAGCGATGTTAGTAAAATAGGGATCAGGTGTATAGGAATAATTGGTACATTTTTCCCCTCTTTGAAGCAATGTACCCGCTACATTGGTTCAAAGAATAAACTGCCATGATCAAAATTCAAAATTTTCTCAATTTTTTCAGATGCCCCACTGTTGCCCTGACAACGGAATTATGCTGGTATACTGCCCCCTCGAGAGATCGGACAAAAATTTAGATTTTTGGTTGATCTCCCAAAAAAAGAGGACAAGGTGCCCGATGGGTCTAGAAAGGGTCTGGGATGTCAAAAATGTGCAAAAATGCAAAAAAATGATGCAAAACAACCCTCAGTTGGGTGAAAATGGGATCGGGGGTCCAAAACCCTAACTTTCAAGCTTAAATAGGCCTTGAGGGGCCACTTCCAATTCATCTGCACACCTAGCCTTTAGAGATTATTGTCTTTTGAGCTCTGAGCACTGATCGAGATGGTGCAATGTATGCTTCCACAACACACTTCAGAGTGATTGTGAGTGTACCAACAGCTACTAGACACAGGACCAGTGGTATGTGACCCTTACCCGACTCATTTTTTTGTCTTTCATGCGCATTTATTAGGGTCCAAAGGTCAAACAAGTCAAGCAACACTATTTTGTAGCACTGAAAGCCTTCAACCGGCATCGCTGGTGAGAGTTGCACTGCGGCAGTCTAGTTTAGAGTTTAGGGTTTAGCGTTCAAAGTCTGTCGCATATGAAAACTATGCCATGACAATGCAATTTTCAATTTACGTTTAGGGGTTAAACAAGAACGCAGTCAAACTACGTTGTGGCAATGGAGTTTGGAGTTTAGAGGGTTCCAGCGGTGCAGTTTGGAACTTTCAAACAACAACGCATTTGTTATTTTGGTTGCGCAAACCCAAAATAGGATCTTGATTTTTTACGAAACTTGATGTGGTGAATTTTTTGATGTAGGAGGACATGGAGCTGGTCCATTCATGAGAGCATGGGTCCTCGATTCTGAGCAGATTGTCTCAGAATCCTAGTTTACATGAGTTGTTGCAAGAGCACCTTGGGGCGATTGGGCTCTAGTACATTGTGTATGCCCCAGCCATTAGGACACACTTAGGGATGATGACAACACTAGTAGAGATATGGCACAGTGAGACATCCTCGTTTCACTTCCCTACAGGTGAGGCGACAGTGACCTTGGAGGATGTGTGGTGTATTCTTCATTTTCTGATCCATAGAGAGTAGGTCATTTATGATGTGGACACCAAGACAGAGGCTTGCTATGATGTCATGGCCCTGGATGAGATCATTTTCTCTAAGGGACAGATCGAGTTAGAGCAGAATAGGACCACAGAGTTGACTTTTAGATTGATTGTAGCCACAATTATCTCAGGACTAGTGGCACTAGATCGGCATGGGTGGTACTTTAGCCTGGGATGAGGTCTTTCCTAGGAGCGGATGCCCTGAAGGAGAGAGTGCTTTGCATGGGTGCCAGTGATGTTGGCCTCCCTCTACCATGATCTACATGAGTTTGCATACTACAATAGCAAGGCTATCGGGGTAGGAGTCACATTATTGCACATCTGGGCTTGGGAGCACATTGTGGTGCTCCACCCACGAGTCACACCAGTTGACATGGAGCCAGATGACCTATTCATCTAGAGATATAGGGGTTGATTGACATTCGCACATACAGGGGCAGCTAGCATCCATCACTGGTGGAGGGTCATCGATGAGATGACCATTTTTACTTGGAGGCCTTGGCTCAGCATGCCTACTTGGTACAATGACGTATAATAGTTGTTCTTTTCTAGGCAAGACCATCTAATGTAGGGTAGAGAGAATATGATGATAGGGCATTACTTTTCAGACTAGGTTGCTAGATGGTTTGGGGATGCATAGGATAGACCTGATGACCAACACGTGGTGATATTTGCACATACTATGAGGGAGACCACATGGGGTCACACAATCCCTCCAGATGAGGCAGTTGACTCCTTTAGATAGCTGGTGGCTAGGCCATGGCCATAAGATCAGGGACCAGTAGACCTAGGGATGACATAGGCCTACCAAGATTTGTTCCATCCCCCTATGAGATTGCAGTGTCTAGTGCACTGATACCACGGAGGAGACCCAGAGGCTGGTCAAAAGGGCAGGGGTGGGGGCGAGGAAGAAGAGGGGATGGGGATGAAGATGGAGACAGAGATGGTGACAGAGGTAGAGGAGGAGGTGCCCCACCTACAGATCAAAGGGGACAGAGATACTAGGCACCTGGTCACCAATAGAGGGATGGGGATGGAGACGGTTAGAGAGACAGGGATAGGCAATAAAGAGATGCCCCAAGGGATCACCAACAACAGCCACCACCACTGCCACCTCCACCCCAGCCAGACCAAAGAGATGCTTTGATCTAGTAGCTACAGGCATAGGTTGCCACCTTGAGAGCTAAGAGGGATTAGGTCATTCAATAGAGACAGGCCATCGAGCTCCAGTTAGCACAAGATACCAATAGATGTCAGTAGCTAGAGGCCACACAGGGTAGGACCATTCCTATGAGGATGTACCGTGAGGTGGTATAGGAGGCACAATACTATAGGCTCCACTACCATCAAGTAGTTCCCTGAGCGACACAGGTATCAGACTTCTCACAACAGACAGGGAAGAGATAGAACCAGCCTGAGAGATAGTCAAGTGAGGGGAGCAACCATCAGGGCTAGCCTCACATTTTTTACCAAAGACAACATTTTGTTTTTGGTCCATGGGCTCCATTTTTTATAGCCCCATGGGCGATTGTACTATATTAATTGACATATACATTTGATCCTAATTTATGTACCATGACAGTTGTATTATTATTTTGATGATATATGAGATGATATGGTTTGATCTGATGTATGTTGTGTTCTATCTTATTTATGCATGACAGATGGATGTATCTTATTTTCTATATGAGATGTTCTATATGTGATACGATGACTCTATCATATGTGATAATTGTACTATATTGATTGACATATACATATATCAACACCAGCACGGGAGTTCAAACTAGGGATGTAATCCTACAAGATTTGAATGTTATGATTGGTTTTGCCTGATGAACTTGGGATTGATTTGCAGCCAAAGGTATGCGCAAATTATTTCCTTCTCAGTAAACATGAAAGTGAGATCTATCAAAATGAAATTCCTGATTTACTAGCTAAAGACTTAATCTCTCCTTCCTCCTCTTCTTTTTTCTATCATGCAATGTATGTTCCAAAGAAGGAGGAAAATGATAATGAGTTATCTGAAAAAAGGCTCATTGTTAATTATAAGCCTCTTAATGTTTTCCTAGAGGATAATCAACATCCATTGCCCTCCAAAGACTATATTTAGCAATCTATACAAGGATCTCATATTTATTCCAAATTTTATCTTACAAACGGTTTTTGGAAAATCTCTATTGATCCTACAGACTGCCATAAAATAGCATTTTCAGTACCTCAAGGGCTTTAACAATGAAGTTTTTTACCATTTGGCATTAAAACCGCTCCCTCTATCTTTTAAAAAATGATGGAATCTGCATTTCGTCCTTATTCCAAATTTATTTTTCCCTTTATAGATGGCATACTCATTTTTAGTTAGTGCCCTCACACTCATCTTGAACACCTCCAAAAATTTCTTGACATTTATGTCCAGCATGGTTTGCTTCTAAATCCTTATAAGTTTCATTTTTTTAATGAATAAATTGTCTTTATTGGCATCAAGCTTCTATCCCAAGGGAGAATGGAGGCACAATCTCATATTTTATCTTGTATCAATTCTCTTCCAGTTACTAATCAAAAGGAGCTTTAAAGATTCCTTGGGCTTGTTAATTACATTGCAGTTTCTATCAAAATATTACCGATGATCGAGCCCTATTAAACAAATTTCTACCAAAAAAATTCACCAACATGGACTCAAGCACACCATGATGTTATTCAGTGAATCAAAAGCAAGTGCTCTTAGTTACCACTATTTTCAAAATGTAATAGAAGTTGAAATGTTGTTATGCAAAATACGTATTGATTTGGATGATATCACAACACTTTTTGGTGATAAATCTATTAAATCGCATTCTCTCTATGGCATTTGTATGACCAAAGAACATGTTTAATTGATTACAAACAACATCAAGGCCATTGTTAAGGAGATCATCTCTATACTGAGCATCTAAGTGATTCCAAGTTTGCTAAGCAAGACCAGTCATAACATTCAGAGCTTGTAGGATTACATCCCTAGTTTGAACTCATATGTTGGTTTTGATATAATTTTGGACCCATGCTCTATGAGCCTCTATACTTTTCAAATTTTCAATTGGGTCAAATTGATCAAATTTCGACCATGGGGGTGTTTCAACGCGAAAGGTCTACAAGTTAGGAAACAAACTAGATGATCCTAGGGAATGTCCAAAGTGTCTTGGAATAAATATGGAATATGATCAAATTTATTACATATGAGATCAAATTTATATACAAAAGTTTCCTTCATTTTGGGATCAAGAAATCCTTTAGTAATGACTTGTATATTTGGAAATCTAGTGCTACTTGTAGGAAAGTTTAATACTTTAGTAGGTGGTTGTGTAGGAATAGAAGACTAGATATGATGGGATTCATTCAAAAAAAATTGATCTACTTGATCAAGTTTTTAGATCACGATATCTTGGTATGAATCCTAGTGTTGTTGGACTAGAGTAACCTGTTGGGTAATAATAGTGGTATGGGATTGAATATAGAAGTAGCATATTTTTTATGTTCCTGCCATGCTTCAGCATGTACTTTAAATGCATCAAAATCCTAGCATAAATCAAAAACATCACGACAAAGCTCATTGTTATAGATTTAGGCAATGAGATTTTCAAGCTTAGTAAGCTTAGAAAGAATATCATGAGAGTTCTAAGACTGAATGGCCTAATGTTTCTGGTGATCAATAGTAGTTTGTGTTAGCTTGAAGTTGTTCATGAACAAAAAGTAGAGCTTTTTGATGGCAGAGATTGGATCAGTTAAGAAGCATAGAACCAAAAGGTACATCAGACTTGCCTAAGGCAGAGACATGTTGTGCCCAAAAATAAATTTTGAACTTACCACTAGGGTGACATTGCATAAAGTCTCGAAAATGAGGTAAAATACCTAGGACAAGGCGTAAGCCTCATGGAATTTAAATTTTAGTATCGGCTTCAACAAGGCTATCAGGTTCAAGGAAAGTAACAGGTTTAGTAGACATCATTCAAACCATACCGATGGTAAATGTATAAGGGAAATTATCACATTTCATTATATCGGTATCAATTTTAGAGTAATGGACATGAGTACATTTAGATGTATCCAAATGAGGAGGATACGTTGTAGGTGAAATATAGGATTGACAAGATTGACCAAATAGGCCATGAGTATAGATATCTATTGGAATAGGACAGACACCACATTGTGATTTAGGAGGATGCCAACACAGAGGATATAAATGCCTAAGTATAGCATGAGAACAATAATGAGAGCATAGATCAAAACCCAGACATATCAAGATGTTGGATTGATTATGTGTTTGGTGTTTGTGTTGGAGCATGATGGAAGCTCCTACAAGGATATGTATCATGTGGATCTTCAAAATTGATGATGGACTCATCATCTACTTCTCAAATTTGCAATCCATGTAACTATGGCGGTTTGGTTTGAGACTCATGAACATCATCTAGAAGTTCAAGTGCCCACTGCTTGGGCAATTGGATATCCTTCCATTTCACATTTAGTGGGGCTCATAACTCAAAGGTTTTGTTGGACAAGGTCCATATTGTACTAAAATATTCATTGAAAGGAAGATCTCTATGAGGATTGTTCATGAAGGGCATTATGGTATTGAATAGATAAAAATAAACTACAAAATGAAAGGTGTGATCTATTGATTCTTCCTTCATGTGCAAATGTCTAGTACGAAACTTATAGGTCAAAAGATCATTGAGATTATCATCCCTAAGACTGACTGACAAGTTCAGGGATGAATCAAATAATACTAGGCCAAAATCCACGGTATCACACACTATGTCAAGAACGACATCACTAGTTTTCTTATGACGGGCATCTTTTAACATCATAAATATTTGAATAGGAAGCCCTTGTTTGTAATGGCCTTCGACACCTATGTGAACCCATGAGAGGTGCATGTATTGATAGGGTTGGGGGTTAGACAAAGCGATGTGCCTATACTTCTAAATTTCTACAATGGAGAAAAGTTGTAGGCTACATTCACTACCATCTTTAACCCTATGCTAAAGCTCACAAAATTTACACAATTGCTTGGACTTATAGTAAATTAAACCCTTATACCCTTTGACATCAGGGTAAATTTCATATGGACTTTTAAAAGGAACTTTGAAATGACCATTGGGATTTCTATCTGTGAATGGTAGCTCTAGACCTGCTCAAACATAGACAAACAACATAATGTTAGTCATCAAACACATCTAAAACCATCATTCCCCATGCAATTCATTTAAACACCAAGAACAAGAAATAAAACAAAACTAATCAAATGAAAGATACTCAATCTTTCTCAAGACATTCAAACCCTCAATCCCATGGGGGAATTGGTGCTACTTTGATGTGGAAAGTAGCCCTTTCCCAATTCCTTGCAAGATTTGATGAACTTTGATGAAGATTGTGTGCTCCTTGATGAAATTTTACCATAACCTAGCTAAGATGATGAAATGATATGAAAACCTTGATAAACAATGGATGAACTTGCATAAAATCTATAGATAATCACCTTGCATAAAGTTGTGGATAATTGTGGATGAATTTGTGGATAGTGATCTTACATGGATTGTGGATGCTAAATCAAATAGAGGAGGCCTCTATTTATAATGGAGAAGGATTGAAGAATAAGGAATTGGAAGAATGTGGGATTAAACTTGAACCAATGGCATTGTGCCACTTGTCAACATGCTAATGAAGGAGAGTGGAGCACATTTTGAACAATGTGCATGTTAAATGCATGTAGGTGGATTTTGAAATTCAAAAGATGGCTTGTGGAAGAAGATTTCTAAGAGGAATTAATGCCAAGTTGGCTCAAGGAGAGGAAATGTAAGAGACTTTAATGCCATGTTGGAGGAAAAAGGTCCTTTGGGAGGGAGATTTTAAATTGAGGGAATATTCCAAAGAGATGTCATTTTTGAATGGAAATAGAAGAATTAATAGATCAAATAAATTGATTTATATGTGCAAGTTGTAAAATCTAGAGGATTTGAGGATTAGTGTTGGAGTTAATTAGGATTTAATTAACTTTAGATGAAATTAGTTGATATGAAATTTGATTTAGATTTTTAGATTTATTTAAAACAAATGAGAGGAATAATGAAAATTAGTAATTTAATTAAATAAAGTTTGATTTATTCAACTAAATAAAGAACACTAGATTTTAATCAAATAAAAGCTAATTTATTCAATTTAAAGGAGATGAATTTAGGATTTAATTAAATAAATGATTTATTTAATCAAAAGAGGAATGTTAGGATTTGATTAGATAAAATTGATTTATTTAATCAAAGAGGAATTATGATTTAATCAAATAAAGTTGATTTATTTAATTAATGGAGGAATTTTGATGAATTAATTAAATAAGTATTATTCAATTAATTGGTCAGTAAAGAAGTGATTCAGGGAGAACTGATGTTAGTAAATCAGGATCGAGTGCACGATATCAATCAGGATAATTTGAATGTCTACATTTTTCCCCTCTTTGAAGCAATGTACTTGTTGTGTTGGTTCAAAGAATAACCTTTCCGAGATTAAAAAAAATGAATGCCCCACTGTTGCCCTAGCGAGAAGGATTACGCTAGTACACTGCCCCCTCAAGAGATCAGGTGAAAAGTTTCAATTTTGGGTTGAGCTCGCGATAAATATTCAAGATCAATTCAACTCAGAGAAGACTAGAAAGCTTGAATGTTTGATGTAGACAGTTCATCGGCCATGGGTAGCCTCATGTATATTTTTATATATTACACACACTTGATACTTGGATAGAAATGTTAGTAAAGATATAAGAATAAGAAGAACAAGATGGATAGAAGTAGAAGAATAAGATGGATGAACCCTTAAGTCTGAGATGATGCAGGAGTCCAACAATTCCATGAGTCATTAAGACTTTATTAGATATGATGATGAGTGATGATGATGTTTTTCTTATCAGGAATTGGGATTTTAAAAGGGTTCACTTACCTTATGTTTGTGTAGACATAGAAAATATGCAGATTGATATCACACTCGATCTTGATCTACTAACATCGCTTCATCCTAAATTATCCCTCTATCTAACCATTTAATCAAATAGCCTTATTTGATTAAAGTCATCATAATTCCCCTTTTAATTAAATAAATCCCTCAATTTAATTAAATCATTGTCTCTGTGTAATTAGCTAAGTCATTTCATCTTCCTATCTTTATTTAATTAAATAATCCATATTATTTGATTAAATCTCTAAAGTTCATCTAATTAAATTAAAGAAATCAAACATTTATCTAATTTAATCTAACATCACCCCCTTTGGTTAAATAAATCAAAATATTTATTTAACTAGGTCTTAATCATTTTCATCTCTTTTTTATTTATTTCAACCCACAAATCTAAATCAAATAGTCAAATCACCTAATCTCCTCTTAAATTAATCAAATCCTGATTAATTTAATCCTCATCACTCAAATCCTCTAGATTTTACAACTTGCACATGAAAATCAATTTAATTGATTTATAAATCATCTATTTTCATTCAAAAAGGTATCAAAGATGGAATATTCTTCAAATTTGAAATCTCCCCCCAAAAGGACTTGTCCCTTCCAACAAAGCATTTAAAATCTCTTACATGTCCTTTTCTTGAGCCATGTGCATTTGCTTCACCTTTCACCTCATCCTTCAAGCCATATTTTGAATTTGAATCTTCCCCCTCTTTGCACATTCTTCAAAATGTGCTCATTCCTCAACCATTCACATGATGACATGTGGCTTCTTCTCATTTGTTGAAGATTAGTCCCACATTCATCCTTGTTTCAATCTTCAACTCAATCTCATTTATAAATGAAGAGCTCATCCTTCATTTGATCCATCCACAATTTGAGTAAACTTACTATGCTCAAATCATTAGCAAATTCCATCCATTATCATTGAATCTTAGTTAGGTTATGCAGATTTTTCTATTGGAGCACTCACTATTCTTCATCAAAGTGGATCATTCATCAACATTCATCAAGCTTGCATCATAGGAGTTGGGAAAGGGCCAATTTTCACATCAAATTGGCACCAATTCCCCCATCGTATCATGAGTTTGCTAGTTTAATTAGGATTCAATCTCTTTTTATTGTTATCTCATTGTATTCTTCATTTGCTTTTCCTAATTTGAACTTTGTATATGGATTTCATGGGGAATCCTTGTTCTTGCTTGTATTTCACCATCTAATGTGTTTGTTTATGTTGTTTTATAGGTATTAGGATTGGGGTTCGACATTTTGGCACTAGAAGGAGGGCATCATCTCGTTTTCAATCATGTTTTTCTAAAAAAATTGTGTTTCTATTTTGTGCACAGGAAAATTCTAACACTGAAAGATCAACATCGCCATATAGCACCGCTGGCTCTCTAGTGTCGCCATATAGCACCACTAGAAAGTCCAAACTATGACGCTTTAGCCTTCCCGCCTAAAATTTTTGAATTTAAATTTTAAACAATGATGTTGGTGAAAAGGGCGATGCATTTGAGCTCACTGGTTCAGGTACAGAGCACCATTGACTGGTAAGTGGCGCTATACAACACTACTGGAGAAATCAAACTGCGATGCAGTCATGGGTTGCGCCACTGGTAGGGAGTAAAAAATTGGAATTTCATTTTAGCACGTGCCTTTTGTCAAATGATAAGTTTATCTTCTGTTTTCTTCTTTTTAACCTCTATGTTTTTTTGAATCTGACTGATTTTCTTTCTTGTAGGTTGGATCAATTAAAAACAAAAGAAAGAGAAACATGTCGATGGTATTTCACAAAATCAAAGTGTTTTTAAACACTTTAGTGATTGTTTAACACTCTTAGGAAATTGTTATCTCTTCTTGCTTAGGATACTAATTTCATTTGGGCTTTTAAAAAGAACGTTTTCAATTTTTTGCAAAGGCTTAAAATGAACATTAGGACTACAACTTACTAGAGTTTGTTTTTTGGTTAACAATTGAACAAAACAACTCTCATTTGTCCTTTGGTGCTTTAAAAAGAGCTCATAATTGCTTTGTGGCTCTAAAATGAACAAGTGCAACATTGTCTTCATGATGGCTTACTTAAACTAACTTCATTGAAAAAGGACGTATGCGTTTCTCTCACACTTTATAGAGATCTTGAGAATCAAAAGGCCTTTTTTTGTGATTTTAGGTTGAGATAAAGCAATCACCTCCACATTTAATTTTGGGTTTAAAAATGAACAAAACATTGTACGAGTGTGAGTAAAGCATTATTGTGTGCATTCTCTCTCTTTGTGTTCCAAACAAAGATTGATCGAGTTACAGATATTTTCTTTACTCGCTTTTGTTTATCTTAGAGGGCCTGCCTTAGGGAAAAAGAACTCACCCAAGGAAATGACTCAACTGGTAACACTCTAAAGCCAAGAGTATTTCCAACTAGGATATAAATGTGGGTATTGGAATAAATGCCAATATCACGCCATTGGCTCTGATGAGATGGATTTGAAAAGGGACTCTCATTGTATGGGTCATTCTCCATGAATGGAAAGTCCTAATTAAAACCCATGTTTTAGAATTGCCAAAATCCTTGATCTATTTGTTGGTGCAAGAACAGTCATTCTGAAGCTGCCCCACACTTTTACTGTCTTTTAGTAGAAATGAAAAGCATGTCATGGGAGTTTCATGGGTGTTGATGCTTGGCTGCCTCGTATAAGTGAGTGTCATGGAGGGGAGATAGTGGGGTCAAGCATCTAACCATTTGCTAAAGATAAGTGTAGCTAGACTTGTCCAAGTGGGGACTCAACAATATTGTCTTCTGTATCCATAGGGTTGTACTTATTCTTGGTTATGAAATGCTTTTCTTGTTCAAAAACATCTTGGAAACAAACACTTAAACATCATCATCAAAATTTCAAACCCTTTAGGAGACAAATACAATTGACCCAATTCATGTGTTATTGCTTTCCCTTGGGATTCTATCCTTAGAGGTTTCTAAACACTTGGATTATCTCTCAATTTTTCTACTAAAGTTAAACAATAGGTAACTCTTACCTTGAATTCATCAAATTTCCACATAACATACTTTGTGGGATTCAAAGAAATTAAGACATTGGACATCTAGTTTGGAAACCTAATCAAAGAAGTGTTTGTAGTAAAATAAAGTCACTAAGCAAAGATAACAAAATGGACTCTCACATGTGTTGAAACCTCATAATTTCCAAGAAATTAAAATCCCAAAATGAAAGTCCTTGGTTCAAAATCTAGAAATGTATGCTCAAATTGAACCACTTCTTTGTTATAAAAGTCTATAGAAGCATTGCATGTTCTTCAATACTGAGGTCTAGGTAAACAAAGTGTCTTTTTAGGTTCATCCTAGGATCAAAAGAAGTCAAATATTTTTTCATCCACCCCTTGAACATCAAACCAAAAATCATCTCCCATCACCTTTTGAGAAATCTTGAAATTATCCTTCATGCTAGGCTTTTTGGAAAAAATCAAAATCATCAAATCCTTGAGACAAAATCCTTGAAATCTTTATCAAATCATCTTTGGCTAGGTATGTGTAGATGCATCCTTTTGCATATGCTTATTCAAATTTATCAAACCATCTTGTTTAGCTAGGTATATGTAGATGTATCCTTCTTCATATGCTTCATTAAATTATCATCTTGTTTGAATAGGTGTGGGTAGATGCATCCTTCTCCCTACACATATTCAAATTATCATCCTTTGAGAAAATCTACCCTTAGATAATCATCCAACATCTTAGGGTCTATTTTTTCAATCAAAGCAAACCAAAATCAATCAAGTCAAGGGAAATACCAAAAGAAAATAAAAATCCAAAACATATCCGAAAGTCCCAAAAGCCTAGCATCCCCCTCAAGATTTATCAAAAGATCAAAACATCCACATCATCCATCTCTTCCATCATCATATCACCTTTTGATCCTCAAGATATCCTAAAAATTTCTCTTTTGGGCATAAAATAAAGATCAATCCAAAGAATTAAGAGATTCATCTCCCATATTCTTGAAAATTGATCCTTGTTTTATGGTGCAAACTAGATCTCAATAAAAGAAGAACATGGAAGCCGACAAAGAAACACCCGCTTCAAGTGACCTAATCCAAACGAACACCAAAATGAATCCAGTTGAGTCAAGCAATCATTTGACTATCTCATCATCACAAAATTCACAAGAGGAAATTCAAGAAGATCTTACCTTTGGGATGTCGCATGAAGAAATAACCGAAATGCTCCAAAATTCGGAAAACCATAAGATCATCAACATCATGATGAGGCTTAACCCTTCACTATACATGCTTTAACTAGCAAAACAAGGGGCCAAATTACCTTCTAATTTTGATGTGAGCTCTATAGTGGAACCATCTTTGGAGGTTATGCCTCTAATTTCATCCACACTCCCCATCTCATCTACACCCCCATCCCAAAACATCACTCAAAACATTCCGCAAATAACATCTTTTGTTCCAACTCAACCTAATGTCAATAAGGGAAATGCATTTCTTAATGCTATTCAAACACACCCCCTTGTTAATAATCAAGACTTGGATGCAAACACCATCTTGGAACAAAACATACCCCAAAATCCATTACATAAGTATGTCCCTCTCACTTTCCATGATGATCCATCATCATCATCCTTCCACACAACACCTCAAACTTCTCTCCTCACAAATTCACAAGAGGAAGGTGACATGTTCGGACCTGGGGGCATTTTCAACACCACATCATTTTCTCAAAAACTCACACCCCTCACATTTTCACCCCTCCCACCATTACCACCATTATCCACACCTCTACTTGGCTTAGGACTCCCACCTTTACCAAATATCAATCAAACCAACATTCCAAACACAAATCAAAACATCACGCCAAACTCTTAAAAAATTTCATCGATATCACAACAACAGATGACAACTACACAAGCAATCGTGATATCATCAACCACCCCCTAACATCTCAACGCATGGTCCCTTAAGGACCAACCACATCAACAACACCATTCACCACTCAAACCACAAACATGACAACACCATTCACCACTCAAATCACCAACACAACATCACCGCTCACCACCACCACAAACACCATTCCAAATCCACCACCACCCCCACCACCACCAAACTTCAATTTATCAAGCCAATACAGCATGGCATTGCAAGCCACTCACCAAGCTACTTATCAAAAGGAATTTCTACAAGTGAAAATGCAAAAAGCCGCACAAATAGTTTCCCAACAAGCCGCAAAAGTAGTGCAAAATGCTCAAGCTTCCCAAATTGCATAGCAAACGCAACAGGCCGCACAAGCCCAAGCCTTATTGCAACAACAACAACAAGTTGCTCAAGCCGTGCAAGCTACTCAAGCATCCCAAGCCATATTACAAGCACAAAAGGCTACCCAAGCCCAAATTCTATTGCAACAACAAGTGGCACAAGCCCAAGACTAAGCTCAAGTGCACACCCAATATCAAGCACAACAAGCACAAGCACAAGCATAGTTTCTTGCACAAAAACAAGTAGCACAACTACAAGCATATCAGCAAGCAATAAAACAATATCAAGAGCAGCAAGAAGCAGCCCAAATGGTAGCCCAACAACAAGCATTGTTGGAACAATAACAAGCACAATAGCAAGCTCAACAACAGGAAATCCTAGCACAACAATAACAAGCACAACATCAAGCAATCCTAGCATAGCAACAACAAGCATTGTTTATATAGCAGCAAGTGCAAGCATACCTAGCTCGGTAAAATGTGAAAATACCATCAACTAACACACCAAACAACCCATCCATCCAACCCACAATCGAAACACCCCAGAACACCTTCATCCCACCCCCTGATCTAAAAAATGGCGTAACAACACAAATCAAGTTGCTCTCACAACAAGTGCTCGATCTTCAATCAGGGTGAACCAAAAAAACACCAAGTAACTTGTGTCCCTATCCATTTGACAGTGGCCTTGTGATGAAACCATTCCCCAATGGATTTGAGATCCCAAAGTTTGACAAATATCATGGAATGGGAAACCCTAAAGATCACATCAGGGAATTCTAGGTTCATTGCATGGAAGTTGCATACGATGATACTTATTTGATGTAGCTATTCCCTAGGAGTTTGGCTGGCCATGCTATGGAATGGTTCTCTCACCTACTAATAGGCATCAAAAAATTCCAAGAAATTATAGATGCATTCATTAAAAACTATGCATGCAATATTGCAATGGATGTTAGTCTAGAAGAACTCTCAGCTCTAAAACAAGGTAAGACTGAATCATTCGCTTCATTCCTACAACAATGGCGATCCAAGGCCAATTGGAGAAAATGGACCATGCCCAAGGAACAACAAGTTTGCACCATTATATCCAACCTTGATGGCCTCTTGGCATTTCATCTCAAGGTACAAGGGATCACCACATATGACCAATTGATCTCCAAGGGGCTCAACATTGAACGAGCTCTTATGACACAACCCGCAGGATCAACTTCATACCCTGAACAACAAAACAACCGCCCACCCACCAATTACAACAATAAACCTCACACATGGGAAAGGAACAAAAATGTTAATAATGATGGTGTTGTTAACGCCAAAGTGGTCATCAGTGCCCCTCGCCAAAACACACCCACACCACAAATCCAAATCCAACACCAAAACAATCATCAGACAACACAACAACCAAACAACAATCAAGCAATCAATAATCTCAATGATCAAAGGGAACCACCCCAATGGAACAAGAATTACCCCAAGTGAAAGTACACCGCTTTGGGGGAACCACTTGAATTCATCATGAAGAAGCTGATAAACGAAAAACTCATCAAAGCACCCACCTATGAGAATTACCAAGAACCGGATGTGAAACCTCCTTGGTATAATGAGAATCAACTTTGTGACTTCCATAAAATCAAAGGGCATACCAAAAATAGTTGTATGAGGTTAAAAAACATAATCCAAGATCTCATCAATCAAAGGATTATAAACGTGGAACAGCCAACAGGAAACCAAAACCTTAAGATATACACGAATCTGATGCCTAACCATGGAAATAAAGGGAATAATAACACGGATAAGGGGAAAGAAACCTTCACGAATGTAAATCATGTATATGAAATTGTCATTGCTTCCCTAGAGGAATATTGTGCTACCATCACCATCAAAGGATCCCATGTTGATTGTGGAGTCACCACAAGAGGCGGCAAAGTTACTATCACAGGATCATACTAGCAAAATAGAGTCCCTACACCTAGATCTGTCCCCAATGGCTACAATGTCCTAGATCAGCTCAAAAGAACGCGAGCGCAAATCTCCATCATGGAGTTACTAAAAATCTCATCTTCCCATAAGAAAATCCTTGAGGAAACATTGGCTTCATCCACTGTCCCCGTAGATCTTGATGTAGAACAATTCCAAGCTATGGTCAGAAATATCATTACACCAAATCTTCTCACATTCTCTGACCAAGATTTCCCCACTTAGAAGTCCTAGTGCACAAAATAAAATTCAAATGAGTCTTGGTGGATGGAGGTGCAGGCTTGAATATATGTTCTCTCAAGCTCAACAAACAATTAAAAAATCTCAAAGGATTCTATCGACAAAGGAAAGGGTATCACAATAAGAGCATATGATGATCAAGAAAGAGCATCCCAGGGCACAATCAAAATCCCTATTCAAGTAGGGCCTACTATCATGGAAACCACTTGTCAAGTTTTGGACCTCGACTTGTTGTATAACATCCTCCCAGGATGCCCATGGATTCATGCAATGAAGGCAGTAGCGTCAACTTTCCATCAATGTGTGAAATTCACACATGAGGGACAAGAAGTCACTGTCCATGGAGATCCCAAACCCTTCTCCTATTGCAAAATCCTTGAAGCAAAGTATTATAAAATCCCCCAAGTACCAAAAAATGATGAGGGTCCATCTACAACATACATTGATCCTGCCACTCTCACATTCACTTCTACGATAGAGACACCCGTCACTCCCACCATTCCTACCATTTCTGACATTAAGGTCATCATCCAAGATAACAGTTGTGGAAACTACATGATCCCTAAAAATGATTTTGTGGTAGGAGAGTTACCACAATCTCCTAGATCATGGGGAGGTATGCAAATAAATGAAGCCTCCACATCCCAAACATCCCCTGAAGACTATCCCAACTTTAAAAGTTGTGGAGATCTTGGACAAGAAGTTATTGAGGCAGATCCATCTCATATGCTATACCAAGATGAGAGACCAGTAGTTGATTTACCAATGGATGACAGAAGTAAGGGCCTACAAATGATGCTCACAATGGGCTATGATAGAAATCAAAGACTTGGGAAAAATGACAATGGGCTTATAATACCTATCATTCTAGAGACGTGAATGAAAAATATTGGCCTTGGATGTACCCCTTCGAGTATAACCATACATGGCCGAAGTCTTCCAGTTAGAAAAGTCAAAAATCCTCCTCAGCAAATGGCAGTTGAACTGCACTTACCAGTATCTATAGGTCGCATCATAGATAACTTCACATTTGACATAACTGAAATTTGTAGTAGTAGTGATGACAAGGATCCCATGACCAACTTACCTAGGCTATTTGAGGATACCACTCTTTGCATGATTATCACCTTATCTTTTGAATCAGACCACCAAAATCATGAAATCCGCGTAGTATATCCCCAACTCATCGACTACGACCAACGAGGACCACCAGTTCTTGATACATTCAAAAATGATGAGGCACTCTCAAAGTTCATGGGACTGCGGGATAACATTCTGTGTGGAGATCACAAAGCAGGGTTCATAATGGAGCTAGATACACATGCCTATTATGGGGAAATGATTGAATCCCTCAGTCACAAAAGTGAAAAATTAAGAATAATATCTAAGTCCTTGAGTGAAAACCACACTGTGGCAATCTCTGACTAGAAAAAAGTAAAAAGAAAGGATGCATCCAATGGTGAAAACCTCTCTAAGGCACCTGAGGATGGGGGATTCAATCTTCCTCTTAGAGCTATTCATCAAGAAAAATCAGCAATCTTGGTAGAAAGATGCAACCTGGTCAATCTAGGAACAGAGGAAACCCCAAACATTACATTATATGCAGAGTCATTACTATCAGAGGAACAAGAGCTCCTAGCAGCCTTCCTAAGAGAAAGATAGATAAAATTTGCATGGAGCTATGCTGACATGCCAGGACTTGATCCAGAAATTGTGGTTCACCACTTAGCAGTATACCTAGAAGAAAATCCTGTTAAACAAAAGCTCAGAAAAATGCACCCTTAGATCGCATTATTAGTCAAAATGGAGCTAAAAAATCTATTAGATGTAGGATTCATCCAACCGATAGATTATCCAGATGGGTGTCAAACTTGGTACCTGTCTCAAAACCTGATGGGGGCATCAGAATCTGCACAGACTTTAGAGACTTGAATAAAGCATGTCTGAAAGATGACTTCCCAGTTCCAAACATTGACATGATAGTAGACATGACAGTCGGACATGAAATTTTTTCACTAATAGATAGATTCTCAGGGTACAATCAAATCATGATAGCTAAAGAGGACCAACATAAGACAACTTTCACTTTTCCATGGGGGACTTACTGTTGGAATATGATTCCATTCAGATTAAAGAATGCAGGAGCAACATACCAAAGGGACGTGACACTGATATTCCATGACATGATCATAAGATGGTCAAAGATTATGTTGATGACATTCTATCCAAATCCAAAAAGAGAAAAGATCATATAGCAACCCTAAGTTCCATTTTTGACACGCTAGAAGAGTACAAGGTTAGATTAAACCCAAAGAAGTAAGTCTTCGGCGTACAATCAAGAAAGCTGCTAGGATATATAGTGTAAATGAGAGGTATCAAGGTAGATCTAGCAAAGTTAAAAGAAATCCTTGAAATGGAGGCACCAAAAACATTAAAGCAATTAAGAGGTCTCCAAGGTAGGCTCCAATCCATTCAAAGATTCATAGCACAGTTGGTGGACAAACAGAACCCATACTCTCACCTACTTCACAAGGGAGGAGCGTGCAAATGGGATACCAAGTGTGAAGAGGCATTCAATAAAATCAAAGAATATCTACTTACAACACTAGTCTTAATGCCACCAATCCCAATAAAACCATTAATTCTCTATGTATCAGCAACATCAACAGCCCTTGAAGCTCTCCTAGCTCAGCATGATGAAAATGGAACAGAAAGGGATATCTATTACATCAACAGAACAATGGTTGGACATGAGCTAAACTATTCATTAATCAAGAAAGCATGTCTAGTAGTAGTGTTTGCATCATAGAAATTCAGACATTACATGTTGGCGCACAAAATAAAACTCATCACCAAAATCAACCATCTCAAGTACTTATTGTCAAAGGCAATGCTCACAGGAAGAATGGCCAAATGGGTGATGATACTGTCAAAATATGACATTGAATATGTGGAGCGGAAAGCAATCAAAGGCCAAGTCATCACAGACCAGCTTGCAAAAGCACCAATCTATTCAAAGAATCCTCTCATCTCAGAGTTTCCAGATGAATCTATTTTCAATCTCAACGTAGTTGACCACTGGAAATTGTACTTTGATGGCTCATACACGCAACATGGATCAGGAGCTGGTGTCTTCTTTATCACCCCAGAAGGGGACTAGATACCAAGATCCTACAAACTGGCATTTCCCTGCACCAATAACATTGAAAAATATGAGGATTTAACCATAGGTCTCAGAATAGTAGTGTAGTGGAACATTATAGCTCTTAGAGTATACGAAGACTCCCAATTGATAATAAATCAAGTGAACGATGAATACCAAACCAAGGATGACAAGCTCACTCCATACAAGAAATTGGTGGAGACTCTCAAAGAATCCTCATCAAAATCACATTTGAGTAGATTCCTAGAGCCAACAATAGAGTAGCAGATGCCATGGCAACAATTGGATACTTATTGGATATCCCCCACAACGTTCTAAAATATGAATTCTTGATAGAGCATCTTCTCGTCCCTGCATTTGAGGCACCAGAATCAAAATTCACATGCGAAATCTTTGGTACCACGACATTTACACATACCTTCGAATAGGAGTCATACCTGCCAACTTACCCTCAAACCTAAAATGAACCTTTGTCAAAAAGGCATCCCAATTCATCATCCTAGGAGATACCCTATATCGTAGAAGCATAAAAGGAACCCTACTGTGCTACTTAAATGCTTAGGAGGCATTGACTACTCTAACTAAAGTACATAACGACATCTATGGTTCACACTCGAGTGGAATGACTATAGCCAAGAAGTTGTTGAGGATGGGGTATTATTGGCCCATAATGGAAAGAGAAGCACATGACTATGTCAGAAGGTGTCTACAATGTCAACGGCATGGGGACCTCATCCATACTCCAGCTCAAGAGCTTCATCCCATCATCACACCATGGTCCCTTTCATAGTGGGGACTCGATCTTATTGGAAAAATAACTCCCAATCATCTAATGGCCACAAATTCATCATAACCACAACAAAGTACTTTACTAAGTGGGTGGAAGCCATACCCATGACATATATAACTAGGAAGTAGATATCAAAGTTCATCTTGAACTATCTCATTTGCCACTATGGTGTTCCACAGGCCATTATCTCAGATAATGGGACACCATTCAAGAATCAGGAGGTTCGCCACTTATGCAAAAAATTCAAAATCCAACATCGCTTCTCTACCCCATACTATCCCCAAGGCAATGGCCAAGCAGAAGCTACAAACAAAACCATTTTGAAAATCCTCAAGAAAATAGTCAATGTCACAGGTCGTGACTAGAATCTGCAGCTTAATCCTACCCTTTGGACCTATCAAACCAGTATTCGCACACCCACTGGTGCCACTCCCTTCTCCCTAGTCTACAGATCAGAAGTAGTACTCCCCATTGAGATCAAGCTCCCATCTCTTAGGATATCACTACAAAACCTCATCACAGATGAAGAGTATCAAGTATCAAGATTGAATGAGCTAGAGTTACTGGATGAACGACATATAGACACTTTAAATCATTTGCAAGTATATCAGAATAGACTTAAGAGGATCTATAATAAGAAAATCAAAAGCAGGACTTTCCAAGTCAGAGAACTAGTATTAAAGGAGAATCAGAAGAATGTCCCAAACCCAAGCAGCAAAGGAAAATTTGAACCCAATTGGTTGGGACCATTCGTTATCACAACAAGTTATAATTCAGGGGCATATCAGTTATCAACACCTGAAGGGGAACCTCTGCAAGAGCCCATGAATAGCTCTCATCTCAAAAAGTTTTATGCCTAAATCTTTCAAGGTATAGAACCAAAAATCCAAAAAAATAAGAAAATGTCCTGAAAAAATGGTTACTTCAGTGAAAATTTGGCAAACAGGTGTCTTGGCGACAACAAAAAAAGAAAAAAATCAAAAAATCAAAAAAGATCAAAAAATAGTAAAGAGAAAAAATTTTCCTCTAGTGAAAACCACTTCGGTGGCACTTTGGACAAGTACCTTGGTGAAAACCTAGAAAATAGGTGCCTTGTGTAAATAAGTACTTTCCATCCACCAAGATCTTTATGGCTTGTTCTGCATCATCCATCCATTACATTCCCATCATCCATCGTATTTAGATCTCCATCCATCACTCATCCACCCACATCCACATCATAGCTTGGTCCTATTTTCATATCATGATCCCTCCTAGTACTACTCGACCTATCCTCAAGGTCAATTTGTTCTAACTTTATCGTAGTAGTCTATTGCATCACGCTAGGGGCATGTTCTCATTGGATTGGATTCGTGTATATTCTTTGAAGTCCTAAAATCCAAAAATCCAAAAACATCAAAACATCAAAAATCCAAAAACATCGAAAAGCACAAAATCCAGAAACATCAAAACATATCAAAATCCCAAAATAGGTCAAAAAATTGATAAAAGTCAAAAAAAAAGTCTTGTCAAACTACAGTCTCTAAGCCTTGAACGTAGGCAAGGTTGATCTTTGATCATCCCTCGAGACACTTAGGTCGGTCCTTTAGGAGTCTTTCATAATAAACTGACATCTCACCATGTATATCTTCATCTGTAAATCAGGTCAAGTCGTCAGTTGAACTACGTGGTATTTGCGTGTATAACATAGGCAAGGCTAATCTGTTGATCAACCCCTGAGGCCCCTAGGATAGGTCTTTAGGTTAGTCTCTTGGTCAAAATCTCAAAAAACCCCAAACCATTGGAAAATCAAAAATCAAAACATTTGAAAAACCCAAAAAATACCAAAAATAGCCTCAAAACATTGTAAAACTCCAAAAACATCCAAATATTTGAAAAAATCCATCTGTCTCATCTCGTTTGCACCTGCAATAGCATCACTCATGATAAATGATCATCATCCTCAATCTTTGGTAAGACAATCAAAACCAAGTCTAGTAGTTAAAAGTGAACTCAAAACATCAAGTCTCAGGTCTAAGTCAGTACGTAAACAAGTTGGTCAACTCTTTGTGTCAATAACCTATCATCCAATTGGTCCCATGTCAATCATTTGAAAGAACACTTTGGATAAATGAAATGACGTACCACCATCCACTAACATGTTCGAGGATGTATCCTTCCTACAATGGGCATTATCTTTTGGCAATAGTTTTAGTTCTTATCCTTAAAAACACATCCCCTTTTGGTTAGCGGTATTGAAGAAAATCAACTTGTTTGTTTACTTTATCTTTATCTTTTGACTTATCTTATTGTGCTCATTCCAAGGACTTCTCGATGATATCCAAATAGAGGATTTAGAGAAATAGGAATGGGGCAATGATCATTATCTTTTTTCTGTTGTGCTTGTTGGATGTTCTTGTAATATAACCTTGGTGAATACTTTCTTTGTTAGGTATGTATGGAGGAAGTTTTGGGCAACTTGTTGACTATTGCACTGATAGGTTATACCTTTCTGTGTTTTGGTCCGAGGTGTTTGAAACTTCTAAAGTGCATCCTAGCAAGGTTTTTCGTATGTCAGGTGTGAACAAGGATACTCCTATCTGTTTGTCAAGTCAAATTCCACCACACTAGGTACAATGCCATCCTGGTTCTCTATACCTTGATGCATCGTACCACATGTGTCATCAAACATAAGGAAATTGGCCGTTTGAAAATATCAACTCCTCAGAAAGTAATCATGATCATTTTCATATTCATCATCTTGTGTCTTGTTGAAATGACTTCTTCTCTTTCATTCCTTCTTGCTCATCGCACTAACAAGGTACTATGACAGTTGATCATCATTATCATCATCATCGTCATTGATCCTACATCCACAAATCATTAGCATATTGCATAAACATATCATATAGGAAACATACGAATTGCATTTTTATCATCATATAAACATGGTATTATAAGCATTTTTCATAAATTAGCACACCCATTTCTCATTACATTGCATCCATTTTTTGCATCACATAAATCATTGCATAATATTCATGTGCACAGACATTTCATAGTCACTTCATATTTTCATTACTGCATAATCATACATAATAGGTACATAAGCATTATAGATAATCCATTGCATACATACTTGCATAACATCATAAAGTCATCTCCCACATTACATTCATTCTGCATAAAACATCATCGTATCATTGCATATAGTACATCACAGTAAATGCATCACATACATTACATTATCATTTAACATGTTTAGGATAAAAATAATTGTTATTCTAAGCATCTTAGAAAACCATCTCATTTGCATCATCAATACACATCATATAAAAAACAGCCATTGCATTTACATTGCATTATATCATCCATATCATCTCATAAGTAGCATCGCAATCATTTTTTTTACATTTCATTGCATAAATCATTCCACATCATTATAAGCATAAATAGAAACATAAAAATCCATTACATGCAAAGCGTACATCCATCCATAATCATTTCATATATAACCATGATTCACATCATTTCGTGTATACACCATAGATAATTTCCATATCATTTTGCATATTGCATATTACATATCATATCATTTCAAATCATCATATAGATTCCAACATCATTACACATCACATAAATACATCTGCATATCATAAATCAACAACATAATATAGATATGTTAGTCATAATCATTACATAATGCATATATCATCAGAAATAAATGCATCCATAAATACATCATATAACACCATAACATCATTGAATGACATATAGAAATAGAATCATCCATACATGCATAAACAAATGGTACACATAACATCATATCAAAATCATCATCTCATATATATATCATCATCAAATAACTGTCATAGTATAAAATAATCGGATCACTGTACATGTATGTCAATCAGTACAAAAAGGCCCATCAGGCTATCAAAAAGGAGCCCATAGGACACAAAAAATGATATCATCTCGATCAAGATCAAGGTCTACCCCTCCTGTCTATTACCCTCGCCTCTATCACCATTACCCTCTACTGGTCTGTGACTGGTCTGCTGCGAGTACTCTGGGACCCATGCTGCTCTGGGTATGGCCTGATGATAATGCATACGGTAATAATCTACCTCTCGGACGGCCTCCCTGAAAGACTGAATGGACACTGTACTTTGAGACAAGGAGGCTGCCATGCTCTCCAACTACTATCTCTGGCCCATCTCTACAGTCACCTATAACTCTATAGCCTATCTCTGTAGTTTGGCTTGGTCCCTCTCGGCCCTGACCTAGTCCCTCTCGGTCCGCGCCTGATCTCTCTCCCCTGTCAAAGTCTGCACCTAGGCCTACAGTTGCGCAATCAATGTATCCGAAGGGTCCACCTGCCCTACTGGTTGTACTGGTGGGGGTTACACCTGGGGCTGCACGTGAGGTTGATCCTCACCCCCAGCTCATGGTGGTGCATTTTCCTAAACTTTCTACCACCCTGCAACTTGAAACTAATCCTGCATTTGCACATCAGCTTGACCTGGCTGGGCTAGCTGAACTAGAGCCTTGGTCGGCTAGTCCTGTCATGCATCATCTCTCCATCCTCATCCTCCCCCTCTACCTCTCATCCTCCACTGATCGGGGACTGCTCCTGGAGCTTTCAAATGTAGGGGAGGCCAGAACCAGTCCCTATATGCCTATGTGGCACCTAGATTCACAAGCCCCTGATCATAATCCCATGGCCGAGCCACCAAATTTCTAAAGTTGTCCACAACCTCAGAAGAAGGAATGTATCACCCCCATTAAAACCTGTGACATAGTGCAGGAAAATATGGCCACATAATCATCGTCTAGTCGATCCTAAGGCAAACCGAACTGGCACTGAACACACCTGGGCATATATCTCTCTATCATCATGTGATCTTGCCCCTGCATGAAGTGGTCCTGGCGGGCAAAGAAAATCTAATCTACATCATCGACCCATCCGAGTCGACCAAGGTACAGACACCATATAAATAGTTGCATCTCATCTAGGACCCTCCTCCAATAGGGAATCCCATGCTCGCCCGTGTGTGTGAAGGACACACCACCTCTGTAACACCATACAAGGGGATCATCAGGCCCCATTGGTACCGCAACAACCCGTGGTCGAAAGACAGCAATGTGCTCTCACACCCATACATGGAGGAGTGTGATGCCTGCTCTGAGTGCTCTTCCATCCAGGTAGGCATACTCATGAAGATCTCTATATAGTGATGCAAAAAGAACAGGCCCCAAAGAAAAATGAGTAGGCCTGTCACGCATCACCATGCACTCCCAACAGAGTCCCCAACTAGGACTGAAGTACCGGCTTCGTTGATCTGCGACAACAAGACCTAAAATAATGGCCACAACAACCAAGCGGAAGGGATGGGCCAGAGCCCTGTGACGCTCAAGTTCAATCTACCCCTCACAAATGATAATGTCCTCTATGGAAAGGACTATGTGACAGGCATTCCGCCCGTCATCTATATCAAAAATAATGCGTCGACCATGAATCGTCAATCTCAAGATGCTCCAAACTTCCTCCAAGGTGATGGTGGCCTCGTCGATGGGAAGGTGGAAAGATGAAGTCTCGCTATGTCGTCTCTCAGCAAGTGCTGACATCATCCTAAGGTGGGTGCGCACGGGCACTACATAGGCAATGTACCATAGCCACATGTCTCGTAATTGATCATGATCTCTATCACTGAGGTCTCACAAGTAACCAAAGAGATCCCACAACCTGTGCTCTTAGGAATAGAGCTCCCTTGCCGTGTCCTACATCAGGAAGGATCATCATGTTAAAAAATTTGAAATTTTTTTTGCCAAGTGCCCAAGAAACCACTCTAGCATCACTATCCATGAAGGCCTTGCAGTTTTATTTTTATCAAACTACGATGCTAGGGCACAAAATTCTAAAAGCACACCATAGCGGTGTACTTTCCTTCTGAGTGGTGCAATTTGAAAAGATTCCTATCATTAAGGCACCGCCGCATCACACTTTGGAAATGACCTTGCGAACCATGACCTCAGCGTCGGAGTTTGGAATTTATTTTCAAACTCCAAACTCCACCACCATGGCGCAATCTGACATCGAGCGGCACAGTTTGATTTTTGAGCGGTGCTATATAGTGCCGCTATAGAATGACTAACTTTGAAAGCAATAAATGAACGCTAAAAACAAAAAATAAAGCTCAAGGATCACTTATTGGTGCCCCAATGTCGGGTGGCCGCTAGTATGTCTTAACTCGGTCAAAAATATGCATCGGGAGCTATCATTGCGCCATATTGTCGGGAGGTTAGAGCTCAAATCTTAAGGTTGCTAGATGGCTATGTGAAAATGAATTGAAAGTGACCCCTCGGAGCCTTTTTAAGCTTGAAAATTAGGGTTTTTTCACTCTAATTGGCTATCCTGCTAGGGTTTTGGACCCTTGAACCTATTTTTATCCAGTCGAGGCCTGTTTTACATCATTTTATTGCATTTAGACACATTTTTTGCCTCCTAGAGCCTTTTTGGACTTGTCGGGCACATTGTCCTCTTTTTTCGCGAGATCACCCAAAAATTCAAATTTTCGTCCAATCTCTCAAGGGGGCAATATATTGGCATGTTTTCTCTCACTAGGCAGTAGTGGGGAAAGATTTTAAAAATAATTTTTTTTGGCTTTAATCGAGATCATTTATTCTTTGAACCAACGCAACAATTGCATTGCTTCAAAGAGGGAAAAATGTAGACATGTAAAATGTACTGATTGACATTGCGCATCTGATCCTGATTATTAACAGTATTTCATCCTAAATCATCCTTCAGTCTAACCATTTAATCAAATACCCTTATCTGATTAAATTCATCAATATTCCTCTCATAATTGAATAAATCAGTTATCTAATTAAGTCACCTCTTCTCAATAATTAAATTAACCATTTTGATCTAATTATCTGATTTAATTAAATAATTAACTTTATTTGATTAAATCTCTTAAGTCTATCTATTAAATTAAATAAATTAAAACCTTATTTAGTTTAATCTAACAATCATCCCTTTTAATTAAATAAATCATGAATCTTTATTTAATTAATGTCTTATCACATTCCTCTCACATTTGATTTAAATAAATCCACAAATTTAAGTCAAATAGGTCACATCATTTAACCCCCTTCATTAAATTAATTAACTTTGATTAATTTAATCTCCTCTCATGTCCCATTCTCTAGCTTTTACCACTTGCACATGATTTAATTGATTTATTAAATCTCTATTTTCCTCAACAAGGTGCATCTTTTGGGAATATTCTCCAAGTTTGAATTCAAAATCCAAGTTGACATGTACATCCAACAAGGCATTTACTCCATCTTATGTGTCCTTTTCCTTGAGCCAAGTGGCATTCAATGCATTCTTTCTTCCCTCTTTCATGTCATTTCAACAAATTCAAAATTCAAAAATAGGCATTTATTGGCACAATCCTCAAAACTTGCACATCCTCCAGCCACTCATAGGTTGACAAGTGGCATCTTGCCATTGGATGAATGTTAGTCCCACATTTCTCTATTTTGGAAATTCATCCATCTTGGCATTCTATAAATAAGAGGCTAATCTCCTCATTCTATCATCCACAATTTGAGTAAACTTACTATGCTCAAATCATTAGCAAATTCCATCCATTATCATTGAATCTTAGCTAGGTTATGCAGATTTTTCTATTGGAGCACTCACTATTCTTCATCAAAGTGGATCATTCATCAACATTCATCAAGCTTGCATCATAGGAGTTGGGAAAGGGCCGATTTTCACATCAAATTGGCACCAATTCCCCCATGGGATCATGAGTTTGCTAGTTTAATTAGGATTCAATCTCTTTTTATTGTTATCTCATTATATTCTTCATTTGCTTTTCCTAATTTAAACTTTGTAAATGGATTTCATGGGGAATCCTTGTTCTTGCTTGCATTTCACCATCTAATGTGTTTTTTTATGTTGTTTTGTAGGTATTAGGATTGGGGTTTGACACTTTGTGAAATATTTTTAAGCTCATGTTGAATCACCTAGTGGTGTTGATGTAGATTCTTCTGTCATAATGTTCCATCGATATCCTGCTTGAAGAAGTTGTTTTTCCAAGATGTGTGCACTTGAATACAACTTTTGCGATTATTGATCTACTTTGTTGATACTAGAGTTAACTTTGTCTTTGTGTGCACATCGTGATAGAGTGCCTTCTAAATCCTTATGATGAAGGGTGACTACCAGTACATGGTCAATGTGAGAATTGGATATTATGTGTGGAGGCGTGGATGGAGTGTATTTAGGAATAAAAGATGGATTGGTTGATAGTTTGCAACCTTTGACTCTCCAAACTTGGGAAGATGAGCAATGATGGGTGGATACGGAAGTGTGCATGGAATTAGGACCAATCGCTTGATATACTTTGTATGTTGCTTGAGAAGCCTTCTTTTGCCTTTGTGGACATATTTGATGGATACTTTTCCCTTTTTTATTTTTCCCCATAGTTTCTTTGAATAATGGAGTTTGATAGGGATAGTCTTTCTTTATATTCTTTGGTATCCATGTGTATTTCATTTGTCCATTATGCTTCTCAGCTTCTTTTTCTTTGTTGATGGTCTTCTTGCTTTGATTCACATCCTTCTTTCAATGTTGGTCCCAATTCATGGATGGGGTGATGGGTGGATGAAGATTCATGATGTGGTTGGTTGTAGTATTGGCATCGGTTTCATCATAAGGATTCTTCATGTTTCCTAAGTTGATGTTTGCACTAGATAAAATTTCCCCCAGTATTATAGAGGTATCACTGATATTTTTAGATCTCTTAATTGTCGAATAACCAAGACCTTGATGCTTAGGATTTTCAATAATATGCACTAGTTCTAGGACATCTTGTTTGTGTAGGTGTAATCCTTTGCCTTGATAATTCATCTGTTGAAACATTTTATTTGCAATAGGATATGATTTACCTTGGAAACAAGGTGCTACTCCTTCTCTACTCTATTGTGGATCTTCAAAGGTGATAGATTCTTTATAAGTGATAGGATCCTCCATAAGTGGGATAACTTCTTGATAAATATCTTTGGCTTGATCTTGTGAAATATCATATTTTAATGCTTCTTCAAGAGGTGTTGATGATTCACTGTCCACATAAAATTCTCCCTCATGATTCATTTTTGATATGCCTTCATAGGATGTTTCTAATTCACCACTTCTGTAGAAGCCTTCTTCATGACCCATTTCTGATGTCTCTAGATTTTTCTATATCTTGATCATGTGTACAAATGTTAAGAGTAGGAGACTTGTGTTCCTTGGTAATGATATCAAGAGTATGAGACTCTTGTTTTGAATGAAGATCATCTACATGTCCATTAGGAGTAAGCATCTCATGGGTAGATGGAGGAATATGTGATATATGGATATGGTCATCATTTGTGACATCTTGTATAGATCGGAGAGTGTCCATTAGATCATTGTAGTATCTTGGAGATACAAATTCTTGATCTTAAATAATTTTGGAATTGCTTTCGATGTACTTTGGATTGAGTTCTTGACATGGGTCAATTTCAAAGGATGGATTGCTTATAAAGGGTTCTTAGATATCTTCATTAGGCATGGGAAGTGGCTCAATATCCTCTTGATCTTTGAGTGGATTTGGATCAAATGTTGAGTTGAAGATTCCCTCAATATCTGCAACCACGAGGTTGAAGGATGTCAATATGTCTTGCAAAGGACCATTGCTAGACTTTGGTGAAATATGTTGATCATGATTTTGAATGAATATTTGAGATATGTCCTCGAACTCATTGGATGATGTAGACGTATTATCAAAATGATCATTAGTGGAAGGATCGTGGATTATGTCAATAGGATCAAATAATTCTAACACTCCTTGAAATAGGTCATTGTCGAATATTGTTGAGGGATTTTGATCATGACTAAAAAGTGACTCTTGATGCATGTTGATTTGATCATTGGATGGGGTAGAAACACCTTCAAGGTGTTGATCAATGGATAGATCTTGATCATTGTTTTCAACAATTGTGGTGGAGAGATTTTCAATGCTATCACTAGTGGTTGAATCTTCATCATTGTCCTCAATAGTTATTTTTTTATCAATAAGGTCTTGGATGAGATTTTTGAGTCGAATACAATTTGATGTTGTGTGTCCCTTTATTTTGTGAAAATCACAAAGGTGCTTCTTGTTATACCTTGGTGGTTTAACTTGAGGCTCTTGATAATTTTCATAAAAGTGGATTTTGATGAGATTTTCTTGTACCAACTATTGCATGACTGATTCGATTGGTTTCCCAAGTGGTGTGTCTTTTCATTTGTTACCTTGTGAGATTTGTACTTTAAATTGACCTTGTGGTGATTGATTTTGGGGATGTGGTGATTGATCTTTGAGATGTGGTGATTGATCTTTGAGATGTGGAGGTTGGGTTTGTTGTTGATATTGTTGATCTTGATATCCAACTTCTTGATATTGGAGATATTGTTCTTGATGTGGTTGTGGACACAACTCAATGCTTTGATAACATTGTTTAACCAATGGAAGAGTGTATTGATTTTGGGGTGGAGATGCCTCTTGGCACAATGACTCAACTATTTTGGCAAGTGAATCAATTTGATCTCACAAAATTTGATCTTGATTTTGATCTTGAAACCCTTGATATAGTTGATTTGGTTTTTGTTCAAGCATATTTGGAATGTATACTTGTGGTGTTTACATGGGATCATGGACAAATTGATTTGGTATAATGTTTTAATTTGGGATTATGTTCATATTTGGCCTTATAGGTTGAAATTGAACATTGTTGTGGTTGGGAATCACATTGCCTTGATTTAGGTAACTTTGATTTTGCATGGTGTTACCTTGACTTGGATCAATACATGGAGTTGTTAACATATTGTTTAGACTTTGAAAAACATTTGTATGATTCGTAAACATATCTATCCCAAATTTTACTAAGTGTGGATTTGAAATGTTCATGCTTGGTAAACTTGTACTTGGTATATTCACATTTGGCATGTATGGATTTGGTGGGATAATGTTGTTTGTTTGAAGACTCGTGCATTGATTGTTTGGTCGATAGATTTGTAGGTTTGGACTTTGATTTAAATATACCATAGGGAAAGGTGTTCCAAAATTTATATTGGGCATACTCACATTTGTTGTACCATTGAGGTTTGTAAGAGATAATGATACCATGTATGGGTTGCATAAATGTGAGTTTTGATAATCAATTGGCATTGTAAGGCTTTGATAGTTTGGTTGATTTAGACCACTTATGATGTATGAATAAAGTTTATATTCAATGTTCTTCTGTTTTGACCTTTTTGACCTCTAAGGGATTTAGGACCAATGATGAGATGAAGGATGAAAGCAGTGAATGATATGGGTGTTGAACTTTTAGGAACCTTGGAGGGATACTAGACTTTAGGAATTTTGGATTTTTTATTTTGGATTTGATTTGGATTTGATTTTGATTTGATTTGGATTTGATAATGAACTCATAAACTCCAAGAGGTTGGATGTTGTCTTGGAATAAAATTTTCCACAAGGTGATAATTTAACTAAGTGTATGAAGAAGGATTCCTCAACACACACCTAGTCAAACAAGATGATTTTGATGTTGATTTGAAGGATTTTACCAAAAGTATAGTATGAATGATTTTTCCAATGGTTCAAATTTTTTTTGTGAGATAGGATTCAATTGATGTTTGAGATGGATGAAATGATTGGTTGTTTTGATCCTAAATGAACCTAAGAGGGACTTGTTTACAAGACCAAGGTTTTGAAGAACATGCTTTTCCCTAAGAGTACTTCAAACCAAAATATTAATGTTTGCTCAAAAGACCATAAGACAAAAGATAAACAAGCACATGTGTGGGGTTCAATTGATTTCATCTTGATTAATGAATTGCTTTGACCACATCCAATGTCTTTGCTTAAGTTTCAAACTGAATATCTATGTCTCAATTATGTTTCATCCCACAAGGTCCATTATGTGGAAATCAAGAGAATCAACGAAATAGTTCCCTAATGTTGAATTTAGTAAAAGAAAATTGAGATATAAATACAAATACTTAGAAGCCTCTAAGGATAGAATCCCTAGTCAAGCAATAGCACTTGGATTTTTTCAAAAGTATTTGCTTCCTCTAAAGGGTTTGAAATTCGATGATCATGGTTGAATGTTTTTTTTCCAATGTTTAAGATCCAAGAAAAGTGTTTTGATTCTAAAATGATGCACAACCCTAGGATAGAAAGAGATAATATTTGTTGAATTTCCACTTGGATAAATCCAACTATGCCTATTCTTAGTGGATAATTAGAAGCTTGACCACACTGGCTCCCCTCCACGACACACACTTCTTAGGTCACCAAAGCTTCAATTCTCATTAATTCCCCATGATGAACTTCTCATCTCTACTAAAAAACATAAAAATGTGGGACAACTTCAGAATGACTGTTCTTGCACCAACAAATAGTAATGATTTTGGCCTCTATACAGATTGGTTCTTAGTTAAGGTGATCGGGGACATGGCACCTTGCGAGCATCCAACAAGCCACTATAGGCTCTTATACTTTTTACGGTAGTACCCCATTCTGAAAGACACCATAGGGATAAGGCCTACATACCATGATGATGCAGAGGCTATGGGACTTTTGGAAACACACAATGATTTCAAGGATTTCAATGAAGCAGTCTCAAATCTCTTCCAGGCACCCTTGTGGAGATAAGCCTCAATAATGCACTTATGACTCAAAACCTTCTCCTATGGACCCAAACCCTAGGAATGTTCTTAAGAGATGCAAAAAAACTTGTCTTGACTAGTTTCAAGCCCCAAACCTCTGACTTAAACACAAACTCACTTTTTGCACCTTGACTAGGCTTCTAGCCCAACTAGGCCTCCTGCGATGATTTTTTTAACTTTACTCACAACTTCCCCAAAGGACTTACCAAAATAATGATTGTTTTAGATGTGGTTTATGACCCTACACAACATACCTAGACCTTTATGCACTTGTTTTGGATCAAACTTCTCAAATCCTGTTGTTTCCACAAAAACTAGGCCAAATTAGTCTTTTTCAAAGCAACCCTACTCAAATCTTAAGTCCAGATTATAATACTTTCAACAGTATCTTAAAATGTTCCCAAACCAAGGATTTTTAGGTTTTTAGGTGCCTATGACACCCTTGACACCCTCAAACACAAAACACTCACTAAATTGCCTCAAAACTAGGGCTTCTTGGATCTTGGCCTTCCAAACACTTCCAGATCCCTCTCTTTGACTTTTCACCATTAGATCAACATAATAAATCAATCCAAACTCAAAAACTTACCCCTTATTAAGGCAGATCTCCTGCTGCTATACCTTAGCCCCCATCCTCATGCACTTTGCATTGTCTAATCTTGGTGTACACCTTAATATTTCTTCTTTCCTGCACATTAGTTGTTAGGTTTTTATTATACATGTTATAAGTGATCCATTTCAAAGGTTACAGCATCATTCTACCTTGAAATGGATCAATCATCCATAAAAACCCTCAAAATCAATGAAAATTTGCACTTTCTTGAGGATAGTCAGCAATAATATACAAAGAATTGATTACTATTGCTTTTAGGACATTCAAATGACTTCAAAAAAAGTTGATACAAGTCCCTAAACCATCCTACTAAACAAATCTTCAATAGAAATCAATAAATCATCAAAAGAGCACAAGAAAAATGCAAGAAATTGTTGTTTTTTTGCTTTTTCCTGTAGCAGTCTGTACAAAATCCGTACCAGCAACCCAACCTCCGTAAAAATGACTTCTATGGCCTTGAATAACCTTTCCCCAACTTCTAAAACTATTTTGGATTGATTAGTTTACATTAAAGTGATTAAAACATCAAAAAACTACTTTCTCGCCCAATGTTGGAATTCAAAATTTTGAATTTCCAATTTACAATTTATTAAACCCCTATCAACTATAAAGCTTCTAAACTATTACATGGAATTATCCAACCTTATTTGACTGAATTAAAACATAAAAACACCTATCTAGTCCCTTAGGACACCATTGGTCCATTTGTAATGCATTTTAGTCCTACGGTCCTTATTAGGACCCTTAGAACTTTTGACTCCTTTAACATTTTTATCCAATTCAAAAGCCATTATAGGCTTTAGGATGTTATAATTGATGCTCTGAGATGCTTGAAAAGTCTTCATGAATCCTGCATCCTCCTAGCTCTTGAAATGTTTCTTGAAGTGCTTGGGTGCTCGTGCACCACATGAGGACTTGACAGTTTAGTCTTATCCATTTATATACCAGCCCGAGTGAAAAACCAATTGGATTCACCTTCGAATTGGTCTTAGGTAGGCCCCTCTAAAGGTAGACAAAAGTGAGCAAGCACATCCGTAGTTCGATAAAAAAAAATTTACGTGAACAAAGAGAGAACACACGCGATATACTCAACTCACACTAGCAAGATTTTGTTCAATTTTAAGAAACCCAAATTGAAGTGTGGAGGCAATCTTTTATACAACTTAATATCACCAAAAGACTTTTGATTCTCAAGATCACCATGAAGTGTGAGAGAAGTGCATACACATTTAAATGATATTAAATTGTTAAAAATATTGCAAAACATGAAAAACATATGTTCATTTTAACTTCAAAAGCAATAATGGATTCTTTTTATAACACCAAGATGAAGTGTGAAGTTTTTTTATTCAATTTTTAGAACCAAAACCAACTCTATTAAGTTCCTAATGTTATTTTTAACCCTTTGATTGTTCTTTTAAAACCCAAATGAAATTTATTTGAGTCCTAAAAACTTGAAGATAACAAAAACCTTAAAGATGGGATTATAATTGTTCCCAAAGTGTTTAAAAACACTTGTTACAATCATGTGATAATGCCATAAGAAGTCTTCTCCTCATTTCCTCCTTTTCCTAAACAATGGATATCAAATTATTTTTACTTAAATACTCCATGCTACTCTTAAAACCTAGAATCCATGCTCAAAATGCTAGTGAGATCAAGAAACAAGAATATATGAAGGTTAGATGAATCATTAAGCATAAAAACCCTAAAATTTAGACCACGTTACAATGTGTTTTGACTTTAGGTGTAAAATTGAAAAATTTAACTCTACAAAAATTGAGAGACACTTACACCATTGCATAGCTTATGAAATTCTACCCCATTTCAAAAAAAAAGCTTCAAAAAAGACCTTTGTATGACCAAGATATGGCCATTTTAAGATTGACTATAAAAGCGCTAAAACAGAGAGCATATGCACTAAAATAGAGACCAGATGTGCTAAAACAAAGACCAAATGCGCTAAAACATAGACCATATGTGTTAAAACAGAGACCATATGCAATAAAACTCAAACTAGATGTGCTAAAACTCAAACCAAATGCGCTAAGACTAAGACCAAATGCGCTAAAACTTAGACCCAATGCACTAAAATATCATGTATATGCATTGAAACAAGAGGTAAATGTGCTGGAAGATGTTGTGTATGCCCTATAACAGAGCCTAGATGCACCAAAAGTCACCACCTATGTGCTAAAAGAAGCCACGGATGCGCTACATTAAGATTCACGACCAAACCTGCTAACGAAAACTTGCCAAAAATGTTAAAAACCTGATGGGGCCCTCCTTCTAGCACCAAAATGTGAATGGTTGATCTAGACCAGCATCAAACATGATCAAAAACCCCAATGTTAGCCATTAAACAAGTCTAAAACAATCATTCCCCATGCAATTAATTTAAAATGCAATGAACAAGAAAACAAAGATAGAAATTTGAATGAAAGCCTATTGAAATCCTATTCAAAACATCCAAACCAGCATCCCATGGGGGAATTGGTGCTACTTTGATGTGGAAAGTATCCCTTTCCCAATTCCTTGCAATATTTGATGATCTTTGATGAAGATTGATGATCCTTGATGAAATTTGACCATAACCTAGCTAAGATGATGAAATGCTATGAAAAACTTGATAAACAATGGATGAACTTGCATAAAATCTATAGATAATCACCTTGCATAAAGTTGTGGATGATTGTGGATGAACTTGTGGATAGTGATCTTACATGGATTGTGGATGCTAAATCAAATAGAGGAGGCCTCTATTTATAATGGAGAAGGATTGAAGAATAAGGAATTGGAAGAATGTGGGATTAACCTTGAACTAATGGCATTGTGCCACTTGTCAACATGCTAATGAAGGAGAGTGGAGCACATTTTGAACAATGTGCATGTTAAATGCATGTAGGTGGATTTTGAAATTCAAAAGATGGCTTGTGGAAGAATAGTTCTAAGAGGAGTTGATGCCAAGTTGGCTCAAGGAGAGTACATGTAAGAGACTTTAATGTCATATTGGAGGACAAAAGTCCTTTGGGAGAGAGATTTCAAATTGAGGGAATATTCCAAAGAGATGTCATTTTTGAATCGAAATAGAAGAATTAATAAATCAAATAAATTGATTTATATGTGCAAGTTGCAAAATTAGAGGATTTGAGGATTAGTGTTGGAGTTAATTAGGATTTAATTAACTTTAGATGAAATTAGTTGATATGACATTTGATTTAGATTTTTAGATTTATTTAAATCAAATGAGAGGAATAATGAACATTAGTAATTTAATTAAATAAAGTTTGATTTATTCAACTAAATAAAGAACACTAGATTTTAATCAAATAAAAGCTAATTTATTCAATTCAAAGGAGATGAATTTATGATTTAATTAAATAAAATGATTTATTTAATCAAAAGAGGAACGTTAGGATTTGATTAGATAAAATTGATTTATTTAATCAAAGAGGAATTATGATTTAATCAAATAAATTTGATTTATTCAATTAAAAGAGGAATTTTGATGAATTAATTAAATAAGGATTATTCAATTAATTGGTTAGTAAAGAAGTGATTCAGGGAGAACTGATGTTCGTAAATCAGGATCGAGTGCACGATATCAATCAGGATAATTTGAATGTCTATACTATCTAACTCCAAAGAAATTTTTTTAAAACAGTTCTTATTGTAAGTGTGGAATAAGTAATGAGTGAAATAACAAACAACACTTCTTAATAAGACATTATATCAAGAGAATCAACAATAATTAATCTAATTGAAACAAGAAAACTCTTGAAAGTGTCATATTTTTCTCTATCTCCAAAGATTTATTAAGTCATTGGGCTCTTAGATTTGGTAAGCATTGTTACTATTAAAATGCCAATCTAGAGAATGAGATGCTGCTAAATGCAATAATCTAATCCTATATGATGATATCTAAATGATAATGATGCAGCTACTGTGATCTAAATTGACATGAAACTTGATAAAAGGAAACTATAGTAAACTATGATGCAGCCATGATATTGATTCTAAAATGTTATGATTGCTATTGCTAAATGATAATGCTATTGCTAAGATTCTTGATTTCTCAATTGGTATTCCTGCAGAGTAAGTTTGCACAAAGTTGGATCCATTTCCTATAGAAGAAGGTTGTATTTATAGATTCACGGCAACACATTTGCAAAGGGGGAGCAAAGCAAAGGTCTGGATTTGATTTGAAGAATTGAATGGTGAGAGATGAAGAAGTCTGAGCTGATCATGGAGATTGTTCCTCCCCAGAAAAACACTCAACCAGAAGATAGGAAGAATCATTGGAAGAAGATGAAGAGGATTTCCTGCAAATTTGTCTCCAAATTTTCCCGTGAAGGTTGAGATGAAATAAATTAGATATTTCATATCTAATTTGGTAGGTGGATATGATGAGTTGTAGAAATATGTGTATAAATCTGAATATTTGGATTTATTTCAATTTTAGGAAGAAATAACAATTATTAAAATAAACAAATGTTTTTTATATTGTTTATTTAATAAAAGAGGGATAATGATAATTAAATAAAAACTATTGAAGTTTTTATTATTTAATTAAGAGAGAATAATCAGAAGAATATAGATATGAACTATATAAATAAATATTTTTATTTATTCAATAATAGAAGAATTTGATTATGATAATTAAATAAAACAAAGTGAAATTCATTTATTTTATTAAGACGAAATAAAAGAATAAAGATTGAAGAATTTAGAAGATGAACTATATAAATAAATATTTCTATTTATTTAATAGTAGAAGAATTAAAGGTTAATCAATCAAATAAATCGTATTTAATAATTAGATTATCCAGACCATTTTGAGGTGTATACATTTTTCCCCTCTTTGAAGTGATGTGTTTACGCATTGCTTCAAAGAAAATTTTGTTGCTGTTGCCAGTATTGACCGAAATTTTTCGATATGCCCGAGATTTTGATTTTGTTGTGATGATGAATATATGCCCCCTCAGGAGATAAATTGATGAATTTTTTAGAATTTTAGAATTTTTAGAATTTTTCAAATTTTTCAATGATTTTCTAATGATTTATGATGATTTATGATGGTTTAATAAATATTTGATGATGAATTAATTTATCTCCCGACAAACAGTTTGAAAGAGCCCTTGTGATAAGTTTTGAATTAAGCCTCTAGTAAATAAAAGAAATTAATCCTACAAAAATCCCCTTAATTAACCTATAAAAGGTTAAAAGGTTGAGTTTAGAATTCATTTGTTCATGTTTGAGTTTTGGGAATTTGGAGTGAGAGAAATTTGGAGCAAAATGTCAATCCCTTACCACACTCACCATTTCGAGCGCATGTGTCAACACAACCATCTGGCCGCCTATGGACCTCCAGTATGTACCCGTGAACCTCCTCATTTTTCATGTTTCTCATTTTTCGTGCATTTTTTTTTGTTTGTAATTTTTTGAATCATTTTAGTGCATCTATAGGCTGCAATAACACATAGAATTACTGTTTTAGTGCATAGACTAGAATAGCATATAGGTCAAAAGTTTTAGTGCATAGTAAGATGATTTAGCGTATAGGTTGTTTTAGCACTCAGGATAAAATTTTTAGCGCATCTGTCGTCTAAAATGGCGCATATACTTTATGAAATGACGCATCCACTGGTTTTGCAAATTGACTACTTGAATCAACGTATTTGCCTCCTGAAATGGTGCATCTGACGAAATAGCACTTTGATTGACTATTTTAGCACATTGAGGTGTTTTAATGGCACATAAAAACACTATTTTAGCGCATTCAAGTCAGAATGATGTAGTTTGTCAATTTTTACCCTTGATTATGTCAATTTCGATCATGTCAGCCGTCGATTTAATATGATTGATGATCTCAATAAAGTAGATGATTTTCAACTTGATGATGGGTGAGGTCTGATGATTGGTTGACAATAATTATCCTCATGATAGGAAAGAAATAATTATAGTTTGATTTGATAAACCTCATGATAGGCGAGGTTGATTGATAGATTGATGATTGACCTCATGATTGGCGAGGTTGATTTGATAGTTTCTCATGATATTTTAGCAAAGTCTCAACAGACCTGATTAGATTTGATAGGTTGATTGATGTTTGATGATTTTTCAAAGATTACTGAGTTTCAATATTTTGTGATGATAGGAGTCATTTGTGAACCTACAGATTTGAAAGCGGTTTCCTAGGACCTTTGATTTGATACCGCAGCTAGTACAGCCCGACACGGCAGTCATTGCACATTGTGGTTTGTCATCTCTTCTAGACATGCCCTAGATTAGGATTAATTGGGGTCTCCTAACAGCCCTAGCAAAGAGGTGGAATAGCAAGCATAATACCTTCCACCTTCCTACCAACAAGATGACAGTCACTCCTAAGGATGTTTGGTGGATTTTAAGGATACCCGTTGTTGGTGATATTGTTGTTTATGATTCTTCATACCAGTGTGGGACCAAGGCTCTACATAGAGTGGTCCAGGATGATACTATTTTTGGATATGAGATTCCATGGCAAGATATGGTGGATTCCTATGCCACCCTGCCTTCTATTCTTGCTAGTTTTATTGGAGGGTTCCTTTGTCCTGATCGCAGGTCAAAGGGACTTTCTATTGGTTGGGGCCATGTGTTGGAGAGTATGATTGTACATGGTACCAGCTATGCATGGGGCATGTGTATGCTTTCTCATCTTTATCACGATTTTCATTCGGATGTCTACCTTTGAGGTCGCAGTTTATCTTTTGGGGTTACTTTACTTCAGGTGTGGACATGGGAGCATATAGTTGTTACACATCTAGTGACAGTTGACAAACACTGGCCATGAGGTCGTATGTTCATAGATATATAGGTCATCTTACTCAGACTAGATTGGGTAAGTTAGAGCATTGGAGGAGAGTTTTGGATGATGTCAAGGCTGTCACATGGTGGCCTTATCTAGATTGCATGTAGTGGGATGATGATGATATTCAATTGTCATATCTCTCTCAGTCGATGTTGCTAATAGGTCAGACTCATTGGGTTTTGGAGAGATTTTGGTTCAAGAGGGTGCTCAGGAAGTATGGTATTGTATAAGGCAAGCCCCAGGGTGTTTCCCATTATGGTCATCATTAGATAGATTCTACAAAGTGGGGACCCTGTCTTTCATATGATTCTGCCATTTAGGAGTTCCAGGGTCTACAACCTTTAGTCTGGGAGATTTGTCCTGATATTACTAAGGCACCTATTACAACAGATTATACAAAGTATCTGGCTCTACATCCCTTTCCACGGATTACCATTCCTGATGAGCCAGTGCCATTACCTAGTGAGGAGGAGGATGTTGTTGCACACGGTCACCAATGGAGGAGAGAGGAGGGTGGTGAGGAGTAGGATGTGGAGGGGGAGGAGGATGTGGAGAAGGATTTGGATGTGGGGAGCAGTGATGATGAGGATGTGTACAGAGGTGGTGGAGACGGGGGTGGAGATGATGGAGGATATGGTGGTGGAGGAGGTGGAGGACCAAGTGGGGTCAGTGGGTCAAATGGAGCTAGTGGATTAGTTCTAGTTTTGGATATTAGAGAGATCATGGTGCCTCGTAAGAGGTGATCACTAGTGGCTCCTATAGAGTAGCATGTGTAGATCAGTGTACCTTCTCAATAACAGTAGACCCAGATTGCAAGCCTACAGGTGTAGGTGCAAACCTTATAGGGGAAGTTGATATAGGCTCAGGGTTTATTGGTGTAGACACAGATGCAGATGTAGATGCAGGCCCAATCTCATGCACAGGCTCTCTCTCAGGTACAAGCATAGTTAGTAGTATCCCAAGCATAGATTACCACTTTGACAGTCGAGAGATATGTAGCTAGATAGGCTACAAAGTAGGCACAGTTGACAACCAAGAGATTGAAAAGGCTAGTTGATGGTACCTCTATAGCTGATTATATGAGAGAGGCTCTTTGTGTAGGTAGAGAGGTAGAGTACTATAGAGGTCGTTACCATGATGTTGTTCCCTCTGAGCAAAGATTCAGTTATGCCCAGTCTCAATCAGGTAGGACTTGTTCTAGGATTGTTAGTGTGGGTGTGACACAGCCTCTTCAGAGAGATCCAAGAGATCCTGGTACGTCTGGTGGTGGAGGGTCTAGTCTCGAGATGCCTGCACCATTTGGAGCTAGCACCACATAGCTCTATGAGTTGTTTCCATGATATATTTTGAGACATGATGTATCTTTGGGTGTTTTGATTCACAACCATTTTGATGTTGTATCTCTTTATATTTCATACATCATTGTATACTTGACATTATGATTTTGGAGCTTTATATGATATGCGGTGATTTATATGTGCTTATATGGTTCTATGATGAATGCATTTAATTATCTATTTCTATATTCCATGTGATGATTTTTGTTATGATGTTATGGATGTATTTAATGATCATTATGATATGCTATGATTTATATAGATGTTTTATGTGATAATGCCTATAATGGTGATGTATGGATGCATGATGATAGTTGTATGATAATGGATATATGTAAATGAAATGAAAATGCATCTATATGTATGATTTTAAATGATAAATGACATAATGATGAATATGATGTACCCTATTTTTTTATTTTTCTAATGCAATTTAATGATGCAATGAATGTATGAATGAATGATTAATATAATGGTACTTCGAATGTATGATATATGATATGATGAATGGGTGAATGAAAATGCAACTACATAGAGATTTTTTTGATAGTTTTTCTCCTGCAAATTTATGATGTGATGCACAAATGAAGAAATGACATGATTAATGCAAATTTTATGATCAAATGTTTAAATGATGAAATGATATAATAATGTTTCTAATTTTTCAATGGAAATGATTATGTAACTATATGATAATGATGATTTTTTTGTTAATGTCAAGTATACTCAATCCATTTATGAGAAAAGATAACATCATTTTTTAATCCTTTACTAGCTTTTGTAAAAAATACTCTGCAGATGTAAGACTAACATGAATGCAATCTAATTTTATCATACAAATCTATATGCAAACATTGGCACCTTAATAGTCCATTTATTTTTCTTTGTATCATCATGGAGCTTTTAAAATTTTGAAAGTGAGTACAAGCATCGATGGTATAATTTAAACCATGATGACCTAAGTACTACTTTCATGATTTTTGATATTGCAAGTGAACACAAGCATCTAGGTATAATTAAACCAAGATGACCTAATTATTTCTTGTGTAAACAAACAAGAATCAATCATTTTATCATGTGAATTGGAATGTCATCAATGATACCTTGTAGAGCACGTCTCACGATAATTCACACAATAAATAATTAATTCACAAACAACAGAAAAATAAAATATCATTCTTCTTCCTAGCTTCTCTAGTTCAATACATCATCGAGTTGCTCCAAAGAAATGATAACAAAGATCAAAGTACAACAATTCAACCTCTGCTTAAAGTATTTCAATCATTATTGAGATTAGATCATCCATTTTGAGTTGTTCTGATTGGTTTGATTTCAACTGTCTTTATGTGGATGGTTGATTTTCTGAAGTGATCCAATGTTTGATGCATGTTCCATGTTCAGTTTCCCAATGATCATTGTGTTTGTTATGTTGTCATACTATTGTTTGTCTATTTTTTTAAGCTCAAGTTTATTGTCCCCAGTGAGTTCAGGATTTTTCCCCCAAGCTAGGGTGTGACATGATCACTTTTCCAGGATATGTACATGATGTTCATTTTTCAAATGATAGGCAGAAAGATGATGGCGAAAGTGAACGACCAAGTCATGCATCTAATAGATGGAAAATCTGGTTTAAATCACAAGTAGCGTATGTTTCTAGGTTTTCACTATTTGTTTTTATTGCACTTTTTCAGACTTTATGATTTTTTTTGTCTTTTTTTATTTTATTTTATTTTATTTTATTTTATTTTGTATTTTTCATCACCAAGATGCCTATTTGCCAAGTTTTCATCAAGGCGACCATTTCAACCATGCACTAGATGATTTTAGGTATAGAATTTCCTAAGATGGATACTATTGATAGGTTCCTCAAACAAATCCCCTTCAAGTGTAGATAGTCGATAAGCTCCAGATCCATAGACTGATATGATTACAAAGGGACCTAGCCAGTTAGGTTCAAATTTCCCTTTTTTTTCTCTATCATGTTGATTTCTAGGGTTTTCCTTTAGGACCAAGTCACCAACTTGAAAGACTCTAGGCTTTACCCTATGATTGTAGCTAATGTACATCCTCTTTTGATATGTTGTCAAATGGTTCACAGTTTTTTGGCGACATTCATCCAACAGTTCCAGCTCTTGAAGTCTAGATACTCTATAATCCTCATCTGGAACAATTCCTTTTAGTGACACACGGAGTGATGGAATCTCAACCTCAATGGGTAGTACAGCCTTTGATCCATATACCAAGGCATATGGTGTTGCTCCTATAGGTGTTCTGATGCTTGATCAATATGCCCAAAGAGCAGGGTTCAATTGAATGTGCCAATCATTTCCAACATCATTGACAGTCTTCTTCAAGATTTTCAAAATAGTTTTGTTTGAGGCCTCTACCTGGCCATTTCCTTGAGGATAGTATGGTGTCAAAAAATGATGTTGGATATGAAACTTCTCACATAGTTCCTGCACATCTTGATTCTTAAAAGGTCGACCATTGTCTGTGACAACAGACTGAGGAATTTCATACCTATAGATGAGGTAGTTTAGTATGAAATAAGATATTTACTTCCTAGTGATTGTTGTTAAGGGAACCGCTTCTATCCACTTTGTAAAGTATTTTGTTGTTGTGATTATAAACTTGTTTCCATTGGATGAAGATGGATTGATATTTCCTACCAGGTCTAGTCCCCACTGACAAAAGGGCCATGTTGAAGTAAATGGTTGCAATTCTTGTGCTAGTGCATGGATTAAGTTACCATGGATCTGACATTTGTGGCATTTCTTAACAAACTGATAAGACTCCTTCTCCATATTTGGTGAGTAATACCCCAAACAAAGGAGTTTCTTCGCTAGAGTTAGTCCACTTGAATGAGTTCCACAAATACCTTCATGAACCTCATGTAAAGCTGACTCAGACTCATTATGTTCTAGACACCAAAGAAGAGTACTATCTAGACCTCGACGGTAAAGTATGATAGTAATTAATGTATGTCATGTGGTTTGGTGAATGAAATTGCAGTTTTGGTTTCGGGAAAGATTGGGAGGGAGGATATTGTCTTTCAGGTAAGCATATTTATTTCCATAGATTGAGGAGTCAATGTCAACTAAATGGCATATGGTCTGAGATTCCAAACTATCATAAGCAGGATTAGACACTTGTTCCACCATAAACTCATAATGACCTCATTTTTCTGGCAACTATGAGAGAGATGTAATTATCACCATAGCATCTATAGCTTTGTTTTCTACCCTTGGAATTTGTTCAAACTTGGTATCCACAAAGTACTTTTTGAGATCATCTATCATCTTCTTATATGGCATCAACTTTTCATCCTTTGTCTGATATTTGTCATTTACCTGATAGATGACTAGTTGTGAATCTCCATATACTTGTAGTTTTGTGATATTCCATTCAACCACCACTTTGATGCCAATAATTAATGCCTCATACTTAGATACATTATTTTTACATGGAAACATGAGTCTATAGGACCTTGGGATGGTATGTCCTTGAGGTGTAACAAACAGAATTCCTACACCAGACCCACATTGTGTGTATGACCCATCAAAATAAATTATTCATTTTTGTGTTGTCACAGTAAGAATGTCTGCATCAAGAAACTCAATTTTCATTGGACGATCATCGAACAATGGAGCTTTAGCTAACTGATTAGCAATCACTTGACCTTTGATGGCTCTCCTATCCACATACTGGATTTCAAATTCACTCAAGATCATGACCCACTTGGCTAGTCTCCCTATTAGAGCAACCTTGTTGAGTAAGTACTTTAATGGATCAATCTTTTCTATGAGTCTGACTGTGTGTGTTAACATATAATGTCGCAACTATTGGGTAGAAAATACCACTACCAAACAAGCTTTCTCAATGAAGGTGTAATTTATTTTATAACCATTCAGAGTCCTACTGATATAGTAAATAGCTTGTTCCTTTCCCTCAGGATCTTCTTGTGCTAGTAGAGCTCCTAAAGAAATGTATGTTGTTGCAATGTATAGTAACAATGGTCTCTCTTCTGTAGGTGGCATTAATATTGGTGGAAACATCAAATATTGCTTTATTTGATTGAAAGTTGTTTCACATCCCTCATCCCATTTAAAAGAGACATTCTTATGTAGCAAATGATTGAAGGGATGACTTTTATCTACTAATTGGGAGATAAATCTCCTGATTGATTGTAACCTACCTTGTAGATATCTTAATTGACTAATATTCTTGGGTGGCAACATCTCCATTATTTCCTTGACCTTGGTAGGATCCACCTCGATGCCTTTTTCTAAAACTATGTAACCCAGAAGTTTTGTCGATGTAACCCCAAACACATATTTCTTAGGATTTAATTTGACATTGAATTTCTCTAATCTGGTAAAGATTTTTCCCAAAATCTCTAGATGTCCCTCTCTAGTGCATGATTTTTCTAATATATCATCCACGTAATTTTCCATAAAAGTATGCATCATGTCATGGAAAATAGTGGTCATTGCACGTTGATATGTTGCACCTGCATTTTTCAACCCAAAGGGCATGACATTCCAACAAAATGTGCCCCAAGGACACGTGAATGTTGTATTTTCCTGATCTTTGAGTGCTATCTTGATTTGGTTATACCCTGAAAAGCCATCCATTAGTGACAAAATTGCAAGTCCCATTGTTAAGTCCACAATAATGTCAATGCTTGGTAAAGGAAAATCATCCTTTGGGCATGCCTTATTTAGATCTTTGAAATCTGTGCATATTTTGATACTATTATCTCATTTAGATATAGGTACAATATTAGAAATCCACTCAGCATAATCAATTGACCTGATGAATCCTACATCCAACAACTTTTTTAACTCAGCCTTTACCATCAAGGTGATATGCGGATGGATTTTCCTTAGTTTTTGTTTCACAGGTTTTATCCCAGATGGTAGAGATAAATGATGCATTAGAATATATGGATCTAAACCTGGCATATCTGAGTATGACCAAGCAAATTTAATGCTTCTGTCTTCAAAGAACTTGACAAATTTTGTCTTTTCTTGTTCAGTCATTGATGCTACCAAATGTAGAGTTTTTTCCTTTTCTGTTGTGCCAATATTGATAGACTGGGTAGGCTCCACCAACACTGATTATATATCATGATATTGTTCTGGAAGGCTGTCAAATCTCCCATCCTTTGATGCCTCTAAGAGGTTTTCACTGTCAGATACGTTCTTTATTTTTACTTTTTCAAGATCTAATGCTACCATTGAATGGTTTTCACCATTAGATCCATTACTCTTGTTTTCAATTTTGCAACTGAAAGATTTGACACCCTCCTAACCTGGAGCATTGTTATGAGACTTATGATTAGCACTTGTGTCAGGTGCATCACAAAAAAGGAAATTTATGATAGCATTATCATTCACAAAGATAGGAATATTGATAGGTTCAGTTGGTTCCTACTTGATAAGTTCATGATGTATTAATGGTAAAAAGTCATCGGATTGGTTAAGGTCAATGGCAGTAAAGGTTCTGATAGCAATGTTGTCAAAATTTTCAATGGTAATGTCAAGGTCTATGATAGTACTCTCCTCCAAGTCATATATCTCACTTGATATCTGTCCATCCTCACTTGAGTCATTGATATTTTGTGATCCAAATACAAGGGGTCTGGTCCTTGAGCTTTGCCCCTCCTCATGTGTGGGTGCATACTCTTTGATGACATCTATTTGTATGTCCTTGCATGATGTCTCTAATAAATAATCCCACTCATACTCATTAAAATCTATCTTAGAACTATCCAGCATTTGAAGGATTCTTTCTACAACTCTATGAGTGTTTTCTTCTTTTGTTTCCCCTGTATAACCCAGTCCTATTTTGTCTCTTGGTTGAAGTGTGAGATATTGGATGGGTTCTACAATGCCTTTTTTTCTTTTAGCAATAGGTATGTTTCCTTCATACCCCATTTTCTCTAATATTGTTTTTCCCTTTCCATATTGATTTGTCTTTATGTTGATAGTTGTCGATGTAGATGCTTCCTCATCTTTGTATAGCCAATTGAGAATGGCCTTATCTTTAGATTCTTCTTCTAGAGTACCTTCCTTTACAAATATACCATCTAAAACTGTGGTAGGTGTTGATGATTATTGTGTTGATGATGATGGTAGTCCATATGTCCTTGGAGATGGTAGCAATTTTCAAAAACATAAAGATTTCTCAATGGAATACTCTCCTATGCCTTTGTCATTTAACTAGATCTTGTCTTTGAATTGTTGTGATAGAGAATCTAGTTGAGCTTAATTGTTTGATGGAGTGAAGTCAGTAATGCTTGTTTCTTTTGATTGGTCCTTTTTCTCAACCCATTTAGATACAACATTTAATTTCCTTTCACCGTTGGATGAACCAGAAGTGTTTGCTTCCCTATTATGGGGCACCAAAGTGTATTGAGTTGTTTTAAGTGTGTTACAAGTTTGAGGATTATTGTAATCAGCTAAAATAGTTACTTCTTATCCATTGACCGGAAACTTTAAACACTAATGATAATTTGATGGTATTGATTGCACTTCATGAATCCAAGGATGTCCCAAGAGTATGTTATAAGTGAGATCTTTGTCTAATACTTAGAAAACAATATTCTTCACAATTGGTCCCACTTGAATAGGCAACACGATCAACCCCTTGGATGATCTCTCTTATTTATCATAGGATTTTATTGTGATCTTCCTTCTAGCATCAATAGTGTTATGAAAATAACCTAGTGCATAGATCAATTTTAAAGTGAAAATGTTTAAACCAACTCCACCATCTATTAAGACACGTTTTACTTAGTGTTTGTGGATTAAGACTTCAACATGAAGGGAAGAATTGTGTGGATGCATAAGTGACACATCATCTTGTTCGGAGAATGATAAGCAGTGAGGCATGGTTAAGTGTCCCACCATAGCCTGGAATTGACAAACATCCAGATTATTGGGTATTGTTGTGGCCACAAGAGCTTGTTCCAAAACCTTTTTATGAGATGGTGAGATTTTAAGGAGTTCCAAAATTGATATTTTTGTTGGCATTTTCTACAGTTGATTGATGTTGTATTGATTTGAAGGGGTAGAAATGGTTTTAGATGAAACCTATTTCAATATTACCTTGGATTGCCCCCTTGTCACATTGACTAGTTGATATTCTTGATTTTCCCTAATTTTTATGACATTGATTTGATTGTTGGATGTATCCATGTTTGGGATCAGATCTATGGGTATGATGTCATTGGTCTCCACATTATCAATTTTATTATCATTATTCTCAACTGTAGAGATACAATGAATAGTGTTGTCATAAATGTAGTTTACATTTTTACCTTTACTATTTGCACAAGAAGATTCTCCCTTTTCATGATTTGGTAAAGGATTTTTAAATGCACCATGATCATTGTTTGTTTGAGGTCCTTCTATGAATACTTTCTTGTTGTCAATCAAATCTTGTACTAGATGTTTCGACTGCATACAATCATTTGTTTTATGTCCTTTGTTTTTGTGAAAGTTACAATAGTCCACATCATTCCACCAAGATGGTTTTACTTTTGGTTCCCAATTTCTTTCTTTAGGTAAAGTGATAAGTTCATTTGCAATAAGTTCTCTCATTGTTGATTCTAGTGTTTGTCCCAATGGTGTGAATCTTCATTGATTTAATGGTCTTCGATATGATTGTGGCTTAGATTCTCCATTGTTTGGATTCTTGTTTTGACTAACATTATGATTGATGTTTTGGTCATTATGTTGAATGGACTTTGCAGTAGTTATCATCAAATTAAATACTGGTTTCACATTTTTTGTGTCATTTGCAGTATCATTGTTTCTAGTATTTCTATTCTTTTGCCAAAACTTAGGTTTATCATTGTTTCCATAGTGATTTGAGGAATTTGTATTGTTTTATCCTTCATTGTAATGTTTTATCACTCCTCTTTTGACTAAGGATTCTTCAATCTTGAGCCCATTTTCAATCTATATAAGAGTGAATTTGCACCCTAGGTGCAATTCCCCTCTTTTCCTTGTTGCACTTTAGAAAACCTAAGTTAGAGGCTTAATTCACTTTAAGCCCACTAATGGTAGTCCACTTGGCACTTGTTTTGTGTGTTGGTGGAGACGTTTCTGTCGAGGATGCCCATGCAGTGCACTAGATGTCCCTATAAGATTCCTACAGCTGAGCTAGCAAAGGCATTACTCTTCCCATTGGCAGTGAATTTGTAATGCCTCCTTCAGCCACCCGACCCGAATATGGTCATTTCCTTTCTCATTCCTTCATAATCAGTCTTTGAACTTGCATTAGGAGGTTGGATGAAGGTTGGAAGAAATCTTGAATAGACTTGGCTCTCATAATCTCACTCTCACAAGCTCACTTCCAAGCATTCCAAGCATTCAATAGCAGCAATATCACACTCCATCACGTCAGTAGAGCAAGTTTGGGACCACGCCATTGTAGCAGAGGCTTGAGTTCCTCTCATTTCTCCTCCAAGTAGCCTTGAGTGCTCTTGGTGGAGGTGGTAAGCTTCCCTCTCCTCTCCTCTATCATTTGGTTGAGTAGCATAGTATTGTTTTTGTAGTGCTTGTGTTTTATCATTTCTTTATCTTTCTACCTTTGGTTGTCTATGGAGGTGGGAACACCTAAACAAGGATCTGACTGAGGAAGACCCCTATATAGCCACCCCCCAACATTCTCTTTCTTGTTATGTGTAGGTGGGTGCATTCTGAGGAGCTAGTTAGCGAATAGGATCTTCTATGAGATTGTCTTTGTCACCTTTGCTCTAGTATATCTACTCTATCACCTTCGTTTGTACTTCTTGTATTTCATAGCATTATTTTTTCCTCTTGGAAGTCGTTAAGCTAAGTTGTTAGTCATTTTGACAAGTCTGACCTTGTCTCTGTTGTGATATGACCGTACGGACCACAACGCATTTTTGAGATGCCAGTGCATCGCATTGACATCCTCAATCAGAAAGCTCCCTGACGCACAAATTTGGACCTAAAAATTGACTCGCCTAGCCCCACCTTGAAACTTGGGAGTGCAGAGTGATTGAAGGACATTATAATCCTCATCATTCTCACCCTTATACCCTAGACAATACACTTAGCTGAGGTAAGTTAGGGCAGCCTCTCGCGTCTTGACCCTCCATGACCTGGGGTCTTGCATGTAGTGGTCCCCCTCCCTTATACAATCACTTTCTCAAATATAGGTGGACATTGTAGTTCAAGCATATAGCTCATGTCATCAGTTAAGTTGTCAATGAATAGTTCCATCTTTTCTTCTTCAAATATAGAATGAGGATATCTAGGAAACAACCTTCAACATCATTGTAAAAATGAGAGGAATTTTTCACCTTTCTTTTGTTTCATGTTGTAAAGGTCTTTTATTGTTACCTCATGTTGAATATTAAAGGAAAATTGTGAGATAAACCTGTTGACTAGTTCTTCAAAAGTTTGAAATTTTCCTGGTTATAGTTTAGAGAACCATTCCATACATTGACCTCCTAAGCTCCTTGGAAATAACCTCATTAGATAAGTTTCCTCTTGTGAAAATTCTAAAATCATGGTTCTAAACTCCCTCACATGGTCAATTGGATCTATTTTACCGTTGTACTTGTCGTATTTTGGGAATTCACAATGTCTAGGAAATGGTATCATGTCCACACTTGGATCAAAGGGATAAGGACAAATGTCCTATAATGAGTACCTTTTCGTGGTTCCTTTTTGCATATATTGAAGTTGTTGTTGCAAGTGTTGCATTTGATGTGTTAGTTCCACCACTTGATCTATGTTTTGTGGTTTAGTTTTAGTTCTCACAGGTGTTTCTTTTAATCGATTGATGTTGAAATCTTTTGGAAGTTTTGTACCTAGTTCAGCTAGCATCAAAAGGTATTTTTCCATATCTTGTTCTAAAACTTTTTCCATGAACTTATGGAAATTGGGTTCTTCTTGTGTTTTTTGGATTTCCTCTTGGGTGATTTCATTTGTGTCATTTTGGCAGAATCTGTGAAAGGGATTTTCTTTAGCCATTGTTTTTGGTGTTTCAATTTCCTTTTCTCTAAGTTTCTATCTTTGTAACCTCGTCAAAATTAGCATACAAGTGTTTTTTTTTCTCACTAAACTTTGATCTTTTTGGATGAGTGTCGAGGATTTTAACTAAGTCAAATAGAATGATATACTCTATTGACGAGACTAAGTTAAAAATCTGATTATTGTGTTTCATTTCATGATTGTAGGATGACTAAATCCTGATAATGAAACTTAACGTAATAACCAAGATTTGTGTTTGATAAATGGACACTTTAAAGTTGTGAGATCTAGGTTTAACTTGAAAGAGTTTGACTTGTAAGATCATATTTGTTTCAAGTTTAAGACACTGTCTGGACTATGAAAATATTTATGTTCTAATAAAAACCCAAGTTATGATGTCAATTGTCTGACAGGGGTTTCCAATAGCTCTTTGTTTTCTTGTTCTGTGGATGCACTATTACAGAGGGCAGATGTGCTAAAACAAACTATGGATGTGCTAAAAGATACAATGAATGCATGGTCAGATAGGATAAATGCACTAAAACAGACTATGGATGCACCAAGATACTGGTAAGTTTTGGTGACAGACTGCAGATGCATTCTAAGATTAGTCAAATGCACCGAAATAGTGGTTATATGTGCTATTTGGACTACAAATGCACCAAAATATTGGGTATATGTGTTAAAACATACTGTGTATGCACTATTCTGGGACTGTTCACAATGTTGTCTAGTTTTTCTCAGTAAAATGGATTGATTTCTCGGTGTAATTTTCTGAATCATGGATATTTTGACAAGGTATCTTGCTCATAAATCTTTGAAAAATCCTAATGTTTCCAAGTTTTTCTCTATTGTAACAATTGATTTGGGTTGTTGGAATATTGTATTGTTGGTTATGGGATGAAAGACTGACGAATGGGTTGACTATGATTATGCTTTTGTGAAAGAGCTCTTTGTTGGAAATAAACTTGTGAATATAAAGGCTCTAAAGCAAAATCATTAGTATATCCTATAGAAAACCTGATACTTATGGATGAAAGTTTGATGTTTAAGCAATATTTTTCTACTTTGATATAAGAAGCATCTCCTTTACAAAAAAAAATTGTAGCTAAGTTGCTTCTTTGGTTTGTTGACTCTTTTTGCAAGGGATTTCTTGACAAATGTTGTTGATTTCCAATCCCTAATCATAAATTTCATAGGTTGATTTGTCAAAATCTTTGTGTTTTTCAAGATGATCTTTATCTGAATTAAAGTTTTTGAAAACATAGTAAGCAATTGTCAAACAGTTGTTTTTAAGTCCTAGAATCTAAACAGGTGTTATATCAATGGGTATTTTTCCTAAGGGTTAGCAGATTAGATCAATAAAATATAAAACTCAATGAAAGAAAGTAATAAGAACGATTATACCAGATAATGTGTGAAGCCTTCATGATTGACCTCCATAGCACCTTCTAGCTCGTAGTGTGTGATTGTTGCCTATAATGCCTATGTAGGATTTGAATGACAAATAAAGACTATGCCTATGACTATGACAAATGACTATAATGCCTATGACAAGTAATCAAATTAAATAAGCTAAGTGAAAAATATGAAAGTAAAATCTAAGCATAAACGTGTTAGAGTAATGAAATGGTCCCTAAAATGTGAGCAAAATTGACATTTTATAGAAAATGCAATTTTGGGCGAACAGAGGAGATTGAAAGCTGACAAAGCCTAAAATCAATGGTCAAGATTTCATGTGACAATCCCTAATCAAGGTTAGGGAAAAATCATTAAATGAATGGTCGAGATGTCATTTGAGAAAATCAAATTGGTGGCCGAGAATAAATGTGATAATTAAGCCAAAAAGATAAAGATTTTCGAAAATCAAGAAGATAAAGACTGCTTGAATTGTAAGATTCGAAAAATCAATAATCAAATAAAAGTTATTTGATTTTTGGAGGAAAAAGATTATTTTGAATTAAAAATTAATTTAACTCAAAAAGGAAGAAAAATCATGTGACAATAAATAATTGAATTCTTTAATTATTTACTAAAAAGTGGGAAAACTAGAAAGTGGGATAATTTAAATAAATGATTTTATTTAAATTAGAAAAAGCCAAGAAATGGAAAGTGGACAATCTTAAATAAATATCTTTATTTAAAATTGGAAAAAGCCATGGTGGATGATAATTAAATAAATTAAAGAATTTATTTAATTATAAGAGGTCATGAGATATTAATGACACATTTAAATAAATAAAACTTATTTATTTAAATAATCAGGAGGAAATAATGGACAAGGATAATTAGTGATGCCTTTAAATAAATAAATAAAATTTATTTATTTTAATAATCAAGAGGAATAAAAGACTTGAATTAATTAAATAATTATGAATTATTTAATTAATAGTTGAATTTGGACTATAGACAAAATATGATAAGACATAAAAATATGGTTTGCAGGTCTAGGCCATTTTTATGTGTCTACATTTTGCCCCTCTTTGTCATAATGTTGTTTGTCGCATTGTGAAAAAGAATATAAGCCAAAAATATGCCCCATTGAAAAATAGGATGAGGAAGAATGACGAGGAAGGTAGCGGTATGCCCCCTCGAGAGGACGGGCTGGTTCCAAGATCACGAGTGTGCTCTTGAAATTGATGAGAAGACTAGAATATGAAGAGACAAATAAATGTTAGTGCAAAAGATATGGATGAAGATATGGATGCAATGCCTATATGAGATGGGTGAGAGAAAATGACAAGACAGAAGGAGATGCATGTTAGTTCCTAGAGTAAATCCTTCAACATATTACCATAGGACTTTAATATGTATTGCTCTTAATCATCATTGGGAGGATTATTGTAATGGCCAACAAACACTATGATATGACATAGATCAAGGTGTGCAAGGTCGTACCATCACATGAGACAAACAATCGTAGACAAGGATGATCATGACTCATACTAAGAGCGTGATTGCCCTAGTCTCTTTTTCATAACCAACCGCAAGCAAAAAAAGACAAGAATGACAAGTCATGAAACGTCATTGCTCCTCTAAATTTTGTTTCCAGGACATCCTCGAGGAACTAGCAACATGATTTCCAAAAGGACAAAATAAAACCATGATCATGATATGTCATTTTTTTACATCTCGTAGTCAGGATATCGCTGAGAAACTAGTAACATGAGTGTCAAAAGACAAGAAAAAGCGTCATGATACGTCGTTGCTTCTCTAAATCCTATTGTCGAGATCTTGCTGAAAAACTAGTAACATGAGTGTCAAAAGACAAGACAAAGCATCATGATATGTCACTGCTTCTCTAAATCCTGTTGTCGGGATCTCACTAGAAAACTAGTAACATGATGAAAAATCAAAAGGCAAGTGCCAAGTGTTTTAATGTCAAGATGTCAAGTTCGATGATGTTGAGATTCCAAGGTGTCAAGGTTTTGACGATGCCAAGATGGCAAATGCCAAAGATTGCCAAATTCAGGAAGGACACATCCTCAATAATGTTGATGTCAAGAGGATCGACCCTTAAATGTCAAAAAGATCCCTCAAAATGCCATATGACAGTGACAATTCCTAGGAAGGACACATCCTAAGGCATAGACGACAGAAGTTGTTCTTCAGGACACATCTAAAAGATACCGATGTCGAGAGGAGTGATCCTTAAATGTCAAGAGGATCCCTCAAAATGTCGTATGACAGTTATGATGCCTAGGAAGGACACATCCTAAGGCATAAATAATGGAGGCTATTCTTGAGGACACATCTAAAAGATAACCAAGAGTTGACAATTTGATTGGTTGTGATAATTTGACTTGTTTTGACCAAGTTTGACTAAAGTTTGACTGAGTTTGACTTGTGTTGACTATATGTCGATGTAGAATGTTGGTGTGATAGTCATGTTGAATAAATAATTGCCATAATTTGTTTAGAAATTGGCCTGTTTGAAAAATGATTTGTCTTGACTTGAAGACTTTTGACGTGTGTGCCAGTGTGTAGTGCCATGAACCCTAATGGACTGACCTAGTGCAACTTCAGGGGCTCATCAATAGATGGCCTTGCCTATATCATGCACTCAGATACCTCGTAGTTCGACGCGACCAATGACTTTGTCTTGATGACCAAAGATTGTGTCATGATTTTATTTTGACAAACCTAAAAGGACTGACCTAATGTCTCAGGGACTCAAAATTGAGTCTTGCCTACGTAGCAAATGCGTAGAGACAACGTAGTTCGGACAAATGACAAAGACTGACTAATTTGACAGACTTGATAAGGAATGACTTTGTTTTGCGTTTTCGAGACATTTTGACATTTTTTGGGGTTTCTTCAGGACATTTTTCAATTTTTAGGTCTTTCTTCAGGACATTTTGCAATGTTTTTTTTTTCTCAAGACATTTTTTGATGTTTTTGTCTTTTTTCAAGACATTTTATGATGTTTTTGTCTTTTTTCAAGATATTTTACAATTGTCAAAACCATGTACAATACCCACTACAGTCACATGATGAAATTTTTCCCCTAGTTAGGTCCAAGATATGCGTGGGATGCTGAATGGATAGTATGCAGGACTTGATGTCAACCATTTATCAACCATGAGACAAAGGGTTTGTTGTCATGGAAGATGTCGTAGTGGTGATGGAAAATGTGTTTCATCGTAGGCCAAGACAGATAAAGGGATGGTAGATGGCAGAGCAATGATTGACTACGCATGGCGCCTGTTTACCAGGTTTTTACTATTGGACGAATTATTTTTCTTTACTGTTTTTGTCATTTCTTTATTTTTTTGGTGTCACCAAGACGCCTATTTTCCAGGTTTTCATCAAGGTGACAATTTTTTTATTTTTGATTTTTTTTGTATTTTTGATATTTTAGGATGATCTTGATGCTTTAGATGACCACTGATTGTTTTGAATCCACTGACAGTGTCGATGTAGAGACTGGTGCCATGATATCCAATAATGACCTTGCTAAAGGATTTTTCTTGTCAGGATCATAGCGCTTGCATATAACTGATCAATGTCATTGTGATCCTTTTTTATACTAGAATTGACCTTATCAGAATACACATATCGTGATAGAGTGTCATGAGGGTCCTTGTGGTAAAGAGTTGCTACCAAGATGTGACGAATGTGTGATGTGGGATTTTTGGATTTTATGCGAGATGTAGGGTTATGACTTTTGATGGTAGACATGGAAAGGTTGTTTGGACGTTTGGATGAATCACTTTTTATTTTCCAAACTTGGTATGGTGGATGATAGATTTTGGAGGGATGGGGCTTGGAACCAACACCTTAAGATTCCTTGCTTGATGACCACTTTGAAGGAGGTGGACATGTGTTATATGTGGGAGTCCTCTTGTCTTGTGGCTCCACATTGTGATTGACTTTTTCTTTTGACATATTTTCTTTTCTTGATCCACTTGTCTTTGGGATCCATTTTAATTTCATTTGTCCACTTGTCTTTTTGTTTGATTCAATGGCCTTTGACATTTTATTTTAATCTTTTGATTTTTTATGAGTTTTATTTTTGTTGGTTCCAAAGGGAAGGTTTAAGATGTTGAGAATGACGGTTTATGGTGTGGGTGGATGGGGTGTGGGTAGAAATCTTATGACAAGGATTTCTCATGGACTCTATTTTGACGTTTGTATTTGACAAGGTTGCCCTCAGTATCGAGGAAGTTCCACTAACATCACTAGATTTACTGACTGAATAATAGCCAAGACCTTGATGTCTGTAATTTGTTTGAAGTTGTATTGGTTCTTGAATTCCTCATGTATGCCTAGTCCTTTGCCTTGATAATGCATGCTTTGACAGATTCTACTTGCGATGGGGTATTTATTATTTTCAAAGAAAGATGCTAACCCATCATGATATATGTTGACACTGTTACTTGGAATATTTTCGTCTATGAGAAAGCCTGCTTTGACAAAGGTGGATGATCCTAATTGATATGATTTCTTAGGTTCACTGACATGTTGGACATATTTCTGAGTAATATCTTTAGTTTGATCTTCTGACATGTCAAGTTCAGATGATTGTATTAGTGCTTGCAAGTTAATGTCGAAACCATCGTTATGGTTAGTGTCATAGAGGCCAGTGAATTTGGCTATAGCTTGGTCATTTGAAAATATCTATATAGTAGAAGACTCTTGTTCTGGAGGAATATCATCTATGTGTCCAATGGAGGCAAGTGTCTCATTTTGGAAAGTGTCAATAGTCGGGGCCTGAATAGGGTCATCAAGTGTTTGATCATGAATGGCGTAAAGGTCAAGGAGTGGATCATTTGGACTTCTTGGTCAATGGTAGGGTCTTGGTCAAAGATGGCATTTTCATGGATAATATAATTGGGAATAGAATCATTTTCAAGGATAGGTGTGTTTTGGATGTCATGATTGTCTTGAACTTCTTGAATGGACTAAAAGATAGGGTCATGGGATGGGCTACCTTGTTCCTGACATGAATGTGACGTTATGATGTCATGCTTTGGACTTTCATTTTGACATGTATCCTCAAGTTTAGACAATGGGATTTCACTTTGGACAATGGTAGAATTTTCATGACTAAAAGTGGCTTGTGAGGGATTGACTTGGAAAGGATGGCCAGGATAAGACATGGGGACTTGGACTAGACTAGTTGGTGAAGGATGAGGATATGACATGGAGACTTGGACTTGATTGGTGTAAGGTTGACTAAAATAGGATGTGGATACTTGGATAGGATCGATATGGTATGATGTGGAGACTTGACATGAGTTGGTAGATAGTTGATAAGTCATGTAGACTTGGGCGGGATTGATAGGTGAAGGACTAGAATATGACATGGAGACTCGTAATGGACTAGTGGATATTTGGCTTCCCTTGTCAAGGTTAGGATAAGGGTGATAATTGGACGTGTGTTGGAGATTAATGGTAGGATTTTCATTAAGTGATTCTTGATAGTGAGGGTTGATGGATGGAGGACTTGGGCGGATGGGTTGTCGGTAGGAAGGGTACGTAGGTAATGTTGGTCTCAAAGTATTAAAGTTAAATCCATGTGGTAGTTCAACCCCTTGGTCCAAGAGCATGGCTAGATACCTTTGAGGTTCATGTAGGACTAAGTTTTCCACAAAGGATGCTATGCCAGTATTTTGCATTGCAGCTTCTAAGTCTTCTACATATACGTGTCCATGTTGGTCTCTTTGTACGATTGGTTCAAAAAGGTTTTGTGATGAAGATGGCATGCTCATGGAAGATTGTGTGTTCATGTTGTGAAATGGGTCAGAAAAATTCCAGTGTTGGTTTGTGTCATAATTATTATCAATGTTGGGATTCAAATCTTGTCCAAAGTTTTCCATTTGTCCTCTCTTTGTTTGAAGCCTAGTCTCAACCATAAAAGGGAATTGCTCAAATGAGGAGGATGAGAATGACAACTAAATGCAAGGATGACACTAGCCTATGTTTTTTGTACTTTTGTGATAAAGGATGAAAGTGCAAGACTTATGTTTTTAGATTTTTTATAATAAGGGATGACAATGAGACAATGTTGTCTAAAGAAAATGACTAATGCCAAATGACAATGAAGACTAAGATGAAAATTTATGACACTAATTTTTTTGTATTTTTGGAGGATTTCATGCAAGGTGATAATGACATTTGCCTAAGGAAAATGACTAATGCAAGGTGACAAGGTTGTCAAGGCTAAAGTGACAAATGAGGATTAGGATGATAATGTTGACTAAGGAAATGATTAATGTAAATTCTAGGTGCAAAATGAGGACTAGGATGGACAATATTAATGCAAAGTCTAAGTGAAAAATGAGGACTAGGATGGACAATATTAATGCAAAGTCTAAGTGCAAAATGATGACTAGGGTGAATGAAATTTGGAGAAAGGTTTGCCTAACCACTCTAAGCTTGACCTATGTCTCAATTTTGGTTATCAAAGGACTTGCTAAGGGGACTAAGTGACAAGGTCAAAATGATTGGTGAGCTTTCCTAACTACATTGTTGAGTTGGAGGTTCTCACAAAAAGGAAAATGACCAAAAAGAGGAATAATGACTAAGTCCCAAGATAACCTAGTTTTGAAAACAATGGTTTTGAAAAGTGTGGAGAGTTGGCCTAATCCAAAGTTTTCCAAGATGAAACCTAAGGACATGTTTATACTAGAAGTGACGATTATGACGCCTAGGGAATGTGACTAAGATTTGGAAATTTAAACCTATGGTCAAAATGCAAGCTAGTGAATGCAAATGATGGACGTTTTGAGCAATTTCAGTTCTATTTTCTGATAGAGACTTTTTTGAAGGAAGATATGTGACAGCAGGCTAAAATGTCTGGACTTGAATTCTGGTCTGAAACAGGGTTTATTTTTTCTAGGAAAATGTGTCATTTGAGGTAGCAAATGTGTTGCAATGATCAAATGCGGTGTTCAAGGTTGCAAATCTGATGCAGTTTCATAAATGCAACTTTTCAGATGTCAATTGCAGCTTAGTGTAGCAAATGCGGCTTTACATATTTCAAAAGTGGGTCAGGATAGATGAATTCGATGTTTGGATTTTGAATTGTAATCAAACACAAAAGAGAAAAAGTACAATCCTATGGTTAAGTCAGGACAGTATCCACTAGATTCCATGTGGGTTTCCCCAGCTGCATATCAGTAGCATGTGAATTCAGAAGCTTGGCTGCACAGGCTCCCCCTTATAGTGCACTCTCTTCTCAGGCCAACCAAGCTTCCAACCCCCATGAAACTTCCTTGGCATATTCATCACCTCTACTACAAATTGCAAAGATGTGGATGCCTTCACACCGACCAGTGTTGTGCTAGAAAATAGAAGGTTTTTGGCTACTAAATAATGGTGTTTAATTTGGGACCCCCATTTGAGTGGTCATACATGGGGTGCAAGATTAATCTCTATTTAGGAGGCACTCCATCCTGAAGAGGTTAAGCTCAACAGGGTTTTGGGGAGTACTACTTGGTCTGTATGACACATCTGCACTTGTAATCTTAGGTTTTCCCTTAATATTCATATTTATATACTAGTCGAGGGTAGCTTGGCCTTAGCTCCATTACTGGTTTGAGTTTCCTAGAGGTGAGAAATTCCCCTAGCAGGCCCAATTTCTAGAGGCAATAACCGTTTCTCTTACACCCCGGATCACATGACTGCACAAGGGGGGAGGATACTACGATTATTACATCAGGGTTACAAAGAAATAAAGTGGGTCTGGCTTTCTGATCACCTAGTTTGCACAGGGTGAGAGCATAGTCACCTACCACTTTCAAACATAGTCAAATAGAATTGAAAGCATGTTCATTTTATGTGCACCAAAAGAAAAAATTTCTATTCTAAAAAATAACAAACATAATGTTTTGAAATAATTCTTGGACACTTGAATCTACAAGAACACTTGTTAGGAGTTTTTATCAAATGGTCTTGGGCTCTCAAAATGTAACCACCACACATTGCGAACAAAGATTAGTAACATAAAAAATACCTACGCTACGAAGAATGTAGAAGAAAACTAGAATGCAAAACAAAAAAGAACAGAAAATAGAGAAACCTGAATGCAAAATTTTGAAAAGAAAATTTACCAGGCAAATGTGTCACAGCAGAGTGAATGTGTCACTCTATGTAGAAAATGCGGTTTGGTCCTGTGTTCTAGTTACTAACAGGAAAATGCGTCCACTAAATGTTCAAATGTGGCTCGGTCTATCAGATGTGGCGTTCCCGACTGCAATTGCAGTGCAGCAGAGCCATTGTGGAACTATAGCTTGCAAATGTGTCACGATGCAATGGATGCAGCTTGATAAAGCTCAAATGCATTGTTCTATACCTTTACCTACAAAACAACAGAATAGAAAACCATATGGAAAAAAAAATAACAGCGTCGGGTTCACCAATGTATCAATGAGTATTTTTCCTAAGGGTTAGCAGATTAGATCAATAAAATATAAAACCCAATGAAACTATCAAATACAATGAAAGCAAGTAATAAGAATGATTATAACAGATAATGCATGAAGCCTTCATGATTCACCTCCATAGCACCTTCTATCTTGTAGTGTATGATTGTTGCCCTCAAATTTGTGTGAGAAAATGATTGCGACTATGCTCTATGCAAGTTTTGAAGGATTTGAATGACAAATAAAGACTATGCCTATGACTATGACAAATGACTATAATTCCTATGACAAGTAATCAAATTAAATAAGCTAAGTGAAAAATATGAAAGTAAAATCTAAGCATAAATATGTTAGAGTAATGAAGTGGTCCCTAAAATGTGAGCAAAATTGACATTTTATAGAAAATGCAATTTTGGGCGGATGGACGACATTGAAAGTTGACAAAGCCTAAAATCATTGGTCAAGATTTCATGTCACAATCCCTAATCAGGGTTAGGGAAAAATAATTAAATGAATGGTCGAGATGTCATTTGAGAAAATTGAATCGGCGGTCGAGAATAAATGTGATAATTTAGCCAAAAAGATAAAGATTTTTGAAAATCAAGAAGATAAAGACTGCTTGATTTGTAAGATTCAAAAAATCAATAATCAAATAAAATTTATTTGATTTTTGGAGGAGAAAGATTATTTTGAATTAAAAATCAATTTAACTCAAAAAGGAGGAAAAATCATGTGACAGTAAATAATTGAATTCTTTAATTATTTACTAAAAAGTGGGAAAATTAGAAAGTGGGATAATTTAAATAAATAATTTTATTTAAATTAGAAAAAGCCAAGAAATGGAAAGTGGAAAATTTTAAATAAATATCTTTATTTAAAATTGGAAAAATCCATGGTGGACGATAATTAAATAAATTAAAGAATTTATTTAATAATAAGAGGTCATGAGATATTAATGGCGCATTTAAATAAATAAAAATTATTTATTTAAATAATCAAGAGGAAATAATGGACAAGGATAATTAGTGATGCCTTTAAATAAATAAATAAAATTTATTTATTTAAATAATCAAGAGGAATAAAAGACATGAATTAATTAAATAATTATGAATTATTTAATTAATAGTTGAATTTGGACTATAGACGAAATATGATAAGACATAAAAATATGGTTTGCGGGTCTAGGCCATTTTTATGTGTCTACAAATGTATGTTCAAGAATCAAACATGATCCTACTTGATTTCCACTAGTATTTGACAAAGAATACACTTGAAGCAGACTCACTCTTAAGGTCAAAAAAGTCATCATAATACTCAACAACCCACATCTTAAAATTGCGTCGACTCACACAGTCGTGTCACCCCTTAGAGGGTGCCCGTGCTTTTTTCTTTTCCAGGTATGTACTCAAAGTTAGATTTCTTGATCCCTTGAGCAAACAGTCCTTGGAAATTATATGGTGAGTGTCTTGTGGGAAGATTCTTCCCTCCCTTTGCACCGTGAGTATTACAATGTTTGGAAACTATCTTTAGTTAGATTCTACTCTAAGGTTCATAGATAGGGTATCCATTCAGAATGACAAATAATAAAATCCCTTAGGAGACCTCCCAATCTTTAGAATAAAGATTTTGGGGATGGTTATCTTGCACACTTCTGGTAAATGTGGGTTTCCCCATATTTACTTTTATTTTATAGTGGGTTGGAAAACTTGTCTTTGGTTGTTCCCACTCAAGTCGTTCCCGTAGGGTGAGTACTTTTTTCCACTACGACAAGTCTTCTAAAGGTTTTAACAAAGCATAAAGTGCATGAAATTAAAAGATGAGTTTGGCATTTTGATCACCCAGTTAAGGGAAGAGCATAGACCTATCACCGTACAATCACAATAGACAATGTTCAGTTTTTTTTAAAGCCCAAATGATAATTTTCTATTCTATATGAAGATATTGCTTCACAAAAGATATGATGTTTATTTTAACTGAGATAGCAATGTATGACGACTACCCTAGGATTGGTGTATTTTAATCCAAATGAATACCCTGGGATTGGTTTGTTTTAATCCAAAAGCAACAATGAAACCATTGGTCGCAGTCACGTCAGATCCAAACAACAATTTAGAAATGTGCTATAATAGAGGTTATATGCGCTACAAAATTGATCATATGCACTGCATAATCAATCAGACGCGCTGCGGAATTTGCCGTATGTGCCACAGAATTGATCATATGTGTTACAACAAAGTGTGCTCGAAGTTCAGTCAAATGCATTGGAACAGTCTTTAAATGTGCTAGAGTTTCTAGTGGATGCACTGAAATAGTCATTTGATGTGCTAAAGTATCTGGTGGATGGGCCAAAAAATCTCTCAATCATGCTACAAGAAACACTTTTGAAGCCTACACAGACGCTTTTCAGAAAAAAAATGTAAAATATGGGGTTCGGGCCCCACAGTGGGAGCCAAAATGTAAGTGTGGAATAAGTAATGAGTAAAATAACAAACAACACTTCTTAATAAGACATTATATCAAGAGAATCAACAATAATTAATCTAATTGAAACAAGAAAACTCTTGAAAGCGTCATATTGTTCTCTATCTCCAAAGATTTATTAAGTCACTGGGCTCTTAGATTTGGAAAGCATTGTGATTGTTAAAATGCCAATCTAGAGAATGAGATGCTGCTAAATGCAATAATCTAATCCTATATGATGATATCTAAATGATAATGATGCATCTATTGTGATCTAAATTGACATGAAACTTGATAAAAGGAAACTACAGTAAACTATGATGCAACCATGATATTGATTCTAAAATGCTATGATTGTTATTGCTAAATGATAATGCTATTGCTAAGATGCTTGATTTCTCAATTGGTATTCCTGCAGAGTAAGTTTGCACAAAGTTGGATCCATTTCCTATAGAAGAAGGTTGTATTTATAGATTCATAGCAACACATTTGCAAAGGGGCAGCAAAGCAAAGGTCTGGATTTGATCTAAAGAATTGAATGGTGAGATATGAAGAAGCCTAAGCTAATCATGGAGATTGTTCCTCCCCAGAAAAACACTCAGCCATAAGATAGGAAGAATCATTGGAAGAAGATGAAGAGGATTGCCTGCAAATTTGTCTCCAAATTTTCCCGTGAAGGTTGAGATGAAATAAATTAGATATTTCATATCTAATTTGGTAGGTGGATATGATGAGCTGTAGAAATATGTGCATAAATCTGAATATTTGGATTTATTTCAATTTTATAAAGAAATAACAATTATTAAAATAAACAAATATTTTTTATATTGTTTATTTAATAAAAGAGGGATAATGATAATTAAATAAAAACTATTGAAGTTTTGATTATTTAATTAAGAGAGAATAATCAAAAGAATATAGATATGAACTATATAAATAAATATTTCTATGTATTCAATAGTAGAAGAATTTGATTATGATAATTAAATAAAACAAAGTGAAATTTGTTTATTTAATTAAGATGAAATAAAAGAATAAATATTGAAGAATTTAGAAGATGAACTATATAAATAAATATTTCTATTTATTTAATAGTAGAAGAATTAAAGGTTAATCAATAAAATAAATCGTATTTAATTAATTAGATTATCCAGACCATTTTTAGGTGTATACACTTACTACTACTAGCCAAATCACTTTCATATCCTTGATGTGTAAATGTTTGATCAAATTGAGTTATGTAATCAGTGAGACTTACAGATTCATTTAATTGTTAACTATAATCTTGATTGTTAAAGTCTAGTGCCTCTGACACTTGCTTGTCATTTGATTGGTCTGTCATGGTGTCTCCTATTATTCTCTCTAACCAACGGATTCACTGCCTCCAAATCAAATCAAACAGGTCTTACAATCAGGGGCATGATATTCGCTTTGGATTAACAAGACAAGACCGAGTTTAAGACAAAAGGTATTCAAGTAACCAGATCAAAATTAGAAGATGTATAAGAGAGATGAGTTCAAAACATAAAGGATCCATTATTTTAGAAAATGAAAGTTACAGGCACTAATACCATTTTTGAAATAGTTGTAAACTACGCACTGTGATCAAACTTTTATAGACATAACCTAGTCTTATATTCTTATTGCTTGTTTCTAATTTGTAGTGATCACTCGAGGCACATATGTAGAGAGAATACTCCAAACTTTGAAATACCTTCTAACCTATGACTCATTCATAGTTGTTAAGTGTTTCTATATATGGATTGGAGATTGATGACTCCATGTAGTGCCCCTCCATGTTTCAACATTTATGATGCTTCTGTTAGATGCTAGTGGATTTATTTTATGTTTTTAGGTACCCTTTTCTTGTGGTTAGGAAATTCTATAATGACACTTGTTCATTATGTTACTATGTTAGGTGATGTAATACTCAAGACTTATTAAGATGTTAGGATTAGATAGGTTATGTTTATTGTTTACGTTTAGTAAAAGACTATGAGTTACTTCCTTATGATTATATGTTAGATGATGCATTAGGATATTAGCATACTAACCCTTATTGATGACTTTATGTGTAAATGATCTAAGGGGCGTTAATGCTTTATGATTATGATAACCCCTGTTTAATGATTTTATTTAAGGATATTTGATGAAGTACTAATGTTTAATAATGATATGCTTAGATCATTGTCATGACTATGTGTGATGTTTTATGTAGGACTTATCAGGTGTGTTTATAGATATGCTCATCATATTATATTCTTATGGATATGCTAATGACTAATGGAATAGTGATGTTAGATGTTGATTAGTCTTTGATTATCTTGATGATGATTATAACATGTTTATGAATATGCTAGAAATAGAATGGGTTACCTTATTTTGGAATGGTTTGTAATTATTGATGTTAAGAGATGTTATCTAATCATGACTATTATGTGATTATCTTGTAACTGTTCTTATCTTGATTGTTATGTAATTTATTTTTATGAGTTGATTTGATTACTTGGTGATGTTCTTACTAAGATGTTTGGGTGAAAGGGACAGTTTCGCATCACTCACTTGTGAGTACCCTACAACGTTGTGATTCCCTTTCACGATGTGTCTAATTATATGTATATGTATATGCATGACCATGTTGTGTGTTGTAGGTTGCAGGTACTAGGCATCGACTCCACCTAAATTGGTAGGTCTGAGTGTGCCTTAAACCCAATGGAATAGTTGATCGTAGATAGCACTTGGTCCCCTACACTAGCCATCATCCTCAAAGAGGATGAGTATCTGGTTTGATACCTTGTTAGTGTTGTCAGTATGGTTGGTTTGGTTAGCTGGTGTTTTTTGTGGTCTTGCTTTTCGATCTTGCTTAGCGGTCAAGTATTGATTGGCATTTGGTTTATTTAATTTAGAATTGTTTTATTAATGCTTTGGTTATTTGTTGCATTAAAATAAAATTATTAAGTTAAAAAGGTACTTTCAATAAGTAAATATAAATGCTTGTATATAATCATAGTTATGATAAGATAAAATATTATAAAGTTGAGATATAAAGTTAATTATTAAATGTAAATAAATTAGAGTTTGTTTTGATAAATAAATACATAAATAATCATTAGTGAATAATAAAAATAATACGATAAATAAAAAAAGGCTTTTAATAAATTTAAAATTTATTATTGTGTGAAGGAAAGACTAATCTAATAAATCTAAAGTTAATTTTAATTGTGAAAATTTGGTTGGTTTTTTGGGGAAAATGAAAAGTCTTCTTCTTCCTGTAAATATTTTCCTTATGGGAGATTTTTCATTCGGTTTTAGCTGAAGGGAGTAATTTGTCTGCAAAAGTTTCAAATGTTGTTGATTTCGTGGGGGGAAATGGGTATTCTTGAAAAAAAATTGATTGGGGATTTGGAGATATTGGAGTTGCAAGTTGGAAATTCAAAGCTTGGCATCGAATCTTCAGCCCTTCCAAGTGATTCAATCCAGGTTGGAACTATTATCTTTCTAAATTTTATCTCTGCTTTCTGAAACGAATGCTTGAATATTTAATGTTGCCTAGAAATGAAAATATTTACTTGTTTATTTATTTCTAAATTGAAACAATTATTAAATGCCTTCTCTGAAGATTTCCAAAGCCCTTTCAGTAAATCATTTTGTGCATATCATGCAACCTTTGTATTCCTCTAATTGATACCTCCTTGAGGCATTCTATTAAAAATTTGGGTGATATCTCCTTATTGTCAATTCTTGCATACTTTTCTTCAAGAGCAATTTAAAACAACAAATCCAATTTGTGTGCATCTTGTTGTTGATCCTTTCTTTCATATCTACCAGGGCAATTTTAACAACCCAATCCAATATGCATACCTGCACTTAGAGAAAACAGCGGAATTTATCTTCGCCTCAACCAATCGCATTTGCTTGAAATTTCTTAAAGCCTTTTTAAAAAATGCATATTATGCATGTCCTACTATCTTTCGTTTATGAGGCAAAATTCTCTCGAGGCCTTTGGCCAAACAACTGCATGCCTCCTCCCTGTGTGCCTTATTATTCCTAGTGTGTTGTCACTACCCTTGTAGTACATTAGGGTTTGGATTGGTTTTCTTTTCCTTTGGTTACTATTATGTCGAGTTCATACTATGTATAGCGATCTCCTTTTGATGGTTATGTATTATAATTAGTATTCAATACCTTGTATTATGTTTCATTTCAATAAAAATATTTTATGTCTAGTATTCATTATGTTTGGAATTCGATTATATATATATATATATGTATTTTATATATGTATGTTTATATATGTATGTATATATATGTGTTTGTAGTATTATAATTTGATATATTGTATTGTGATGTAAACAACATTTTGTGAATAATATATACATAGGTATGTATATATATATATATACACAGATGTATGTATATAATTATATATATACACATGTATATATAATATGGTTTTAGTAAAAGAATATTTTTGCTTATGTGAATTAATTGATTATGTAGATAAGTGAAATGGGTAATTAAGTATTGAAATTTGATTTACTCGTATTTAGATAATTGAAAGAATTTGTTTAAATAAATGGATTAGATTACCTTTTTGTTAAATAGTGAATGTTGAGTACTTTCATAATTATTCAATAATTGATGTGTGAATTCACTATGAAATTAGTTATTTAGAATAATTGTTGTTATAGTTAATTATGAATTATTTTGTTAAATTCCCATTAAGTGAATTATGTGGCTAAGTTAAAGAGTAATATGAAATGTGGAAATAATATATTTCATGGTTGTATTGTGTAACACCTCTCTAACTCCAGTCGAGGTAAGATAGTATTTTGATTTTGATTTGATATTCTAACTGTTAAATGTTGTTATAATGATATTAGATATTGATGATTAGCTATTATTTTGGATTATATGCTTATATGTTTATATATTGTTATCATTGCTTATGTACAATTATGGATAGGAAAGGGATGATGTTGTAACACTCATATTTGAGAGGCTTACGATATCATGACTCTCTTCCTGATGATTGATTTTTTTTTGGACTATATGTATATGCACATGTACTTTGACGTGTAATTGGAAATGATGTAGGTACTGAGTATCGACTCTGCCTGGATCCACAGGCCTGAGCGTACTCATATTCCCCGATGGTGGTTACTGGAGATAGTCACAGGCCAAAATTCCCCTACCCTAGCCCAATGTACCATGTTAGGGTAGTTTTTCCTTGTTGATGTCTTACCGTTTGATTACCTAACGGTAATGTCCAGAGCACATTTTAGTTGAATATTTGGCACACCTTTCAGTTGTATGTGGTTTACCAGTATGTCTCTTAGAGGTATTTTGTCTTGGTTTTTGTGAATCTGTTATGTGGTTATTTATTTTGGTTTTTGGTGTATTGATGTGGTTTCTTTGACATCTTTTCGTGAGTTCATATATGACATTTTATAGTATTTTATTAATTGGAGATTTGAATGGTTTTATCCATGAGGTTTTAAATATGTTATTTTAAATGATTTTTATTGATCAATCAGAGGATGATATATTTTATTTAGTAATTTTAAATGATTTTATTAATCCTTTTTGTGAGCTCTTATAGTCTTATTTAATCTTACTCAGTGAGCCTTGTGTATTTTAATGTTGGATTTAAATTATTACTTTTATGTGTAATAGAGAATTTTGTATATTTAGTGTTTTTAATTAATTACTTTAGAAAGTTTTAATAACTTGTTTAATAAAATGTTTTATTTCATATATTGTTTTGAGAGTTTATATAATGGAAATAAGTTTTGATATTGTATTGATTTAAAAGTGTTATTTTAAATATGATTTGTTTTGGGGAGTTAGTTAAAAGTAATGGGCAGCCTTATCTTTGATAAATATTCATTTTGTTTTGGGGAAGAGTTATCTATTTAAAGAGAAAAATATAAAAGGGAAGAAAGTTTTATTTTGTGGGAGTCATTCTTTTGGGGAGAAGAAGTAATTTTTTGTCTTTGGAAGGAGAAGAAAAACCCCCATGAATTAAGCAACAGAGTTTGGAAGAATTGTGGAGAAGAAATTTGTGGGTATCTGTTTATCAGTTTCAGCATGTCATTTCCTCCTTATTATCCTAGTTTGGAATACAGTCGTGCTTTCCAGTTAGAGCATTCTTTCATTTTTGTTTCAGGGAAGAATTGAGATATTCTCCTTATTTTTCTTCAATCTTGTATGACTAGTGAATTTTGCATTCATTTATATCATTTATGCTTTGAATCTCCTTGCAAACTTTGGGTTACTTTTATTTTGTAAATATTTGGAGAAACCCCTCTATTTTATTGTGTGAAGGTTTGGGGTTTGAATGATGGTTGCTTGAATTTTTTTGTTGCTCTGTAGTTTTTCTTATGGTAGATTTTGTCCATGCCAATAAATCCAAAATGGGTTGCTGGAAAAAAATAGATTTTTTAGGATCTTTCATTTCATTTCTCTTTTTGCCCAATTTGTAAAAAAAAGAAAAAATATTTTTTTTTTGTTGTTCATTAACCTCTTGATGAAAATAAAATTCAAGGGTGGATTTCATGTGGAAATGTCAAGATCTCAACTGGGTCTTTAGCAGATTTTAATTCTAGGCACTTTCATTTTTTGTCAAATTTGTGTCTTCTTGTTAAAAAATGTTTTTTATTGCTGCTCATTAACCACTTGTTTTAAATGCAAACTAAAGGCAGATTCCACATAGAAACGTCCATATCTCAACTAGGTCTTTGGTAGATTTTAATTTTAGGCACTTTCATTTTTTGTCAAATTTGTGTCTTCTTGTTAAAAAACATTTTTTATTGCTACTCATTAACCACTTGTTTTAAATGCAAAATAAAGGTGGATTCCACATAGAAACGCCCATATCTCAACTGGTTCATTGTCTGATTTTTAATCCGGACACTTTCAATTTTCATGTTTTTGCCCAACTTGGCTAAAAATGACGTTTTTCAGTACAACACCTTATTTTTTGTCAAAAAATTGGAAACCAAAGGTGGAATCCATTTAGTAACATTAAAATCTAAACTAGATCAAACTTAGATTTTTAATCTGGGCACTTTGAATTTCTATGAAATGTTTATGCCCTTTTTTTATTCCTTTGAGCTGCAGCTAGAACCCATGTTTTGTGCCTCCGTCACTTAGTGGTTTTAACTATTTTTAAGGTGGTTTTACGAGATGATTTGATGAGGTTAATACTGATTATATGATTGGTTTTTTTATGAAATTAATGGTGAATGTTTGAAGGGTTTGTAATCTTCTTGTTAGCATTTGTGATCAGTTGTTTAAATGATTTAGTAGAAATGTTGTTTGGCTGTTTTAAATGGTTTTATAATGGATTTCAATGGTTTTTTCATTGTTTCATATTTTCCATTGGATTTCTCATTTGGTTAAATGAGAAGGCCTATCTGTCTGCAGGGTGTTGATAAGGGCATGATTGAGTTCCTCGTCTATATGAGAGGTGTACCTTGTTCCGTATGGTGCCATCCCTTTGAGCACGTATGATGAAATTACATCTGATCTACACTCTAGCACCTTGTACCTTAGTAGTCGTGAGTAGTACCTAATATGTCATTGTATGAGCATCTTCACGTTGTGATATTAGCTTTAATGCATTGTATTTCATGTTTGCTTCGTATCTGATGTGAGTGTTGGCTATATGTTACCCTTTCCTTGTTTTTCTACTTGGGCATTATAACTACCTTTGAGTACAGTGGGGTGGCCTCTTTTGAGTCCACATGGTAGGAGGCATTGCCACCGCCATTGGGGACCGGTATACAGGTTATTGGAGCATCAGTTGGAGGTGTTCTCTCTTGTACATGTTTTATCAGATGATGTTTTTTATTCATGGCTATGCCTTTTTATTTATGTATATTCCTTTGTGTATATTGTACTTGCTTGAGAGTGAAAATGTAATCATATAGATTAATGAGAAGAAATGTGATATTTATATTTGGTTTATGAGTTTGGATGTTGGTATCAGACTTGCTTGTATTATGATGATCATAATGGATTTTTCTTCAATATTTTTCATGCAAAAATTAGATCTTGGTTGTATTTTTCCTTTATGTTTTAGTCTGCAAAAGTTTCGGCACATCAATGCTTTTTGTTTGTTATTTTGTGTCGTTGCTACAAAGTTCCGGAGCAGCAGGTTCTAGAGCAGCAAGTTCTAGAGCAGCAAGTTCCGGAGCAACAGGTTCCAAAGCAGCAGGTTCCAGAGCAGAAAGGTTCCAGAGCAGTAAGTTCTGGAGCAGCAAGTTCCAGAGCAGGAAATTTCAGAGCAGGAAGTTTCGTAGCAGAAGGTTTCAGAGCAGGAAATTCCAGAGCAAAAATTTTGGGGCTATCTTATTTGCTCCTATTTGGATTTTTTGTGGAGGGTGGATTAGTCCTCTCCTTTGGGTTGTGTTTAGCCATGCCTGGCCATGTATGTGGTTGATATATTATTTTGGAAAGTGTTTTTTGTGTAAGTTATTCTTTATGTTATTAAAAAGAAATTATCTTGTCCTTGTTTGGCTCTTACCCTTCAGGGTTGTGTAGTGGGATGTTACATATTGTTTGATTAATTACTTGTATTGAGTATTGTGTTTGATTATTGGGATTGGGGTGATTTTGGTCATTGTTTAAAAGTGGGAGTCATTTGTGCAAAATTGTTAAGGTTGACTTTTAGACGCTTAGGAGGGAGTATTTTTGTATGTATGGTTCTTATGATGGTTTCATTTTGGAAGTGGTTTGGAAATTTTTTGAGTTGTGTGCAAGATGGCCAATTCCTTACACTACGTATAGATTCTTGTGATTGTGATAAGTGTGCAAGAGGGTCAATTCCTTGCACTAGTATGGATTCATGTGATTATGATAAGTATGCAAGATGGTAAATTCATTGCTTGATGTGTAGGGTTTACTAGTTGCAAGTAGGGGGAGTGGCTCTCAATGGAGGCCGAAACCCAAAGTGGTGTCCAAGATAACCCATTGGAGAGTTTCTTAATCCAGTGATAACCTTAATAATGAATTAGGGGGTGGGTAGATTTCACATTAATCAAAATAATGATATGCCTCACTCATGGCTCAAGTGCTCGTTTAGGCTTGAAATAAGATGGGAAGGCCTAGAATGGCAAGATCAATTGTCTTATCCTCATGAAAGGTACATTGATTTTGTATGAGTTTGTATGGGGGACAGGGATTGGTAGAGGCTACCAGGATAACCTGGGATGGGGGTCAGAGCCTAGGAAGATTTTTCAGGATAACACATATCAAGTTATGTGATTACACTCCTCCCTATTGCAGTCTAACATTCCCTAGTTGTGTTTTCTCATTTTATTGTGTGAATGCTTCTAGAAGCGATGTAAGTGTTGTATGTGATGTTGGTGTAGTTAGCAGTGTTGTGTTCGAGTCATGCATAGCCCTTGATTATGTTAGCATGTTGTCTTCTTAACTGTCTATATGATATGGGACCTTGTGTTATCTCCTAGCACGGGGGGTGAACCTCAGGGTTCCACATGGTTGGGAGGTTATTTTTTTTTCCTCCATTGGGTATTTTTGATGCATGTTCATGTGCGTGGAGATTGTTCCTTGTGTTGTGGACTCCTGTTCCAGTTTGAGAAGGAAACCTTTTATTTATATGTATTGGATTGTATAACAGTTGTATCTCTTATTGTAATCTGATGTATTCTTCCCACATGTACTCAGGGAAGCATTATTCTAAATATTGTGATGATGTAATAGATATTGGTGAGCTCTCTTGTAATGAATATTGTAAAGTGATGGATCTTGCATATGTTAGTTGGCTAGAAATGTTTTATTTAATGTTGATTATCAGTTGACATGTTATGAAAGTAAATAATGTTGAAACATTTAATGTGGTGTTTTTAAATGAACCTTGCATGTTAGATAACTCATGTCATCTAAAAAGTTAATGAAATGATCTTAGTTATCTTGATTATTATATTTTTGAGTAGCACAGTTGAGGAACCTTAGAGGACCTAGATTTAGATTATTATGTTGTTATTTCTTTTAAGAAAAAAAATGTTCCATTAATGTGGCATAGTTAGTGTTGTCCTCTAGGGTTCCTTGGCGAGGCGTTACACTCCATCATCCTATCCTAGTGTGGTGTTTCGAGATAATGTGATCATGGATTAGCAACCTATCATCATATAGGTTTCATCCTCTCTCTCATATGTTTGTCATAGTAGATTTATCCCATGAGTGTTAAATATTGTGTTATTTCCACCTTTCTTATGCAATGGTAAGGTCATATTTTTGATGTTTTCATTGTGTCATTTTGTTTCACATGAAACTTATGTGAAATTTTTTGTGTAGGTGCAACATATTTTGAATTAAAAACCTTGTTGTTTTGAACAAAAAAAAAATTCAAGTTTTGTTTTGAGCATGCTGACTTGCGGCATTACAATAACCCAAACATATTTCATTTAATTGTGCATCTATCCTTATTATTTTAAGTTTATATTGTAGTTCCAAATGCTTTTACAATTTGGTATTATATGTGAACACAAATAGCTAAAATTGTTAGAGAATCATGTCATGCATACCTACAGATTGCACCTATGTATAAAATTTTAAATATAATCATTTATTGGGGAACTAGGGAAAATTATTGTATAAGGATATATTTATTATATCAATAAGAGGTTTTACAAGAAACTATTTGGTCTTTTTCTTAGTGACAAATCTTTGGTTCAATCATACATTAGGTATGGTTGTTAATGGTTTACTAATGTTCATCACAATTAATTAGATTTCTTGTTAAGCATACTCTAGGTGTAGACATTCAAATTTGGACACTTAATTTATCAAAATTTATCACTTTTCATCTAAACATCCTCTTATCCAAGTTAATTAAGTAATATTACTATTATTTAATTAATATCCTTAATTCTGCCAAATCCCTAAGATATTTAATTAATAATTAAATACCTTACCCTCCTTAATCCTCTTTTCATCAAATGAATTAAATAAATATTACATTTATTTAATTCCTCACATGTCATTTTCATATAATCCTAATCCATCTCTTAATCTCTTCATTAAGGATGTGCACATGCCTAATTCTTGATTAGGATGTGTCACATCCTCCAACTTTTGTAAGTTGGCTTCTAATCCTCATTAACCCCTAGTTATCCTCTAATTACTGATTAGTTAAACCTAATTAGTACCTTGGTCAACTCTCCCCATCCCCCAAGGAATTTTTAATTCTTTTTTATTCACCCTAGGCTCCTCTCTTCCCCATGTGAATTTTTAATTCACTTTTATTCCTCCTAGAATCCTCTTTTCCCATGTATCTTCTAGAACCTTTGACTTGTCTCATCAAGTCACATGTGACAAATTCCCATATTTTGGGAACCTTGTCTTATCCACTAGATTCTTCCAATCATTGTGAATTTTTAATTCACTTTTATTCTCTCAAAGTTTTCCCTCTCCCTATGTGATCATTGAAAGGTCACATCAAAGTACTTGGAAGGTACTTGTCCTTCCTCCACATCATGTACCTCTCTTCCACATCACCTACACATCATCCTACCTTTATCCACTTCACAATCCACATGTCAAGACGTGAGGGCTTGTGAGTCCTCAACTCACCTTAGCCCTTCATCTTGGCCTTGTTGGATAAATCCCAACCATTGAATGCTCTAGAGAATTCAAGTTTCTCTATAAATACCCCTTCTTCTAAGGCATTTGAAACACTTAGCCATTTTGCAACTAAATGTTGCCATTTTGTGCACTCATTTAGCCATCAATCTCATCCATTTTCATTTGTATCCAAGCACATAGTCAAATCCTCCATTTAGCCACATCAAGAGCCATCAAGGAGCATACAGATCAATCCAAATCAAGGGCCAGCCAAGGAGTTTCAGCTGCAAGAAGGAAGGTATATCCATTTGTCTTCATTTAACACTTTCTTCTTTGCACTTACAAATTTCTTAGGCTAATCTTGAGGTGTTTCTTTATGTTTCTCCATTGCATTTTAATTGCTTAGAATAGTTTAAACATTTTGATCTCACATTTTTGGGATGCTCGGTGGGACCCACAAGCAGGTTCCTATATTTCATATTTGTTGTTATTAAGTTTTTTGCAGGAATACGTCGTAGTGGGGCGACTACGCCCCTAATTTTTGGCAGTGAGGCGATTACGCCCCTGATTTTCCGCAGTGAGGCGATTGTGCCCCCTTGTCACCGCGAAGCAACACATTTTGAAAGGCAAAACTATCATTTTGGCTTCGATTTTTTGCTATTTTCAGATATTAACGCCCTAACACTATTCATGCAAGGATATTGGTGTTTTTTGCTAACTTTTTGCAGCATATTTTTGTGAAGTTGATGAAGAAAGCGAGATAAAACATCTAACATTTTCTTGCAGGGCTATCCGTTCGCTCAAACTTTTTAAAATATCCTTGTTGTTTTCCTTAATCTAAGAACATAGTTTAAACATTTTGATCTCACATTTCTAGCATGCCCGGTGGGACCCACAAGCGGATTCCTATATTTCACGTTTGTTGTTGTTAAGTTTTTTGTAGGAATACGTCACAGTGGGGCGACTACGCCCCTGATTTTTCTGTAGTGGGGCAACTACGCCCCTAATTTTCTACAGTGGGGTGACTACGCCCCTGATTTTCTGCAGTGGGGCAACTACTCCCCTAATTTTCTGCAGTGAGGCGACTACGCCCCTGATTTTCTGCAATGAGGCGACTACGCCCCCATGGGCTAAAAATTATTTTTGGCTAACACTTTTTCTACAGTGAGGCGACTATGCCCCCTGGGCTGAAAATTATTTTTGGCTAACACTTTTTCTATAGTGAGGCGACTACGCCCCCTGGGCTGAAAATTTTGTGCTAACACTTTTCTGCAGAAGGGCAACTACGCTCCCTAGGCTGAAAATTTTGTGCTAACACTTTTCTGCAGAAGGGCGACTACACCCCCCTAGGATGAAACTTTTGTGCTTTTTCCGTAGCGGGGCGACTACACCCCTGATTTTTCGCAGTGAGGCGACTATGCCCTTGATTTTCCATAGTGAAGCGATTACACCCTTGATTTTCAATAGTGAGATGACTACACCCCTGATTTATTGCAGAAGGGTGACTGCGCCCCCTTGTCACCGCGAAGCAACACATTTTGAAAGGTAAAACTATCATTTTGGCTTTGATTTTTTGCTATTTTCAGATATTAACCGCCTAACACTGTTCATGCAAGGATATTGGTGTTTTTTGCTAACTTTTTGCAGCATATTTTTGTGAAGTTGATGAAGAAAGCTGGATAAAACATCTAACAATTGCTTGCAGGGCTATCCGTTCGCTCAAACTTTTTAAAATATCCTTGCTATTTGCCTTAATCTAAGAACATAGTTTAATTAGGGGGAGTAATATTCATTGCTTGTTGTGTCTATCTTTTATGTTACCCAAAGGGAGCATTAGCTTATTTTCGCTTTCCCCTTGCACTTCGTGTGAGCCTGGGGAGTAGTTGGAAACAGTTAGTGCTTTCTTTCTAGTGGAACCTGCTTGGAGATTTCATCACCCCAAGGGATGATTCCAACCACGCGTACCGGCGGGGTATATAAAGGGGGGAGAGTGAAAGTTGTACCCCAATCCAGTCATGTCATAATTGGTAGAGCGTCGAAGCTAGGGTGATACCTAAATAGATGTGAAGAGTTGGTCTGAGCCTTCAGTATCTCGCTAGGGTTCCTGACTCACACTTTTGATGGGCTGGTGTTCATAGTTGTGCTTCACATACTGAGAGTATATCAAGGACTCCCTAGACACCTTGTGCATCCTAGATTAAGACCTCTTTGGCCATACCCTTAACACTAATCATAGGATTGTGTTTGCTTGAGAGTATTTTCTTGTGAGAAACCATTGAAATTTTTGACAAATTGGCCTTATCATTGTCATTTTAAAGTCCTTGACATAGTCATTTTCATCAAACCAAGTCCCAGATTTTCCGTAGTGGGGTGATTATGCCCTTAATTTTCTACAGTGAGGTAACTACGCCCCTGATTTTCTGCAGTGAGGCGATTACGCCCCTGATTTTTCGCAGTGAGGTGATTATGCCCCTGATTTTTTGCAGTGGGGTGACTGCGCCCCTGATTTTTCGCAGTGAGGCGATTACGCCCCTGATTTACTGCAGAGGGGCGAATTTTCCCCCCTTAATAGCCAAAACCACCATGTTTGGGTCCGTTTAGGCTCTAAACCATCATTTAATCATTCCCAACCATTATCTCATCATCCCAAGCCTCTGTTTTGTCATTCTAAGCCTCCAAAAACCTCCATTTGATCATTTTAAACCCCCTTTCATCATTCCAAACTCTTGATCATCTGTTTAATTATTCCGAGTAAATTTTCATCCATTTCACACATCCTTTCATCATTCTAAACTCTCATTCTATCATTCTAATCATCCGTTTACTCATTCTGAGTAAACATTCATCCATTTCACACCCCATTTCATCATTCCAAACCCCCGTTTAGTCATTTCGATCATTCATTTACTCGTTCTGAGTAATCTTCCATCTATTCCAAACCTTCATCTTCTCGTTCTGAGAATCATTTTTCCATTGTGAGCAGTTGTTTACTCATTCTGAGTAGTCATTCATTTGTTTCGATTAATCATTGACTCATCTTGAGTATTCATCATCCATTTCTCCAATCAAATCATCATTTTCCCCATCCAGATCCCGTAAACTTCGTCTCGAGTTATTATCCAAATTGACCTAAGTGTCTGATCTGATCATCATCATCAACATCCACTTAGGATTGTCATCCATCCTAAGATAATCATTATCGTCGGCCCAATCAATCCATTTTCAATCTCAAAGTGGATTCGGTGCCGTAATCATCCATTTATCCTTTTATCTGATCAATCAGTATCCTAAGTCATCTAAGATAATCTCTAAATGGGATTTGCAACCTCTTTCATCATCTTATCCTATCCATCAGTTGATTTTATCATTCATCGATCGATCCAATCCAATCACATCACCTTCGACCTAATCAATCTACTTCCATCTCGAAGCAGATTCAGTGTCGATCATCAGAATCAATCCCATCACACCATCCAATCATCCTAATATAAGCTTTAATCCAATCCAAATCTGAGCTTAACCCAAATCTTAACCTAAATCTTGATTTGAGCTTTAGTCCATTTCCATCCCAAATCGTTGACCCATCCTTTTTATCCTTTCACCATCATGAATCCTTATCCTCCATCAATAGTGGTCAAGGGAAACCCTAATTACATTGACAATGATAACGAAAGTCTTGTCAATCAAGAGGAATATGACATAGATTCCCTTGACACTATCATTGCTAGTAAGCTTTCTCCACCCAC
>VDFB02000008.1:237382356-237403368 GCA_007258455.2 Sequoia sempervirens | reverse complement strand
GGGACATAGGGACCCAAAACAGACTTAGGAGATAAAAGGGGTGTATGATTAGCTTTTGGATTAGTGACTTTGGATGTTCTTACAGATTTTTCATGTGATGGCATTGCATCTTTTTTCTTTGGGATCCACATGGTTTTGATCTTTGCTTTGGTGGGCCTTTGTGGCCTACAAATTTGATTTAGATTTAGATTTAGATTTTTCTTCTCTTCACCATGTATTTTGGAGGGGACATCAGAAGCTTTAGATTCATGTGGATCTTTAGATTGATACATTCTTGTTTTAACACCCAAAGTGCTTTTGGTAGCAATGGGATGGGTGCGAGGAGATGGATGATGTGGAGCGATGAAGGTAGGATTATAGGGACTATGTGTAGATGGAGGATGTGCGGGTATGTGCCTTTGTTGATCCTAATTAGGGGACATGTGAGAGGGATGTTTATGATGGATGACATGGATAGGTGTTGGATGGATGAAAGGACGAGATGAAGGAGGTGAGCTTGGGATATACGTACCCAAGATGGATGGAGTAAATGAAGGATGGGATATGGTGGATGGAGGGATGTAAGGACCCAAAATGGATGGAGCAGATGAAGGGGGAATATGGACAGTTCTTTTGAGGCAATACAATAGAGGAGGAGGGATGGCAGCATATGATCTAGTGGGTCGATGGGAAGAGCCGACATTTCTTTTGGAAAAGGCTCGTTGAGGATGTCCAAAGGTTGTACCAACATCTTTAGATTGTGAGTCTTGGGAAATAGGTCGAAGACCTTGCATGTAGATTTGTTCTTTGACTTGGATGGGCTCTAAAATACCTTGCTCATGAAGGCCTATACCTTTTCCTTGATAGTTCATTTTCTTGAGCATGCGATCCATGATAGGATTTGTGTTATTCTGAAAACATGATGCGAGTCCATCATTAGGTGGAGGATGATGGGTGGTAAATACACTATGTTTTTCTTCTACAAGGAGGCCACCATGGAAGAATGTGAGAGTACCAAGGGGATATGCAAGCGGTATAGGGATAGCAGTTTTAGGCAATGATGGGGGATCATGAGAGGGAGATGATGGGATAGCAACATTTGGATGGGTGGTATCAAGAGAGGGATTAGTGGATATGATAGGATCTGAACTTGTGGTAGTGGGCTCATGTGATGGAGATGGAGATGGAGGGGTGGAAACTTGAATGAAAAGGGGATCATGGGATGGAATGGATGGGGGACTGTGATCATGAGGTGGACTAGATGGGATGGTAGGATCTTGATCTAGAGAAGTGGATATGGTGGCATGCTTTGGATTAGACTCTGGGCATGACTCATCTTGTGTGGATGGTAGGATGACAGAGTGTTGGAGAGACTCTTCAAGTGGGGAAGATGGAGGGATGGAGGATTCAAAACATTCATGGGAATGGATTTTCATGGATTGGATTTGGGTGTCGTCGATGGGTTCGACAACTATTGGAGTAGGAGGTGGGTGTTTAATGGATTCGGTAGATATGATGGTAGGAGATGGGGGCTCAGTTGATTTAGAGGATGTGATGGTAAGAGATGGGGGATCAATAGATTTAGAGGATGTGATGGTTTTGATGGTTTGAGTGGTGCTAGGGGTGGTACCATCAATGAAAGGTGTTGGGTGGAGAAGGGTCTCGTCTCTGATGACCATGGATGGTGGGTTGGGATGGCATGATTCCATAACTTCAAGGTGTGGAGTGGGAGATGTCTTCTTGGTTATAAGTCCTTGGAGAACTTTTGGAGTGAAGAACTTGAATGCTCTAGGCTGAGATGGTGTGGTAGGAGTGGATGAAGGATTATGGATTGGTGGACTAGGAATAGATGGGGGAATGGGATTGGATGCAAGACTTGGAATAGATGGGGGATTAAGATTAGATAAAGGGTTAAGAAATGGTGAATTAGGACATGAGGATGTGGGTGGTGGATTGTAGTACGGGTATGGGGATGGTGGATTAGGATGGGAAGATTGAGGTGGCCGATGGAGATATTGAACGGCGGATGTTGGATTAGAGTTATGAGAGGTGGATGTTATATTAGGATAGGTTGGTGTGGATGTTGGATTAGGATAGGAAGGTGTGAATGTAGGATTAGAGTGAGCAGATTGGCATGGAAGATTAGGGTAGTGGGTATATGCGGATGAAGGATTTAGATAGGAGGATGTGGATGGGGGATTAGGATAGGGGTATTGTGATGGCAGACTAGGATAAGAGGATGATGTAGATGAAGGATATGATGGATATCCCTTGTCAAAGGTAGCATAAGCAACATGATTAGGCATGGATGAAGACATAACAGGATAACTCAAAGGGGTGATTGGATTGTGGAAAGTGGGTGGAGAAAGCTTACTAGCAATGATAGTGTCAAGGGAATCTATGTCATATTCCTCTTGATTGACAAGACTTTCGTTATCATTGTCAATGTAATTAGGGTTTCCCTTGACCACTATTGATGGAGGATAAGGATTCATGATGGTGAAAGGATAAAAAGGATGGGTCAACGATTTGGGATGGAAATGGACTAAAGCTCAAATCAAGATTTAGGTTAAGATTTGGGTTAAGCTCAGATTTGGATTGGATTAAAGCTTATATTAGGATGATTGGATGGTGTGATGGGATTGATTCTGATGATCGACACTGAATCTGCTTCGAGATGGAAGTAGATTGATTAGGTCGAAGGTGATGTGATTGGATTGGATCGATCGATGAATGATAAAATCAACTGATGGATAGGATAAGATGATGAAAGAGGTTGCAAATCCCATTTAGAGATTATCTTAGATGACTTAGGATACTGATTGATCAGATAAAAGGATAAATGGATGATTACGGCACCGAATCCACTTTGAGATTGAAAATGGATTGATTGGGCCGACGATAATGATTATCTTAGGATGGATGACAATCCTAAGTGGATGTTGATGATGATGATCAGATCAGACACTTAGGTCAATTTGGATAATAACTCGAGACGAAGTTTACGGGATCTGGATGGGGAAAATGATGATTTGATTGGAGAAATGGATGATGAATACTCAAGATGAGTCAATGATTAATCGAAACAAATGAATGACTACTCAGAATGAGTAAACAACTGCTCACAATGGAAAAATGATTCTCAGAACGAGAAGATGAAGGTTTGGAATAGATGGAAGATTACTCAGAACGAGTAAATGAATGATCGAAATGACTAAACGGGGGTTTGGAATGATGAAATGGGGTGTGAAATGGATGAATGTTTACTCAGAATGAGTAAACGGATGATTAGAATGATAGAATGAGAGTTTAGAATGATGAAAGGATGTGTGAAATGGATGAAAATTTACTCGGAATAATTAAACAGATGATCAAGAGTTTGGAATGATGAAAGGGGGTTTAAAATGATCAAATGGAGGTTTTTGGAGGCTTAGAATGACAAAACAGAGGCTTGGGATGATGAGATAATGGTTGGGAATGATTAAATGATGGTTTAGAGCCTAAACGGACCCAAACATGGTGGTTTTGGCTATTAAGGGGGGAAAATTCGCCCCTCTGCAGTAAATCAGGGGCGTAATCGCCTCACTGCGAAAAATCAGGGGCGCAGTCACCCCACTGCAAAAAATCAGGGGCATAATCACCTCACTGCGAAAAATCAGGGGCGTAATCGCCTCACTGCAGAAAATCAGGGGCGTAGTTACCTCACTGTAGAAAATTAAGGGCATAATCACCCCACTACGGAAAATCTGGGACTTGGTTTGATGAAAATGACTATGTCAAGGACTTTAAAATGACAATGATAAGGCCAATTTGTCAAAAATTTCAATGGTTTCTCACAAGAAAATACTCTCAAGCAAACACAATCCTATGATTAGTGTTAAGGGTATGGCCAAAGAGGTCTTAATCTAGGATGCACAAGGTGTCTAGGGAGTCCTTGATATACTCTCAGTATGTGAAGCACAACTATGAACACCAGCCCATCAAAAGTGTGAGTCAGGAACCCTAGCGAGATACTGAAGGCTCAGACCAACTCTTCACATCTATTTAGGTATCACCCTAGCTTCGACGCTCTACCAATTATGACATGACTGGATTGGGGTACAACTTTCACTCTCCCCCCTTTATATACCCCGCCGGTACGCGTGGTTGGAATCATCCCTTGGGGTGATGAAATCTCCAAGCAGGTTCCACTAGAAAGAAAGCACTAACTGTTTCCAACTACTCCCCAGGCTCACACGAAGTGCAAGGGGAAAGCGAAAATAAGCTAATGCTCCCTTTGGGTAACATAAAAGATAGACACAACAAGCAATGAATATTACTCCCCCTAATTAAACTATGTTCTTAGATTAAGGCAAATAGCAAGGATATTTTAAAAAGTTTGAGCGAACGGATAGCCCTGCAAGCAATTGTTAGATGTTTTATCCAGCTTTCTTCATCAACTTCACAAAAATATGCTGCAAAAAGTTAGCAAAAAACACCAATATCCTTGCATGAACAGTGTTAGGCGGTTAATATCTGAAAATAGCAAAAAATCAAAGCCAAAATGATAGTTTTACCTTTCAAAATGTGTTGCTTCGCGGTGACAAGGGGGCGCAGTCACCCTTCTGCAATAAATCAGGGGTGTAGTCATCTCACTATTGAAAATCAAGGGTGTAATCGCTTCACTATGGAAAATCAAGGGCATAGTCGCCTCACTGCGAAAAATCAGGGGTGTAGTCGCCCCGCTACGGAAAAAGCACAAAAGTTTCATCCTAGGGGGGTGTAGTCGCCCTTCTGCAGAAAAGTGTTAGCACAAAATTTTCAGCCTAGGGAGCGTAGTTGCCCTTCTGCAGAAAAGTGTTAGCACAAAATTTTCAGCCCAGGGGGCGTAGTCGCCTCACTATAGAAAAAGTGTTAGCCAAAAATAATTTTCAGCCCAGGGGGCATAGTCGCCTCACTGTAGAAAAAGTGTTAGCCAAAAATAATTTTTAGCCCATGGGGGCGTAGTCGCCTCATTGCAGAAAATCAGGGGCGTAGTCGCCTCACTGCAGAAAATTAGGGGAGTAGTTGCCCCACTGCAGAAAATCAGGGGCGTAGTCACCCCACTGTAGAAAATTAGGGGCGTAGTTGCCCCACTACAGAAAAATCAGGGGCGTAGTCGCCCCACTGTGACGTATTCCTACAAAAAACTTAACAACAACAAACGTGAAATATAGGAATCCGCTTGTGGGTCCCACCGGGCATGCTAGAAATGTGAGATCAAAATGTTTAAACTATGTTCTTAGATTAAGGAAAACAACAAGGATATTTTAAAAAGTTTGAGCGAACGGATAGCCCTGCAAGAAAATGTTAGATGTTTTATCTCGCTTTCTTCATCAACTTCACAAAAATATGCTGCAAAAAGTTAGCAAAAAACACCAATATCCTTGCATGAATAGTGTTAGGGCGTTAATATCTGAAAATAGCAAAAAATCGAAGCCAAAATGATAGTTTTGCCTTTCAAAATGTGTTGCTTCGCGGTGACAAGGGGGCACAATCGCCTCACTGCGGAAAATCAGGGGCGTAATCGCCTCACTGCCAAAAATTAGGGGCGTAGTCGCCCCACTACGACGTATTCCTGCAAAAAACTTAATAACAACAAATATGAAATATAGGAACCTGCTTGTGGGTCCCACCGAGCATCCCAAAAATGTGAGATCAAAATGTTTAAACTATTCTAAGCAATTAAAATGCAATGGAGAAACATAAAGAAACACCTCAAGATTAGCCTAAGAAATTTGTAAGTGCAAAGAAGAAAGTGTTAAATGAAGACAAATGGATATACCTTCCTTCTTGCAGCTGAAACTCCTTGGCTGGCCCTTGATTTGGATTGATCTGTATGCTCCTTGATGGCTCTTGATGTGGCTAAATGGAGGATTTGACTATGTGCTTGGATACAAATGAAAATGGATGAGATTGATGGCTAAATGAGTGCACAAAATGGCAACATTTAGTTGCAAAATGGCTAAGTGTTTCAAATGCCTTAGAAGAAGGGGTATTTATAGAGAAACTTGAATTCTCTAGAGCATTCAATGGTTGGGATTTATCCAACAAGGCCAAGATGAAGGGCTAAGGTGAGTTGAGGACTCACAAGCCCTCACGTCTTGACATGTGGATTGTGAAGTGGATAAAGGTAGGATGATGTGTAGGTGATGTGGAAGAGAGGTACATGATGTGGAGGAAGGACAAGTACCTTCCAAGTACTTTGATGTGACCTTTCAATGATCACATAGGGAGAGGGAAAACTTTGAGAGAATAAAAGTGAATTAAAAATTCACAATGATTGGAAGAATCTAGTGGATAAGACAAGGTTCCCAAAATATGGGAATTTGTCACATGTGACTTGATGAGACAAGTCAAAGGTTCTAGAAGATACATGGGAAAAGAGGATTCTAGGAGGAATAAAAGTGAATTAAAAATTCACATGGGGAAGAGAGGAGCCTAGGGTGAATAAAAAAGAATTAAAAATTCCTTGGGGGATGGGGAGAGTTGACCAAGGTACTAATTAGGTTTAACTAATCAGTAATTAGAGGATAACTAGGGGTTAATGAGGATTAGAAGCCAACTTACAAAAGTTGGAGGATGTGACACATCCTAATCAAGAATTAGGCATGTGCACATCCTTAATGAAGAGATTAAGAGATGGATTAGGATTATATGAAAATGACATGTGAGGAATTAAATAAATGTAATATTTATTTAATTCATTTGATGAAAAGAGGATTAAGGAGGGTAAGGTATTTAATTATTAATTAAATATCTTAGGGATTTGGCAGAATTAAGGATATTAATTAAATAATAGTAATATTACTTAATTAACTTGGATAAGAGGATGTTTAGATGAAAAGTGATAAATTTTGATAAATTAAGTGTCCAAATTTGAATGTCTACACCTAGAGTATGCTTAACAAGAAATCTAATTAATTGTGATGAACATTAGTAAACCATTAACAACCATACCTAATGTATGATTGAACCAAAGATTTGTCACTAAGAAAAAGACCAAATAGTTTCTTGTAAAACCTCTTATTGATATAATAAATATATCCTTATACAATAATTTTCCCTAGTTCCCCAATAAATGATTATATTTAAAATTTTATACATAGGTGCAATCTGTAGGTATGCATGACATGATTCTCTAACAATTTTAGCTATTTGTGTTCACATATAATACCAAATTGTAAAAGCATTTGGAACTACAATATAAACTTAAAATAATAAGGATAGATGCACAATTAAATGAAATATGTTTGGGTTATTGTAATGCCGCAAGTCAGCATGCTCAAAACAAAACTTGAATTTTTTTTTTGTTCAAAACAACAAGGTTTTTAATTCAAAATATGTTGCACCTACACAAAAAATTTCACATAAGTTTCATGTGAAACAAAATGACACAATGAAAACATCAAAAATATGACCTTACCATTGCATAAGAAAGGTGGAAATAACACAATATTTAACACTCATGGGATAAATCTACTATGACAAACATATGAGAGAGAGGATGAAACCTATATGATGATAGGTTGCTAATCCATGATCACATTATCTCGAAACACCACACTAGGATAGGATGATGGAGTGTAACGCCTCGCCAAGGAACCCTAGAGGACAACACTAACTATGCCACATTAATGGAACATTTTTTTTCTTAAAAGAAATAACAACATAATAATCTAAATCTAGGTCCTCTAAGGTTCCTCAACTGTGCTACTCAAAAATATAATAATCAAGATAACTAAGATCATTTCATTAACTTTTTAGATGACATGAGTTATCTAACATGCAAGGTTCATTTAAAAACACCACATTAAATGTTTCAACATTATTTACTTTCATAACATGTCAACTGATAATCAACATTAAATAAAACATTTCTAGCCAACTAACATATGCAAGATCCATCACTTTACAATATTCATTACAAGAGAGCTCACCAATATCTATTACATCATCACAATATTTAGAATAATGCTTCCCTGAGTACATGTGGGAAGAATACATCAGATTACAATAAGAGATACAACTGTTATACAATCCAATACATATAAATAAAAGGTTTCCTTCTCAAACTGGAACAGGAGTCCACAACACAAGGAACAATCTCCACGCACATGAACATGCATCAAAAATACCCAATGGAGGAAAAAAAAATAACCTCCCAACCATGTGGAACCCTGAGGTTCACCCCCCGTGCTAGGAGATAACACAAGGTCCCATATCATATAGACAGTTAAGAAGACAACATGCTAACATAATCAAGGGCTATGCATGACTCGAACACAACACTGCTAACTACACCAACATCACATACAACACTTACATCGCTTCTAGAAGCATTCACACAATAAAATGAGAAAACACAACTAGGGAATGTTAGACTGCAATAGGGAGGAGTGTAATCACATAACTTGATATGTGTTATCCTGAAAAATCTTCCTAGGCTCTGACCCCCATCCCAGGTTATCCTGGTAGCCTCTACCAATCCCTGTCCCCCATACAAACTCATACAAAATCAATGTACCTTTCATGAGGATAAGACAATTGATCTTGCCATTCTAGGCCTTCCCATCTTATTTCAAGCCTAAACGAGCACTTGAGCCATGAGTGAGGCATATCATTATTTTGATTAATGTGAAATCTACCCACCCCCTAATTCATTATTAAGGTTATCACTGGATTAAGAAACTCTCCAATGGGTTATCTTGGACACCACTTTGGGTTTCGGCCTCCATTGAGAGCCACTCCCCCTACTTGCAACTAGTAAACCCTACACATCAAGCAATGAATTTACCATCTTGCATACTTATCATAATCACATGAATCCATACTAGTGCAAGGAATTGACCCTCTTGCACACTTATCACAATCACAAGAATCTATACGTAGTGTAAGGAATTGGCCATCTTGCACACAACTCAAAAAATTTCCAAACCACTTCCAAAATGAAACCATCATAAGAACCATACATACAAAAATACTCCCTCCTAAGCGTCTAAAAGTCAACCTTAACAATTTTGCACAAATGACTCCCACTTTTAAACAATGACCAAAATCACCCCAATCCCAATAATCAAACACAATACTCAATACAAGTAATTAATCAAACAATATGTAACATCCCACTACACAACCCTGAAGGGTAAGAGCCAAACAAGGACAAGATAATTTCTTTTTAATAACATAAAGAATAACTTACACAAAAAACACTTTCCAAAATAATATATCAACCACATACATGGCCAGGCATGGCTAAACACAACCCAAAGGAGAGGACTAATCCACCCTCCACAAAAAATCCAAATAGGAGCAAATAAGATAGCCCCAAAATTTTTGCTCTGGAATTTCCTGCTCTGAAACCTTCTGCTACGAAACTTCCTGCTCTGAAATTTCCTGCTCTGGAACTTGCTGCTCCAGAACTTACTGCTCTGGAACCTTTCTGCTCTGGAACCTGCTGCTTTGGAACCTGTTGCTCCGGAACTTGCTGCTCTAGAACTTGCTGCTCTAGAACCTGCTGCTCCGGAACTTTGTAGCAACGACACAAAATAACAAACAAAAAGCATTGATGTGCCGAAACTTTTGCAGACTAAAACATAAAGGAAAAATACAACCAAGATCTAATTTTTGCATGAAAAATATTGAAGAAAAATCCATTATGATCATCATAATACAAGCAAGTCTGATACCAACATCCAAACTCATAAACCAAATATAAATATCACATTTCTTCTCATTAATCTATATGATTACATTTTCACTCTCAAGCAAGTACAATATACACAAAGGAATATACATAAATAAAAAGGCATAGCCATGAATAAAAAACATCATCTGATAAAACATGTACAAGAGAGAACACCTCCAACTGATGCTCCAATAACCTGTATACCGGTCCCCAATGGCGGTGGCAATGCCTCCTACCATGTGGACTCAAAAGAGGCCACCCCACTGTACTCAAAGGTAGTTATAATGCCCAAGTAGAAAAACAAGGAAAGGGTAACATATAGCCAACACTCACATCAGATACGAAGCAAACATGAAATACAATGCATTAAAGCTAATATCACAACGTGAAGATGCTCATACAATGACATATTAGGTACTACTCACGACTACTAAGGTACAAGGTGCTAGAGTGTAGATCAGATGTAATTTCATCATACGTGCTCAAAGGGATGGCACCATACGGAACAAGGTACACCTCTCATATAGACGAGGAACTCAATCATGCCCTTATCAACACCCTGCAGACAGATAGGCCTTCTCATTTAACCAAATGAGAAATCCAATGGAAAATATGAAACAATGAAAAAACCATTGAAATCCATTATAAAACCATTTAAAACAGCCAAACAACATTTCTACTAAATCATTTAAACAACTGATCACAAATGCTAACAAGAAGATTACAAACCCTTCAAACATTCACCATTAATTTCATAAAAAAACCAATCATATAATCAGTATTAACCTCATCAAATCATCTCGTAAAACCACCTTAAAAATAGTTAAAACCACTAAGTGACGGAGGCACAAAACATGGGTTCTAGCTGCAGCTCAAAGGAATAAAAAAAGGGCATAAACATTTCATAGAAATTCAAAGTGCCCAGATTAAAAATCTAAGTTTGATCTAGTTTAGATTTTAATGTTACTAAATGGATTCCACCTTTGGTTTCCAATTTTTTGACAAAAAATAAGGTGTTGTACTGAAAAACGTCATTTTTAGCCAAGTTGGGCAAAAACATGAAAATTGAAAGTGTCCGGATTAAAAATCAGACAATGAACCAGTTGAGATATGGGCGTTTCTATGTGGAATCCACCTTTATTTTGCATTTAAAACAAGTGGTTAATGAGTAGCAATAAAAAATGTTTTTTAACAAGAAGACACAAATTTGACAAAAAATGAAAGTGCCTAAAATTAAAATCTACCAAAGACCTAGTTGAGATATGGACGTTTCTATGTGGAATCTGCCTTTAGTTTGCATTTAAAACAAGTGGTTAATGAGCAGCAATAAAAAACATTTTTTAACAAGAAGACACAAATTTGACAAAAAATGAAAGTGCCTAGAATTAAAATCTGCTAAAGACCCAGTTGAGATCTTGACATTTCCACATGAAATCCACCCTTGAATTTTATTTTCATCAAGAGGTTAATGAACAACAAAAAAAAAATATTTTTTCTTTTTTTTACAAATTGGGCAAAAAGAGAAATGAAATGAAAGATCCTAAAAAATCTATTTTTTTCCAGCAACCCATTTTGGATTTATTGGCATGGACAAAATCTACCATAAGAAAAACTACAGAGCAACAAAAAAATTCAAGCAACCATCATTCAAACCCCAAACCTTCACACAATAAAATAGAGGGGTTTCTCCAAATATTTACAAAATAAAAGTAACCCAAAGTTTGCAAGGAGATTCAAAGCATAAATGATATAAATGAATGCAAAATTCACTAGTCATACAAGATTGAAGAAAAATAAGGAGAATATCTCAATTCTTCCCTGAAACAAAAATGAAAGAATGCTCTAACTGGAAAGCACGACTGTATTCCAAACTAGGATAATAAGGAGGAAATGACATGCTGAAACTGATAAACAGATACCCACAAATTTCTTCTCCACAATTCTTCCAAACTCTGTTGCTTAATTCATGGGGGTTTTTCTTCTCCTTCCAAAGACAAAAAATTACTTCTTCTCCCCAAAAGAATGACTCCCACAAAATAAAACTTTCTTCCCTTTTATATTTTTCTCTTTAAATAGATAACTCTTCCCCAAAACAAAATGAATATTTATCAAAGATAAGGCTGCCCATTACTTTTAACTAACTCCCCAAAACAAATCATATTTAAAATAACACTTTTAAATCAATACAATATCAAAACTTATTTCCATTATATAAACTCTCAAAACAATATATGAAATAAAACATTTTATTAAACAAGTTATTAAAACTTTCTAAAGTAATTAATTAAAAACACTAAATATACAAAATTCTCTATTACACATAAAAGTAATAATTTAAATCCAACATTAAAATACACAAGGCTCACTGAGTAAGATTAAATAAGACTATAAGAGCTCACAAAAAGGATTAATAAAATCATTTAAAATTACTAAATAAAATATATCATCCTCTGATTGATCAATAAAAATCATTTAAAATAACATATTTAAAACCTCATGGATAAAACCATTCAAATCTCCAATTAATAAAATACTATAAAATGTCATATATGAACTCACGAAAAGATGTCAAAGAAACCACATCAATACACCAAAAACCAAAATAAATAACCACATAACAGATTCACAAAAACCAAGACAAAATACCTCTAAGAGACATACTGGTAAACCACATACAACTGAAAGGTGTGCCAAATATTCAACTAAAATGTGCTCTGGACATTACCGTTAGGTAATCAAACGGTAAGACATCAACAAGGAAAAACTACCCTAACATGGTACATTGGGCTAGGGTAGGGGAATTTTGGCCTGTGACTATCTCCAGTAACCACCATCGGGGAATATGAGTACGCTCAGGCCTGTGGATCCAGGCAGAGTCGATACTCAGTACCTACATCATTTCCAATTACACGTCAAAGTACATGTGCATATACATATAGTCCAAAAAAAAATCAATCATCAGGAAGAGAGTCATGATATCGTAAGCCTCTCAAATATGAGTGTTACAACATCATCCCTTTCCTATCCATAATTGTACATAAGCAATGATAACAATATATAAACATATAAGCATATAATCCAAAATAATAGCTAATCATCAATATCTAATATCATTATAACAACATTTAACAGTTAGAATATCAAATCAAAATCAAAATACTATCTTACCTCGACTGGAGTTAGAGAGGTGTTACACAATACAACCATGAAATATATTATTTCCACATTTCATATTACTCTTTAACTTAGCCACATAATTCACTTAATGGGAATTTAACAAAATAATTCATAATTAACTATAACAACAATTATTCTAAATAACTAATTTCATAGTGAATTCACACATCAATTATTGAATAATTATGAAAGTACTCAACATTCACTATTTAACAAAAAGGTAATCTAATCCATTTATTTAAACAAATTCTTTCAATTATCTAAATACGAGTAAATCAAATTTCAATACTTAATTACCCATTTCACTTATCTACATAATCAATTAATTCACATAAGCAAAAATATTCTTTTACTAAAACCATATTATATATACATGTGTATATATATAATTATATACATACATCTGTGTATATATATATATATACATACCTATGTATATATTATTCACAAAATGTTGTTTACATCACAATACAATATATCAAATTATAATACTACAAACACATATATATACATACATATATAAACATACATATATAAAATACATATATATATATATATAATCGAATTCCAAACATAATGAATACTAGACATAAAATATTTTTATTGAAATGAAACATAATACAAGGTATTGAATACTAATTATAATACATAACCATCAAAAGGAGATCGCTATACATAGTATGAACTCGACATAATAGTAACCAAAGGAAAAGAAAACCAATCCAAACCCTAATGTACTACAAGGGTAGTGACAACACACTAGGAATAATAAGGCACACAGGGAGGAGGCATGCAGTTGTTTGGCCAAAGGCCTCGAGAGAATTTTGCCTCATAAACGAAAGATAGTAGGACATGCATAATATGCATTTTTTAAAAAGGCTTTAAGAAATTTCAAGCAAATGCGATTGGTTGAGGCGAAGATAAATTCCGCTGTTTTCTCTAAGTGCAGGTATGCATATTGGATTGGGTTGTTAAAATTGCCCTGGTAGATATGAAAGAAAGGATCAACAACAAGATGCACACAAATTGGATTTGTTGTTTTAAATTGCTCTTGAAGAAAAGTATGCAAGAATTGACAATAAGGAGATATCACCCAAATTTTTAATAGAATGCCTCAAGGAGGTATCAATTAGAGGAATACAAAGGTTGCATGATATGCACAAAATGATTTACTGAAAGGGCTTTGGAAATCTTCAGAGAAGGCATTTAATAATTGTTTCAATTTAGAAATAAATAAACAAGTAAATATTTTCATTTCTAGGCAACATTAAATATTCAAGCATTCGTTTCAGAAAGCAGAGATAAAATTTAGAAAGATAATAGTTCCAACCTGGATTGAATCACTTGGAAGGGCTGAAGATTCGATGCCAAGCTTTGAATTTCCAACTTGCAACTCCAATATCTCCAAATCCCCAATCAATTTTTTTTCAAGAATACCCATTTCCCCCCACGAAATCAACAACATTTGAAACTTTTGCAGACAAATTACTCCCTTCAGCTAAAACCGAATGAAAAATCTCCCATAAGGAAAATATTTACAGGAAGAAGAAGACTTTTCATTTTCCCCAAAAAACCAACCAAATTTTCACAATTAAAATTAACTTTAGATTTATTAGATTAGTCTTTCCTTCACACAATAATAAATTTTAAATTTATTAAAAGCCTTTTTTTATTTATCGTATTATTTTTATTATTCACTAATGATTATTTATGTATTTATTTATCAAAACAAACTCTAATTTATTTACATTTAATAATTAACTTTATATCTCAACTTTATAATATTTTATCTTATCATAACTATGATTATATACAAGCATTTATATTTACTTATTGAAAGTACCTTTTTAACTTAATAATTTTATTTTAATGCAACAAATAACCAAAGCATTAATAAAACAATTCTAAATTAAATAAACCAAATGCCAATCAATACTTGACCGCTAAGCAAGATCGAAAAGCAAGACCACAAAAAACACCAGCTAACCAAACCAACCATACTGACAACACTAACAAGGTATCAAACCAGATACTCATCCTCTTTGAGGATGATGGCTAGTGTAGGGGACCAAGTGCTATCTACGATCAACTATTCCATTGGGTTTAAGGCACACTCAGACCTACCAATTTAGGTGGAGTCGATGCCTAGTACCTGCAACCTACAACACACAACATGGTCATGCATATACATATACATATAATTAGACACATCGTGAAAGGGAATCACAACGTTGTAGGGTACTCACAAGTGAGTGATGCGAAACTGTCCCTTTCACCCAAACATCTTAGTAAGAACATCACCAAGTAATCAAATCAACTCATAAAAATAAATTACATAACAATCAAGATAAGAACAGTTACAAGATAATCACATAATAGTCATGATTAGATAACATCTCTTAACATCAATAATTACAAACCATTCCAAAATAAGGTAACCCATTCTATTTCTAGCATATTCATAAACATGTTATAATCATCATCAAGATAATCAAAGACTAATCAACATCTAACATCACTATTCCATTAGTCATTAGCATATCCATAAGAATATAATATGATGAGCATATCTATAAACACACCTGATAAGTCCTACATAAAACATCACACATAGTCATGACAATGATCTAAGCATATCATTATTAAACATTAGTACTTCATCAAATATCCTTAAATAAAATCATTAAACAGGGGTTATCATAATCATAAAGCATTAACGCCCCTTAGATCATTTACACATAAAGTCATCAATAAGGGTTAGTATGCTAATATCCTAATGCATCATCTAACATATAATCATAAGGAAGTAACTCATAGTCTTTTACTAAACGTAAACAATAAACATAACCTATCTAATCCTAACATCTTAATAAGTCTTGAGTATTACATCACCTAACATAGTAACATAATGAACAAGTGTCATTATAGAATTTCCTAACCACAAGAAAAGGGTACCTAAAAACATAAAATAAATCCACTAGCATCTAACAGAAGCATCATAAATGTTGAAACATGGAGGGGCACTACATGGAGTCATCAATCTCCAATCCATATATAGAAACACTTAACAACTATGAATGAGTCATAGGTTAGAAGGTATTTCAAAGTTTGGAGTATTCTCTCTACATATGTGCCTCGAGTGATCACTACAAATTAGAAACAAGCAATAAGAATATAAGACTAGGTTATGTCTATAAAAGTTTGATCACAGTGCGTAGTTTACAACTATTTCAAAAATGGTATTAGTGCCTGTAACTTTCATTTTCTAAAATAATGGATCCTTTATGTTTTGAACTCATCTCTCTTATACATCTTCTAATTTTGATCTGGTTACTTGAATACCTTTTGTCTTAAACTCGGTCTTGTCTTGTTAATCCAAAGCGAATATCATGCCCCTGATTGTAAGACCTGTTTGATTTGATTTGGAGGCAGTGAATCCGTTGGTTAGAGAGAATAATAGGAGACACCATGACAGACCAATCAAATGACAAGCAAGTGTCAGAGGCACTAGACTTTAACAATCAAGATTATAGTTAACAATTAAATGAATCTGTAAGTCTCACTGATTACATAACTCAATTTGATCAAACATTTACACATCAAGGATATGAAAGTGATTTGGCTAGTAGTAGTAAGTGTATACACCTAAAAATGGTCTGGATAATCTAATTAATTAAATACGATTTATTTTATTGATTAACCTTTAATTCTTCTACTATTAAATAAATAGAAATATTTATTTATATAGTTCATCTTCTAAATTCTTCAATATTTATTCTTTTATTTCATCTTAATTAAATAAACAAATTTCACTTTGTTTTATTTAATTATCATAATCAAATTCTTCTACTATTGAATACATAGAAATATTTATTTATATAGTTCATATCTATATTCTTTTGATTATTCTCTCTTAATTAAATAATCAAAACTTCAATAGTTTTTATTTAATTATCATTATCCCTCTTTTATTAAATAAACAATATAAAAAATATTTGTTTATTTTAATAATTGTTATTTCTTTATAAAATTGAAATAAATCCAAATATTCAGATTTATGCACATATTTCTACAGCTCATCATATCCACCTACCAAATTAGATATGAAATATCTAATTTATTTCATCTCAACCTTCACGGGAAAATTTGGAGACAAATTTGCAGGCAATCCTCTTCATCTTCTTCCAATGATTCTTCCTATCTTATGGCTGAGTGTTTTTCTGGGGAGGAACAATCTCCATGATTAGCTTAGGCTTCTTCATATCTCACCATTCAATTCTTTAGATCAAATCCAGACCTTTGCTTTGCTGCCCCTTTGCAAATGTGTTGCTATGAATCTATAAATACAACCTTCTTCTATAGGAAATGGATCCAACTTTGTGCAAACTTACTCTGCAGGAATACCAATTGAGAAATCAAGCATCTTAGCAATAGCATTATCATTTAGCAATAACAATCATAGCATTTTAGAATCAATATCATGGTTGCATCATAGTTTACTGTAGTTTCCTTTTATCAAGTTTCATGTCAATTTAGATCACAATAGATGCATCATTATCATTTAGATATCATCATATAGGATTAGATTATTGCATTTAGCAGCATCTCATTCTCTAGATTGGCATTTTAACAATCACAATGCTTTCCAAATCTAAGAGCCCAGTGACTTAATAAATCTTTGGAGATAGAGAACAATATGACGCTTTCAAGAGTTTTCTTGTTTCAATTAGATTAATTATTGTTGATTCTCTTGATATAATGTCTTATTAAGAAGTGTTGTTTGTTATTTTACTCATTACTTATTCCACACTTACATTTTGGCTCCCACTGTGGGGCCCGAACCCCATATTTTACATTTTTTTTCTGAAAAGCGTCTGTGTAGGCTTCAAAAGTGTTTCTTGTAGCATGATTGAGAGATTTTTTGGCCCATCCACCAGATACTTTAGCACATCAAATGACTATTTCAGTGCATCCACTAGAAACTCTAGCACATTTAAAGACTGTTCCAATGCATTTGACTGAACTTCGAGCACACTTTGTTGTAACACATATGATCAATTCTGTGGCACATACGGCAAATTCCGCAGCGCGTCTGATTGATTATGCAGTGCATATGATCAATTTTGTAGCGCATATAACCTCTATTATAGCACATTTCTAAATTGTTGTTTGGATCTGACGTGACTGCGACCAATGGTTTCATTGTTGCTTTTGGATTAAAACAAACCAATCCCAGGGTATTCATTTGGATTAAAATACACCAATCCTAGGGTAGTCGTCATACATTGCTATCTCAGTTAAAATAAACATCATATCTTTTGTGAAGCAATATCTTCATATAGAATAGAAAATTATCATTTGGGCTTTAAAAAAAACTGAACATTGTCTATTGTGATTGTACGGTGATAGGTCTATGCTCTTCCCTTAACTGGGTGATCAAAATGCCAAACTCATCTTTTAATTTCATGCACTTTATGCTTTGTTAAAACCTTTAGAAGACTTGTCGTAGTGGAAAAAAGTACTCACCCTACGGGAACGACTTGAGTGGGAACAACCAAAGACAAGTTTTCCAACCCACTATAAAATAAAAGTAAATATGGGGAAACCCACATTTACCAGAAGTGTGCAAGATAACCATCCCCAAAATCTTTATTCTAAAGATTGGGAGGTCTCCTAAGGGATTTTATTATTTGTCATTCTGAATGGATACCCTATCTATGAACCTTAGAGTAGAATCTAACTAAAGATAGTTTCCAAACATTGTAATACTCACGGTGCAAAGGGAGGGAAGAATCTTCCCACAAGACACTCACCATATAATTTCCAAGGACTGTTTGCTCAAGGGATCAAGAAATCTAACTTTGAGTACATACCTGGAAAAGAAAAAAGCACGGGCACCCTCTAAGGGGTGACACGACTGTGTGAGTCGACGCAATTTTAAGATGTGGGTTGTTGAGTATTATGATGACTTTTTTGACCTTAAGAGTGAGTCTGCTTCAAGTGTATTCTTTGTCAAATACTAGTGGAAATCAAGTAGGATCATGTTTGATTCTTGAACATACATTTGTAGACACATAAAAATGGCCTAGACCCGCAAACCATATTTTTATGTCTTATCATATTTCGTCTATAGTCCAAATTCAACTATTAATTAAATAATTCATAATTATTTAATTAATTCATGTCTTTTATTCCTCTTGATTATTTAAATAAATAAATTTTATTTATTTATTTAAAGGCATCACTAATTATCCTTGTCCATTATTTCCTCTTGATTATTTAAATAAATAATTTTTATTTATTTAAATGCGCCATTAATATCTCATGACCTCTTATTATTAAATAAATTCTTTAATTTATTTAATTATCGTCCACCATGGATTTTTCCAATTTTAAATAAAGATATTTATTTAAAATTTTCCACTTTCCATTTCTTGGCTTTTTCTAATTTAAATAAAATTATTTATTTAAATTATCCCACTTTCTAATTTTCCCACTTTTTAGTAAATAATTAAAGAATTCAATTATTTACTGTCACATGATTTTTCCTCCTTTTTGAGTTAAATTGATTTTTAATTCAAAATAATCTTTCTCCTCCAAAAATCAAATAAATTTTATTTGATTATTGATTTTTTGAATCTTACAAATCAAGCAGTCTTTATCTTCTTGATTTTCAAAAATCTTTATCTTTTTGGCTAAATTATCACATTTATTCTCGACCGCCGATTCAATTTTCTCAAATGACATCTCGACCATTCATTTAATTATTTTTCCCTAACCCTGATTAGGGATTGTGACATGAAATCTTGACCAATGATTTTAGGCTTTGTCAACTTTCAATGTCGTCCATCCGCCCAAAATTGCATTTTCTATAAAATGTCAATTTTGCTCACATTTTAGGGACCACTTCATTACTCTAACATATTTATGCTTAGATTTTACTTTCATATTTTTCACTTAGCTTATTTAATTTGATTACTTGTCATAGGAATTATAGTCATTTGTCATAGTCATAGGCATAGTCTTTATTTGTCATTCAAATCCTTCAAAACTTGCATAGAGCATAGTCGCAATCATTTTCTCACACAAATTTGAGGGCAACAATCATACACTACAAGCTAGAAGGTGCTATGGAGGTGAATCATGAAGGCTTCATGCATTATCTGTTATAATCATTCTTATTACTTGCTTTCATTGTATTTGATAGTTTCATTGGGTTTTATATTTTATTGATCTAATCTGCTAACCCTTAGGAAAAATACCCGTGATACAACACTTGTTGTTTAGATTCTGGGACTTAAAAACAACTGTTTAATTGCTTACTGTGTTTTCAAAAACATTAATTCAGATAAGATCATCTAGAAAAACGCAAAGATTTTGACAAATCAACCTGTGGGGTATGATTAGAGTTGGGGAAATCAACAACATTTGTCAAGAAATCCCTTGCAAAAAGAGTCAACAAACCAAAGAAGCAACTTAGCTACAAAATTTTTTTGGAAAGGAGATGCTTCTTATATCAAAGTAGAAAAATCTTGCTTAAGCATTGAACTTTCATCCATAAGTATCACGTTTGCTAGAGGATATACTGATGATTTTGCTTTAGAGCCTTTATATTCACAAGCTTATTTCCAACAAAGAGCTCTTTCACAAAAGCATAATCATAGTCAACCCATTTGTTAGTATTTCATCCCATAACTAGCAATACAATATTCCAACAACCCAAATCAATTGTTACAATAGAGAAAAACTTCGAAACACTAGGCTTTTTCAGAGATTTACCAGCAAGATACCTTGTCAAAATATCCATGATTTAGAAAATTACACCAAGAAATCAATCCATTTTACTGAGAAAAACTAGACAACATTGTGAGCAGTCCCAGAATAGCACATACACAGTATGTTTTAACACATATACCCAGTAATTTGGTGCATCTGTAATCCAAATAGCGCATATAACCACTATTTCGGCGCATCTGACTAATCTTACAATGCATCTGCAGTCTGTCACCAAAACTTACTAGTATCTTGGCGCATCCATAATCTATTTTAGTGCATGTATCTTGTCTGACCATGCATTCACCGTATCTTTTAGCACATCCACAGTCTATTTTAGCGCATCTACCCTCTGTAATAGTGCATCCATAGAACAA
>VDFB02000008.1:237317016-237382256 GCA_007258455.2 Sequoia sempervirens | reverse complement strand
TTTTTTTGAACTCTCACATTTCATAGGGGAATAAATATGTTGAAATCTTTTCCTATAAATACTCCGCCAAATCCGCCGCCGCAGGAAATATGTTGCACAGCATTTCAAAACATTGCACAACATTTCAAAACAATACTCTACGCGCTTATTCGTAGGAGATGATATATTTAGGTGTATGGGAGTTTAATTAGAGATGCCCTCCCTAAATAATATAAAATTTTAAATAATTAATTACAAAAATATTTGATAATAAATATATATAGTAAAGGATTTTGAAATAAATTTTATATAATAAATTATTTTTGAATTATTTTAATTTTTTTATTTTTTAAAATATATTTTTGTAATGTAAATAACAATTTTATGATAATACTTATATAACATATTTATATAATATTATTATTCTATTTTTAAAATAATATAAATATACTAACTAAAATTGTTCATACAATAATATACATTCCTTTTCATAATATGATGACATTTATGATAATATGTCTACACAATATTATTATCTTACTTTTAAAATAATATTAAAATTGTTGATACAATAATATACATTATATTTTATTTTTATTTACTTAAAATTTATGTTTTTACTTTACAATTATTCATGAATTTTTTAGTTTATTTAATCAAAGGTTATTTCTATTTATAGTTTTTTTTTTTTAATTTAAATCTCATTAAAAAAATTCTCAAGAAAATAAAATCACAACAATCAATAGTAATTTAGTATGAATTATAATTTCTAACATATTACAACAAAAACTAATTTCAATAAAAATAATTTGTGAAAAAATAATTCTTAAATGAAATATAAACAACTTTCAAAATATTATAATTCATAAAACATTCAATGGATAGATGAACATGAATCTTAGACAAATTTATAATATTCAAATTTAATATCATTTTCTCTCTTTTCATTCATTCGTAAAAAAATATTCTAATTTTATTAAATTAAAAATATTAAACAATAATGATTCCCCTAATTAAATTATAATCATACGTGTACCTCTCAAACTCTAAATAAATAATGGATATCTACAATAATAGTAAGAAACAAAGTAACATGCCATGATCATATATAAAAATTGAAACAAAACTAAATATTTAAAAAATTAAAACTATCTAAGAATTATTTAATTTTTAATCTACTTAAAAGTTATTTTATATGTCATGATCATATATAAAAATTGAAACACAATTAAATGTTCTAACCCTAATTCTAACCCTAATCCTAGCCCTAATCATATTAACTATCATATTATAATAATTTTATAACAAAATATATAATAAATATAAAAAATAATTTATTTAAGATATTACATGTTGCACCTATTCAATTTTTATAATAAAAATTTGATTAAAAAATAGGTGCCTCGAGAAGGATATCTCTCAGCATATTTTATATATATTATTAAAATAATATATATATATGCTAGTTTATTTATTTAAGATTTATTTTATAATTTTTTTCATTTATCTAGAATTATTTAATTTTTTAAAAAACATTAAAACCTTCTATTTAAATGTTTTTTTAATAAAATAACTCTTAAGTAAATAAACATAAATTAATGCCAATTTTCTAAACATATATAATTGATCACCTACCTTATGATTTCCCATGGATAAATTAATTCATCTAATTATCCAAGAAAATGATATGGTGAATTTATTAGTAATGATAATATTAAATACATCAAATATTCCAACAAGTTCATGTGTTCCTTAATATCTTCCCTTTTTAGTTGTTTGGTTAGTATAATAGGAAAAAATTCTACATTCTCTTCACATGTCTCCAATTAACACTTAGATTCCATAATCTTATGAAATGATAAGTTTGAATTATTTCACCTTTCCCGCAATTTGTACATGATGCTAAAAAAATCAAGCATGATAAAGCATGAAGTAAAAGATATCTAATAACATGCATATAGTCAAAGCTTCGATGCTTTACTTATTATCCCTTTCTTGCAGATCTAAAATTGTTCTTCTTTCTTTTATTCAAGTTGCATAATTTTTGGGAAGACCCTTTATTGAAGGTTTTAATCTAGTATACTCATAATTTTTTGGTTCCATGATCTATTTTTCTAGCTCTTTATAAATTTTATCTAACTCTTCTTTTGGAATTATCTCATTTTTTGTTTGATATTTGCGGCTTAACTCACAAGGTCCATTACAAAACAATAAAATTTTATTTCTTCTCAAATTATTTCTAGTATCTGCATTCATTTTTTTGGTGACATAATTTAATATGCTGGGGATTAGAGTTTGGGGGTACCATGTATAAGGTACTTGAGTTCGGTAAAGGTTGAAGATCCAATATTGAAAGGTAATTTGATGTAAGTTTTGGGGAGTTGGGGTCTAGGCTAAAGGCATTTTGGTAAGAAATAACACAAAAATGTGATACAACTAAGTAAAAGTTGGGGGTTGAAGGAAAAGGATGTTGGGAAGAACTAAAAAAATAGTGGAGACCAAGGAAACAAATAAACTTAGAAGGAAATTCATGCCACAGTGGGAAAGTTTGATATCTCAATAGGAATAAAGGAAACAATGAAGTCATGTAGAAAGGCATGCTAGGATAGGAACATCTTAACTTTTGATAGGAATAAGGATTAACAAAATGTTGGTCAGAAAGGCATGATAGGATGAGAAAGTTCAATGTAAAAGGCAGAGTTTGAAGAGGGAGAAAATATATGCAAACTTTGATAGAGGTAAACATTATAAACAAGATATAATAATTATCTCTATAAACATAAATTAATGGAAAATGAGATATTATATTATTTATCTTTTGTTTAAAAAAATTAAAATCTTCTAAGTAAATAATTTTTATTTATTTTTATATAATAACTCTCAAGTAAATAGAAAACTTAAATATTTCTTAGATAGTTTTAAAATTTTAAAAAATTTATTTGTGTTTCAATTTTATATATGATCATGTGGTATCTTTTATTGTCTTACTACTATTGTAGATATCCATTATTTAAAGAGTTTAGAAGATACAAAATTATGTTATAATCTAATGGAGGGATCATTATTGTTTAATATTTTAAATTTAATAAATTCATTTTTATTTTTTTTATGAATGAAGAAAAGAGAAAGAAAATGATATTAAATTTGAATATTATACATTTTCCTACCATTCATGTTCATCAACATGGGACTATAGAAATATTTTGTCCATTGAATGTTTTATGAATTATAATATTTTGAAAGTTGTTTATATTTTTATGTTAGTATCATATTTATTTAAGAATTATTTTTCCACAAATTATTTTAATAAGTGTTATTGAAATTAGTTTTTGTTTTAATATGTTAGAAATTATAATTCATACTAAAGTACTATTGATTGTTGTTATTTTATTTTCTCGAGACTTTTTTTATGAGATTTTAAATTAAAAAATAACTATAAATAGAAATAACTCTTCATTAAATAAAATAAAAAAAATTCCTCAATAGTTGTAAAATAAAAAATAAATTTTAGGTAAATAAAAATAAAATATAATATATATTATTGTATCAACAATTTTAATATTATTTAAAAAGTAGGATAATAATATTATATAAGTATATTATCATAAATGTTATCATATTATAAAAAATAATGTATATTATTGTATCAACAATATACAATTTTAATTGGTATACTTATATTATTTTAAAAATAAAATAATACAAAAATATATTTTGAAAAATAAAATTTTTAAAATAATTCAAAAATAATTTATTATATAAAATTTATTTCAAAATCCTTTATTTTTTATATTTATTATTGTTATTTTAAAACCTTTTAGTGTGGACTAGGTTAGAAATCACAGTTGGAGGATAGATCAGCATCAAATACACGTGTCTCCTCCCTATGGGACCACCAAAAATCCTTCTTTCAAATTTCAATTGATGTGGTTATAGGATCAATATCTTTGGGATCTTGTGCTGGATTGGTGGTACGAAGGGCTTCCTGCCCATGGGAAGGCCATGTACACTTTTAGTAAACAACTTCAACATGTGAAGTATAGGCTTAAGAGGTGGAATAAATAATGTTTTGGGAACCTGCATGCTCAGAAGCTTGCTGCTTAGTCCAAGCTGGATAGTGTCACTCATTAGATTCGTGACCATGGGCTGTCCTCTAACCTTTTGAATGCTAAGTCCTTGGCCCTTAAGGGCTTAGAAGAGTGGGAGCTTCAGGAGGAGATTTTTTGGAAGCAAAAATCTCATATTGATTGGCTTCAGTAGGGGACAGGAACACGACCTTTTTTTTATAATTCGGTTAAGGCCCGTAGGTAGGGGAACTCTATTTCCACTCTTGTCTCGAGTGATGGGACTCAACTCTCATCCTATGGTGAAATTTCTAGGGAAGCTGTCAACTATTTCTCTAATCTTTTTACTAGGGAGGATATTGCTGCTAGATTTGAGGAGAGGGCTATCTTGGATTGTATTCCTTGCTTGGTCTTGGACGAGATGAACGGGGCTCTTTTGTGTCCAATCTTGTTACCTGAATTGGAGAAATTTGTGTTTAGTATGAAAAAAGGCAAAGCTCCTGGCCTAGATGGGTTTCCGATTGAGTTCTTCTAGGAATTTTGGGAAATAATAAAGTCTAATCTCCTTGAGGCGGTTCAGGAATCTCTTAGGAACAAACAAATGCTTAAGTCTTTGAATTCTACTTTTTTGGCTCTCATACCTAAGAAGGAGGGGGCTAATCAGATGGATCATTTCAGGCCTATTGCTTTATGCAATGTTATCTACAAGATCATCACCAAGTTGATTGCTGAGAGACTCAAACCTCTCCTTGGTGCTTTGATTTCTACTAAGTAGGGAGGTTTTGTGGAAGAGAGACAAATCATGGATGGTGTCATGATTGCTATAGAGGTTATTCACTCTATGGCTTCCTCTAAGGAGAAGGCGATGTTCATTAAGCTTGACATGGCTAAAGCTTATGATCGGGTGAGCTGGGAGTTCCTACAGAATATCCTCTTGGCCTTTGGATTTAAAGAGGAATGGGTGAGTTGGGTTCTCAGTTGTGTGACCTCATCCTCCTTCTCTGTTCTCATTAATGGGGAATCTTCAGATTGGTTTAGTGCTTCTCGGGGACTTCAGAAAGGGGACCCTCTTTCCCCTTATCTTTTCATTATCATGGCAGAGGGTCTTGGTAGATTTATTAAATCTAAGGTGCGGCAGGGTCTTATTCACAGCTGGAGCTGGAACAATGATCTCCCTCCCTATTCTCATCTTCAATTTGTGGATGATACTGGACTGATGGGCTTGGCTAAAATTAGTGAGGCTGTGAATTTCAAGAGAACTTTAGACATCTACTTGAAAGCTTCTGGTCAGAGTATTAATGATGATAAATCTTCCATTTATTTCTTTAATACTCCTCGACTCATTCAGAACAAGATTGCCAGGATTCTTAGATTCCAAATTGGATCTCTTCCCCTGATGTACCTAGGGATTCTTTTGGCGTTGGGACCTCAGTGTAGAGATTTTTGGCAGGGGATTTTGGATAAGTTACGGGGTAAGGTTAGTCATTGGACTTACAGATGGCTCTCTTCTATTGGTAGAGTGATTCTCCTAAAAGCTGTGGTACAGTCTCTCCCTATTTATAAGTGTTGTGTGCAGATTCCTCTTGCCTCCTTTGTGAGGGATTTTGATTCTCTTGCCTGGAAATTCCTTTGGTTGGGTAACCTTCTTTCCTTGAAGTGGATTTTAGTCAAGTGGGAGTCTGTTTGTAGGCCGAAGCATGCTGGGGGCCTTGGCCTTAGGTCTGTGGCTCTTGTGGTTACAACTTTGGTGGCTAAGCTGTACTGGAGATGGTGCAACAACCAGGATTAGGATTGGGCCAAGATTCTTGCTTTCAAGTATGTTCCTGGTGTTGAGAGCTGGGATGTGCCACGGATTGTTTTGTTGGGCAAAGGTTCTTGCATTTGGGATACTCTTAAGAAGGGAGCTCAGCTTGTTAGAATGGTCTCTTCTGGATCTGTAATAATGGCTCTGATGCTCTTTTTTGGTTGGACTCTTGGGATGGTCTCCCTCCCATTCTCTCTAGTTTCCCTCAGCTTCTGCCTCTTTTCCAGATATTCTCTAATGCTGGTTGGATTAAGGTGGAGCATTTTAAAATAGTTAAGCATATTGGTCAACTAGAGGTGTCTTGCTAGAAGGATCCGTAGGAGTGGCCTGTGGGTGGTTCTGATGAGGATCGTGTTGCTTTGTGTAAGGTCTTGAAGGGTAGGCTTTGCAGCTCTCTGAATGAGAGGGACAAGTTGGCTTGGATTCCTAGCCCAAAAGGTAATTATACTATTGCTCAAGGCTATGCTGTGCTTGATAGGAATTTACATGGTCCTGTTGAGGTGCCCTGGTGGAGGAAGGTTTGGAACAAATTTTCTTGGCCCAAGTGTAACTTCTTTTTATGGTTGGTTTCCCAGAGGAAATGTCTCACTCTGGAGAATCTTTGCAAATGGGAGTTTCTGGGACCTTCCATTTGTTTTCTTTGTTTGTGCAATGAAGAATGTTCTTCCCACTTGTTCTTTCATTGCCCCTTTTCTCGTGAGATTTGGCACATATGGTGGGAGGCTTGGCATCATGGTTGCATTCATGCTTCCTCTCTTATTGAGTTTTGGGAGAGCCTGGGCAGGCCTCCTGCGAAGACTTCTTTTCTTTAGGTGGCCTAGATCATTGGGCCTATTTTCATTCTTTGGAACCTTTGGCTGGAAAGGAATCATAGAGTTTTTTGTGATTCTAGATTAGATAGTGGTCAATTGTGGATGGAGATTATCAGTAGGCTTCAGGAGACTATTTCTACTAAATGTGATATGTCTGAAAGTATTGATCCTGGGGATGTTGTGGTTGTGTGGAATTTGAGCCTGGGTGTTAATAGTAGGGGGCGCACTACTGGTATTATGCCCTGCTGTGTCAAGAAACGGGTCTGTTGTGATGGGAAGTGGGCGCCTCCTCCAGATGGGGTCCTGAAGATTAATACTGATGGATCTTCTCATGGGAATCCTGGGCATGCCGGTATTGGGGGTATTGGTAGAAGTAAAGATGGTGATGTTTTTTGCTTCTCTGTCTACAAAGGGAATTACTCTGAGGGGGCATATTTCTTATCGATTTTCTTTGACACAACGTCGAAATGACATTGTATCAAAGAGGCACAAATGTAGACATCGAAATCTGGTTTAGGCCTGCGACTTCAATATTTTTCATAATTTGTATTCTTCATGGTCATGATAAAATAATGTCAATTATTTAATTATTCTCTATAGTCTTCATTTATTCTATTAATTAAATAATCTTAATTATTTAATTAATTCACATTTTCTTTATTCTATCTAATTAATTAAATAAACATTTTTATTTAATTATGTTACTAATTAACCTTTTTCTTCTTGTCAAATTAAATAAATTCTTATTTAATTTACTCCTTATCATACTTCAACTATAATTAAATAAATTCTTTATTTATTTAATTATTCATTTAAATCCTTTCATCACTTAATTAAATAAATCTTATTTATTTAATTATTCTTCAAATATCGAGTCTAGAATTAAATGAATTATTTAATTCATGAATTCTATTTTAACGCATTCCTCTATATTTAGATAATTGTGTGAGTTATCTAAGTATTCACTTTTACTTGACTCGACATCTATTTTAATCGTTCAGTTAACTCTTGATTTAATATCTGAGTGGCATTCTCGAGTAATCTCTTTGTCAAATCATTCAATCATCCAGTTCTAACTCATTTGCGTGTACATGCAGATTAATTAAATAATCTTATTTAATTAATTAAACCTTGTGCATGCATTTGAACAAGAGTTGCTTTAATCGATCTTTATCTTTGTCATGCAGAGATAATTCTTATGTTTTTAAATGCCAAACTGAAGATTAAATCATTTATTTAATCTTTAATTCTATTTATAATTTGCATCACTCATGTCACTACTGACAGTTATCAGAATGCATGTCTAATCAATCAATCTCAACCGTCCGTTGATCTTTCAATCTTGGCCTATCATTCAAATAATCAATTTTCTATAAATCAATTTGTCATTCTTCATTCCAATCTCTCTCATGAAATCTTATAAATTTTGAGAGCACTTAATCTTGAATCTTCAATGTTTTGCTAATCACTATCTTAGGCTATACTTGCATGAATTTACAAATCTGAGGGCATTTATACTACACAAGAAAAATGGAGAAGGGAAATCGAGATGAATCATGGAAATACATTTGAAATTGGTGAGATTGTTTTAGTTTTGTTCATGTTATTACTTTCCTTTGTTCTCTGTTTCTTAACATTAGATTTGCATTTAGATTTAGCATTGCATTGTTTGCTCTAATCAACCAATTTTCTTTTGTTTTCTTTGTGCACTTTCTTGGCATTACATTCACAACACTCAACCAATGCACAGTTACTGGTTTCTTACATTTATATGGGGGTACAATTACATACACAATTCCATTACTTCTTAAGGATCACATACCATGAGTACATTTATTTCCATAACCAATGTGAATTCCTTCCCAAAATCATATCATTACATATTATCCATAACCCTTTATCAGTTTTTCTTTCACTCTACTCTTTTCCATATACCACATGATGCTAAATTTCAATGTCAAGATCATTGTGATCACTTAACGACTCCACTTAACAAATTCACATTCACTTTTATTCATTTGGTATAACATTCTATCCTCATAACATATGCATATGCAAAATAAATTTTCTTCCACACAATAAGAATTTTATTCAATGGGGCAAAGCTCTTTAAATCCTCTATTTGGAGCTTCATCTATTGTCATGGGTGCATGATCATCAAATCCTTTCATTACTACTTCATTCAATCCCTTCGGAGGAAGTAAACGACACATCTTTATTTGAGGACCACAACAAAATGTTAACACATCATCACAATTTAATACTAATACTTCCCAAGGGAAAAACACAAACATTCCCCATGGACAATTTCAACAATTTGGACAAGACAATTAAAGTACATGACATATGACCTCATTTGGACACCAAATTATTCATGGTCAACATATCCCACAAATTTCAACTCAAATGGTTGGAGGGTACATTCCTACATATGTATCACATATACATACCCATCAACACGTCCCTAATCAAACTTTCAACACCAACAACATTCAAATCAAAACACATCATATATCTCACAACAACTCATCCCACAACAAAAAACCAACATCTCTTCACAACAAATGGGTACCCATGGGATACCTATCACTCCCATGTGTGATGCAACAAACAATATGATAATTGATGCTTTGACAACTCAAGTGGCTCACTTGCAAAAGACCATATAGACTATGCAAATGTATGACAAAAGTCACACGTGTCATATTACCTATGCCCATATCCTTTTGACATGAGTCTATGCCACCATTTACTCCTAGGTATGTGGCACCAAATTTCACCAAGTATAAGGGAAAAACAAATCCTATTGAACACATTCGAGAATTCATGACCAACTACATGGAAATTGCCTATGAACATACTTACTTGACGAGACTCCTCTAAGAGTCTTACGAGACCCGCACTTGAATGGTTCTCCACTTTAAAGGGAATAAAAATAGGGGATAGACTTGCATAAAAAAATGTACAAAATTATGCGTATAACATCGACACAGACACCTCCATCACTAGCTTATGAACACTTATACAAGAAGATGTTGGTGAAATGTTTATCCCATTTTTCCAAAGATGGAGAATTCTAGCAAGTTGTTGCCACAATGACATACCTGAAAAGGAAAAAGTTGACATGTTTGTCTAAACACTCCTAGGCCCATTGAAATATGGCTTGCAAGTTCATTGTTGCACAACCTTCATAACTTAGTCGAAAAAAGTGTCCAACTTGAGAAGGCCCTCATTGCTAAAGGAGAATTAAAATATGGCCCTAAAAATAAAAACACAAACCCACCTTCAAACAAGAGTAAATACTGGGTCAAAAATAAACATGTCACCAATGATGGCATTGTTGATGCCAAGGCTGTAAACATGATGGGTCATGTACTTACTGTTGTGCAGTTTTGCACACACGCCCCACTTGGAATAGGGACCCTCTTTTCGGATGTCTTTTGGCCTTTGGTTTTATTGTATTTACCTTTTTAAGGTCTTGACATGTGGGTCTTGTTGGCTTTGATCCCTCCCTGAGGCTTGAATTGGTTTAAATTAGCTTTTGGTGAAAATCCGGGTTTTGACCTAACTCTGGGATTTTCCAGCTCTGGGGGATTTTTTTAGTTTACCTTATTTTCCCGGACTGCGCTAAAATCCTGAGCTTTGTTAAAATCTCGGTTTCTGCCTTTCCGCGGATTTTTTGTTCATCTGGATTTCCGCGTATCTTGGGATTTTCCAAAATTCCATCTTGGGCTCGGGTTTCCGGGTTTTTCAGACACGTCTTGTCACTCATTACTGCTTGCAATACCTTTGCTCAGACACGTATGGGGATGGATTTAAAGTTGTTTAGGCATCATTTTAACTTCATCATTCACTTGTTTGCTGCCTTGGCGTCTGAGTGCTTTCTCCATTTGAGCTTTGAGTATTGATCTTGAGCCGCTTGCGTGTGGATTGTCTGGGGTGCTAATTAAGGTTTTAATTGCTTGGGCGTGCTTGCTTCGTGGTTGTTTCTTTGAGTTCGAGGTCTGTCTGGGATAATCCATGGTAGGTTATCGATGGCCCCTCCTTTTGTTTGCATGATGATTGAGTTTTTCTGTGCTGAATGATGATCATTTTGGGTCGGCTTATCCTTGGGCATGATTTTGTTTTATCAAGTTAGGGTTTGACCCATCTTTTCGTGAAACCTCATCACCCATGCCATATGAGCTTGTATTTATCCATTAGATGACGGGTGCATCCGTTTGGAAGGGGTTCTGGGTCAGATTGTTTTCCCTCTTAGTGCGTAATCTGCCATATTGTGCAAGGTTAGGGTTTTTTTGGTGTTCGACCCAGAATGACGAATTCGTTATGATTTATCAATCTTGCACTTGTATTAAACTGACCCCTGCCTTGTGAGGATTCAGAGTGCTTTAGATCAATTTTTGTAGATGGTATTTTAAACCTTGAGCTTACCCAGGTTTTCATGGCGGGGGATTGTTCATCGAAATTAGGGCATCGATGTTTTGCCATGACGACTCATCATTTGAGGGCTTTGAGAACTTGAAATCATTTGCATCCTGAATTTTGTTGGTTGGCATCAACTTTGAAATCATTAAAACCCAAGTGAGGAATCTTACACAATCGTTCAGTCACTGGTTTGCGTGTTGTCTTTTACCGGGTTTCTGGGGTGTCCGCGGAATTCCTGCACACCCAGATTTTCCCGGTTTCGGCCAATTCCGCGGAGTGTAGCGATTTTCGGAGTTCTTCAAGCTCTCCGCAAAAATCTGTCCCATCTTAATTTTTTTGATTTTCCTGTCTGGTTTTATTTCTTTCAATTTTTCGAAGATAGGACTTATGCATTCAATACTAAATGCCAATTTCTTGTTGCCAAAAAATGAATTTCATCATTATCTCATAATCTTTGGTCCATACTAACGATTTATTTGGCCAGTGATGTCTTGGCAATAGGAATCCGTCTCGGTCAGATTTCTCTGAAATTCTGCCCCGACTGGATTTTCCTGGTTTACAGTGTTTTCTCGGATGGCTTTATTTTTTGGATATTCAAAGATTGGCATTTGTGATCATTTCTAATTGCTTTATATCATTTATGCTAATCTTTTGGTCAGAATATGAATGATAATTGATACTTATGATGATTTCTTGTAAGTGCAGGCTGCAGCAGGAAAGTCCAAAGGTGACACGGAGGGGTCATCCATCTCTGAGGCAGAAAGATTAAGGTTAGATACTAAGAGTTAGCTTCCTGAAAGCAAGATATCTTCCGTATGGTATGAAGTGTCTGATACTAATGTTGGAGCTTGGAGATACGAATAGTTTATACAGAGGACAGCTGAGAAGAATCTATCAGTCCTAAGGAAAGGAATGATGAAGTCTGGACTGGTGCATGTGGCAAGGTTTCCTCCTGCAATCCAATGCTATGAGTTGATTTTAGAGTGTGCCCGGCAGTATGATTTTGATACACAAAGGGTTGTCAATACTGAAGGGAGAGTCTTGGCTAATTTCAGTCCTGTCTCTATTGCCCAAGCCTTCGACATGCCGGATCTTCCTTCTGTGTGTGCTCTAAATATGGACTTGGCCAGAACATATTACAAAAATGAGCCAATCAAATCTCAATAGATGATTAATGCTTGGTTGGAAAAGCCAAAATCACATCACTCTAAACTGCCCAAGCAATTGCATAGGATCAAATTCAGATCAGATATCTATGATGCAATAACATTTATGAGCAGGGTGGCAGGATTGAAAAGTGCCAGAATATTGGAGAGTTGGATGGTCCATGTGATCACCAAAATTGAATAAGGAACCAACTACCACTGGGCAGGACTTATCAGCACCATAATTGATAAGTAGCTAAGGGTCATCTTAGAGACCAAGAGATTCACCATGTCTTCCTATGTCATGTATGTGCTTGCCAGATTCTACCCATACAGGGGTTTGAATCCACAGGGGACATTTGGACAAGATATAGTCTATGAAGTATACCTGGAGTTGCACCTAGGACACAAAGACTACAAAAGAGCTAATAATGCATTCACAATGCATATCACTAGGATGCTTCAGAATGCCGAGCATGTTAGACTGTCAGATGGAGCAAAAGGGTTGATAAAGAATTATGGGGCCTGGTTCATTCAATTTTCCACCATTACCTACATTAGAATTAATGGATGTCCAGTCGTACCATATAGGTTACCTCGGTATCCTACTGATCACATTGTGTTATTGGAGATTGTTAGACAAATTTCTGAATTTGACGCAGTTGTCAAGAAGGAGAAGCATAAAACAGGCTTTGTTGGGGATTTCCCTCTTGGAATTGGTGTGGCAGAAGTGTGCCCTTCCATCCAATCAGCACACACCACAAGAGATGAATTGGCAGCATATGGTTTCTCCTTCCACTCCAAGAGAACAAACTTTGATATCACCGGGGAGGCACAGAAGAAGGCTACCAAGGAGTATCGTCATAAGGATGACCAAGAAGACTATTGGGCCAACATTAGGGATGATCTTGAAGCCAGAAAGAAGAGGTACTCCAGGCTTCCTATTGATGTGATCAGACAATACAATGTGAAGTTGATCCTCGACCAGCTGTAGGATGATGGAAACCTGGTACAAGACCATGCATATGAAGCTGTGAAGGATAAGTCAATCAGGGAGATCAACTGGAATGAGGATGAGGTCACAGAGTTGGAGGACCTAATGGCCCCCGTTATGAAATTCACCACTTCTTGGTTGAAGCATAAGGTTTGGGAGCTGGAAAGTGAGAAGGTAGCCTGTACCTTCAATTTAATGGGAAATCTCAACCCAATGTCTACTTCAGAGGAATCCGGGGAAGATGACCCCAAAGGGAAAACCAAAAAGAGCTCACCTTTCAAAATAAAAATTAGAGGCCCTGAAGAAAGTGAGCCTGAACCAAAAAGGAAGCTGAAAGGGAAGAAAAGGAGTAGAGTTCTAAAGATAGGCAGGTCCTCTGATGAGGAAGAGTTGGAAAAGTCAGTTGAAGAGGATGTTCCTCCACCACCAAAGAAGGCTAGGAAAGCTAGAGGTTCAAAGAAGAAGGGTCGAGATACTTCCAAGGAGGAGCCTCCAATTGTTGATGTGGAGAGTTCAGGAGAGAAGACCAAAGTTTATATGAGGAGATCTAGGACTCCTTCCCCTAAGGATACTGTGTAGAAGATGGATTCTCCTCTAAAGGTACCAGTTGTGGAGCCATCTAAGGCTGCTTCTCCTCCACCAAGTGTGCATAAGAAAGAGACTCTTGAGGAACATGAGACCAGTGGGGAAGCAGAGCCATTCAAAGAAGGAGCGCTCTTTGGTGAGGCAGCTGAGCTCGAAGTGGAAGAGGTAGGAAAACTTCCTTCTCCTCTAGTGCAATATGAGGATTCTCCGACAAGTAGCAAGGGCCATGAGTCACCTGAAAAGGAGAATATCCCCATTAGAACCCCATCGCCAGTACAAGAGGTGGAGATTGAAGTAGAAGATCAAGGTGAGCAGCTACCTGAAAAGGAAGAGGAGAAAATGCCAGGAAAACAATAGGAAGAGGAAAAATAAAGGAAATTCGGGTAGAGCCTGCTATACCGGATTGGCTTGAAAAGAAAATCACAAGGAAGAAACATATAGTTGTTGAGGACACTCCCTTGGATTAGGATGAAATGCTATCTAAGATTGGAAAAGGATAGAAGAAGAAGGCCGCTAAGGTGGTTTCAAAGATAGAAAGGGATGAAGCAAATAACAGAGTTATCCACATTGCCACCCCTGCTGCAGACAAAACAAGGGAAGATGTCACTGGTGAAGATTACAATGTGCAGACCCTTAATCTTGGGCCAGCCTCTATGGAACAGGACATTGATGAATATGAAGGCTCTAGTGCGGTAATCATTGGGAGGTTAAGGAAGCTCAGACCAAGCATGAGCTTAGAAAAGAAAATGAAAGGCTTAGGAAGTGCTTGGAGGATGTAATGAAGCCTCTACAATCTCTCCACCCCTCTTCCTCTGTCACTCCTGGTTTCTTGCCCAAGGAAACCATCTCTGAGATTGAGAAAATGAAGGCTTCTGCTCAAACTACAGCAGATTGGTTGAAGGATGTGCAGGGAAAGGGAGATAGTGCAATCAAGGATATCCTTTCAGTTGGGAAAGATGCAGTCCGAGCTAAGGAATTATTGGAGCATGTGCTATCCCAGGTTAGGGAAGACATTGACCTTCTACTGCAGAAATCTAGGGTCATCATAGAATATGGTAAAGATCAGTTGGTTACAGATGGGATCCTTCCTTCCTCCCGATTAGATGAACCTTGGGAATGGTTTGAGGCTCTGCAGATTTGGCAGAAGGCCATGAGGAAGATCCAGAAACGGAAAAAGCTGATGGATGGTGACTTGACTGGTGTTTATGAGGGTTGCATTGCATTCTTTGAGGTGATGACTGGTAGGAGAAAGATAGCTCCTAAATACCTGAGTCTAGAACAACTGAAGGAATGGTGGCATGATGTTTATGCTCCAGATTCTGAGAATGTCATAACTAGACACCAGTTGGATGATGCAACAACATACTTGGCAGTAATAGATAAATATCAAGCAGATAAGGATGATTGGAATAAGACTGTTAAGCAGTCAAAGGAGGAGATTGACTCCATCAAATGCAGACTTAAGATTTTGCCTTTGCCACCTATTACTGAGCTGGATAGGGTGTTTGTGAGGGTTCAAGGATCGTTGGACCAGAACAAAGATAAGGGAGGTGGTATTTAATGCCATTTTGAGATTTGTGCTTCCCTATTATTATGGGGCATGTATTGATCTGGGCTACATTGGGGACTGTGTCTAGGCTGACCTTGATGGTGTATCGACATTTAATGTGTGCCTTATCTTTGAGTTCCTAGGGCCGACTTGTTTTGGCAGTTGTTTTATTTTGTAAATGTTTGGCTGGGCCGACATGTCTTGAGAATTTGCTATAAAAGGACATTCTTGCCTCATTGTAAGACATTAGATATTAGAGAAAAGGAAAAGAGATAATAGAGTTAAGTTAGAGAAAGGAGTTAGAGCATTTTGTGAATTTCTTAAAGCAAGCATTGTAAACAGAACAGTGGAATTGTTGCAGTATTTTGGTGATCTAATACAATTGAAGACATTGTGGTTCTCCTGGTGAAATCTCTTGTATTGATTTGTCTCACATGTTTCTTGTTGTTCTATCTTTCAAATTGCTTGAAGATTTAGGGTTTAGTATTCAGAACTAAATTAGTATTAGTGTGGTGGATGATGTTTATGATTTCATGTTTAGAATGTTTGTAGCAATCTTTGGTCTATACTCCCAGTAACTATCTGATTGTAGTAAGCTGGTGAAGTCAACCTGGACCATATATTCACATGTGCTTAAGTTCGATTGTGGATGAATGTCTATGATTTGAAAATCTATATACCTTAGAAGATTGCACCGTTCTTGTGAGATTATATTGTGGGTTAAGCAAGAATTGGTTATTTGAGATTGGTCCATTCCAGATATCTGTCATTTGCATTGCTCATTCTAGAAGTAGATTAGATCTTATCGTATTCTTGCACCCTTACCTTTTTCTATTTCTTTATCATTGGGTTAGATTTAGGATTTGAGATCATCATATTGCATAATCTGATAAATTGGAAAGATACAGTCTACTTGTAGTAAGGTTCGATTGTGATTACCAACATTTTCACATATTATCTGAGTTGTTTGTGCATCGTCATGACCTGACACCCGAGAGACCTTGGGGTGATTTTCAGTAATTTATTGTTGGAAATAACCTTTCAAGAGAGATAGAATATTGCATTTTGTCTGAGTTGTTGCTGTGTAGAAAACACCATCAACAGATTGGCGCTAGAAGGAGGGCCTGAATGAGTACACTGGATCATTTCTTGAATGCCATCTCTCCAGAGAGATATAGGAGAAATACCAGATCTACCACAAAAGAGGAAGATTTACAGTAATTACAGTTCCCCACTAGGTCAAGAAGGACTCAAGAAAGGGGAGAATCATCATCACCCACCCCTTCACTAGCATCATCCACATCTTCGCATCCAGAGGTTGAAGCCATACCCATCCCTGAGGCAGATCCTATTCAACAACCCCAGCCTCTTATTAACCAACCACAACCACCTCCCCCACTTTTACCAATGGATTTCCTAGCTAATAATCCATCCCCTTTGTCTTTCAATGCTTACAATTTAATGCCCAAAAACTCTGAACACTTTTGTTCAAAGTTCCATGTTAATGACCCAAACAGGACTACAGAAGAACATATAAGGATCTTCCAAACCTGTCTCAAAGAAAGAGAGATTGTCCATGAGGATGTTGCCTGTAGGTTGTTTCCTTATTCACTAGGAGAAGAGGCTTTTTACTGATACAATCACCTCCCTTCTGGCTCAATTCTTAATTGGAATGATCTTGAAACTGCCTTTTTATAGAAGTTTAGAATACCCATCAGTGCTAATGAATTATATTTGCAATTCACTAGGGTCAAAAGAGAAGTCAATGAACCAATATCTAGTTTCAATAATAGGTTTCACCGTGCGTACACCAGACTTCAAGATCCTTATGTTTTGGATAACAACACAGCCCTGGGAGTCTATTACAAAGCATTGGATAGCCTTACATCCACCTTTCTGAAGTGGAGACCCAACCCTCCAGCTAACCTAACTGATGCCTATACAGAAGCTGTTAAGCTTAGCACATATCTGAGACAACATGTGACTGGACCGTTGCCTTCTCTAGGACCAGTTGCACATCCCAATCAGGTTCAGGCAGTAAATTAGGCACTTACCAACCATACTCCAATCATGAATCCAGTACCTCAGTTCCCTTTGGTGCCGCACCCTGGTCATCCCATGAGTCAAGTCTCCCCCATGATGAATTTTCTCCAACAACAGGTTAATCAGCCTATGTACCAGCCACAGCCAAATAGTTTCCCGTCTTATCTGCAAAATTCTGAGGTATTGCATCAGTCTATGGGATCTGCTACAATGCCTGTCCCTCCTCAGAGTAATTCAAACTAGATCCCTTGTCGAGATCCAAATAGGGAGAGGATTGATGAAATAGCTGAACAGATAAAGAAGTTGAATCTAGAGGTGACCTACTTAAGGAATCAAAATAGTCAATTACAAGCTGCCCAGAAGAGTATGCAGTCCAATCAGAACAGAGAGTTTCTGCAAGGGCAGAACTTTGACAGAGGACAGCGTAATGAGAGGGGATTCCACAATGACAGAGGATATAATCAGGATAGGGGTTACAACAATGATAAGAAACAAAATTTTGATAGAGGCCAAGGTAGTAGATCTAGATTTGATAAGAGGCAATCACAAGGACAAAGTAGAACTTGGAATACAGGACCTAACAATGGAGGAGTCCCCACCCCATTGGATCAACCAGCTAATCAAGTGGTCAACCAATCTGTAAATCAGCCAGTCAGTCAGGATAAGCCTCCCAATGGTGTATATTTGGCTGAAGCAGCCTTATCAGGGTGGTGTAGGCTTCATAAGACAAGTCAGCATTCAGAATTAGAGTGCCCAAAATTCCAAACTGCAGCCTCCATTTTCCAGTATGAGGTGGAGAATAATGCAAATGGGCAGGAAATTGTTCCCTCTAGCCCTTATGATTCTTCTGTGCTGGTTTTGAATCACACCCCTTTCCCAGCAAGTAAGAAAAATATACCAGAGGAGGAATCTGATTCTCAGGAGGGAAAAATAGATCAAATTTGTAATGGGGATGAAGTGGCTCAGCTATTCAATGAAGAAACAATGAATGATAATGGCCCCCTTTGATTAGGAGGAAGCATATGTTGAAGAGGTACAGATGTTTCAGAGGCAAGGTCTGAGGGATATGCCTCATAGGCGCCCACAGGCTAGAGGACCTTTCACCACTTTCATTCCTCCTAACAACTTCAGTACTCCCCCAGACCCTAATGCAAGCAATAATCCATCCTATCCACATGTTTCCAGACAATATCTTTCGAAGGAAAGACAACCCTAGACTGACCCACAGAAGGAGAAGACTGTTCAGGCTGGCAAGGACAAAGCGGAGGAACCTGTCAAGGAAACTTCCACTATTATGAATGAGGAGCAAATGGCTTCATATGTTGCTGAGGAATTCATGAAATTAAAGGTAAATCTTTCAACATTTGAGTTATTAAGGTTCTCTCCCATTAGGAAGGTAGTTTTAGGTATTTATGATGCATAGCCTGTGTCTTTGGATAAACCTTCTGGTGAGCATAACAGCAAGATTCCTAGTTCTCAGTCTATGAAGACACAAAACTAGGCCCATAATCAAATTAACTTGCCTCCTGGAGATAAAGGAAAAGAAAAGGACAAGACTCAAGTAGCTCAAGTAGATACTCAACCTACTTTGTTTCAAGGAAAGACAGAAACTCCACCATTCCTGATCTTTGTGCGCATATTCGGTAAGAATCTACATAATTGTTTATTAGATTATGGTGCTTCCACCAATGTGATGCCATTTGTAGTTTGTAGAGCTTTAGGAATTACACCTGCTGATTCCCAGAAGAAGGTGACTCAATTAGATAGAACTGAAGTAAATGTGGTGGGAGAATTAAACATGATTCACATGCAGATAGCTTCAGATCCAAGAATTCAACAGGTTATCAATATTCAGGTAGTTGATATCCCTGATGCGTATGGTTTGATTCTAGGAAGAGATTTTACTAAGGCTTTGAATGGATATGTGTCTACTGATCATTCTCACATGTGGCTTCCCTGGAAAGGAGTGCCCAATCAGATCAGAATTGAGAGAGAGCCAAGAATGAAATACATGATCACAGAATACAAAAAGACTTCAACAGAAGTTCTGATATCAGAAGTTGGCATGGGAAATTATATATTGTCGATACAGTATGAAGAGTCAGAATCATAGGAGGTATTGATGCTACATACGATGCCCATCGATGCAGAAATAGGATCTAGCCCTGTTACTATTCTGACATAATCAGTTGAGGAAGAAGAAGAACCTAAAGATAATCAGATCAGTCTATTAGATAGTTTTCAGGAATTCATCAAGCAGTGTGTTGAAAATTAAATTCACCTAGGTAGAAGGACAAGCTTTGAAGAATTACTATTACCTAATTGGTGTAGAGTTCATAATGCTTCCCATTCAGAGTTGGAGTGTTGTTTGTGCCAGACAGCAGTAGAACAAGTACAAAAATGCATGAATCCAACTCTTGCAGTTAAAACAGTTATACAGAACCCTCAGGAAGACTATCAAGAAAAGGAGGTCGTGTCATCTAAAAAACCATCTTGCAATATTAAGCCAAAAGATGTGATGAAGAAGATTACAGCTACTGAGTGTTGGACACTTAGATTTGATGGATCTAAGTCCAAGCATGGAGCTGGGGCAGGGTTTGAACTGATCAGTCCTAAAGGTAAGAATTTCTTTGCAGCCCATAGGCTTCAATTTTATTATACAAACAATGTAGTAGAGTATGAAGTGTTAATTCATGAACTTCTTATGGCACTCAAGAAAAAAGTTAAGATTCTACAAGTTTTCAGTGATTCTGAGTTAGTAGTTAAGCAAGTAAGAAAACAGTATTCATGCCATGATAGGAGAATGACTAATTATAGGCATAGAGTGTGGGACCTCATTGAAGGATTTGATGCCTTCAACATTCAACTAATACCACAGCGAAAGAATCAAACAGCTGATTCTCTGGCTCAAGCAGCAAGCACCCTACAACCTTTATCTTTGTCAGGTTTGAAGAAATTCACTGTAGAATTGACTCATGTGCCATCGGTTCCAGACAATGTTACTAATTTCCAGGTGTTCGAAGATGACAAGCATATTCTAGATTTTATCACAAATACAGACATTTTTGCTTCTCAAATCATTGATGAGATGGAGCTTCAGGAAGCAGAACTGGATTTAGAAGGTGCGATGAATTTAAAATCAAATACTATTCCAAGGGGAATGGTACAATTGGAGAAATTTTTTGATATGGATAAGATCAAAGATCAAGAACAAGAATCAAAGGAGTCTATCAATGGATAGTGTGATATTTACAATATGGGAACTGAAGATAACGCCAAGAACATTTTCATTAGCAAAGTATGTACTCCAGAAGAAAGACAAGGAATAATTGCAGCATTGCGTAGCTTTCCCGATATAGTAGCCTGGAGTTATGAGGACTTGAAAACTTAGGATACCTCAATCATAACTCATACTATACCCCTGAAGCCAGATGCCAAGCCTTTTAGGCAAAGGCAAAGACTAATTAATGCATTATTGGAACCAGTCATACATAAAGAAGTTTAGAAATTGCTATCTGCCATAATCATATTCCCTGTCAGACATTCAACGTGTGTGGAAAACCTGGTTCCAGTGAGAAAAAAGAATGGAGAAATCAGACTTTGTATTGATTTCAGGAATCTGAACAGATCTTTAGAAAAAGATAACTATCTAGTTCCTTCACTGGATGAGGTGCTTCAAGTGGTTAATGGATCTCAGATGATGTCCTTTCTGGATGGTTATGCTGGGTATAATCAAGTAATGGTCCAATATGAGGACATGCATAAGACCGCTTTCACAACTAAATGGGGTACCTTTGCCTACAGAAGGATGCCTTTTGGACTCATTAATGCAGGAGCCACATTTCAAAGGGCTATGGATATTGCTTTTAAATATATCATAGGAAAATGCATAATTATTTATATGGATGATCTGACTGTGTTTTCAAAGAATAGAGGGGATCACATCTTAGATCTGCACAAAGTGTTTCAAAGGTGTAGGGAATTTGGCATATCCTTGAATCCTAAAAAGTGTATTTTTGGAGTAACAGAGGGAAAGTTGCTAGGACATGTGATATCAGAAAAGGGAATTGCTATTGATCCAGAAAGAGTGGAGGCCATCCTAAAGATTCAGCCACCTGCTAGTAAAAAAGAAATGAAATCTTTCTTTGGCAAGATCAACTTCGTCAGAAAATTTATTACTGGATTTGCTGAGATTGTTAAGCCACTGAATGTAATGTTGAAGCAGGATGCTAAGGTTGAATGGACTACGAAAGCCAAGGAAGCCTTTGCAGAAATCAAAAGAGCCATCGCTGATGCTCCAGTATTGGTAAGTCCTAACTACAGCAAGCCTTTTCACATCTATTCATTTGCTTCAGACCATTCATGCGCAGGAATGCTAACTCAAAAGTCTGATGAGGAAAATGAGCATCCCATTGCCTTTATGAGTGCCCCATTAAAAGATGCCGAGTTGAGATACCCAAGTGTAGAAAAGCAGGCATATGATTTGGTTAGGGCAGTGAAGAAATTCAGACATTATATCCTCAGGAATAAGTTTTATGCAGTTGTCCCAGACCCCGCAGTCAAGTTACTTCTGATGCAAAACGAGCTAGGGGAGCGTAGGGCTAAATGAGTGACAATGCTACAAGAGTACGATATCGAGATCCAACCCATGAAGTTAGTAAGAGGACAAGGACTTACTCAGACTATGGCAGAAATAGGTCCTGAATTGACTGTCCAGAATTATAACATTAAGGAGGTTTCCCCAGATGGCTGGTATGATAACATAGTTTATTACTTGCTAAACTAACGATCTCCAGGTCATCTTAATCCTGTTCAGAGGAGAGCCCTACGATTAAAGAGTGACAGTTTCATGTTGAAGGGAGCTGTCCTATACAAGAAAAATCATGAAGGCATTTATTTGAGGTGTCTAGGGAAATAGGAAGCTGAAAGGGTGATAAACGAATGTCATGCGAAATATGGTACTAGTCATGGCTCTGCAATTGCCACAGCAAATTAGATTTTGAGAGCAGGATATTACTGGCCCACACTATTCAAGGATATCCACCATCATGTACAGACCTATCACACGTGTCAGACTGCAACAATAAGGGAAAGGTATGCAGCGCTTCCACTCCAATAGGTCACTGAGGTAAACCCTTTTGCCCAGTGGGGTATGGACTTCATAGGTCCCATCAACCCACCATTTTCTGTAGGACACAGGTACATTCTCACTATTACTAATTATTTTACAAGATGGACTGAAGCTTTTGCTTGTAGGCAATGTACATCTGAGGTAGTGATTGATTTCTTAGAATTTGCTATTCTTAATCAATTTGGATGCCCTATTGTTGTTTCCTGTGATCATGGTCCTACTTTCGCATCTTTAAAGTTTTCAAATTGGGCCTTTGAGCATGGAATTATTGTGAAGTTTGCATCCAATTATTATCCTCAGGGTAATGGCTTAGCAGAGTCCGTTAATAAGAACTTGTTGACTGTCATCCGTAAGCTGTTAGAGAGGAACCCAAAAGACTGGCATACCCAGCTTCGGTTTTTCCTTTGGGCAGATTGTACAATACTTAAGTCATCCATTGGAACATCTCCTTATCACTTGGTATATGGTCTAGAGCCAGTATTCCCTATTCAACTCAAGATCCCAACTTTATAGTTTATAAATAAGTTTTATGATAAAGTGGACAAAAAGGAGGCTAGGTTGATAGAACTACTACACCTTGAAGAGAAACGAGACAATGCCCTTGAGAATTTTGTCAAACATCAAGGGATAGTTAAGAGGTGGTTCAACAGGAGAGCAAAAGTTAAAGCTTTCAGGATTTCTGACCTTGTCCTATACTGGGATAAACCTCATGATCAAAAAGGAAACCATGGGAAGTTTGATAAACTATGGCTTGGCCCATATTAGATTGCTGAAATACTTGGAGATAATGCCTTCCATCTGAAGACTCTCATGGGAGAAGATATTCCACTGCCTGTCAATGGGCAGTATTTGAAGCATTATTTTCAGTCCTGAGCTATTTTCAGCTCCTTGCTTTGTATATAGTTAGTTTAGGTTGCTTTCTGTTGTTTTGTTTGGCTAGAATAGGTTTCCTTTTGCTTTGCTCGTTCTGCTTTGGTTAGAATAGGTTTGCTTTGGTTTGTTTGTTTTGGTTTGCGTCGCTCTTGCTCTTGGTTCCTTCTCTTTTGGGGATCCTGGGTTGCATTTGTATGACAGTGGTGACGAAGTAGGTTTGATGTTCTTGGTATTTCTTTTACAAACTCTAATCATCCTTCCAGAGTATTATGGTAGGAATTCCCTGCCCAATGTCACTTATCCTTGTGTTAAGGCAAAGGGTTTTCTAGTCAATTTAAACAGGAATACATTAGAGTCTCATATTTTAAATTAAAGATACCTGAAGTTGCATAAGGTCCTTATGAAGTTTGAACAAGTGAAAAATCCTTTTTTTTGCTCTAGTACCACTGTGGTTCTCATCCCTGAGTATGAACTTCATTGTTCACAGGTTGAAGCAAAGACAGTGAAAAGATAAGCAGTATAAAAAAAATAAAAAGAGGGCAATATATATATTGAAAATTAAAAAGGTTTCAATTCAACTCATCAGGGGGATCTGGATATCTCTACCGGGGCTATAGATGCCTGGCTGGCAGTAGAGCTATGTTTAGGAGAATCACAACGATAACCTCGTCGGGGCTATGGATGTCTGACTGGCAGCGAGGCTCTATCTAGGTTACTTTTAGAGTATGAATCTTTATGTAGCTTGTTCATACCAAGTTTGGTTCTTATTGCAACTAAAGGAGGATAATGAAGGCATATGCACACACTTTGACACTAGTATAGGAAAGTTTGGATGACTAGGGAAGCTTCTTTATTTTTCCATGGGTGGTGGCAGGTAGGTGAGTTGAAACCATGAGTTCTAGGTTCTTGATTCTAGTTTGTCATCGAAATGCTCGGGAGCATTTCCCCAGCAGAGTCGCCATTTGTTGTGCAATTTTGCACACACGCCCCACTTGGAGTAGGGACCCTCTTTTCAGATGTCTTTTGGCCTTTGGTTTTATTGGATTTACCTTTTTAAGGTCTTGACATGTGGGTCTTGCTTGATTTGATCCCTCTCCGAGGCTTGAATTGGTTTAAATTAGCTTTTGGTGAAAATCCAGGTTTTGACCTAACTCCAGGATTTTCTAGCTCCGGGGGATTTTCCCAGTTTACCTTATTTTCCCGGACTGCGCTAAAATCTTGAGCTTTGTTAAAATCCCAGTTTCTACCTTTCCACGGATTTTGTGTTCATCCAGATTTCTGCGTATCTTGGGATTTTCCGAAATTCTATCCTGGGCTCGGGTTTCTGGGTTTTTCAGACATGTCTTGTTGCTCATTAATGCTTGCAGTACCTTTGCTCAAACATGTATAGGGATGGATTTAAAGTTGTTTAGGCATCATTTTAACGTCATCATTGACTTGTTTGCTGCCTTGGCGTCTGAGTTCTTTCTCCATTCGAGCTTTGAGTATTGATCTTGAGCCGCTTGCGTGTGGATTGTCTGGGGTGCTAATTAAGGTTTTATTTGCTTGGGTGTGCTTGCTTCATGGTTGTTTCTTTGAGTTCGAGGTCCGTCTGGGATAATCCATGGTAGGTTATCGATGGCCCCTCCTTTGTTTTGCATGATGATTGAGTTTTTCTGTGCTGAATGATGATCATTTTGGGTCAGCTTATGCTTGGGCACAATTTTGTTTTATCAAGTTAGGGTTTGACCCATCTCTTCATAAAACCTCATCACCCATGCCATATGAGCTTGTATTTATCCATTAGATGATGGGTGCATCCATTTGGAAGGGGTTCTAGGTCAGATTGTTTGCCCTCTTAGTGCGTAATTTGCCATATTTTGCAAGGTTAAGGTTTTTTCGGTGTTCGGCCCAGAATGATGAATTCGTTATGATTTGTCAATCTTGCACTTGTATTAAACTAACCCTTGCCTTGTGAGGATTCAGAGTGCTTTAGATCGATTTTCATAGATGGTATTTTAAACCTTGAGCTTACCATGGTTTTCATGGCGGGGGGTTGTTCATCGAAATTAGGGCATCGTTGTTTTGCCATGACGACTCATCATTTGAGGGCTTTGAGAACTTGAAATCATTTGCATCTTGAATTTTGTTGGTTGGCATCGACTTTGAAATCATTAAAACCCAAGTGAGGAATCTTACACAATCGTTCAGTCGCTGGTTCATGTGTTGTCTTTTATCGGGTTTCTGGGGTGTCCGCAGAATTCCTGCGCACCCAGATTTTCCCTGTTTCGGCCAATTCCTCAGAGTGTAGTGATTTCTGGAGTTCAAGCTATCCACGCAAATCCGTCCCATCCGGATTTTTCTGATTTTCCTGTCTATTTTTATTTCTTTCAATTTTCTGAAGATAGGACTTATGCAGTCAATACTAAATGCCAATTTCTTGTTGCCAAAAAATGAATTTCATCATTATCTCATAATCTTTGGTCCATACTAACAATTTATTTGGCCAATGATGTCTTGTCAACAGGAATCAATCTGGGTCAGATTTCTCTGAAATTCTGCCCTGACTGAATTTTCTCGGTTTACAATGTTTTCTCGGATGGCTTTATTTTCTAGATTTTCAAAGATTGGCATTTGTGATAGTTTCTAATTGCTTTATATGATTTATGCTAATCTTTTGGTCAGAATATGAATGATAATTGATACTTATGATGATTTCTTGTAAGTGTAGGCTGAATCAAGCAAGGCTGTAGCAGGAAAGTCCAAAGGTGACACGGAGGGGTCATCCATCTCTGAGGCAGAAAGATTAACGTTAGATACTAAGAGTCAGCTTCCTGAAAGCAAGATATCTTCTGTATGGTCTGAAGTGTCTGATACTAATGTTGGAGCTTGGAGATACGAAGAGTTTAAACAGAGGATAACTGAGAAGAATCTGTTAGTCCTAAGGAATGGAATGATGAAGTTCGGACTGGTGCATGTGGCAGGGTTTCCTCCTGCAATCCAATGCTATGAGTTGATTTTAGAGTGCGCCCGACAATATGATTTTGATACACAAAGGGTTGTCAGTACTGAAGGGAGAGTCTTGGCTAATTTTAGTCCTGTCTCTATTGCCCAAGCCTTCGACATGTCAGATCTACCTTCTGCGTGTTCTCTAAATATGGACTTGGCCATAACATATTACAAAAATGAGCCCATCATAGCTCAATAGATGATTAATGCTTGGTTGGAAAAGCCGAAATCACATCACTCTAAACTGCCCAAGCAATTGCATAGGATCAAATTCATATCAAATATCTATGATGCAATAACATTTCTGAGTAGGGTGGCAGGATTGAAAAGTGCCGGAGTATTGGAGAGTTGGATGGTCCATGTGATTACCAAAATTGAACAAGGAACCAACTACCACTGGGCAGGACTTATGAGCACCATAATTGATAAGCAGCTGAGGGACGTCTTAGAGACCAAGAGATTCACCATGTCTTCCTATGTCATGTATGTGCTTGCCAGATTCTACCCATACAGGGGTTTGAATCCACAGGGGATGTTTGGACAAGATATAGTCTATGAAGTATACCTGGAGTTGCACCTAGGACACAAAGACTACAGAAGAGCTAATGATGCATTCACAATGCATATCACTAGGATGCTTCAGAATGCCGAGCATGTTAGACTGTTAGATGGAGAAAAAGGGTTGATAAAGAATTATGGGGCCTGGTTCATTCAATTTCAAAACCTTCACCTACATTAGAATTGATGGATGTCCGGCCGCTCCATATAGGTTACCTCGGTATCCTACTGATCACAATGTGTTATTGGAGATTGTTAGACAAATTTGTGAATTTGATGCAGTTGTCAAGAAGGAGAAGCATAAAACAGGCTTTGGTGAGGATTTCCCTCTTGGAATTGGCGTGGCAGAAGTGTGCCCTTCCATCCAATCAATACACACCGCAGGAGATGAATTGGCAACATATGGTTTCTCCTTCCACTCCAAGAGAACAAACTTTGATATCACTGGGGAGGCACAGAAGAAGGGTACCAAGGAGTATCGTCATAAGGATGACCTAGAAGACTATTGGGCCAACATTATGGATGATCTTGAAGCCAGAAAGAAGAGGTACTCCAGGCTTCCTTTTGATGTGATCAGACAATACAATGTGAAGTTGATCCCCGACCAGCTACAGGATGATAGAAACCTGGTACAAGACCATGCATATGAAGCTGTGAAGGATAAGTCAATCGGGGAGATCAACTGGAATGAGGATGAGGTCACAGAGTTGGAGGACCTAATGGCCCCTGTTATGAAATTCACCACTTCTTGGTTGAAGCATAAGGTTTGGGAGCTGGAAAGTGAGAAGGTAGCCTGTACCTTCAATTTAATGGGAAATCTCAACCCAATGTCTACTTCAGAGGAATTTGGGAAAGATGACCCCAAAGGGAAAACCAAAAAGAGCTCACCTTTCAAAATAAAGATTAGAGGCCCTAAAGAAAGTGAGCCTGAACCAAAAAGGAAGCCGAAAGGGAAGAAAAGGAGTAGAGTTCTGAAGATAGGCAGGTCCTCTGATGAGGAAGAGTTGGAAAATTCAGTTGAAGAGGATGTTCCTCCACCACCAAAGAAGGCTAGGACAGCTAGAGGTTCAAAGAAGAAGGGTCGAGATACTTCCAAGGAGGAGCCTCTGATTGTTGATGTGGAGAGTTCAGGAGAGAAGACCAAAGTTTATATGAGGAGATCCAGGACTCCTTCCCCTAAGGATACTGTGTAGAAGATGGATTCTCCTCTAAAGTTACCAGTTGTGGAGCCATCTAAGGCTGCTTCTCCTCCACCAAGCATGCATAAGCAAGAGACTCTTGAGGAACATGAGACCAATGGGGAAGCAGAGCCATTCAAAGAAGGAGCACTCTTTGGTGAGGCAGCTGAGCTCGAAGTGGAAGAGGTAGGAAAAATTCCTTCTCCTCTAGTGCAATATGAGGATTCTCCAAAAAGTAGCAAGGGCCATGAGTCACCTAAAAAGGAGAATATCCCCATTAGAACCCCATCACCGGTACAAGAGGTGGAGATTGAAGTAGAAGATCAAGGTGAGCAGCTACCTGAAAAGGAAGAGGAGAAAATGCCAGGAAAACAACAGGAAGAGGAAAAAATAGAGGAAATCCGAGTAGAGCCTGTTGTCCCAGATTGGCTTGAAAAGGAAATCACAAGGAAGAAACAGGTAGTTGTTGAGGACACTCCCTTGGATTGGGATGAAATGCTATCCAAGATTGGAAAGGGAAAGAAGAAGAAGGCTGCTAAGGTGGTTTCAAAGATAGAAAGGGATGAAGCAAATAATAGAGTTATCCACATTGCCACCCCTGCTTCAGACAAAACAAGGGAAGATGTCACTGGTGAAGATTACAATGTGCAGACCCTTAATCTTGGGCCAGCCTCTATGGAACAGGACATTGATGAATATGAAGGCTTCAATGCGGTAATCATTGGGAGGTTAAGGAAGGAAGCTCAGACCAAGCATGAGCTTAGAAAAGAAAATGAAAGGCTTAGGAAGTGCTTGGAGGATGTAATGAAGCCTCTGCAATCTCTCCACCCCTCTTCCTCTGCCACTCCTAGTTTCTTGCCCAAGGAAACCATCTCTGAGATTGAGAAAATGAAGGCTTCTGCTCAAACTACAATAGATTGGTTGAAGGATGTGCAGGGAAAGTGAGATAGTGCAATCAAGGATATCCTTTTAGTTGGGAAAGATGCAGTCCGAGCCAAGGAATTATTGGAGCATGTGCTATCCCAGGATAGGGAAGAAATTTAACCTTCTACTGTAGAAATCTAGGGTCATCATAGAATATGGTAAAGATCAGTTGGTTACAGATGGGATCCTTCCTTCCTCCAGATTAGATGAACCTTGGGAATGGTTTGAGGCTCTACAGATTCGGCAGAAGGCCATGAGGAATATCCAGAAACGGAAAAAGCTGATGGATGGTGACTTGACTGGTGTTTATGAGGGTTGCATTGCATTCTTTGAGGTTATGACTGGTAGGAGAAAGATAGCTCCTAAATACCTGAGTCTGGAACAACTGAAGGAATGGTGGCATGATGTTTATGCTCCATATTATGAGAATGTCATAACTAGATACCAGTTGGATGATGCAGCAACATACTTGGTAGTAATGGATAAATATCAAGCACATAAGGATGATTGGAATAAGACTGTTAAGCAGTCAAAGGAGGAGATTGACTCCATCAAATGCAGACTTAATATTTTTCCTTTGCCACCTATCACTGAGCTGGATAGGGTGTTTGTGAGGGTTCAAGGATCGTTGGACCAGAACAAAGATAAGGGAGGTAGTATTTAATGCCATTTTGAGATTTGTGCTTCCCTATTATTATGGGGCATGTATTGATCTGGGCTACATTGGGGACTGTGTCTAGGCTGACCTTGATGGTGTATCGGCATTTAATGTGTGCCTTATCTTTGAGTTCCTAAGGCCGACTTGTTTTGGTAGTTGTTTTATTTTGTAAATGTTTGGCTGGGCCGACATGTCTTGAGAATTTGCTATAAAAGGGCATTCTTGTCTCATTGTAAGACATTAGATATTAGAGAAAAGGAGAAGAGATAATAGAGTTAAGTTAGAGAAAGGAGTTAGAGCATTTTGTGAATTTCTTAAAGCAAGCATTGTAAACAGAACAGTGGAATTGTTGCAGTATTTTGGTGATCTAATACAATTGAAGACATTGTGGTTCTCCTGGTGAAATCTCTTGTATTGGTTTGTCTCGCATGTTTCTTGTTGTTCTATCTTTCAAATTGCTTGAAGATTTAGGGTTTAGTATTCAGAACTAAATTAGTTTTAGTGTGGTGGATGATGTTTATGATTTCATGTTTGGAATGTTTATAGCAATCTCTGGTCTATACTCCCAGTAACTATCTGATTGTAGTAGGCTGGTGAAGTCAACCTGGACCATATATTCACATGTGCTTAAGTTCGATTGTGGATGAATGTCTATGATTTGAAAACATATATACCTTAGAAGAGTGCACCGTTCTTGTGAGATTGCATTGTGGGTTAAGCAAGAATTGGTTATTTGAGATTGGTCCATTCTAGATATTTGTCATTTGCATTGCTCATTCTAGGAGTAGATTAGATCTTATCATATTCTTGCACCCTTACCTTTTGCTATTTCTTTATCATTAGGTTAGATTTAGGATTTGAGATCATCATATTGCATAATCTGATAAATTGGAAAGATACAGTCTGCTTGTAGTAAGGTCTGATTGTGATTACCAGCATTTTCACATATTATCTGAGTTGTTTGTGCATCATCATGACCTGACACCCAAGAGACCTTGGGGTGATTTTCAGTAATTTATTGTTGGAAATAACCTTTCAAAAGAGATAGAATATTACATTCTTTCTGAGTTGTTGCTGTGTAGAAAACACCATCAACACTTACTCTTAAAGGAGCTCAGCCATAAAAAAAACCAACAATAATACTAATGCCCCCCGCCAATGTCATTCCAAATAACCAAAATGGTTAAAACAGTCAAAGTCAAGGACAACCCCACCAGATAAGACAATTTATGAAAAGATGAACATACACTGCTTTGGGAGAACCAATTGAGGATGTCCTTAAGAAGCTCCTTCAAAACATTTTCATCACACTTGGGGACCCTACGCCATACGACCCAGGGCAATTTAAACCATCATGGTGGGATGATTATGCTTTCTGTGATTACCATTGGGCTAAAGGGCATAAGACATCTATTGTGCACTTTTCACACACACACCCCACTGAAAGTAGGGACCCTCTTTTTCTCTGGTTTTGATGCTTTAGCCCTTGGATTTTGAGGTTTTGTTGCCTTAACGCATGCTAGGATGATGATCTTATTTGTGCATATGCCCCCTTTCTAGGAAGTACTTTGAAAATATAATGTTTTGGGCTCATTTCAGGTTTTTCACTGCTCTTGGGATTTTTTTCCCCATTCGGATTTTCCCAGATTTCACTTAAAGCCTGACGGCTAATGTTTTGCACTATTTTTCAGAGATTCTGGTCCTTTGTGAAATTCTGCATGGATCAGAATTTCCAAAAATTCCATCTCCTTGTCAAATTCTTGGATTTGGGTTTGGTCTGTCGTTTTATGAATGTTGATGGCCCAGTCGCTATTTTCTCCTATTGATTGATGAGTCTAATGGTGCATGGCATTCTCATGATTTCATTTTCAAGCTCGATCCTATGTATGATTGTTTTTGTTTTGGTTGATTTTTGGGTTTTTTAAGCTTGTGTGATTGCCGGCCCTTCATGAGTTTGTGAGCTTGTTTTCAATTTCATTTAAGTGAAACTCACTTGTGTCTCCTTTGATTAACCCATCCTCGAAGCTTAATGGGGGTGGAAATCAAAGTCTGGGCTAACTCCCCTACGTTCATGGTGACATTTTAGGGTTTCGTCTTTAGAGCCATCACCAATACCGATCGAATTACCCATACGTGAATTTTGAGTTTGGATCCATCAATGAATGATTTGAGACAAGTAGCATTTGAGCCCAGGTCCTCAAATTTGTGATCTTTCAATTAATTTGAGTGAAATTGTGTGAGAACGTCGAAGTCCAAGTTTTCCTTCAGTTTTGGAATTTTCCTTCGCTGGCGGATTTCCCTGGTTTTCCTTGTACTCTGTGTTTTCCCAAAATTCAGAGTTTTACTTGCTTCGCAGATTTTCGCATGGATTGGATTTTCCCAAAATTCCTGTTGTCTCTTCATTTTCTATAATTTGTAGACTGTTGATTGTTTTCATGGAAATCCGTCCTCAGCGGATTTCTCTGAAACTTTGTTGAAAACAAAGAATTGTGAGATAGCATGAATTATTGGCTACGGATTATGCATCATGTGATTAATCTAAGTAATATTAAAATATTTCATGTTGTTTCTTATCTGATTGTGATTGATTGAATGATTATTGGGTGCTTGTTATGCTTATTTCACTAAAATCTGCCTGGCTGGGAATTTTCCAAAGTTCCTCCCAGATTGGTTTTTTTCGGTTAGCTTGAAATCCTTGACTTCGAAGAAATTATGCATTAACAATATTTCAAGGGGATTTTGATCTGTATTTGAATTTATTTGAATGATGAATGCATTATTGGTGATGGACTAATTATGATCCTCATGTTATAATGGATATTATTGATTGTGGTTTTTGTTGAGTGCAGGCTAAATTTAACAGGGTTGTCAAGGAAGCTCTGGAGGAGATTACTTCTATTGAAGGAGGGTTCAAAGTATTTATTACTTCACCTATGGCTGACTTGGAGAGTATTTTTCTTAATATTCTAGATAAATTGGATCAAGATAAGGACGAAGGGGCCAGTTAATGATCCATTGCATTGGGAGTTGTGCTTCCTATTTATCTATGTTAGAATTGGCTATGGCTGCCAAGATCTATGGACCAAATGGAAAGCACAAAAAGAGAGAGAGAAGAATATGAAAAGAATAGACTGTATTCAATGTCATTGATATGATATGATTATTATTACAAATGAGAGATATCCCTTGGTTATATAGCCAAGGTGAGATGCAAGATGTCATAGGATTATGACAAGTGTCTTAATCATATGACATGTGAGAACTAATCACACTTACCTAGGTTCACATGTAGTAGTTGTCAAAGGATAAGATAACAACTAATGACTACTAACATCTTCTAGAAAGATTCCTACCAATGACCTAAGTAAACTTACCTAAGATGTAAATAAGTCCCCTAGTAATGAACTAACTAGGTACAAGACTTTATTTACACCAACACCCCCCCTTAAGTGCAAATCAGGGAGTAGTGAATTATTATGCAAATGACTCAAAGATGCAAGAATGGATCTTGGCTACTAGGCCATGTTAGGTACCCATGTACACACACAATGCAATCAATGCAATCTCTCACAAGCGAGGAAAGGGAGAAAACCTCATGGGAAAAACTCCCCCTCAAAAGAGAGATGAAATACAAAATAGAAATGCTCTCTATGAAGAATGAGAATGTAAAAACCCCATGTGAGGAAAAATACCCCCCCATAAGAGAGAAGTAGAAGAGAGACAAGGTAGCCCCCCCTCAATGTTGAGTCTCCTGCAATGATGGTAGAAGCTCGACATTGAATGCTGAAGATGATCCAATATAGCCGAACAACATTCCTCCCCTTAGGAAGAAACAAAACCAAGGATGTATGCAGGAAGTCATGAAGATGGATGATGTGCGATGATGTCTCTAAAACATGCTCAAGTGTCTCCATGTCGATGTAGAAAGCTGACACACTCCAAACAGGCATTCTAGGTCACACTGCTGAAGATGACAATCCAAAATCTAGTAGAGAAGAATGTAGAGCACAATCCAAAGACAAAGATATCCCCTCTGAAGACAAAGAGGCCTCCTCCAAATGCTTTCCAAAAGAATCCACACTCACGCCAAACTGTGAAGAATGATCATGTAGAGAATGAACAAGAGGGTCAACATGATCCCTCACAACAACTGAAGAAGGTGCATCTTCATCAAAGAGAAGATGTATGTCATCAATGGTGTCCTCCAAATCTGCAAGATGAGACTCCATGAACAAGTATGAGATACCTATCAGGGAGTCATCCAAAGTAGCCATATCTGGAAGACTATGTATATCCTGTTGCACTGAATCACTAGGAGCCAAAACTGTAGCAATACAAGTATCATCAAGTACAACAGTAGATGGAGGAGATGAAATGAATGGCTCAAGTACTGGATCTACTGTGAGTATGCCCAAGTTCAAGAAGCTAAATGTCTCCTTAGAATCATAGTTGTGATCAACAGTCAAAGGAACATCGTCATCATCAGAAGCAAACTGTGCAAAGGAATACAACCAAGATGAATGATCAACCACCCCAATAGCAATAACATCTCTAGTTTCCAAGTCAAGAGTGATAACAGAATCAGGAGTGAACTCCACAGTTCTCCCATCTCCACCATGTGTAATCTGATATATGGAAAGTAGATTGTTCATCAAATGAGGAACACACAAGACATCCTGAAAAGTGTTCTCCCCAATGCTAATAGATCCCTTCCCTATTACACTCATGTATGTATTGTTTCCCATCAAGATAGGAGACATAGAACAAGGCTGAAATGAAGAGAAGATAGTTTGTGAAGATGCCATATGATGAGATGCTCCTGAATCTAGAAGCCATCTTCTTGATCCTGGACTTGAATGAGCACAAAGAGCTTGTCCTTTATATCTTGATGTTTGACCTTTGTCCTTTTTAGACTATTTTGAAGTAGAAGGAGAAGAAGATTCAGACATTCTAGAAGGCAAATCAATGTGATTCTTTTTGAGAATATTTTTCAACTCATCAATATCCTTCTTATAACAATAGTGTTCTTCATGTCCATCTTTCTTGCAATATGCACAAAAAGGTCTCTCCTTCTTAGATGATTCTCCTTTTGAAGAAGATTTTTTCTTTGATTGATCTAAATGTGGTTTTACTTGATCTGAATATTGATTATTCTTTACTTTCTTCTATTTCTTATCTGATTTTAATTCTTTCACCTGACTAACCAACAATGCCTGAGATTTAGAAGCCTTGATGAGACCCATTGAGATAAGCTTTTGTTGCTCATGTAGCAACATCTCAGAAAATGATGCAAATGAAGGTGTAGTATATGTAGACCCCATAGTCAATCTATGAGTATGAAAGCTAGAAACAAAAGAAGCATAATCAGGACCAAGTTTGTTCATTATATTGTACACCAACTAGATGTCCTTCTTATCAATTCCACATGCTTTACATTTCTCTTTTAGATCATTAACCTTAGTGATGTAGTCTTGGATGTTGTCAAAGTTCTTAGGATCAAGATTCATCAAATCATTATCAATTTGATAGCCTCTTGCTTCATCTTTTGTACCATACAATGTTTTCAATTTTTTCCAAGCTTCATGAGAATTTTTACATGATTCAATCTGAAACAACAAATCTTGAGAAACTAGTCTACGAAGACAACCAAGAGCTTTGGCATTTTGATCATCCATTTTAACTTTTTCTCATCATCTGTAGGTTCAGGTACCTTATTTTCAACATATAGAGAGTGACCTATCATTAGAATATTCCATGCATTTTGATTCCATGTTGAATAATTATATGATGTGAGAAAAGGAACCTTAGAATGATCCATGAGAATGAGAGAGCAAAAGCAAATAGATCAAAGACAATGCACCAAGAGACCCTCCCAAATCACTCAATCAAGAAACCCCCAAGCAATATCTGATTTGGCACTTTATATTTAGTGTGTTTACAATTGCTAGATGCCAAAAAATAGCAAACTAGACTTTGATCTTGGTGCTTACAAATGCCAAAATAGGCCATAGTATCAAGTACAATTTTTGGTACAAAATGAGATCAATCTAATCATACCACTGAGAAGTACAGAAAAAATCATGCACTTTAAAAAAAACTGCACTAAAAAATGTTACCGTAGGAGCAAGATATGAGCTCCCAAAGTTCCTAAAATGAGGATGAAGCAGCAACACCTATGAGAATCTGAAATTTCTGGAAAAACTAGGCACCAAAACCAAAAACTGATTGCACCAGTGCATAGAGCACGAAAAATTAGCCCAAATCAAAAAAAAATTCTCAAAAAAAGGAGCCAAAATGACTGAGTTATTGAGCTTCAAAGTTCGACTACAAAAACAAAAAGCTCAATGGTGAGGGGCATAATTTTTTTTGAAAACTGATGATGTGGTGCTGATGTCAGAAAATCATTCAATTAAAATTGGTGTCCGCCAACCCATCAAGAAGGAATATACTCTGGCTTGCACAGAATATTCCTCAGGTACCTTAGCTTAAATTTGACGCTTAGATGCACATCGTCGGCCAGGTACAGAATGCTAGAATATTCTGTGGAATCAGAATATGCCGATTGGCCAGAATCTTCACTTTTTCCGATTATCACCTGGAATTTTGATGTCTGCCGACCATGTTGAAGAGGACCCACCGGATTGAAGGTTTTCGGCCCGATGCAAAGATTTGGCCGGCTTTTGAATTTGCCGATGGTGAATGTCTGGCCACCTTTTGGTGTGGGGCCACGGCCGTAAGGCCACACGGCTGGTTGTGGGTCTGCACATGGTGGCGGGTACAGGTACAGAGTACTGTACCAATCTGCAACCCGCAGACTTAAAACCTTTTGATTTTTTAATTTTTTTTATGATTTTTCAATACAAAAATTTAATCGACCAAAATGAAAATTTTTCAAAAAAAAATTCAAAATATTTCAATGGGATTAAAATATTATTTTTGCAAAAAAATCATACCGCCTACAATTATGACAACCTGGGGAGCCGTATGACTCTTTGGGCAAATTTTTTTTGCCTCACTGGACAACTGCTCCGAATCGGATGATGACAGTCGATCTTAGGGTTTTTGGCCCTTCTCGACGTGATGGCGGGGTCAGATTTGACCCAAAATGCTCTAAAATTGTAGCTACGTTCTGGATCTGGCAACCGCTCTTCAGCTTCAAACCCTCCTAGATTTGGCCTCGTATGTCCGATTTGGATGAAACAAAAGGCAAAATCGACTTTCTCGAACCTTCTGGACATAGTGGTGAGCTTAGATTTGCACTAGCAAGCTCAGATATGAACCTACAACAAAGAGCCATGAACAAAACCTCAGATCTAGAATATCTCTTCAGAATAAGACTCTCCAATGGCACCTAACCTACTCTGATACCATGTTAGAATTGGTTATGGCTGCCAAGATCTATGGACCAAATGGAAAGCACAAAAAGAGAGAGAGAAGAATATGACAAGAATAGACTGTATTCAATGTCATTGATATGATATGATTATTATTACAAATGAGAGATATCCCTTGGTTATATAGCCAAGGTGAGATGCAAGATGTCATAGGATTATGACAAATGTCTTAATCATATGACATGTGAGAACTAATCACACTTACCTAGGTTCACATGTAGTAGTTGTCAAAGGATAAGATAACAACTAATGACAACTAACATCTTCTAGAAAGATTCCTACCTATGACCTAAGTAAACTTAACTAAGATGTAAATAATTCCCCTAGTAATGAACCGACTAGGTACAAGACTTTATTTACACCAACAATCTGGAGCCTTTCCTTGCTTTTTCGTCTTTCACATGCATTGGATCAAGTTACATTATAAATCCCAGGCTGACCTAGATGAGTCCCAAGAATTTAATGCTAATTCATTTTATTTTGAACTCTCCTTGGGCTGACTTGTTTTGTGGCAATTGTTATGGTAAAATCTACTTAGGCTGACATGCTTTGGGAGTTTTCTATAAATATGGCATTTTGCCTCATTTGTAAGGGGAGTAGTAGAAGTCATTGGAGATATTTCTTGGATGAGAAGCAATTAGGGTAGTAAATTAAGAATTAGGGTTAGAATTTAGTCAATTTTGGAGCAAATGTTGTAACACAGAACATAAGAATTGTTGTTGTCATTCGGTGATTCAATACAATTGAAGACATTGTGATTTTCTGGTGATCTCTTTGTGTTGACTTATCTTGCATGGTTCTAATGATTCCATCTTTTGAAATTGCTCAAGGTTATTAGATGTATGTTAAATTTAGATTTAGATCTGACTTAATGGTGTTTATGATTTGATGCTTAAAGTGTTTGCAGCGGTCCCTGGTTCGTACTTTTTGTAACTAGCTGACTGTTAGTTGCTTTGCAAAGTTAACCTAGACCTTATATTCATTGTGCTTAGTTCAATTGTGAAGGTTTATTCATTTTAATTGCAATAGGGTTGTTTTGAATGAATGTTCATGATCTGAAAATCTTTAATACCTTAGAAGATTGCACTATTTTTGTAAGATTGCAGATTTATTTGGGTTAAGCGGGAATTAGTTTATGAGGGATTGGTCCATTTCAAGTATTTCATCATTTGCATTGTTAGTCTCAGAAGTAGATTTAATCTTAGGGCCTCTCTCAAACCATTATCTTTTGTTATTTCTTTTATCATTTGGGTTAGATTTAGGATTGAAGTATCATCATATTGTTAGATCTGATAAATTAAAGATTTAGTTATTGCTTGTAGTAAGGTCCCTTTGTGATTACTAGCATTTTCAAATTTATCACTGAGTTGTTTATGCATTGTCAAGACCTAACATTAGAGACCTTGGGGTTATCTCTTGAGGATTTTTGATAGAGACTTACCTTTCAAGAGAGATAGGATATTATATTTTGTTTGAGTTGTACAGAAAATATATCATCAACAACATCCTCTTGTTAGAAACTAAGAAATATTGTACAATAACTCATTGAAAATCACACAATTGAATTGGGTGGGCCATAATTTGCATCAAATGTAGACCATACTATTCACAAAAACCCACTGCAAGACCATGGTTCTAATAAATCCTTCATGTTAGGTTCACCAATGTAACTATGGGAAATTCTTAGGTTAGCAGATTAACAGCGAAATAAATCAAAACCCAAAGCAATAATGAAGCACAAAGGAAAATAACATGAAAACAAAAGGAACAAGCTCACCAAATGTCTTCAATCTCCATGGTTGACCTCCATTACACCTTCTCAACTTGCTGCAATATGAAGTTTTCCCTCAAATTTTGAGTGAGCAACCTATTGACTATGCCAAGACAAAAGCAAATGTTGAAGGATTTGATATGACAATGCAATACTATTAAATTATGCAACTAGTAAGCAACTATGATATATGACTAATGTATGCCAAAATTCCAAATGAAGTATGCCTAAAACAAGTGCTAAAAATGACAAGATTGCAAGATGATAACAAGATTTCCTAAAACAAGATTGCATGAGATGTCAAAATGAGAACAAAATTGCCATTTTATAGAAAATGTAATTTTGGATGAATGGCCAAGATTGAAGATTGACAAATGCCCTAGAATCAATGGACAAGATTCAATAAGACAAGCCACAATTAGGGTTAGGGCAACATTAGGTCAAATTTGAAATGAGTGGAAAAGATTTAATTTGAGAAAATCAAATCAAGGGTTGACAATGCATGTGACAAAGAGATAAGATTGGCATAGAAAAAGAGGTGGCTGGAAAATCAAATATTAATAGAAATTATTTGATTTTTTGGAGGAAAAAGACTATTTTGAATTAAAAATTAATTTAATTCAAAATGGTGGGGTCACATTACAGTAAATAATTAATTGAATTATTTACTAAAATGTTAAGGAGGACAATAATTAAATAAATTAAAGTATTTATTTAATTATAAGAACACTTTTAAAATTAGTGACATTTTTAAATAAATAAATAAAATTTATCTATTTAAATAATCAAGCAGAAATTGGTGGACAAGGATAATTAAATAAATTAAGAAATTTATTTAGTTATGGAAATACATTAGACAATTAGTGACGTATTAAATAAATAAAATTTATTTTTTTAATAATCAAGAAGAATAAAAGGACATGAATTAGTTAAATAATTATGAATTATTTAATTAATAGTTGAAAGTGGACCAATGACATAATTAAAATGTCTTAATTATGCTAGGAAGAAAATGATGAAAATAGAGCTTGCAGGCCTAGGTCATTTTTATGTGTCTACAATTAATACTATTTCTAATTAAAATAGATATAACCCAGCTCAAGTTAAAATGGAACTCCATATATCCAATCCTCCACGTGACTTACTAGATGGTTGGGATAAGAAGTGGAAAGACTTTAATGGTTAAAAAGTATCTAATGTTTCAAAATTTTAATATATAAAACAAGCCCCCTTACCAAGTGTAGAGTCCCTACTAGTGTCTATTAAAATTGGTGGTGATCACACAATTTAGAGGGAAAAACCTAATTGAACAATCCACTTAGCATTTGAAAATACCTTCATTGAATTATCAACTAGGGCTAGTAAACTTGTGATGGTACTAGCATTGTATGTGTGTTCAAAGATTGAAAACTACCTAAACTATTCTAGGAAAGATATAAAGTCCTGCAAAAAAGTATGTTGCAATACCTCTTTTACCATTAGTCTCCATAGCTCTCCCAAGTTCATGACACTTAACCATGTGAAACCAAAAATACAAGAAGAATACCATGACCAAAGAGAGAACCTATAAACCAAACCAAATCCTTGTTCCACACTAACATGTACCAAGTTTTGTGAAGTAATATCTCATTCACCATTCCAAAACTAAAAGGATATCAACATCTAACATTCAAATCAAATGAAAATATGGTAGCAATAAATTTAAACCTCTCACATTGAAGGTAGATCAAACCAACCAATTATTTCTAAAAAATAGAGTATTCCCAAAGCCACAAAGAATTTCTTGTAACTCTCCAAATAAGTCTTCAAAACTAGATCCATAGCTAAAGACCAAAATATGGAGAACAACAAAAATCTATAAACCATGCATCTTCTTCTTAACAAGTCTTCAAAATGTTTATATTCAAGACTGATTCATATGAGAAGACAAGAGGAAAAATAAATAATACATATGACATTCAAGAGAGCAATAGCTCTCAGATCATTCACCTGCTAAGTAGACCAAGAGTAAGATACAAGGTTTTTCTATACACACAACACCAAGAAATGAATATCTTCTCTTTGGTCGATAACAAATTCACATCCATATTGAGGTGTAGGCTCCTCAATCTTTCTATTGAAATCCTAATCAAAGTGTAACCATCTCAACATATGATCCCATAAATAAGAGATCCCTTAGCCTCAACCAAGTCTCTCTAGTCTCAATGAGCATCCACTGAAAAATCCATGCCAACATCAAATGTAACCTTGCAAAATCATGAAGATCCAAGCAAATGATTAATACTCAAAACCAAAGAGAACCAAACTAGATAATTTTTAGAATTCTAACTATAGATCAATCAAGAACATATAATGACATCATGATATAACATCACCTCCTAGGATATCACATGAAAATAACCATCCATAATCAAATGATGAATTAGCATCACTACCAAAGCTCACACTGAACTATGTAACCAAGCTCTCCAGGAATTGTGATAATAATCACCTAACTAAATATCCTCCATGGCCCCAACACAATAAAAGAACTCAATACAATGAGCTCCCAAAAGGTAAAGTACAACCACAATCTCCAAACCAAGAAGATAAAATTTCCACACATCCTTTCTAAATAGGACCAAAGATTTCATTAAGCTCTCACTACAATCTAAGCACAAAATCCAAGAACTCCTAATAAAACCAACAACCATTACAAAATACCTTCCATCTTCTAATCAAAGATTAAGCATGACTCACTACACACTGCAGCATCAATAACTTAGAACCAAAATATCCAAATAAGAAGATATAACACATTATGTAACTACATAAAGCTCCCACTAAAAGTAATACCAAGTTATACATGGAATCATGACCAAAATCATTTCCAACACTCTATTAAAATTAAACAAAACTTGTCATACATTATAAACTACTACTATAGATTCAAATGAACAACTATATCTAGTACTCCCAATAACTATCTCTCACTACAAAAAGTATAACAATTTAATAATAGTGACCAAGAATATGGCCTACCAAACATAATCCATATCAAACAATTTTATAAGATCTACACATATCAACATCTCAAAGGAGAAATACATAATCAGTGCTCCAATATTAAATAACTGAAGAATAGATTCAACCCCACATTAGTATCATGCAAAAAAGAGATATTTTGATATAACATATGAATTTCCAAGACTCAAACACTAGGATCAAAACTATATTTGATTTTCCAAACAAACCCACATAGGAGTTGTGCCTTCAGTACACATGCCCCATTTGGAACGGTGACCCTCTTCCTTTTCGCCTCGTTGAGTCGCTTCATCACTGTCTCATTTTGTGTGCCCCTTGTTTTGATGTTCTAAATGGTCAGTGAGCCTTACATAGTTCATCTTGAGTTGGCTATGTTTTTTCCCCCTCAAATTTTCAAGGCTCTAGGCCTTCAAGAAGTCTCCTTTGGTTGTTTTCCTTCTTTTTCAAAACTGGCATCCAAGGAGCCTGGTGGGTTTGCCCCTTCAGGCCACCCCTCACAGGTCTCCCTCACCCTACAACCACTCCAAACAGATGTTGCCCGGTGTCCTTCCACCCCTTGAAACCTGAGTTCCTTGTTGTCGTTTAACACTCTGAGTGACCAAATTCCAACTGTCATCCGCTTTCTGGGTTCTGATGCTCCCGCCCCCATTTTTAAATGATGGCTCATCAACTCACAACTCACCATATGAGCATTTATGGAGTGAATTTAATGCATCATTTTCTATAAATAGGCCATTTCTAGATGTCATTTTCACCTGTTATTAGATCAAAGAGAAGTCAAAGTGCCTTCTAGCATCACCTCACTTCCACAATGTTTGTTCACCATTTCAAGATCTTTGTTGCCTGCCTCCTCATCAACATTCATCGAATTTATGAGGTAAGTTTATAGCCCCATGCCTCTTCGTTATTTCTTCGATTCCTTGCAAAAAATTGATGAATCTAAAAGGGAAAACCTAATAATTAAATAAAGAAGATTAAGGCACACAAAACCCATGCGTTCAAATCTTGATAAAACCTCAAACCGGATCCATACACCCCCTGCGGAACTAGGACTCTCCATCACTATTCATCAGCTAGAGCATTTATGGTCTACGGGCCCGAACCTTCCCATCGCTGACACCTACCTTTGAAAATGAATTAAACTTTGTGACAAAAAACTTCTTCACCTAGTCCACCCTCGCAGGAGGACCTCATTCCTTGGCTGCCCCAAACTTGGTTAAAACTCATGAAGTGAAAATGAGGATCCATCAACTTACCTGGGTTCCTAGGCACAGATCTTTGTTTGCAAGCTGCCCTATGGCTTTGCCATTTCAAATGGCTAATCACACATGAATTTTTGGAGCATGAACCCCGCCCTTCTTATTGCCCTATGAGCTCACTCTTACAAAATCTTTAAGTCATGATCCACTACGGGTCCTACCTCGTGAACATTAGCCTAGGGAAGTCCATCGGTGTTTCGCTGTCCTAGACGGCCTTCGTCTCCCATCCCTCTGACCTTTGAATCTTGGGTCTATCTTTGTTGGCCACCTTCATTTCAGTCCTAAAGTGACCAAGTGCTAATATCTTTTTGAGCCCCGCTTTGCGTACTTCTATCTGTGGGCTATCGTGATGAACCCACCGTCCTAAATGACTCATGATGCATGGCGCTCCGCCCTCTAGGTTCCAACTCTGCCACGGCTGTTTGAATACAAAATGAAAATTGTTAAGTGCTAAAATCCAAAGTGGGTCTCTTCCATCGGGCTACCACTGCCAGAACTCTATTTGATTTTTTCCCTTCTCAACAGAAAATTGTCCCCATCTCCCCTTTTCCTGGAACCCGACCTCCCTTTTGCCATTGGACTTTCCAATGATGAATGAATGGAGCCGAAGGCCTTCCGCAGGCCCGATGTTGCAGGTTTCCCCTGTCGAGCTGCCATGTGACTTCTACCACTTTAAATGGCCATCACCTAGTGACCTTCTGCCCTTTCTGACCCACAATGACTTGAACATGATAATTGAGTTGCGCTATCGCCCTCCAAAGCTTCGGGTCTCGCTTGGTGGAACTCCACCTATAGGCCGCCGTCTTGCCAGTTTCATTTCAATGGTAGACCTCAAACAACCATCAGCCCAGGGAAGTTTGATCCCCTGGACCCAAATTGCTCAAACTCCTTCCTGCAAAAGGTTAATGTCAATTTGGAAGATATGTTAGGACTCTTAATTGATGAATTATCTAATCTAATGTTGTTTTGTATGATTTTAGCTAGCTTTCCCATATTTTTATACTTGAATGTGCTTACCTCCCTCTCGCTCATAGGATTTATGGAACTAGGTGCAGGACCCTTGGAGGTGGCCATGGAGAAGGAAAAGGGAAAGAAAACAACAAAAGCACTTCGAGGTAAAGAAGAAAAGGACCAAATGAAATATAAGTTCCAAGGGGAACCTCTCAACTCCAAGGTCACCTCTCCCTAGAAGGAGGTCTTAGACACAAACATCAGACACATAGACATTGATGAATTCAAGCAAAGGGTCTAGATCAACCCTATAATAGAGAGTGCAAGAGAGATCAGAAGTAGTGGGTTGGCCAAAGTTGCAGGCTTCCCTGCTACCCTCATTGCCCCCGAGCTTGTGATGGCATGTAGAGAGGCATGTTATCTAGAGACCAAAACCATTGTGGATAGAGATGGGAACATTTTGGTTGACTTGTCTGCCAAGTCAATAGGAAAGACCTTCCATATCCCTACCTTCAGGGAGATGGAGGAAGAAACCAAGGAAGATGGAAAGGAAATGAGGGATGAAGACCCCCTCAAATGCAAAAGACTTATAAACCAATACTGGTTGAAAGAGAAGAGGGGTAGTGCTGCAAAAGTTCCCTAGGAGCTCTTCCGCAACAACTTTTATGAGGATTACCATGAATTGGTGACCCTATTAAGTAGAGTAATGGGCCTTCTGACTATGGCTTACTTCCAAGGTTGGATGTTGTATTTTGTGGTGGAGATCCTTTGGGGAAAATCCAAGTTCTATTGGGTCGGGATTATCAACAATTGCTTGCATGAACAATTTATGGCTGTCAAAAAGACCTCCCACTTCTACATGACCTCCTACCTTGTATATTTTCTAGCTGAAAAGACATAATACATGGGCTTGTTTAGGGCGCTAGATATAGAACCAGATAGACAATTGAAGGTTTATGATTGGTACCCTCAATTGTAGTTCAGGAACTTCAAGAGGGATTACTATAGAGTTAACGACATCCTCATAGGCCACATCATTAGATTTATTGGGGGTGACTTCGAGAGAAGAGTCTGCCATAGTGAAAATGATTTCCTTCGACAATTCACCTTCCTATTCATACAATTTCCAAAGTTTACCTACATCTGAGCTGAAGGATTTTCAAAGAAACCATACAAGTTGCCCCGGTACCCAAATGACTAGATAATATTGTTAGAACTATCTTGGTAGTTGCGGCATGCGCACGCCCTCCTGAGCAGCAAACATAAGGCGAGAATTCCTTATCCCCTCTCCTTTGGCCAAGGGCTATATGAACTTCACACATCTCAATGTGCAGATTATTCAAATAAAGAGCTCATGGAGTATAACTTGAGGTTCCACACTACCCGACCGTGAATGGACCCCTATGGTAAACTGAAGAAGATGGTCATAGCTAAATACACCCATTTACATCATGTTGAATATTTATGGGCCAACTGCAAGGATGATAATGAAGTGCAGATGAGGCACTACATGCACATGACTGTGTATTTTATGAAGAAGGTAAACTTATTCCCAGTGTCAGACCAGGTGGTAGAAGATGAAAATATAGTGATGGATCCTCGGTATAATGCAATTGCCAACCTATCACTGCCATTGATTGACTAGGATGAGCAAGAATTTGATGACCTCGATATTCTGACCAAGTCTGTCGAGGCTAGAACAAAAGAATGGATTGATAGGAAAATTTCCCAATTGAAGTAGCAAGGGGTCACTTTGACCTATGAGGAGCTTGAGAAAGATCCTGCAAGTGAAACTAATAGTGGGATAGCTGTTGGAGATACTTCAAAATCTCCTCCAACCACCAAATCAAGGAAGAGGAAAGAAGTGGTTGAAAGTTAGCCCAAGCCTAAAGTATACTCAAGAAAAACTTCAGATGATGAATCTTCCAAGAGATCAAAAACATCGAGAGGTCTTGATACCATCTAGGAGGAGCCACTTCATGAAGGAGAGGAAGTAGAGGCTAAGCAATCAAAGTCCCCACCTACTGCCTCCACTCTTGTAGCCACTGCTACCACTAACATTTCTAATGTTGTTTCTTCTCAGGCGATGGTTGCTACGTCCCTACCTATGGTGGACATCTCCATCCACCTTTCCTCCACTCTACCCATGGACCAGGTAATGATAATTGACTCTTATTTTGCCACCACCTCTCTGATCTCCTCCTCCATGTCTCTGACAACATCACTTCCGCTGACAAAAATGACCATATCAATGCCCGCTCATGTCAATGCCCGCTCTTTCACTCCCAGAGTCCTTTGCACGTCACATGCAAAATATTCCATTGGAGCTTTTTGGGGTGTTGATGAACCCAACCATACATGTTTCCTTAGCACAAATTGCTTCCTGTCTTCTTATCCATACCCCTCCAACTGAACCACTAGAGATGAAGGCCACAATGGAAATATTAGAAGATTTGGAGCGACAAGAGAGGAAAGCCACAAAAGATATGGAAGATGAAGGAAATGATTACCATGAGCACCCTGAGTAGCAACATTTGATGATTGATAAGGTGGTGCATGAGGGAGAAGAAACACAATCGTCAAAGGAAGACACCAAGGAGCCGAGCTCCAAGTACATTGTGGAAGAATTTGATCCTGATCTCGAGGAGGAGTTGTCTTGGAAAATCAAAGATGTTGGAGAAGAAGTGGAAAGGCAGCCCTTTGATGAAGAAGAAAATGAAGGAGAGGAAATGTAGGAGGATACTGAACCTCCAATTGGGGAGCATGAAAAAAGCCCCAAACATGATGAAGAAATGCCCCTTTTAGAAGGGCAGCAAGAGAAAGAACAAGAGGAGCAAGAAGAGAACCTCGAGCATGATGAAAAGATGTTGCCTTAGCATGAGGAAGAGGAAAAGAAAGAAGGTGAATTTGAAGAAGAAAAGGAAACTAAAGGGGAAGATAGCCCCAAAGAGAACGCTACCTCCGAGTCCCCACAAAAGGAAAACATATTCATTTAGGATTTTGATGTGGAAGAAGGAAGGACAAGACAAGAAACTCTAGGTAATAAGGTAATGGAGATTGAACACACCCAAAAGGAAGAGGGTGGTCATGAGTTGCCAAGGGGAGAATCATAGATGCCTGAGTGGCTTGAGAAACAGCTTGAAAAGAAAACCTTGACTTCAAAGGATCTGAGGGAAAGGATGGAGGCCATCCTAGCTTGAGCCCAAATAAGCACGAAGAAAGAAAAGAAGCCAAAGGTCAGAGCTCGGCTGACAATGGATGCATCTAGATCGAGGACCATGCAGATCGCCACTCCAATCATAGGAGAAGATGGGATAAGTTATAATGTTTCCACCCTTGATCTTGGAATTGCCACAAGAGAGCAGAAAATTGCTCATCTCCAGGGGTCTGTTGCCACCATCATGCATCAGATGCACAAGGATAAGATCTCTAAGGAGGAACTAAAGGTGCAAATGGCTGATTTGACAACCTATATTCAGTAGTGGTCATCAGTGGAAGAACTCCCCACCACATCCTCGAAACCACCACAATTATTGTCCAAGGACCATATTGATCAACTTGAGAGGAGAAAGAATTGGACAAAGGCCATAGAGGATTGGTTTAGATAGGTCATCTACAATGGCAATATGGGCATCGATTGTGCAGTCAGAACAACCAAAAAAATCTTGGAGTTGTAGAAAGTGCTCGAGGGAATAAGGAAATTTTGCACTGACTTCCCCAAGTTGTATAGGATCACGCACCCCAAACTTGAGGCTATCCTCAAGGTACCTGATGGATCCTAGGAAAAGGAGTTTTCTCTAGCTAAGGCGGATCATTGGCTCGTCGAGACATGGAAGCTGAGCCTTGACCACATAAAAGAGGTGTTAGAGAAAGTGCTCCATGAGGTGGAGCTGGAAATTGATTGGATCAAGAAAGTCTGAGCTATGTGTGAAGAATACCTTAAGTTAATGACAAACTTTGATGTGCCAGCAGTCGAGTTGGATCCTGAAAAGATAAAGCCCTACTTTCATAAGAAAATGGAGAATGGCACCGCAGATGTGCTAATGTTGGATTTCATGGGTTTTGCTGCTCGAGCCTTTGCTTGGTCCGAGCAAGTGATTAAGAATGTGTAGAAATTTGATAAGGACTGGTATGTCATCATGAAAAAATCAAGGAGATTCAACTTCCAAGTGATCCAATCAGATATATTGGAGTGGAATAAGCTCTGTGGATTGATTGGTAAATTTGTGGAGTATGCCATCTTGAAGAGGAATGAAGGAATTCCTGTGATTGATGATGAATTCCTTATAGTGTAGCTACAACCAAGGAAATCAGCAAAAGATAAAAGAGCTATAATGCTGCCACAAGAAGACAAAATAGGGAAAAAGACAAGAATGTATTTTCAAATTGTAATATAATTGGAGGTAGGTGAAATCCTAGTTTTTAGTGAATCTTGGCCACACAATGCAAATCAATCTTGGCCATTCATTTTTATTTTTGAACACTATAAATAGAGGGTCTCCTCTCATTTTCAAGAGAGAGTTGAGTTGTTGTAAAGGCATGCTACTGAAATTTTAATAGAAGTTCATTGGATTTTGGTGAATTCTTGAGTTTTAGTTGCATGTTACATGGTTCTTCTCCCATAGTTAGTTAATTTGAGTAGATTTACTTTTTTTTCCATGTTTTGGCTTGTTCTAGTAGATTAGTTAATGTTGTTCATTGATTTTGAAGAGTTTTGTTGTGTGCTAGCAACTTTCCTTGTCCATACTTTTTGTTGTTTATTTATGATAAATAGTTGTGTAAAGTTAGTCTGGGCATAATATGAAAGCTTCTCTAAACTTCTATATTTTATTCATGCTTATGGTGAATGAATGGTTGGATATCTGCAATCCTTAGAAGCTTGCACAAATTTTATGAGACTGTGAGGTAATCTGGTTAAGTGAAATTCTATTTTAGGAAAGTTGTCTATAGTAGGGCCCTCCATGATCATTGTTCACTGCTAGTTTCAGACTTGGGAACTCCTCCTCCCTGCCCCTTTTTCCCTTTTTTTAGAAATGACCTATGCTAAGGTTCATTGCACATTGTAAAGCCAAATATCATGCTGAAAAAGGAGTTTAAGACTATTGTTTGAACCTGCAACAATTGCACACCAACTTCCCCATCTCAAAAAATCCATTTTAAGATCCAAACTCCTTCCAGCTTAACTCTATAAGTCTGCCATATGATTACCAGCAAAATCACATTGAACCAACTGAGAAATTCCATGCATGTCATGACCTGACACCTGAGAGACCTTGGGGTGGTTTTCAACAACTTGTTGTTGGAGATTACCTTTCAAGAGAGGTAGTGCATCTACGCACTGCCTATGTTGAGAAAGTGCTAAAACACCCATCAGCAGGAGTAACCATACATCAACAAGAATCCTCCAAGAATCCATGCAAACTTGTAATTGTCTTCATCCAAAACACCCCGAATATAGTATTATCATAGATATACATAACACATATTTTAGTTAACAAGTAAAACATACAAAACTATCTTTTTGAATCTGAAATCTATTTAAACATGCATATATTCATATCAAACATGTCATCTAAATAATGAAATAAACACAAATCTACACAACCACAACTAAAAACAAGAGTAAACTACAACCCAATAAGAAAAACCAAGTTGTTTGGGAAATTATAACATATGAAAAATATCAGCTCCATAACTCACAAAGAGGTTAGTTGCTTACCTTCTAGTGCTTTCATGTAACCAATGGGTAAAACCATGAAGCCAACATAAGCACTCCATTTTGTATTATAAATTGAGGGTGATTCTTCATGTCACCAAGATGTCTCTACCCATGCAACATGAAAACCTTCTCACTACACATGACCACAAGGTAAAGGAACAAAACTGTAAAAAAGAGGATACACACATATTGGTAAACAAGAGCTCGAAGTTACCAAAACATAACCAACTCCTTAAAGATCCATAAACATGAGCTTCTAATGCCCAAAAGAGATCACATTGACAATATCCATAGATTCTAATATCATAAGTTTAAAAAAAAAAATTAACTCAAAAATCATTTATTGCATTCCCATAATCCTTCTAACAAATTCCCACAAGCTTACCAAGCTAATAAATCAAAAAGAAGGAATACCCAAAACCTAGTTCACCTAAAGCTTTGATACCAAATGATGAGAAATAAATAGGTTCTTATACCAATTGTTGAGAAATTAAATCTCTATCCAAATATAAATTCAATGGATGAGATACAAGGCTTAGATTATAGAAATATGAAAATTTAAAACCTAAATGCAAATTTGAAAATTAAGTTGCCTTAATATGAAAATACCATGATTAGATCCATCTTCTTAATGATGCTAAAAATTATCCAACATAACATGCTTATAAACACTATCATATGTGAACTTATAACAACAATATACAAATAATATCATCACCATAATACATCAACAATGAGGCACAAATAAAAAACAAGATCATCACATAACAAATGATTTGCATGGAGAAACCCTTGCAGGAAAAAACTCCACCAAGAAGAGAGGCCAAGTATGCATTATCTTAAAAAAATGAGATTAATATATAAGCATTTCCATTATCCTCTTTTCCTCCACCATGAAAACACCTCTACACCTATGAACAACCTCTTTATGCCTCAACTTGTCCTTGTACTTGTAATGGAACTCTACATCCAAGAGGCTGAATTTATAGATGTGTGAAGACATGTTAATCGCTGAATAAGGATCCCAAAGATGACCCTTCATTCCAAACATCTCCAACCCTTGGAATATAAAATGACACTATTTTATCCTCCAATACTTTCCCTCCAACTTGGGTGCCCAAACATGGAAGATAAAAATTACATTAAATGTAATAAATGAGGGAATACTAAGAGACATGTTGTGCCCTTAGCACACACGCCTCGTTTGGAATGGGGACCCTCTTTTTCTTTCGTCTTGTCGAATCATTTTTGTCACCACCTCATTTCATGTGCCCCACTTTTTGGTGTCTTAGATGGTTAGTATCGCTTCAAAGTCCCACCATGAGTTGACCGTTCCTTCCCCTTTTCAATTTTGTCATGTTTTGGTGCCTTGCGGAGTCTCTCTGGTAGATTGCCCCTACCAACGGCCCCGGTCCCCCTCAGGCTCGGCCGTTTAGGTTTCCCATGTCGGGTTTCCTTGTCACTCCCACTGTTCCCAACAGCATTCGGCCCATGTCCTCCCGCCCCCGGGGGCCCGAACCTTTGTTAGCTGTTTAATACAAACCCTGATAATCTTAACAACTGCCAAACCTCTCGGGCCCGAGACCTCGGAGTTCCGCTCCCAGGGTTCCGAGAGTGTTTCGCCGTTTCTCACGTTATCCTGCCTTCCGGGCCCCGACCCCCTCTTTTCCGCTAGTAAATTAACCAAGTTGAATCTTTCCAAGCGGCTGCCATCTTGCGCCCTCCCCACCATCAGACCCTAGGTCTCCCGTCGCCGTGTCTAATTTTCAAATTCACCAACCTTTGTCTCATCGTACCTGCATTCAATAGGGTCATTAATGGTGATTAGGGGTATAAAAGACCCATTTAGGTTTGTCATTTTCACTTGATAGTGTTGCAGAAGAATAATCAGAGCTTGCCCAGGAGTCCACCATCTTTGAAGCTTCCAATTGGTATTCGTCCATTACCCTCACCTTTTGATCATAAGTGAGCCCCATGCCTCCCTGCATCGAGTGTTCGAGGTTGGTCATCTATTCACCCTCTGGAGCATTGTTTTCATGATTTCTAGGGCTTAGAATGTGTAACGAACATCAAAATGACATGTGAACGATAGAATACGACATCATGAACAAAACCCATGTCCCTAAAAATTGAGTGAACTAGCATAGCATCCCCATGACTGACTGAGCTTGGGCCCCCACCAACGCTCTTCACAGAGACGTTCATGGCTCTTGGGCTCGGATCCCTCCTTTGCCGTCGAGGACTTGACAAGAGATCAAAAATGTCAAAACATCCTTTGGGTCTCTTGGGCCCGGGACTATGGACCTCCGTCCCCAGGAGTCTGCCCCTCATTCTTTGTCAGTGAGACCTACCCTTCTCTTCGTTTAGCAAGACCTTTCGCCGAGTGGATACTTCTCTTGTCGAGAGATGTCGGGGAGACATCCGTCCATCTCCAGGACCTCACCTCGAGCTCCTTAAGTCTTGGCGACACCTTCGCTTTTGGCAGGACCCTTCATCCTTTGCCAGGACTTCCTGGTGAGGTTCCTTCTCTTAGCAAACATGCTTGGCCCTTTTCAGTCAGCAAGGCTTACCCACTATTGGCATAACCTCTCAACGACTTAGAATCATACACCAAGCACTTACGTTTTGATCTATTTCCACCAAGGTAGTTTGGCCTTCTTGCTGATAGGGATCTCATCCTGGTGTCGGCAAGACATAGTGAGAGTCAGGGAAACCTTATATAGAATGTTCTTGCTTTGCCAAAAGCCACCCCGGGCTAGCCCTTCATTTTCCAGGAGAAAGCGGGTCTTACCTCAAAAGCCATCGTTATCTATCGGCATAGCATGGCTTAGTCACCAAGACATCTCCCCACTATAGGGTTGTCCCACCAAAATCCTCGTTCGACATAACTTTCGAATGTCAAGGAGACCCTATAACGATCATATGTTGTTTCACTGAGAGCACCCACTCATTTGCATGTCGCTATAGCAACCTTGTAGTCATGCCGACGGGGAGACTTCATCATTCCATTTGGTGAGTCCCTTCATCTTGCCAGGACTTATACCGAAACAAAGGTCTCACTGGGGCATACTGAACTTATGTTTGATCGCCAGGAGAATACCCTAGCTTGGCTGATAGGTATCCACGTGCGGTTATTTAATTCACCGTCACCAAGACATTCTATCTCTCTCCCCGACAGAGCCCCATATGCCTTAAACATGTCGCTATAACCCCGAACTCTCAGTGAGACATTATATAGAATCTGCTAAGTCACAACGAAAGTCACTCCGACATCGCAAATTTTTTAGAGAAAGTAAGACTTATACCGATAAGGGCTCATGCGGATGTCAGTGTGACCAGAATGAACTCACACTGAAAGAAAACTAAATGCAAAGTCAGCAAGACATGTTTGCAACACTGAGACCCTATGCCAAGAGTTATAACCCTATACCGAAAGTTGATTGTAGAAAACCCATTGATGTCTGTCAGTGTAACATGTGGGTGTCGCCATGACCCTATACCGAAAGCTTTCCATCTATACCGATGAACCACCAAAGTGAATGTCGGGGAAACGAGAGGTCATCGGTATAATGCTATCCTGAGAGCCATAAATTATGTCGACAGGGACCTCCATCATTGCAAAAACAACCTGGAACTTATGCCGATATGGACCCAGATGTGAAATGCATAACTTAACTGATTCAGTGGGGCTATTCAGAGTCCTTTTCTTGTCTGTCGTTCTAAGGGGAAAACGTCACCTGCCCTTCCGAGCTCCGGGCTCCGCCCCTCCGACCGCCATAAGACTAAAATGAAATCAAACGATGGACCCCTGTGTCAGGTCCAATCTTGTTCCTGGCTGTCGGAGAAACACATGACTATCGCTGGGACCTTTCCCTGAAACAGATTTTCATGTCAATTGAGAACTAAAGTGAAGTAACGGCGTTCTCCCCCTCCGGGCCCGAAGCTCCGGACTTCCTCTCGGTGTTTGCTGTCCCAAACGCCAAAGTGCACCATGACCCCCGGGCCTCCTGAACCTAGTAATGAAAACTGCTGACCGTCCTTTGACCCACCAGAGCCCAGACCCCAGAGTTCTGCCTTCAAAATTTCGTTCTTAATTTGCTGCTCCAAACTGCCAGTTCTAGATGGCTCTCTGGCCTGAGACCTCTGGATTCTCCTAAACCAATCCAAATGAGCCAAAATCTAAAATCAAACTTTGACCCACATGCTTAATTTCGGTCCTCTTCATTGTGAAGACTTCTGAATTATCAAAATTCAACCGAAGGGAGTCTCTGGGAGTCTCCGCCCAATTTTCCCTTCCAAACAACATTTCTACTAAGGAAGTCCGGCCTTCTGGGCCCAGACTATCTCAATGCCCCCAGTCAAAAGATCAATGATGTCAAGAGATAAAGTTCATGATATGCTTAATAGATGGATTGTTTGAAATGGATGTCATTTAACATGAATGCTTTTATGATCCATTGTGCTGACTATGCCTTTGCTTGTAGAATATATGGAATCAGGTGCAGGACCTTTAGGGGTAGCCATCGAGAGGGACAAAGGGAAGAAGACAGGAAAAGCTCCTTGAGGGAAAGAGGACAAGGACCAAATGAAATATTAGTTTCAAGGCAAGCCTCTGCACTCAAAAGTTACCACGGATTGGAAGGAAATCTCTGACACCAACATAGGCCAAGTTGACATTGATGAATTCACACAAAGGGTCAGAATCAATCCAACGACAAAGAATGCAAGATTGATAAGACAAAGCGGAATCACAAAGGCTACAAGATTCCCTCCATCCCTTGTGGCCCCCGAGCTGGTCATGGCTTGTTGAGAGGCCTATCAACCTGACACAAGAACCATCATTGATAGAGAAGGAAACGTCCTCGCCGACATGTTAGCTAAAGGGATTACAAAGACCTTCCACATCCCAACTTTCCAAGAGATGGAAGTCCCCACCATAGAAGAGTGCCAAGCAGCGTGGGATGATAACCTGGCAGGATGTAAAAAATTGATAAATTAGCACTGGCTTAAAGAGAAATGGGGCAGCGCTGTGAAGGTTCCTCACAAACTCTTCCATAGTGATTTCCATGAGGATTACCATGACTTAGTCACCATGCTAATCAGGGTGATGGGTCTCCCAATGGGAGCCTTCTTCCAAGAGTGGATGGTCTACTTCATTGAGTAGATTCTTCACGGGAATGAGGACGTCACCACAAAGACTTCATTCTACTGGGGAGGAATCATAAGCAACTGCTTCCACGAGCAATTAATCAACGTGAAGAAGAACTCCAAATTTTATATGACTTTGTATCTTGTCTATTCCTTGGCAGATCAAAGACAATATAGTGGGTTGTTTGTAGCACCCGATCAGGAGCAGGGGCAAAGACTCAAGGCATATGATAGGTACCCGCAACTCCAGTACCAGAACTCTAAGAGGGAATACTATAGAGTAAACGACACCTTCATTGGCTATATTATCAGGTTGATTGTTGGAGACTTCGAGAGGAGTGTCTCCCACAGTGCCAGGGAACTTTTGAAGAAGTATTCCTTCCTCTTCATCCAGTATCTGAAGTTCATGTACATCCATGCCCAGGGCTTCACTAAAAGGCCAAACAGGTTGCCTCGGTACCCCAGCAACTGAATCATCCTTCTAGAGCTTTCCCGGCAACTCCGGCACATACAGGCAATCTTCAGCAACAAACACATAGTAGGGATTTCCTATCCCATGACTCTAGGCAAGGGTATGTATAAATTGCAAACTTCCCAGTGTGTTGGTAACTCTGAGAAGGAATTAAAAGATTACCATTTCCACCTACACACTGCTCGCCCATGGATAGACCTACGTGGCCATGCCAGGAAGGCATTGGGGCCGGGGTATGCCCATCTTCACCACATTAAGGATTTCTAGGCCGACTGCTAGGATGATAAAGAGGTACGTGCAAGGCACTACATGCGAATGACTGTACAATTTGTAAGAAGGGTGCAGCCATTCCCTGTACCGGACCAAGTCAAGGAAGATGAGGCCACCATAATGCATCCTAGGTACCCTACAGTCGCCAATCTACTGATACCAACAATAGACTGGGATGAATAGGAGGTCGATGACCTAGATACCATAACCCAACCAATCTTGGTACGTACCAAGGAGTGGGTCGATGGGCAGGTAGCCCAATTAAAGCGGAAAGGAGTAATTTTGACTTATAAAGGGCTCAAAAGTGAGCCAAGTGCCACAGAAGATGCCGCTGCCATCACTTCCACTGGCAGGACCTACAAGTCTCCTTCGGTCACCAGGTCCAAGAAGAGAAAGGGGACAGAAACGGAACAGTATCCAGACCCCAAGGTCTATGCGAGGAAAGAAGTGGGGGGCTCACCCTCCAAAAGGTTTAAACAAACGGGAAGCACCATGGAACAACCCTCAACCCAAGAGAAGGAAGCAAAGGGTATAGATCAATTGGAGCCTCTCTTATTTCTCCTTGCCTCTCCTGTTGCACCACCCACCTCTCTGGCTATGATTGCCACATCCTCGCTGGCAGTGGAAATTTCTGTCCATCTTGCCCCTTCGCCTCTGGCCGAGTCTATAATAATTGTCGACTCCTTTTCTGCCATGACCACGCCCCCTTCCTATACTGCCATGTCACCAACCACATCACTCCCTCTAGAAACTGTGACAACACCTATTCCTATTTCCACCATGCCTAAGGCTCTCTCGAAACATATGCAGAATCTTCCCCTTGAGCTGTCCCAGATCCTAATGGATCCCACTCTTCAAGCAGCCCTTGCACAAGCTCTCACTACTGCTCAGCCTTCACAACCATTGACAGGGCCACCAGGTATGGAAGCCACCATGCTAATCTCCAAGGAGTGGGAGGAATGAGAATGAGAAGCCTCAGGGGCCTATGAGGAGGAGGCTGATGAATATCATGAGCACCCAGAGTATGAACACTGAACCATTGACAAGGTGGCTTATGAGAAAGAAGAAACTGACTCTTTGGAGGGTGGAGACGAGGCAGGTGATGGTGGTGGGGCCATCATACAGACTTTTGACGATGACCTTGAGGAAGAGTTGGCTCGGTAGTTGAAGGAAATCGAAGCAGAAGCAGAAAAATCACCCTGTGAGGAAGAAGAGTAGCCACCAGAGGATAGTCCAAGAGAAGAATTACCTAAGGGTAGAACCTAAGTTGTCAAAAGCCTCGAAGTTGAGGGTGATGAAGAAAAGAAAGAAGAAGAGACAGCAGGAAAAGAGAGCCCCACGTAGCAATTGTCTACCAGGCCTCTAATCAAGCGCCTCATGTTCACCGAGGACTCCGACGAAGAAGAGGGGGATGCAGCCCAAAAGGGAGGAAGGACCTCAAAAAATAAGGGAATGGAGGTTTTGGCCAAGAAGGGCAAGGGTGATCATGAGTCACCTATAGGCAGGTCCACCATTCTGAAATGGTTAGAGGAGCAACTTGAGAGAAGACCTCCTGTGTTGAAGGACCCATGAGCGAAACTAGAGGCTATCCTTGCTTGGGCTCAAATTACAACAAAGAAGAAGAAGGAACCAAGGATTAGATCCAAAGTAATGATGGATGCCTCTGGATCTCGGACTGTGCAGATAAAAACACCCATATTAGGTCAAGAGGGGGTGACTTACAATGTTTCCACCATGGATCTAGGGACCGCCACCAGAGAACAGAGAGTCGGGCACCTTGAGGAATCAGTGGCTACGGTGGTGCATTTGAGAAAGCAAGATAAGATCTTGAAGGATGAGCTCAAGGCACAGGTCGCATCCTTAACTAATTACATACAATAATGGTCTTCAATGGATGACCCGCCTACCACATCTACAGCTGCACCCCAACTGCTATCCAAGGAGCAGATCGATAAGATGGAAAGAAGGAAGAACTTGGAAAAGACCACAAAAGACTGGTTCCGACAAGTCTCATAAGTCAGAAACATGGGAATTAGCCGGGCTGTGCGAATAGCCAACAAGTTCTTAGATCTATTGCAGTCTCTGGAGGGCATGGGGAAGCTTTGCACTGACTTCCCTATGACCTACGACTCTACCTTTCTGAAGATCGAGGCCATCCTTCAGATGCCAAAAGCCATGTGAGAAAAGAAGCTTGCATTTAAGAAAGATGATCATTGGCTAATGGATGTATGGCGATGGGACTTTGACAACCAGAAAGAAAGACCAGAACAAATCATGATCAAGGTGGATCCAGAAATTGAATGGATCAAGGAAATCAGGGTAGAGTGCGCTCATTATCTCAAGCTAATGACAGAGTACGATGTGCCCATAGTGCAAATGGATCCGGAGAAGGTAAAGCCCTACTTCCAGGAGAAGATGAAGGATGGGATGGTTGGTGAAATCACAGTGGAATTCTTGAGCTTTGCTGCCCGTGCCTTTAATCAATCAGAATTGTTCAGAGACCAAGGTGAAAAATACGATGAAGATTGGAAGAGGCTAGAAGATAACGCAAAAGAATGGAGCTACCAAGTGCTAAGATACAAGATCATCGAAATAGACAGGCTCCGACCGGTCATCCTCAAGTTCATTGAATACACAGCTTCTAAGAGGCAGGAGGACAGCCCCATCAAAGATGAAGAACTCCCTAAAGAATAGCTTCAGTGAAACAACAATCAGCTAAAAGACAAAAGTGCTACAGTGCCATCAGTAGAGGACAAAATAGGGAAAGGACAAAGATGTATTTTAAATTGTGATATATTGGGGGGTAGGTGAAACCCTATTTTGTAATGAATCTTGGCCACACAATAAGAATTAATCTTGGCCATTCATTAGATCTTTTGGGAACTATAAATAGAGCTCTCTTCTCATTTGCAAGTTGGAGTTGAGTTGTTGTAAATGCATGCTACAGAAATTTATAAAGAAAAGACATTGACCTGGTGTATTTCCTAAGTTTCTCACATGTTGCTTGATTCAACCTCCATTGTTAGATGTTTAACTTAGGTTTCATTGCTGTTCCAGTTAGCTATTTTCTTGCTTTAGATAGATTTTAGGAATGTTGTCCTGTGATCATGGAAATTCTTGTTATGTTGATGACTTCTTAGTCCATACTTTTTGTTGTTTGCTGATGGTAGATAGCTGTGCAAAGTTAATCTAGACTTAAACTTGAAGCTGCTCCAAAAATTTCATCTTTGTTCATGCATGTATATGGTGAATGATAGACGAAACATTTACAGACCTTAGAAGATAGCACAAGTTCTATGATAGTGTGAGATTTCTGGTTAAGTGGAACATTGTTTCAAGAAGTTGTCCATTGTAGGAACTCCATCATCATTGATCACAATTAGTTGCAGATCCAGGAACCTCCTCTCTTCCCTGCCCTTTTTCATTTTTATTTAATGATTAACCTATACTAAGGTTCATTGCACATTGTAAAGCTAAATCCAAAGATAAACATGGAGTTTACGAATGTTGTTTGAACCTACAGCAAAATGCACAATAACTTGCCTATCTTAAAAACTCCATTCCAAGATCCAACTTCCCACGCTTTGTATTTCCTACGTAAGACCGCCTTGTGATTCCAGCAAATCACATCAAACAACTGAGATATTCCAAGCACTGTCAAGACCTGACATTAGAGACCTTGGGATAGTGTTCTGCAATCTGATTGTGGAAGATTGTCTTTCAAGAGAGGTAGTGCACCTACACACTGCTTGTGTTGAGAAGTGCATAAAAAACACATCAACAAGACACTTGTTGCCTCATTCCAAGCTCCCACTTGGACAATCCCAACACTCAATTATTTGTCCTTTTCCTTATCTTTTATTATCCCATTTTAGGCATCCACATGTAGGGAAAATAATATTAAATATTTATGTCCACAACTCATGTTTATTGTTGCTAGTGAACCCATCCCCCTTATGAATATATTACAAAAATGATGAGAATTAATATTACAAAATATTTTCCCAATACACCCTAAGTTCTTAGAGACACTTTTCAAGGATGTTGGAAACAAGACATAGGATTTACAAGGTGGATGTTATATAATAATAACTCTATCTTGGATGTGTCTTAAACTTCTTATGATGGTTGGTAAAATTAACTTAGATCATATTAATTTTGGATCTTAAAATGGATTCAATTTTAGATAACATGCAATTAAACATTGAAATCACTAGGATCCTCTCTTGTTCCTTAGTATGTTGTTCATAAGGTTCCACCTCATTTTAAGGTCATCTAAGGTCCTTGTGTATTCTTTGAGTGGAAAAATATGTGGGACACATTTCCCTTCATCCCTTGTGTATTTGGTCCTATTTTGGAGCATCTTGAGTGCTCCTAGCCCTTAGGAGTTATCTCATTTGAAAACTACTATGGTGTGAGATCAAGTGTCTAGGACCACTTAGTCTATTAATAATTTTAGACACCTTTGTAGTCATTCTATTATACCCATAGCATGCTACTATCCCAATTGATGTTATTTTCTCTAGGTGCATTGTAGTCCTCTTATGCATTATTATCCCTCTACTTTTGGATGAGTGATTCTATGCTTTTTGGGGAAAAATTGTAAACAATATTGTTCTCCATAGTCTTTCGAGTTTCCTAATTTTTCTATCTCATTGATAGGTTTCATCATTGAGAAGATATTATATTTTTTATTTGGAAACATTCCCTTACAAAAATCAACTTGTTATTGTTGGACTAATCACCATCTCCCTTTAGATTCATAACATGGACTAACCACCTCCCATGGATCTGTTTATCTCTGGTGTTTGTATTGAGTTTTAACAGGTTGATATTTTGGTTCAACAACAAATGTGTTCTAATAAATGGTATTAGATCCATGGTCATGGGTTTGAATTCCCTCGAGTGATGCTGAAGGGGGATTGTTCAACTAATCACTAGCATCTCCTTTTGGATTCGTGACATGGACTAACTACCTCCCATGGATCCATTTATCTTTGGAATTTGTATTGGGCATTAATATGTCAATATTTGGTCACAATAGTAATTTTTTTCCAATATTTATCACCTCTTGTGTCAAGGATATTGTATCTCCTATTGGTTCCTAGTCTTCGAGGGGCCTAACACGTGTGTTAAAGGCCCCTTGTTGGGTAATAGTTCTCTTTTTTGGGTCATACCTCTCTTTTTTTGTGATATGTTGTTTTAGTGTACTAATTATTCCACTTATTCCATGTTTCCTAAGCAACAAAAAAGTCTTGTTCTATGTTCCCTTGTGCAATGCAATACCATTGTATCATATGTGTAGTGCTAGTGTGTTGTTTAAAAAATATGTGTTTTTTCTAAGCTAATTTCTTGTGAGTCCTAGATGGGCCATTATATAATACTCATTTTAATTAACCTCCATTGTTATTGAATTAAAATTTTATAAAATTATATATTATAAACCAAGTTTTCTTTGAATGAGCAAGACAACTGAGAGGGAGGGGGGTGAATCAATTGTAACAAACTAAAACATAAAAACCCTCAATAGTAATCAGATCCACATGCATTCATTAGACCTTTAATATCTTAAAATGTTTAACCATGAAAAATAGATAGCATAAACAGAAACCAACCAACACCATACACAAGAGAACACAAGATTTATGTGGAAAACCCTAAAGGGGAAAACCACAGTGAGGATTAGCTCAAAATATAAGTAATTGAAAAACTAGTACAAGGAGGCTCACTACCAAAATATGATGCACTGTCTAGAAAGGCTCACAACCATAATAGGATGCATTGTCTAGAAAGGCTCACAGCCCAAGCTCACTACCAAAATAGAAAGAAGAAAGAAGATAAAATGTTAAAAAAATATTATCTCAATGCAAGAAAAGATCCACCACAACAACTCCAACAACACTTACAGTCTTTAGGAGATCAAGATACCTCAGCTCACTACATTCAATAATCTTACATCATAGCTCACACTACATTTCACCCTTCTGCACTTAATTTCACATCACGGTATTCAACTCCATTCCACACTTCTTATCACATCAATTCACATTGCATTTATACCATCGACAACTTGAAAAACATCAAGTTAGCCACACTTGAACCTTATGCCTTATAAATTCAAAATAGGTCTGAACTAGACATTCTCGTAGTGGATAGAAATGAAAAGTGATCCAAAAAAAAACTTAACTGGGACCCAAACTAACTCTCACATGCCATGCTACACTTTCATTAACATCTTCGAATGTAGTGTAAACACTAGGTCGGATGTTACCCATGCAAGCACCATTAAATTTTGAATTACATGCTTGAAATACAAAGACAACTTGAAAATCACACACCACTTCATTACTATCTATAATATTACTCTATCAACTTGAAATCCATCAAACTCCTTCGCAAAAATTTACACCTTTAGAATGTACACAACTTGTACACTCAAACTATATTTCCAAACATTGTAACACTAAAATACAACTTCTAGAACAACAAACCATGAATACTCTTTATGTAGGAAAGAGATCAACATTATCAACTTATCTTTAGAATCACAAGATTAGAAGAACAATTGCAAAGAAATGAAAAGCAAAAAAATTCTCCCAGACACCTTCTATAAGCAACACTGCAAATTGGTTCATGCACTGGTGAATATAACTTCCTTGAACCATTGATCTAGAAGCTGAAATTCTAGATATAGAAACTTTGAACACTGAGCTATCCAATATATCCAAACTACATAAGAAAATATCCAACCCAAAAGAAATGTGAAGAAAAACCAGAACACTTTTGTAAACCAGAATACCTCTACAACACCTTGTTTCCTTATTTTATCAATTTTCTCAATATCCTCGACATCTAAACCATACACATAAACTTATCAAAGCAACACCAGAGGTTAACATAGGTAACTTAACTGATGACAACATAATGAAACTAATCAAAGAAACAATCTCTTCTCAACCATTTCACAACCATCACCAATGAAAAACAAGCCTATTAACATCGATGACAACACCTTCAACTTGCAACAATTTGGATAGAACATTAAGAACCAATTGTGTGTATTTTTATCAATACTAATTTCTCAGATTTTTGTTCTTAGATCATTGACCTTAGTGACATAATATTTAATATTATTCAAGCCACTTGGATCAAGGTTCATTAGTTTATTATCAATTTGATATCCCTTAGCTTCATCATTTTGACCATTCAAATAAAAAAGTTTATCCCAAGCCTCCTTAGGTGTATTACACTTTTGCACATAATGTTGGAGATCAAGTGAAATAAATATACATAAATAGCTAAGATATATATTTTCGTTTAGTTATCCATACCCTCTTTTCCTTAGCATCTCATGGTTATGGTATAGTTTACCATATATACTTAGTATGATCATCATTCCTTAAGTAATTCCATATCTATGGTTGCCAGTGCAATAAAAATATAACCCACATATGTAATCAATTAATGGTCCCCTTAGCAATATATGATCTTGAAACTTTATACTTAGAGTGGTTATAGCTACCACTTGAAAAATTAGCATAAAGATTAAAGTATTATTTTATGAGAGATTGAGAACAATTAGAATAAACCATGGAAAATCAAATAAAAAATTATGCACTTTAAAAAATTAAACTAAAAAAATTATATGAGACCAAATAGATATTTGTGTTGGTTATTTTTTAAGAACCAAACTTAATCTCATTCCTTACCTATGAATCTTCTAGAACTCAATTATCAACAAGGTTGAGGATTGGCTAACACTTAAGTGAAGCATTTAGAATGTCACTTCTTCTCTTTAGGCTCTATGAGACCCATGAGGGAAATCCTACTTATGCTCATAATATCTCAACTTGTTCAAGAGCATTTCCTCACAGATGTATTCCTTAAGAAACCAACAACGTCTAAGGCTTGGCACGGCTATTATGAAATTGCTATATTTTTTAGGGAATACATTGATACTTGAAGGTTGGTGTAGTGAAATTTAAAGTATATTAAGAATTCATTTCCATTTCAAATCCCTAGCCAAATCCATTACTAGCTTAGTCATCCATGAGATAAACTAATAAAACAATCAGTGCCCTATTTGAGGGAATAATGGAGTCATAACTTGCAATCAATCAGTAATACAATTATGGTTGAACATAAAAAATTAGTGGACTATCAACATGCCACTTTGTAGCATCTAACTCACTGTATTTTAAAATATTGCTTCCTTACCAAATCCTATATCCCTTTCCAACAAACTAATGGTCTCATTTTACCATTTAATCATCTCATTGAACTGAAGCAAAAGCAAGGCCATTCATTTGGTGCAAATGACAGAAGACAAATGAAATTATAATTAATAACTTAATTCATAATTTGGAAGAAAAATATATAGGAGAGAAACATCTTAGAACTAATCTTCTCCTTCATTATTGATATTACTTTGTAAAACTATATTTAAGATCTTCATACAATATAACTTTCACCTTAGATTGGCTTATGATATATTTTCTAATGTTTTTATTTACATTCTATTTGCTCCAAGAGCATAGCATTCACCTTGACCTATTCTAGACTCAAAATTCCTGAACACTATAACATCAGCCATGAAATCCCCTTTATAAATAGGGGAGAAACAAGCATCCAACTGAGTTACAATTTCATTTCATATCATTTCAAAAACCTAATTTCAACTGCATCCTCGAAGAACTCCCTAGGAGGTTTCATGAAATCATTAGGAAGAGGGGAGGACAAAAGACAAAACACATGTACAGGATATTAGTCATTGTCACCACATTCATATTTGAATAAAAAAGATTTTGTATCAGCTAGAGGACCTCCATATCAACATGGAAGAGTAAAAGACCAAATCCATAGACACATTGAAACAAATACCTCCTATGCAAAGACCATGGTCTCATCAAAAACAAAAACAAGGAGAAGAACCTATTCACAGTCATCAGCATTGGAGGATGCTCGACTACTCCTTGTCCTTGATGAAATTGGAGGAACCATCACCACGTCATCATCAAAGCACCCATATGGCACCAAAGAATGAATATATTGCTCATATCCCGATTCAGAGTCACCTTCAAAATTTGAAGGAGTATCAAAGAGCACAATGGGAGAATTATGTTTTCCTGGGTAGGCTCTGTGACCCTTGTCTTTTTTCCTGGCCTTTTTTGCTAGCTGAGCTAGCTCCTTGCCTTTAAACTTGACCATCTCTTCAGGAATGGTCCTATTTCTCAATTTGTATGTACTCTACACAATTTATTTCTTCTTATGACCTCGATCCCTCCTCTTACCATTTGAAACCTCAAGGGAAGGTTAGTTTGATTGCTCTATTACAGACATATCCTCACAACAGTCAAACACATTCATTTAACTAGACCTCCTAACAGGCTGAATTGGCACACCAATCTTTCCCATCTTTAAAACAAACAGAAGTTGATAATTCAACAGACTCTAAATCAAAGTTGTAGGGAAATACACTTATAAATCCAAACAATTGCAACAAGTCCCAAAAAAAGGGAATTC
>VDFB02000008.1:236701914-236714624 GCA_007258455.2 Sequoia sempervirens | reverse complement strand
GTACATTCAAATGCTAACATAAATGAATATTTAAAAGTAATACCTTTAGGTGAAACAAATACAATCCCAACTCCATTACCCTCCTGGTTGCAGGCACCATCAAAATACATCTTCCACACTTCATTACAGCTTTGTGCCACATGCTTTTCAATTGGATCACTATTGGTTAATTCTGGTTGGGCCGATTCAATCTTAAAACTTCCAAGATCAACATCACAAAAACAATTGATCTGATCTTGTGGTACACAGTCAACAAGTTGGTTCATTCTTGGCTCCCTATACAATTTGACTTCATGACCATTCACTAGAATTGTAGCATAAGATAGATCAAATTGGACATTTCCCCCAACTGTTGTTGTCCATTGTCTTGATAGAAGCATTCCAAACTGAGGAGGAGTATCAATCACTGTTATATCTATATTATATGCCACCCGTGGATAAGTAGCCAATTTGACTTCAACACCCTCTCATAATGCCTACCACAGAACAAGTTATTTATCTATTGCATAGCATTTCCTTCACATGTATCAACCCACATGCCAAGCTTCATAACTTCTAATGGCATGATATTTATAGTATCACGTATCTATCATGCAATTCCTCGCCAGCTTATTATTTATGAGTAATGTAGTGAAAAGGATCAACTTCAGGGGAGCTAACACATCACTCAAGCAAACCTCTAGGATATTTACTTTCTCTTGCCTATTGATTGCTTTAATAGCCACTCTATTTTCAGAATTCACATGTTTTTCATTTCCATTTGTTATCAATTGAACAACACTGTCTCTGTACTCCTTAATTTTCATCATTTCAAGTAGTGGAACATACATTTTTACCTGGGATAATTCCTGAGTGAAGTCAAAAGAATAGCCCTCCACCTTAACAATCTTCTTCTGCTCCAATGTTTCTCCTTTGTTTTGTTCCTTCTCTCTTTTACTAGGCTGATCAGGCTTTTATATCTCTTTGTGTAATTCCTTCACTTCCTCTTTTTGGACAGGCTTTTGTTCACTTTTATCATGCTGTTTATTTTCTGATTTCTTCATAGTTCCTTGTGTTGCCTTATGATCCTTCATAAAAATTCCCCTAGGGACACCATTTCTCATTTAATGTTCTATTTCTCAACCAGTATTTACTCTTTGCTTCTTCAACTACAACAAGAGTTAGCCTCTCTATCTCCTCTTTAGTGAATCTCCTCATGCTACATTGAGTAGGTGCCTCAATTGAATGTGGCCCTATATAATCTTCTTCAGAATCAGAAAAGACCTGTTGTTCAGCCATATGGACATTGTATATCTGATCTAAGACATCATACTCATAACCTTCATCTTTTGAAGATGAATACCTCTCTTCCACATGGTGAAAAGTGTTTGAATTCAAATACAACTTGTGATCTTCTCCATTATTTTCCATCAACATTCCCTCCTCTTGCATCCTTTGAGCTACAACACAATAGTCTGGGGAATGTGGCTTATCACAAGCTTCACAAAAGTAATTGTTACTCACCATATAGGTTCCCTTCTTGCTTAATGGATCAGGAGTCTCTTTGTTTCTTGGTCTAGCTATTATAGGTTTTCCATCCTTCCAGTCTGTATTATATGGCATGTCATGCAACCTTGGCCTTTCATTTATGTATGTGCATTCCTATCTGTACTGATAATTATTGCTTTGTTGAGGAGCCCTAGGGTTATCTCTTTTATTGATTATACATGCAGCCTTCCTGTTGTTTTCAATTGTCAGTGCTATCTTTTGAGCTTCAGCCAAATCTCTTGGGACCCTATTTCTCAGTTCATACCCTGTTTTAGGATCAAATGCATTTAAATAAACACTCAATGTTACAAAAATCTCGCAACCTTTGATCCAGAGGTACTTTTAATCACAGAATCCTGTTGAATCTTTTCTATTGAAATCATAAATTGAACTGATTCTGATTTTTGAATTCACATCAATTCATGAAGAGCAGCATCTAGTGCATTTAGATTCCATATTGCTCTAGGAATCTATCCTAGAATATTTGGAGAGAATTAATTGAGAGTGCTAGCAAGTTGTTTAACCAATCCCTAGCATCTTCAAGAAGTGACATCATAAATAGCCTCATATGTAAATCTTCATATGGCACACATATGTCTTGGATGAACACATTGAAATTCCTTAAATGTTCTTTAGTAGTAATTGCATTATTCCCTATAAACTTAGGTACCAGACTTCTCCAGCTACCATCCATAGGGTAAGGGTATAGATGAAACCCTGTCAAATCAAACTGTCTGATCATTTTGTATACCCGTGAGAGGGGAAGAAAAGGCGTGGTACCGAGCATTGGTTCAGGATTGTTATATTGTGCATTATGTTGTGGGACAAAAGGCTGACCATAAGGTGGCCGCATATTTGTATGTTGTGTGGGAATATAAGGTGGATGATTTGGCCGATTATAGTGATTTCATGTCTTATGGTGAGGAGACACAAGTGGATCAGAAGGCCTTGCACTATGATTACCCTACTTATGAGGTGGTACATACTTTGGGGGGAAATTAGATGTCTGAGAAGTAATTTGGGCTTTCAACAATGCATCCCTTAGTTCCTCTATCTCCTTCCTCTGTGATTCAAACTGTGCTTTTACTTCCTCAGGAAGCTCATGATCAATAAAGTCATTTTGGTTACCTTCCATATTCTGATCATATTCGTGCTAAATTCTGATTCCTTCAGCCTCCAGTTTAGCTCTAAACTCAGCCTGTTTCTGAGGATCAAGAAAAGAGAAAGGATTTCTTTGATCTTCTGGAGTACAAGGCTCTGCACTCAAATTATTTCTCCATGTATCATAGTGATCATATGTTTCACAATGTGCTCTTGATACTTTGTCTTTATCCGTTAGGCACATATCCTCACTTATCCCTTTTCCCTTATCAACCTTGTCATCTTTGTGTGTCCACTTATTGCTGCCAGTAGGAGCTCCAGTATGACCTCCCCTGTATTGAGATCTTCTTTATTCATGTTTGAACAGTTGCAAAATTTATGTCAGAGTCACCACTCACTTTTGTCAAAAATGAGAAAAAACTTGATGTTTCTTATTCCCAATAGAGTCTATATAAAGTTCCTGACTCTATGATTAAGGCCTTGATTTTGAATGTATTCCGTGAGTCAATTTTTTAGCTCTCAAAAACATAGGCACGTCTCAATAGGGTTGCCAATCTCTTGATATGCCTTAGGGTATTAGACAGGGTTGTTGTTATCTAACCTTCTACTGTGTTGCTAGGGACCTAGGGCGTGGGTGTGTACCTTATGAATGAAGCGACTTGACTTCATGATTATCCTTCTTGCAGTAATTTGTCCACAATGGCAGACGGAGGTGAACAAATGAAATCAAACTTGGTGCAAATAGCAATAGCAATCCTCTTAATCTAAAACCTAAAATACTCAATTAACAGATGTAAAGAAACTAAATGAATCCAAATGATGAAAGTGCAGAGACCAGTGCCTTATCAAGTATGTGGAGTCAAATGAAATCAAGGTGAGCAACACTCTCTAGATAAAACTCAAATTATCTGGCATACATTCTGTTTACAACTTGTATAAACATGCAATACTGTAACTACTAAGCTCTACTTTAATGATCTAGATGAATCTCTTACATCAGGATCAACTAAAGGATTTAATATTTGTTGGAAAGAACCAATTGATTAATCACACAAATACAGTTAAATCGCAGCATTGACAAATTGAACATAAACTTGTTATACAATTTAAACAAACCGTAAAGCATCAATTTTGGAGACAACTTAGCAAGTATTTTCATTGAATTCAACAAACAATTGACACCAGAAAAATGTAGTAACATCAACTCGATTTTCATAAATACCTCCATTTTGAAATCATGCAACAATAGTCTTTGATCTGAGAATTTTATTCTACTCTATCTACTTGTTGTGTATCGAATATCTAATAGCTCCTCATTTTACAATTACAAAAAATTCCTATTTATACACCAGCATTAGAAAAATATATCATATTGAGATCCCATGTTGGCCTTCCACAAAATTTGGGCTCCTTTCATGTCGGCCTGCAATGGTAATTGAACATCCACATGTCAGCCACAACATTTTAATTTTATTAATCGACACTGGAACAGTCGCCGAGACAAATCGCAGTCATGTCGAAGGCAATTCAATCACTACAGTCGCCTCGTGCTTTATTCACTTTTGCTGTGACTTATCTGAGTCTAGGAGATATCCTGTAGATTACTTTATGTTTCCCCAAGAGTTCTTTTACCCTTCGCATGTCACTGTGACTTTATGATATCGGGGAGAGGTCTCACTGAGCAAGTTGTGTTTCACCGAAAATCTCCTCCATCCTGTGTGTCGTTGTAACATAATGGTTCTCTCGCTGATGTGTCCTTTTGTCTGATGTGAGTCGCTATAATATACTGACAATGGGGAGACCCTATGCAAATTAGACCATGCCATAACGAAACACCCCGAGCTCACTTTTAGATCTCTAAGACAACACTGAGTTGGGAAGAGGTTTCATAGATTATCTTGTGTCTTATTGAAAGCACCCCATGATACATTTATTTTGCTAAGACAAAAAAATTTTCATACCGATGCAATCTGCATCTTGGCATGAAAAACAAATCAAAAAGATAATCCAAACTCACCAAGACCACATGCTGAAAGCTTTAACTCTTACCAATACGTGCATCCTTTCTCCACCAATCGGTGAGACAATGTGAAGTCGCTATGACTTACTTCTAAGAAAGAGTCTCTCACCAACGAGCGTCTTGTGTAATATCGGTGAGACCGAAGGTCACTTGCCAAGATGTTACCCTGAAGAAAATATTTTGCCGATATGTATATGTATCAGCCACCAGTCGGCAAGACTAGATGAATTTTCCAAGATGCTTCATCGAAGGAAAAACTCTCACCGACGCATCTCCATTTACCAGTCTGTGACACATAAGGCACTCGGTGAGACGATATACTGAACACCAAACTCCTACCGATAGGTTCCTCCATATTCACTGAAACCACGTGAATGTCATGCCCATAGAATCCTATAAGTGAATGTCGATCGTTGTAACAATGAACAAGTCCTGTCGATGAACCTGCAACAAACATATGTTAACACAAAATCATCACGGGTCGGGGAGACCTAGATAGACTTATGCTGATATGGACCACAACATGAAAAATGCATGACCTGATGGATTTTATGGGGTTATATGGGAAAAATGTAAGCAAAATGTCATGATGGAGGGCCCTGTGCATATGATGATAATTATTTTGGAAACTCAGGGGGATGAAAAACATGTAAAATCATCAGATTTTTATAGTTACAACAGGTGGATGGTATGATTGATATGATAGGCCCTTGGGAGACCACATTTTGAGATGATGTGTTGATTGCTTCTGATGTTGGGATTTTTTCCACCTATTATTATGATATCGATGGCATGATCAGAGGATTCAGTACGATGGTTTGATTTATGATTTGAGGATTTTTTTATTTTTTTGATTAAGGTTTGATAAAGGTGGTTTCCCTAAACCGATTAGTGGTGTGGATGTTAATGGTAGTGGTGGAAATGGTGGGAAAATGGGCCGTGTATTCTGTTGAGGAAATGATGATGTTGATGGGTCAAAGATTCCCCCTTGTCCGAATACTCCTCCTTCTCCTTATGATGTCATGGGGAGAGATACTTGTGTGTTAAGAGGGTATGTCGATGTTGCATGATAAGAGGATGGGTTGTTGGGGTCATAAAAGACAAGTAAAATGTATGGGTGTTTCAGATCTTGAGGGATGAATTGATCTAGGATGGTCTTTAAATCCAAGTCTTGGTTTTTCACAAGGGGATGTGTTTGAAGAGAATGAAGCAATGGGCTCCCCTTGTTGAAAATTAGTTGAGTTGGAGCAAATGGATGATGTAGTTTGCGGGATGGGTTGAATGATGCTTTGGAATGAAAGTGTGAATGAGACTAGTGGCATAATCCCAAGAGGTTTCTCCACAATGGTGCTTACATCATAATCAAAAGGGAGCTTAGTCCCTCTTTTTCCAATTCTAGCATGTATTGTGAATGATTGAGTCTCATCATGGCATTGAAAATTTTGTGAGTTTCAGGATTTTGGACCATTTCAATCATTTTGTCTTGAGTAATTCCCAAGACATTATTGGTGATGTCCTCCACTTGTCCTTCCTCTTGAGGATCTTGTGGTTATAGAGGAAGATTGGGTGGGGGATTGCTAGATCCAATGGGAATGATTTTGGGAGTGATTTGACTCAAGTCACTTGAAGTAGATGTTTATTTGTTGTTTTCCATGTTCTTCTTGTGTTGAGATCTAGTTTGAACCATAAAATAGGGATCAATTTCTAGGAATGTGGGAGGTGAACCTCTAACTGCTTAGATTGATCTAAACTTTTAGGCACAAAAGAGAAAATCTAGGATGATTAAGGATCAAAGGGTGATGATGAGATAAATGAAAGATAGATGGTGTGAATGATTGAACTCTTAAGAAATCTTGAAGGAGATCCTAGAGTTTGGTATTTTTGGGTTTGATTTGGTTTGATTTTATTTGATTTTGACTTTGGCTTTGATTTAGATTTGATTTGGATTTGGATTTGATTATTATTTGATTTGATTTTGGATTTTGGATAATGAACTCATAAACCCCAAGATGTTGGATGTTATCAAGGGATAGACTTGTTCACAAGGATTGGTAAATTTACTAAATGTATGATGAAGGATTCATCTACACACACCTAGTCAAACAAGATGATTTGAATTTGATCTAGAGGATTTTCCAAAATTCTAGCATGAATGATTTTTTCAAGATTACCAAGAGTTGTTTGTGAGATAATTTTGATTGATGTTTGAGGGATGGATGAGAGTGTTTGACTTGATCCTAAGTGAACCTAGAAAGACTTTTTGCTTACAAGACCTCAGTGTTGAAGAACATGCTATACTTCCTATGTGAGATACTCAAACCTTTGAAAAAGTCTTAGAGTTTGAAAATAGTAAAATGAATACAAGTTGGGATTGTTCTTTGATGGACATTTGTAAAATTTCAAGACCAATCTCTCTCTAAATTCATAAAGCATAGACAAACATTTCTTGAGAGCTCTTGGACTAAGACTTTTAGAGTTTGGTTTTCAGATTTTGATCTTTCCAAAAATCATTTGGAACAACACATGTGTAGGGTTCAATTGTTTCTTATCTTTACTTAATGATTTCCTTTTACCGCAAACACTCTCTTTCTTATATTTTCAAACTAAATGTCTAATGTCCTAACTTATTTTTATCCCACAAAGTCCATCATGTAAAAATCAAGGAAATTAAGGTAATAGTTCCCTAATGTTGACTTTAGTAAGAGAAAATTGAGATGTAAATCCAAATAATTAGAAGCCTCTAAGGATGAAATCCCTAGGGCAAGAAATAGCACTTGAATTTTGTTAAAGGTATTTTCTCCTCCTAAAGGGTTCAAAATTTTGAGGATTTTGGTGAATGTTTGTTTTCCAAATTTTTAGATCCAAGAAAAGTGTTTTGATTTCAAAATGATGCACAACCATAGGATAGAAAGAGACAATATTTGTTGAGTTCCCACTTGGATAAATCCATCTATGCCTATTTTTAGCAAATGATCAGAAGCTTGACCACACTAGCTCCCCTCCATGACACACACTTCTCAAGTCAGCCAAGCTTCAGTACCCATGAAACTCCCATGGCATACTTCGCATCTCTACTAAAATCCACAAAAATGTGGGATGGCTTCAAAATGACCATTCTTGCACCAACGAATAGATAAGGATTTGGGCCTCTAAACAAATTGGTTCTTAGTTAGGGTGATCAGGGACATGGCACCTTATGAGTGTCCAACAAGCCACTAAAGGATTTAATCAATCCTACCAGGGGCTCTTAAAATTTTCACAGTAGTACCCCATTTTGAAAGACACTATATGGCTAAGGCCTACATACTATTAGGACTTGACATTTAGTCTTATTCATTTGTATACCAACCAGAGTGAAAAACTAGTTGGAGTCACCTTCGAATTGGTCTTAGGCAGGCCCCTCTAAAGGTAAAGAATAGCGAGCAAGCACATCCGTAGTTCGATCAATATTTGTTTGTGTGAACAAAGAGAGAACACATGTGATCTACTCAACCCACACTTGCAAACTTTGTTCAATTTTAAGAGCCCAATTGAAATGTGGATGTAATCTTTTATACAACTTAATATCACCAAAATACTTTTGATTCTCAAGATCATCGTGAAGCATGAGAGAAGTGCATACACTTTTTAAATGATATAACTTTGTAAAAAATATTACAAGACACAAAAAACACATGTTCATTTTGAATTCAAAAGTAATAATGGATTCTTTTTAAGCACCAAGATGAAGTGTAAAGTTTGTTTGTTCAATTGTTAGATCCAAAACCAACTCTGGTAAGTTCCTAAGGTTCTTTTTAATCCTTTTGATTGTTCTTTTTAAAAACCCAAATGAAATATATTTTGAGTCCTAAAACTTGAAGAGAAAAAAGCCTTAAGAATAGGATTATAATTGTTCCCAAAGTGTTTAAAAAAACTTGATACAATCATATGATAATTCCATAACAAGTCTTGTCTTTGCTTCCTCTTTTTCCTTTTGATCACTTCAACCTACAAAACTAGTTAAACTACAGAAAACTGATCCACAAATAGGTTAGAGGTCAAAGGTAATAGATATAGAAAAGTACATGCCAAAATGCAACTGAAAAAATGATCTTTTACCCAACTCCAATGGCACAATCCATGAATGCATTGTAGTTTGAAGAGGTCCAACAGCGCTCTGGTGAAACCAGTGGCACTCTATGGAGAAATAGACACTGCGATTGCATCGCTATTTCACCAAGTGTCGTACTTTTGATTTTGGTTGATCCAGACTTAGGAAAATGATAGAAGCATTGTGGTTTGGAGCGCATAAAGTGTCGCTAAATAGCGATGTTGGACTGATAGCAAAGCTGTTTGAATTTTGTAGCAGCGTTGTTTCCTATAGACACACAAAAAAATGAAAAATAACAGAATTTTCACCAAAAAATGTGTTAATTCTTCAAGATCCATCCTCCTAGCACCAAAATGTGAATGGTAGCTCTAGACCTGCACAAACATGAACAAAAAACACAATGTTAGTCAATTATACACATCTAAACTATCATTCCCCATAAGATTCATTTGAAGCATAATGAATAAGAAATAAAGTAAAGAAACCAAATAAAAGAAATCTAAATCCTATTCAAATGCTCAAACCCTCAATCCCATGGGGGAATTGGTGCTATTTTGATATGGAAAATAGCCCTTTCTCAATTCCTTGCAAGCTTTGATGATTATCAATGGTGCTCCTTGATAAAATTTTCCATAACCTAGCTATGGTAATGAAAAACTATAAAATCTTGAATGATATTTTGATGAATTTTCTCAAAACCTATAGATAATGACTTTGCTTTAAGTGGTGGATCCCAAATTAGTGAAAGAGCCTTCTATTTATAGAAGAGAAGGATGGAAGATGAAAAATATGAAGGATGTGGGATGAAACATAAGCCAATGGCATTGTGCCACTTGTCAACATGTCAATGGAGGGAGGTGGAGCACATTTTGATCAATGTGCAAATAAATGCTTTTACGTGGAAATTTGAAATTGGAGAAGTGACATGTTAGAGAGAGATGAAAGAAGAGTTAATGTCACTTGTCTCAAGAAAAAGGACATGTAAGAGGCCTTTAATGCCTTGTTGGATGGACAAGTCCTTCTGGGAGGGAGTTTTCAAATTTGAAGAATATTCCAACTTGATGCCATATTTGAATGAAAAGGAGGAATTAATAAATCAATTAAATTGATTTATGTGTGCAACTAGAGGATTTGATGGATTAGAGTTAAAGTTAATTAGGATTTAATTAACTTAGAGGGAGATTAGTCTACTTTAACATTTTGACTTAGATTTTTAGATTTATTTAAATCAAAATGAGAGGAATATGAATATTAGATTTAATTAAGTAAAGTTTGATTTATTTAATTAAAAGGGGATGATGTTAGATTTAAACCAAATAAAGGTTAGTTTATTTAATTTAAAGGAGATGAAATATGATTTAATCAAATAAAGTGATTTATTTAATTAAATGAGGAACATTAGGATTAATTAAAAAACATAATTTATTTAATTAATAGAAGATAATGATTTAATCAAATAAAGTGGATTTATTTAATTAAAAGATGAAATATGATGAATTTGATCAAATAAAGATTATTTGATTAAATTGTTAGTAAGGAAGATGATTTAGGTAGAATTGGTGTTAATAAATCAGGATCAGGTGCACAATATCAATCAATATATTTTGAACATCTACATTTTTCCCCTCTTTGAAGCAATGTACCTATTGCGTTAGTTCAAAGAATAAACTTTCCGAGATCAAAATTCAAGTTTTGTTTTAATTTTTCGAATGCCCCACAGCTGCCCCAGTGCAAGAATTATGCTAATATACTACCCCCTCAAGAGATTAGATGAAAATTTGGATTTTTGGGTGATCTCACAAAAAAATAGAACAAGCTGCCTGACAGGTCAAGAAAGGCTCCAAGATGCCAAAAAATGTGCCAAAACATGAAGAAAAGATGCAAAACAAGCTTTAGTTGGGAAAAAACAAGGTTGGGGGCACAAAACCCTAGTTTGACGGCTAAAAAGGGGCAAAAAAACCCTATTTTTCATGTATAAATAGCCTTGGAGGGGTCACTTTCCATTCATTTTTGCATTCACACCTTGAGAATTCCATCATTTTGAGCTCTGGCCCTCCTATAGAATGGCACAAAGAGTGCTTCTGACATTTGAGTGAGTTGAGTGTACCCGACTACAGGTGCAAAGGCAGGTGGTATGTGATCCTAACCCAACCTTTAATTTTGATTTTTGTGCACATTTATTATGTTTTGAAGAGTCACAAAGTCCAACGGAGCTATATAGTGACCTAGAAGTGTAGAATCAGTGACACTCAGCTTCAAAGAGCATCACTATTGTGATTTACGATGTCGCATCATATTTTAGCTTTTAGGGTTCAAACTCCAAAGGGTGACACCATTGCAAGTGGTGTGGCCAGCACTGAATTAGTGGTGCAGGAGCACCCAAGGCCTTCAAGGATCTCTTCAAAGGTCAAAAGTGTGCAGGGGTCAGGAGGACCTTTCCATCAAGTCAAAACATCAATTATGGTATCTTGGAGCCTATAATGGCATTTGCGATGAATAGATGTAATGAGAATGTTAAAAGTCCTAAGGGTCCTGAAAGGACCATAGGACCAAAGAACCTTGTAAGTGGACCAATAGTGTCCAAGGGGTGTAGGTAGGTTTATAATGTTCTAATTAGATCAATTATGGTTAGATATTAAATTTTAGATAGTTTTTAGTCAATATAAATCAATAAAACGTAAGTTTGGAAATTCAAAAATTTGAATTCCAATTTGGGCGGGTAACTAGCTTTTATGAGTTTTAATCCCTTTTATGCAACTTAATCAATCCAAAACGGTTGGATCAGTTGGGGAAAGGATATACAAAGCCAAAATAATCATTTGTACGGAGGTTGGACGTTTGGAGCAAGCATTGTACAAACTGTTTTATGGAAATAGTGTAAAACATAGTTTTTTGGCACTTTTATGGTTTTTTTTGTTAAATACTTGATCTCTATTGAATCTATGTCTAGTAGGAAGCTTTATGGATTTGATTTTACATGTTTCAACACCATTGAAGGCTCTGAAAGCAGTAATAATTGATTTCTTTGCATAATATATTGACTGTCCTCAGGAAAACTCTATTTTTTCATTGATTTTGAGAGTCAACATGAAGTAATGATCCATTTCATGAGATGTTGTGACTAAAACTTGTGAAATGGATCCTGTTTAACATGTAACATACCATTATAACAATCTAAAAGTGTAGGAAAGAAGAATCAAATGGTGTACACCAAGATTTGACTGTGAAAAATGCTTGAAGATGGAGGCTAGGGTGTAGCAGCAGAAGATCTGCCTTCATAAGGGGTATATTTTTGAGTTTGGATTGACTAAATATGTTTTCCTAATGGTGTAGAGTCAATGAGGAAGTTCTGAAAGTGATTGGAAGGTTAGTTTTCAAGAAGCCCTTGTTTTTGCATTAGAAAAGGAGGTTTTTTGAGTTGGGAGTGTTTTTGGTCATACAAGTGCAAAAGAATTGTGTATTATATGGTTTTGAGCCATTTTATTTTCTTCCCCAATGTTTCAAGATGATTGGATAAGTTTGAAGGGTACTTCCTTTGTTAAATTGACCTATTTTCCTTATTTTTCCCATGGTGATGTATTGGAAGTCTAAACTGGTCCAAAGGAGTTATATCTGATAGTGAAGTATGTTATGTAAGTATTTAATGGGTGTTTAAATCAATTATTTATTTGGCAAGTATTTTGGAAAAGTTGGGTGAAAAGTCCCGTGAAGCTGTTTGGCTGTGTTGGTGGAAAGAGTGCATCTAACAAGTGGATTTGTGAAGTTCTTTTGATTTGCTTTGGAATTTGGGTTGATCATCTGTTATTTATCATTTCAAGTTGATTTCAAATGGTTTGGAACCATAAGGGAGGTTTTTTAATTCACAAGTGAACCTTTGAGCCTTGTCTCCATTAGGGTGCCTGGGAGATAGCTTGAGATTGCAACCTTGTAAACCTTGAAATCATTGTGTGTTTCCAAAATTCCCTGACCCTC
>VDFB02000008.1:236641771-236701814 GCA_007258455.2 Sequoia sempervirens | reverse complement strand
TGCAGTAATTTTTCCACAATGGCAAATGGAGGTGAACAAATGAAATCAAACTTGGTGCAAATAGCAATAGAAATCCTCTTAATCTAAATCCTAAAATACTTAATTAATAGATGTAAAGAAACTAAATGAATCCAAATGATGAAAGTGCAGAGACTAGTGCCTTATTGGGTATGCAGAGTCAAATGAAATCAAGGTGAGCAACACTCTCTAGATAAAACTCAAATTATATGGCATACATTCTATTTACAACTTGTATAAATATGCAATACTGTAACTACTAAGCTCTACTTTAATGATCCAAATGAATCTAATTACTGTGATCAACTAAAAGGATTTAATCTTTGCTTGAAAGAACCAATTGATTAATCACACAAATACAACAAACATGCATTGATAAACTGAACATAAACTTGTTATGCCAATTTAAACAACCAGAAAGCATCAATCCTGGAGACAACTCAGCAGTATTTTCATTGAATTCAATAGACAATTGACACCAAAAAAATGTAGCAACATCAACTGATTTTCATAAATACCTCCATTTTGAAATCATGCAACAATACTCTTTGATCTGAGAATTTTATTCTACTCTATCTACTTCTTGTGTACCGAATATCTTATAGCTCCTCATTTTACAATTACAAAAAATGCCTATTTATACACCAGCATCAGAAAAATATATCATATTGAGATCCCATGTCGGCCTTCCACAGAATTCGTGCTCCTTTCATGTCAGCCTACAACGGTAATTGAACATCCACATGTCGGCCACGTCATTTGAATTTTATTAATCGACACTGGAACAGTCACCGAGACAAATTGCAGTCATGCCGAAGGCAATTCAATCGCTACAGTCACCCCGTGCTTTATTCGCTTTCGCTATGACTTATCTAAGTCAGGGAGATATCCTGTAGATCACTTTATGTTTCTATGAGAGTTCTTTTACCCTTTGTGTGTCACTGTGACTTTATGATATCAGGGATAGGTCTCGCAGAGCAAATTGTGTTTCACCGAAAATCTCCCTCCATCCTGTGTCACTGTAACATAATGGTTCTCTCACCGATGTGTCCTTCTATCTTATGTGAGTCGCTATAACATACCAACATTGGGGAGACCCTGTGTAGATTAGACCATGCCATAACAAAACACCCTGAGCTCACTTTTACATTGCCAAGACAACACCAAGTCAGGAAGAGGTTTCGTAGATTATCCTGTCTTATCAAAAGCACCCCGTGATACATTTATTTTGATGAGACAAAAAATATTTCATGCCGATGCAATCTACATCTCAGCATGAAAAAAAAATCAGCAAGACAATCCAAACTCGCCAAGACCACATGTCAAAATCTTTAACTCTTACCGATACGTGCATCCTTTCACCACCGATCGGTGAGACAATGTGAAGTTGCTATGACTTACTCTGAAGAAAGAGTCTCTCACCAACGAGCCTCTTGTTTAATATCGATGAGACCAAAGGTCACTCACCAAGATGTTACCCTAAAGAAAATCTTTTGCCGATATGTATATGCATTTGCCACCGGTCAGCAAGACTAGGTGAGTTCACCAAGACACTTCATTGAAGGAAAAACTCTCACCGACGCATCTCCATATATCGGTCGGTGACACATAAGGCACTCAATGAGATGGTATATTGAAGACCAAACTCCCTCTAATAGGTTCCTTCATAGTCACTGAAACCACATGAATGTCATGCTGATAGAATCCTATAAGTGAATGTCGATTGCTGTAACAATGAACAAGTCGTGCCGATGAACCTGCAGTAAACATATGTTAACACAAAAGCATCACGGGTCAGGGAGACCTAGATAGACTTATGCCGATATGGACCACAACATGAAAAATGCATGACCCGATGGATTTTATGGGGCTATATGGGAAAAATGTAAGAAAAATGTCATGATGGAGGGCCCTGTGCATATGATGATAATTATTTTGGAAACTTAGGGGGATGAAAAACATGTAAAATCATCATATTTTTATAGTTCCAATAGTGGCTCCATCTGGGGATGAATGATAGTGAGATTATTGCAAGGATCCAAATCTTTGGGTGAGCAGACTAGACATAGAAGGACGAACCAGTGAGCAAAAAAAGGATGAAAGGAAATGGAAATGAAAGGAAAGTGAATACAAAATGGAGGGGATCAGAATCCTAAACTACTATGCATGGAAAATAATTTTAAAGAGGATAAACAAGAGTTTTCCATGCACTAGCAACCCTCAATCCTATGTGTTACTCAAGAGAAAAAATGCTTCAAGAATTGCCCATGAACAGACAACTCTTAATCTTCACCAGCCACATTCTCTAGATAGTATGAATCTTCACCTTTTTTTCCAACAACAACAAAAGGTACCAACCACAAAGCTTGAAATTTACCATGCTTTCCCTTCTCCTGACACCTTGCATTCCACATCAAAACCAAGTCATTTTCTTCAAATTTTATATCATTTTCCTTCTTGTCAAATAGATACTTCATCTGTGTCTATAACTTCATGTTTTGATATTGGGCAACTCTCCTTATTTCATCAAGTTTAGCTAGTTGCTCCATTCTTTCTTCCATAGGTTCAGGAATACCCAAATCTTCCTGAAGGACAAACTTGTAGATTGTTAACAAATTCTGCAAAGGCATCTTGGCTTGTGCTCCATATACCAATTCAAATGGGGACTTTCCAATTGCTTTCTTCACAATAATCCTATCATCCCACACAACCAATTTTAATTTTGAATCCCAAGCTTTCTTGTTCTTTCCTAACATCCTTCTTATAATCTTCAAAAGACTCTTATTGCTAGATTTTGTTTGACCATTAGCTTGTGGATGGTAAGGAGCTGCATAAGAAATGGTAATGCCATATGTGTCACAGAAGCTTTTGAACTCATCTGATCTGAAACACATCCCATTGTCTATGATTAACCTCAGTGGTGTACCAAATCTAGTGATAATGATGTCCATCAAAAAATTTGTCACCACTTTGCTTGTAGCCTGTTTGGTTGGGATTGCTTCTACCCATTTAGTAAAATAATTAGTGGCAACTGGTATCCACTTGTATCCTCCACTTGATTTTTCCTGTATCTTTCCAATGAAATCAATTCCCCATTGATGAAAAGGGGCATCAGCTTGCAAGGGTCGAAGTGGCAAGGCTCCTTGATACTTTGATTTTCTAGAGAACCTCTGGCAGGCTTCACATTTTCTTACATGTGTGAAAGAATCATTAAAGACCATAGGCCAGTAGTAACATGCCCTAAGAATTTTGTGTGTAGTTTTTGTTGAATAATTTCCTCCACAAAATCCTTCATGCATTTCACTTAGAACATGCTTGGCCTAAGACTCGTCCAAACACAATAATAGTATACCATCCCTATTCTTCCAAAATAGATCTCCATCCATGAAAACATATTTAGATGTCTGCAACTTCAAAGTTCTTTTTTGGCTGTCACTCAATCCTTCTGGACACTTTGTGTAGGGTGATTCCATAATAGTGGTTTACAATTTTTGGCCAAACTGGACATTGAAATTATTATTTTTAACTAAATCTTCACATTCGGGCACCTATAGCGGCTAAACTATGAGGAATTTGAAGATGGTGCAAACTAGAGTCTCATCAAATTTTTTCTATAGATTCTAAAAATATTTTTTTCAAAATTTTTGGAATCAAATTACCTCTTTTTCCATCTCCCACGAAAATAGATTTTTCAGAAAATAACATTTTAAAAGTGGCCACCGGTATAATGCATAACTTTTTTTTTCCATGAAGGATAAAATTCTAATTCTTTCAAATTTAGATTTGTAACTCTGATGGCGTGCTTCCATTTGGTTAGATAGTTTTATTGAATATTTTTTTCCTTAATCAAGTTTCAAAGTCAAACGAATTATGATTCGCATAATAACGCTGGATAACGCATAACTGCTTTTTGTATATGTCAAAATTTAATTTAATTTTTGTTGGATCAAGGACTTCAATATCTGGTGCACTCATATTTTCAATTCTTTTTTTTGATAATATTCTATTTTTCCACATGCTTGAAAACAAAGAAATTATTTTCGATAAGAAAACCTATGTTTAATAAAACTTAAAAACAAATATATAACAAAACCAAAACATATTAAAATTATATTCATTGATAGCTTGTCTGAGGAATACCATAATCATTTGAAATAAATTTTAAATGAATTCATTTGATCCCCCAAAATCTAAATCAAAAGTGATTTTTTATCAGCATTTTGATAGGTGTAAAGGAGATGCATTTATAGGTATGGTTTAAAACTAGAGAGGTTCTATCCAAGGGGGTTTGATCTAAGGTGATTTGATCAAACCCTCCTCAATTGGAATCCTTAAAATGGAAATTTGTAAGGCTTAAATCATTATATTTTCTAAAAATATGTGATTTCAGCTAAAATTCGTTCCTCTCAGGAATTGTAAACCACTATTATGATAGCACCCTGTACTTAAGGTAATGCATGATATCAATATACCAAGGAGTGTGCTCAATGCTAGCAATTGCAGTCCCTTTTTCTACATTACACACTTGATTTGCTTCAATATTTGATTCTGCCATCAACCTAGCAGCATGAGGGACATAAGCAATCACCTTGATTTCCTGTTACTTCAAACTATGTCAGAATATCTTTGACAACAACATGAGGGACATAAGCAATCACCTTTTCTCCAACAAGATATGGCTTGAAAGCTTTCGTAGCCTTTACTAATGTAAACGCATGTTTTTCCATTATGTCATATTTCAATTAAAACCCTTGTAATGACTTACTAGAGAAAGACACGGGCTGTTCATGACCATCCTCATTCTTCTGTAACATAACAACAGTGATTGTGTGCATTGAAGCAAATGAAAATATCTGAAAAGGCTTTGTAAAATTTGGAGATTTAAGGATAGGAGCCTCCTTGATGGCCCTTTTGATAGATATGAAAGCTTCCAAGGCTTCTGCATTCCATTCCATTTTGTCCTTTCTTCAACATTTTTGATATGGGCTTAATGATCTTAGCAAACTTAGAAAAAAATCTCCTAACAAAATTGATCTGTCCAAAAAATGATTGTATAGCCTTGATGGTTTTGGGAATAGGAATTTTATCAATAGCTTCAACCCTCTTAGCATCTATCCTAATTCCTTCTTTTGAAATAATATGTCTTAAAAGCTTACCTTCTATGACTGCACAATGACACTTTTTTGGGTTTAAGCTAATACTGTACTCAAGGGCTTTAATAAATACCTTCTCTAGATGTTGTACATGATCTTTAGCCTTCTTTGAATAAGCAGTCAGGTCATCCTGGTATACCACCATGATAGCATTGATCACATCAGAAAATGCCACGTCCATAGCTCTTTGGAAATTAGCTCCTGCATTAGTGAGACCAAATGCAATTCTTATATATACATGCATTCCCCAAGGAGTTGTGAATGCTATTTTATATTGCTCAGATTCTTTGAATTTAACCTGATTATACCCTGAAAATCCATCCATCATAGACAACAACTCACACCCTGTCACCTTATGCAATATAGCCTCCATATTGGGTAGAGGATAATTGTCCTTGAGGGATGCCATATTCAAATTTCTGAAGTTCACACATAATCTGATGTCTCCATTTTTCTTCCTCATAGGGACCAAATTTGAGACCCACGTTGAGTGCCTAATTGGTTTGATGATTCCCCCATCTCTGAGCTTTGTCAACTCTTCTTGCATTTTAGGCTCCAGTGTTGGATTTATGGGTCTTTGCTTTTGTCTAAATGGCTTAGCATCTATCTTCAATGGTATTTCATGCTGAAACAAATCTTCCCTGTATTCTTTTAGATCTTCATAAGACCAAGCAAAGACATGTTTATACCTTCTCAGCAACTCTATCAACATTCTTCTAATTGTAGGGCTTATCTTCTTTCCTATGTACACCTTTCTTGGTGCTATCTCAGTCCCCAAGTTAACTTCTTCAATATATTCTCTTCTGACTAGTGTTTGCTTCATGAGGGACCGATCATTTCCATCATACAACCTCTCCAATGCCACCAATCCCTTAGGAAGCTTATTTGTTTTGAGTTGTAAGATCTTCTTGCCAAACACTGTTTGCTTCCCATCCACTTCCTCAACAAAAGCATTGAAGTCAATTTCCTAGGCTTCATATTGATCTATACAATTGAGGAATTTCAAAAGGTCAGTATCATCATTGAAGACCTGCCAACTATAAATGTTATCAAGAATAGCAGGCCTTGTCTTGAACTCAATATGTGATACCCCAGCCAATGTGATATCATCTCTTTTTAGTGCCACATTTGCTAAAAAATCAGCCATTATGTTCTTTGATCTGTCAATCCACTCAACCGAGAAAGCATCAAACAACTCAATTGTGTCCCATACAACATTCCTATACTGTTTCAATATTTTGTGTTTTGCTACATATTTCAACTTGATTTGTGAAACAACCAACTCAAAATCACCTAGAACAGCCAGCAATTTAATCTTATGTTTCACAGCTATGTTCAGACCTGTCAATAAAGCTTCATATTCTACCACATTGTTTGTACATTCAAATTCCAAAAAGAAATAATATTTAAATGTAATACCTTCAGGTGAAACAAAAACAATGCCAGCTCCATTACCTTCTTGGTTGCATTCTCCATCAAAATACATCTTCCACACTTCATTGCAGCTTTGTGCCACATGCTTTTCAATTGAATCACTATTGGTTAATTCTAGCTGGGTTGATTCAATCTTAAAACTTCCAAGATCAACATCACAAAAATAGTTGATCTGATCTTGAGGTACATAGTCAACAAGTTGGTTCATTCTTGGCTCTCTATACAATTTGACTTTATGACCATTCACTAATTGTAGCATAAGACAGATCAAATTGAACATTTCCTCCAACTATTGTTGTCCATTGTCTTGATAGAAGCATCCCAAATTGAGGAGTATCAATCACTGTTATATCTATATTATATGCCTCCTGTGGATAAGTAGACAGTTTGACTTCAACACCTCTCATAATGCCTACCATAGGAACAGGTCGTTTATCCATTACATAGCATTTCCCTTCACATGTATCAACCCACATGCCAAGCTACTTCATAACTCCTATTGTCATGATATTTATAGTAGCACCAGAGTCTATCATGCAATTCCTCAGCAGTTTGTTATTTATGAGTAATGTAGTGAAAAAAGGATCAACTTGTGGGGGAGTTGCTAACACATCACTCAAGCAAACCTCTAGGATATTTACTTTCTCTTGCCTATTGATTGCTTTAATAGCCACTCTATTTTCAGAATTCACATGTTTTTCATTTCCATTTGTTATCAATTGAACAACACTGTCTCTGTACTCCTTAATTTTCATCATTTCAAGTAGTGGAACATACATTTTTACCTGGGATAATTCCTGAGTGAAGTCAAAAGAATAGCCCTCCACCTTAACAATCTTCTTCTGCTCCAATGTTTCTCCTTTGTTTTGTTCCTTCTCTCTTTTACTAGGCTGATCAGGCTTTTATATCTCTTTGTGTAATTCCTTCACTTCCTCTTTTTGGACAGGCTTTTGTTCACTTTTATCATGCTGTTTATTTTCTGATTTCTTCATAGTTCCTTGTGTTGCCTTATGATCCTTCATAAAAATTCCCCTAGGGACACCATTTCTCATTTAATGTTCTATTTCTCAACCAGTATTTACTCTTTGCTTCTTCAACTACAACAAGAGTTAGCCTCTCTATCTCCTCTTTAGTGAATCTCCTCATGCTACATTGAGTAGGTGCCTCAATTGAATGTGGCCCTATATAATCTTCTTCAGAATCAGAAAAGACCTGTTGTTCAGCCATATGGACATTGTATATCTGATCTAAGACATCATACTCATAACCTTCATCTTTTGAAGATGAATACCTCTCTTCCACATGGTGAAAAGTGTTTGAATTCAAATACAACTTGTGATCTTCTCCATTATTTTCCATCAACATTCCCTCCTCTTGCATCCTTTGAGCTACAACACAATAGTCTGGGGAATGTGGCTTATCACAAGCTTCACAAAAGTAATTGTTACTCACCATATAGGTTCCCTTCTTGCTCAATGGATCAGGAGTCTCTTTGTTTCTTGGCCTAGCTATTATAGGTTTTCCATCCTTTCAGTCTGTATTATATGGCATGTCATGCAACCTCAGCCTTTCATTTTTGTATGTGCTTTCCTATCTGTACTGATAATTATTTATTTGCTAAGGAGCCCTAGGGTTATCTCTTTTATTGATTATACCTGCAGCCTTCCTATTGTTTTCAATTGTCAGTGCTATCTTCTAAGCTTCAGCCATATCTCTTGGGACCCTATTCCTCAGTTCATACCCTGTTTTAGGATCAAATGCATTTAAATAAACACTCAAGCTACAGAATTTGGCAACCTTGATCCAAGAGGTACTTTAGTCTACAACTTTTTGAATCTTCGGTTGAAATCATAAATTGAATCATTTTGATTTTTTTGAATTCACATCAATTCATGAAGAGTTGCATCTGGTGCATTTAGATTCCCATATTTCTCTAAGAATATGTCATGGAATATTTGGAGAGAATTAATTGAGAGTGTTGGCAAGCTATTGAACCAATCCCTAGCATCTTCAAGAAGTGACATCATAAATAGCCAAATATGTAAATCTTCATATGCCACACCTATGTCTTGGATGAACACATTAAAATTTCTTAAATGTTCTTCAGTAGTAATTGCATTACTCCCTATAAACTTAGGTACTAGACCTCTCCAACTGCCATCCATAGAGTAAGGGTATAGATGAAACCTTGTCAAATCAAATTGTTTGATCATTGTTGTATACTGGTGAGGGGGAGGAAAAGGCAGATACTGATATTGGTTCATAGGATTGTTATATTGTGCATTATGTTGTGGGGAAAAAGGTTGACCATGAGGTGGCTGCATATTTGTATGCTATGTGGGAATATGAGGTGGATGATTTGGATAATTATAGTGATTTCCTATCTGATGGTGAGGAGACACAAGTGCATCAAAAGGCCCTGCATTATGATTACCCTACTTATGAGGTGGTACATACTTTGGGGGGCAATTAGTTGTCTGAGAAGTAATTTGAGCTTTCAGCAATGCAGCCCTTAGTTCCTATATCTCCTTCCTATGTGATTCAAACGGTGCCTTTACTTCCTCAGGAAGCTCATGATCAATAAAGTCATTTTGGTTACCTTCCATCTTTTGATCATATTCATGTTGAATTCTAATTCGTTCAGCCTCCAGTTCAGCTCTAAACTCAGCCTGTTTCTGAGGATCGAGAAAAGAGAAAGGATTTCTTTGATCTTCTGGAGTACAAGGCTCTGCACTCGAATTTTTTCTCCATGTATCATAGCGATCATATGTTTCACAATATACTCTTGATACTTTGTCTTTATCTGTTAGGCACATATCCTCACTCATCCCTTTTCCCTTATCAACCTTGTCATCTTTGTGTGTCCACTTATTGCTGCCAGCAGGAGCTCTAGTATGAACTCCCCTGTATTGAGATCTTCTTCCATTCATGTTTGAATAGCTGCCAAAATTTCTACCAGAGTCGCCACTCACTTTTGTCAAAATTGAGAAAAACTTGATGTTTCTTATTCCCAGCGGAGTCTGTATAAAGTTCCTGACTCTATGATTAATGCCTTGATTTTGAATGTATCCCTAGTAGAGTTGTCAATTTGTTAGCTCTCAAAAATGCAGGCAGAATGCCTCAAGAGGCTGCCAATCTCTTGATATGGCTTAGGGTAACAGACAAGGTTAAAAGCATTCAACCTTCTACTCTTCAGGTGTAGCTAGACCTAGGTGGGTGTACCTTTATGAATGAAGTAGACTTGACTTATGATTATCCTTATTGAAGTAATTTGTCGACAATGGCAGATGGAGGAGAACAAATGAAATCAAACTTGCTACAAATAGCAAAAGCAATCCTCTTAATCTAAATCCTAAAATACTCAATTATAAAATGTAAAGAAACTAAATGAATCTAAATGATGAAAGTGCAGAGACCAGTGCCTTATTGGGTATGCGAAGTCAAATGAAATCAAGGTGAGCAACACTTTCTAGATAAAACTCAAATTATCTGGCATACATTCTGTTTACAACTTGTATAAACATGCAATACTGTAACTACTAAGCTCTACTTTAATGATCTAAATGAATCTCTCTGATTACTGTGATCAACTAAAAGGATTTAATCTTTGCTTGAAAGAAACAATTGATTAATCACACAAATACAACAAATGTGCATTAATAAACTGAACATAAACTTGTTATGTCAATTTAAACAACCAGAAAGCATCAATCCTGGAGACAACTTAGCAGTATTTTTATTGAATTCAATAAACAATTGACACCAGAAAAATGTAGCAACACCAACTAATTTTCATAAATACCTCCATTTTGAAATCATGCAACAATAGTCTTTGATCTGAGAATTTTATTCTACTCTATCTACTTGTTGTGTATCGAATATCTAATAGCTCCTCATTTTACAATTACAAAAAATTCCTATTTATACACCAGCATTAGAAAAATATATCATATTGAGATCCCATGTTGGCCTTCCACAAAATTTGGGCTCCTTTCATGTCGGCCTGCAATGGTAATTGAACATCCACATGTCAGCCACAACATTTTAATTTTATTAATCGACACTGGAACAGTCGCCGAGACAAATCGCAGTCATGTCGAAGGCAATTCAATCACTACAGTCGCCTCGTGCTTTATTCACTTTTGCTGTGACTTATCTGAGTCTAGGAGATATCCTGTAGATTACTTTATGTTTCCCCAAGAGTTCTTTTACCCTTCGCATGTCACTGTGACTTTATGATATCGGGGAGAGGTCTCACTGAGCAAGTTGTGTTTCACCGAAAATCTCCTCCATCCTGTGTGTCGTTGTAACATAATGGTTCTCTCGCTGATGTGTCCTTTTGTCTGATGTGAGTCGCTATAATATACTGACAATGGGGAGACCCTATGCAAATTAGACCATGCCATAACGAAACACCCCGAGCTCACTTTTAGATCTCTAAGACAACACTGAGTTGGGAAGAGGTTTCATAGATTATCTTGTGTCTTATTGAAAGCACCCCATGATACATTTATTTTGCTAAGACAAAAAAATTTTCATACCGATGCAATCTGCATCTTGGCATGAAAAACAAATCAAAAAGATAATCCAAACTCACCAAGACCACATGCTGAAAGCTTTAACTCTTACCAATACGTGCATCCTTTCTCCACCAATCGGTGAGACAATGTGAAGTCGCTATGACTTACTTCTAAGAAAGAGTCTCTCACCAACGAGCGTCTTGTGTAATATCGGTGAGACCGAAGGTCACTTGCCAAGATGTTACCCTGAAGAAAATATTTTGCCGATATGTATATGTATCAGCCACCAGTCGGCAAGACTAGATGAATTTTCCAAGATGCTTCATCGAAGGAAAAACTCTCACCGACGCATCTCCATTTACCAGTCTGTGACACATAAGGCACTCGGTGAGACGATATACTGAACACCAAACTCCTACCGATAGGTTCCTCCATATTCACTGAAACCACGTGAATGTCATGCCCATAGAATCCTATAAGTGAATGTCGATCGTTGTAACAATGAACAAGTCCTGTCGATGAACCTGCAACAAACATATGTTAACACAAAATCATCACGGGTCGGGGAGACCTAGATAGACTTATGCTGATATGGACCACAACATGAAAAATGCATGACCTGATGGATTTTATGGGGTTATATGGGAAAAATGTAAGCAAAATGTCATGATGGAGGGCCCTGTGCATATGATGATAATTATTTTGGAAACTCAGGGGGATGAAAAACATGTAAAATCATCAGATTTTTATAGTTACAACAGGTGGATGGTATGATTGATATGATAGGCCCTTGGGAGACCACATTTTGAGATGATGTGTTGATTGCTTCTGATGTTGGGATTTTTTCCACCTATTATTATGATATCGATGGCATGATCAGAGGATTCAGTACGATGGTTTGATTTATGATTTGAGGATTTTTTTATTTTTTTGATTAAGGTTTGATAAAGGTGGTTTCCCTAAACCGATTAGTGGTGTGGATGTTAATGGTAGTGGTGGAAATGGTGGGAAAATGGGCCGTGTATTCTGTTGAGGAAATGATGATGTTGATGGGTCAAAGATTCCCCCTTGTCCGAATACTCCTCCTTCTCCTTATGATGTCATGGGGAGAGATACTTGTGTGTTAAGAGGGTATGTCGATGTTGCATGATAAGAGGATGGGTTGTTGGGGTCATAAAAGACAAGTAAAATGTATGGGTGTTTCAGATCTTGAGGGATGAATTGATCTAGGATGGTCTTTAAATCCAAGTCTTGGTTTTTCACAAGGGGATGTGTTTGAAGAGAATGAAGCAATGGGCTCCCCTTGTTGAAAATTAGTTGAGTTGGAGCAAATGGATGATGTAGTTTGCGGGATGGGTTGAATGATGCTTTGGAATGAAAGTGTGAATGAGACTAGTGGCATAATCCCAAGAGGTTTCTCCACAATGGTGCTTACATCATAATCAAAAGGGAGCTTAGTCCCTCTTTTTCCAATTCTAGCATGTATTGTGAATGATTGAGTCTCATCATGGCATTGAAAATTTTGTGAGTTTCAGGATTTTGGACCATTTCAATCATTTTGTCTTGAGTAATTCCCAAGACATTATTGGTGATGTCCTCCACTTGTCCTTCCTCTTGAGGATCTTGTGGTTATAGAGGAAGATTGGGTGGGGGATTGCTAGATCCAATGGGAATGATTTTGGGAGTGATTTGACTCAAGTCACTTGAAGTAGATGTTTATTTGTTGTTTTCCATGTTCTTCTTGTGTTGAGATCTAGTTTGAACCATAAAATAGGGATCAATTTCTAGGAATGTGGGAGGTGAACCTCTAACTGCTTAGATTGATCTAAACTTTTAGGCACAAAAGAGAAAATCTAGGATGATTAAGGATCAAAGGGTGATGATGAGATAAATGAAAGATAGATGGTGTGAATGATTGAACTCTTAAGAAATCTTGAAGGAGATCCTAGAGTTTGGTATTTTTGGGTTTGATTTGGTTTGATTTTATTTGATTTTGACTTTGGCTTTGATTTAGATTTGATTTGGATTTGGATTTGATTATTATTTGATTTGATTTTGGATTTTGGATAATGAACTCATAAACCCCAAGATGTTGGATGTTATCAAGGGATAGACTTGTTCACAAGGATTGGTAAATTTACTAAATGTATGATGAAGGATTCATCTACACACACCTAGTCAAACAAGATGATTTGAATTTGATCTAGAGGATTTTCCAAAATTCTAGCATGAATGATTTTTTCAAGATTACCAAGAGTTGTTTGTGAGATAATTTTGATTGATGTTTGAGGGATGGATGAGAGTGTTTGACTTGATCCTAAGTGAACCTAGAAAGACTTTTTGCTTACAAGACCTCAGTGTTGAAGAACATGCTATACTTCCTATGTGAGATACTCAAACCTTTGAAAAAGTCTTAGAGTTTGAAAATAGTAAAATGAATACAAGTTGGGATTGTTCTTTGATGGACATTTGTAAAATTTCAAGACCAATCTCTCTCTAAATTCATAAAGCATAGACAAACATTTCTTGAGAGCTCTTGGACTAAGACTTTTAGAGTTTGGTTTTCAGATTTTGATCTTTCCAAAAATCATTTGGAACAACACATGTGTAGGGTTCAATTGTTTCTTATCTTTACTTAATGATTTCCTTTTACCGCAAACACTCTCTTTCTTATATTTTCAAACTAAATGTCTAATGTCCTAACTTATTTTTATCCCACAAAGTCCATCATGTAAAAATCAAGGAAATTAAGGTAATAGTTCCCTAATGTTGACTTTAGTAAGAGAAAATTGAGATGTAAATCCAAATAATTAGAAGCCTCTAAGGATGAAATCCCTAGGGCAAGAAATAGCACTTGAATTTTGTTAAAGGTATTTTCTCCTCCTAAAGGGTTCAAAATTTTGAGGATTTTGGTGAATGTTTGTTTTCCAAATTTTTAGATCCAAGAAAAGTGTTTTGATTTCAAAATGATGCACAACCATAGGATAGAAAGAGACAATATTTGTTGAGTTCCCACTTGGATAAATCCATCTATGCCTATTTTTAGCAAATGATCAGAAGCTTGACCACACTAGCTCCCCTCCATGACACACACTTCTCAAGTCAGCCAAGCTTCAGTACCCATGAAACTCCCATGGCATACTTCGCATCTCTACTAAAATCCACAAAAATGTGGGATGGCTTCAAAATGACCATTCTTGCACCAACGAATAGATAAGGATTTGGGCCTCTAAACAAATTGGTTCTTAGTTAGGGTGATCAGGGACATGGCACCTTATGAGTGTCCAACAAGCCACTAAAGGATTTAATCAATCCTACCAGGGGCTCTTAAAATTTTCACAGTAGTACCCCATTTTGAAAGACACTATATGGCTAAGGCCTACATACTATTAGGACTTGACATTTAGTCTTATTCATTTGTATACCAACCAGAGTGAAAAACTAGTTGGAGTCACCTTCGAATTGGTCTTAGGCAGGCCCCTCTAAAGGTAAAGAATAGCGAGCAAGCACATCCGTAGTTCGATCAATATTTGTTTGTGTGAACAAAGAGAGAACACATGTGATCTACTCAACCCACACTTGCAAACTTTGTTCAATTTTAAGAGCCCAATTGAAATGTGGATGTAATCTTTTATACAACTTAATATCACCAAAATACTTTTGATTCTCAAGATCATCGTGAAGCATGAGAGAAGTGCATACACTTTTTAAATGATATAACTTTGTAAAAAATATTACAAGACACAAAAAACACATGTTCATTTTGAATTCAAAAGTAATAATGGATTCTTTTTAAGCACCAAGATGAAGTGTAAAGTTTGTTTGTTCAATTGTTAGATCCAAAACCAACTCTGGTAAGTTCCTAAGGTTCTTTTTAATCCTTTTGATTGTTCTTTTTAAAAACCCAAATGAAATATATTTTGAGTCCTAAAACTTGAAGAGAAAAAAGCCTTAAGAATAGGATTATAATTGTTCCCAAAGTGTTTAAAAAAACTTGATACAATCATATGATAATTCCATAACAAGTCTTGTCTTTGCTTCCTCTTTTTCCTTTTGATCACTTCAACCTACAAAACTAGTTAAACTACAGAAAACTGATCCACAAATAGGTTAGAGGTCAAAGGTAATAGATATAGAAAAGTACATGCCAAAATGCAACTGAAAAAATGATCTTTTACCCAACTCCAATGGCACAATCCATGAATGCATTGTAGTTTGAAGAGGTCCAACAGCGCTCTGGTGAAACCAGTGGCACTCTATGGAGAAATAGACACTGCGATTGCATCGCTATTTCACCAAGTGTCGTACTTTTGATTTTGGTTGATCCAGACTTAGGAAAATGATAGAAGCATTGTGGTTTGGAGCGCATAAAGTGTCGCTAAATAGCGATGTTGGACTGATAGCAAAGCTGTTTGAATTTTGTAGCAGCGTTGTTTCCTATAGACACACAAAAAAATGAAAAATAACAGAATTTTCACCAAAAAATGTGTTAATTCTTCAAGATCCATCCTCCTAGCACCAAAATGTGAATGGTAGCTCTAGACCTGCACAAACATGAACAAAAAACACAATGTTAGTCAATTATACACATCTAAACTATCATTCCCCATAAGATTCATTTGAAGCATAATGAATAAGAAATAAAGTAAAGAAACCAAATAAAAGAAATCTAAATCCTATTCAAATGCTCAAACCCTCAATCCCATGGGGGAATTGGTGCTATTTTGATATGGAAAATAGCCCTTTCTCAATTCCTTGCAAGCTTTGATGATTATCAATGGTGCTCCTTGATAAAATTTTCCATAACCTAGCTATGGTAATGAAAAACTATAAAATCTTGAATGATATTTTGATGAATTTTCTCAAAACCTATAGATAATGACTTTGCTTTAAGTGGTGGATCCCAAATTAGTGAAAGAGCCTTCTATTTATAGAAGAGAAGGATGGAAGATGAAAAATATGAAGGATGTGGGATGAAACATAAGCCAATGGCATTGTGCCACTTGTCAACATGTCAATGGAGGGAGGTGGAGCACATTTTGATCAATGTGCAAATAAATGCTTTTACGTGGAAATTTGAAATTGGAGAAGTGACATGTTAGAGAGAGATGAAAGAAGAGTTAATGTCACTTGTCTCAAGAAAAAGGACATGTAAGAGGCCTTTAATGCCTTGTTGGATGGACAAGTCCTTCTGGGAGGGAGTTTTCAAATTTGAAGAATATTCCAACTTGATGCCATATTTGAATGAAAAGGAGGAATTAATAAATCAATTAAATTGATTTATGTGTGCAACTAGAGGATTTGATGGATTAGAGTTAAAGTTAATTAGGATTTAATTAACTTAGAGGGAGATTAGTCTACTTTAACATTTTGACTTAGATTTTTAGATTTATTTAAATCAAAATGAGAGGAATATGAATATTAGATTTAATTAAGTAAAGTTTGATTTATTTAATTAAAAGGGGATGATGTTAGATTTAAACCAAATAAAGGTTAGTTTATTTAATTTAAAGGAGATGAAATATGATTTAATCAAATAAAGTGATTTATTTAATTAAATGAGGAACATTAGGATTAATTAAAAAACATAATTTATTTAATTAATAGAAGATAATGATTTAATCAAATAAAGTGGATTTATTTAATTAAAAGATGAAATATGATGAATTTGATCAAATAAAGATTATTTGATTAAATTGTTAGTAAGGAAGATGATTTAGGTAGAATTGGTGTTAATAAATCAGGATCAGGTGCACAATATCAATCAATATATTTTGAACATCTACATTTTTCCCCTCTTTGAAGCAATGTACCTATTGCGTTAGTTCAAAGAATAAACTTTCCGAGATCAAAATTCAAGTTTTGTTTTAATTTTTCGAATGCCCCACAGCTGCCCCAGTGCAAGAATTATGCTAATATACTACCCCCTCAAGAGATTAGATGAAAATTTGGATTTTTGGGTGATCTCACAAAAAAATAGAACAAGCTGCCTGACAGGTCAAGAAAGGCTCCAAGATGCCAAAAAATGTGCCAAAACATGAAGAAAAGATGCAAAACAAGCTTTAGTTGGGAAAAAACAAGGTTGGGGGCACAAAACCCTAGTTTAGCGGCTAAAATCGGGGAAAAAACCCTAATTTTCATGCTTAAATAGCCTTCGATGGGTCACTTTCAATTCATTTGCACACTCAACCTTTATAATTTTGATCATTTTGACCTCTAACCTTTCTATAGAACGGCATAAAGAGTGCTTCCCTGACACATTTCTAAGTGAGTTTGAGTGTACCAGCGACTTCTAGGTGCAATATTAGTGGTATGTGATCCTAACCCAACCTTTAATTTTGATTGTTGTGCACATTTATTATGTTTTGAAGAGTCACAAAGTCCAACAGAGCTATATAGTGACACTAGAAGTGTAGAATTAGTGACACTCAGCTTCAAAGAGCATCACTATTGTGATTTACGATGTCGCATCATATTTTAGCTTTTAGGGTTCAAACTCCAAAGGGTGACACCATTGCAAATGGTGACTCCGTACTTTAGTTAGGTCTTTAGGGCTTTTGGTCAAATAGGCCCATGGATCAAACAACGACGCTGCGATGTAGTTTACAATTTGGGGGTCCTAGCGGTGTAGTTTGGAGTTTTCAAATAGGAAAGCCTTTGTTGATAGCAACGCCTTTGTTGTTTCAGTGACGAAAAATTCAAATAGGATCCAATATTTTTACAAAACTTGACATTGTGGCTTTATGGGTGCAGTAGGATAGAGAGCCTATGAATTCATGTGAGAACCAATCCTCGATGCTTAGCAAATTTAGTGGATTACATGAGTTGCTACAGGAGTACCTTGGTGTGATCAAACTCTAGTATGTTGGTTATGCACCTACCATTAGGACTCACTTGGTGATGATGACTGCACTAGCTGAGCGATGGCACTACGAGACATCATCCTTTCACCTTCCCACCAGTGAGGTGATTGTCACATTGGAGGACATCTGGTGTATTTTTTGATTTACTATTCATGGTGAGAGAGTGATATATGACATGAATGTTGGTACTAATGCTTGTTATGATTTCATGGGGATAGTTGGGATCATTTTCACCAAGGGTCAAATTGATCTTGGGTATTCCAGAGGTCAAGTGTCAAATTTTTGACTGATTGTGGTGGCCATCATATCAAGACTTATAGCTCCAAATTGATGGGGCCAATATTTTAGTCTAAGACAGGGTCTGGCTTGGGAGCGGATGTTGTTTAGGTGGTGCTACCTTGCTTCAGGACTAGTGATGTGGCCTCACTATACCACGATTTGCACAAGTTCACGTATTATGATAGCAAAGCCATTGGCATTGGGGTCACACTTTTACATATTTGGGCATGGGAGCACATAGTCATGCTTCGAATAAGAGTTATAATGGTTTACATCGAGCCTGATGACCCAACAATTTTGAGGTACAAGGGAGAGCTCACATTTATGCATACAGGATAGCCTAGCCTACCCCACTGGTGGAGGGTCTTGGATGGGATGGCGGCATTTACTTGGAGACCTTGGCTATAGATGCTAGCCTGGTACAATGATGTACAACAACTATTTTATGCCAGGAAGGATAGACTTATGTAGGGACGTGAGCATACTATGATCAAGCACTACCTACTTGATAGGGTAGCCCGACAATTTGGGGATGTCCAGGATAGGCCAGATGATCAGTACATGGCCATCTTTTCTCAGTATACCAGAGAGACCACATGGCGTTAGACAATCCTAACATAAGATGTAGTGGATTCCTTCAGGAAGCTGGTAGCTAGGCCATGGGCCTATGATCAAGGAAAGGCAGATCCAAGGACCACATAGGGCTATGACGATTGGTTCAGGCCTCCCATTCGACTGACAATACCTCTGTGGTAGAGACCCTGAGGCCGGACAACAAGGCGGGGGTGGGGAGGAGGACCACCTCCACACCAGCCAGATCAGCATTAGGATCATAGGGGACTGGGAGACCAACAAAGGGATGCTCCTAGAGATCAACAACTTCCTTAGAGGGACCAACAACCACAGTAGAGAGACCAGCCATTGCCACCACCTCCACCACCTTATCCCGATTAAAGAGATTTCCTAATTCAGTAGCTTTAGGCTCAGGTACAGACACTTACGGCAGAGAGGGACTAGGCTAGACAATAGGTCCATGCCCTCACGATAGAGAGAGATCAAGTTGTATAGCAGCGATAGGTGATAGAGCTGTAGCTGGCATAGGAGGTTGGCCGGTGATAGCAATTAGAGAGAATACAGGGTAGTATAGTCCCCACACAGATGTACCACAATGTTGTATAGGAGGCTGAGTATTATAGGGTGCATTATCGATAAGAAGTGCCTACAATGACTCAGGTGCCAGAGTTTTCTCAGTAGACAGGGTACGAATAGGACCAACCAAAGAGGTAGGCTAGTGAGGGGAGCAACCACCAAGGCTAGCTCACATAGTTTTGATTGGTGACACTTGATTCCTTTTTACATCCATGGGCCCTATTTTTTATAGCCCCGTGGGAATTGTATACATTGATTGATACACATACATGATCTTGATTTTGTACCATGACAATTACATTATTTTGATATATATGATATGGTTGATTCATTATGGATGGATGTTTATGTGATGTGATTCTATATTATGTGATGCAATGTATGTATGATTATGCAGATGCTTATGGATGTATTTCTTTTTTACATATTTTCTATGCACTTTTTATGATGATGATGTATGGATGATATGGATGCAAATGCTATGATATGCAAATGATTTTAATATGCTTAGACTAATAGATCTATATTATGCCCCTAATGGATGATGCTTATATGTTATGATCATGAGATGTATGCACTTTTCTTTTTTAGTATCCTTTTCATGTATGATATGATGATGTATAGATGGATGATATGCCGATGTTTTAATGGATGATATGTTGATGCTTTTATGATTATGCAATGGATGCATGTGTATGGTTTTTGAGATGCTTAGAATAACCAATCTATATTATGATGCAAATGATGGAAATGCAATGCATGTAAGATTATCAATTTTTCCTATATGATATGATATGGATGATATGCAGCATGCTAACGGTTTGTGGATGTAGGATGGATGCATTAATGATGTTTTGATTAACTATCATGGTACCATGTTAGCACGGATAGAAGAAAGAAGAAATGAGATGAAGACGAGGATCCAAAAAGCCTATGATCTACAAGACTTTATTAGAGATGATGATGATGACGATGATGCATTGCTCATCAGGAATTGGGATTTTAAAAGGGATTACTTACCTTATGTTTGATAACACACATAGGCACGATGCATCAAGGTATAAAGAACTAGGATGGTGTTGCACCTAGTGTGATGGACTTTGACTCGACAATCAGATAGGAGTACTCCTGTTCACACCTGACATACGAAACCTCATTTAAAATGCAGTTCATATATTCCAAACATCTCAGACCAAAACATAGAAAGACAAGCCTTCCTATGTGGTCAACAAGACACCTAAAACACCTTCCCTACAAACCAAACAAAGCATGCATGACCAAGGTTATATTGCAAGAATATCCAACAAGCACAACAAATAAAAGATAATGATTGTTACCCCATTCCTTTCTCTTTAAATCCTTTATTTGGAAATCATTGAGAGGTCATTGGAATGAGTGCAATAAGATAAACCAAAAGACAAAGATCAAGTAAACAAACAAGCTAATGTTCATACTGCTAGCCAACACTAAACTGCGGTGATGCCTAATATTGATGTCCATTGTAGGAAGGATTTATCCTTGGACATGATGTTATCAGATGATGATGAGATTGACTAGATGATGGGCTGTTGATACGAAGAGGTGACCAACTTGTTTATCTATTGACCTAGACTTGAGATCTTGACACTTGAGTTTTCACTTTTGAACTACTAGACTTGTTTCCGATTGTTTCACCAAAGGTTGAGGGTGATGATGATTTATTATGAGTGATGTTTATTGTGGGTGAAGGAAAGACGAGACGGGCTGGATGAATTTTTTCAAATATTTGGGTGTTTTTTGGATTTTGAGGCTGTTTTTGGTATTTTCAAGGTTTTTTACAAATGTTTTGATTTTCAAATTTTCCAATATTTTTAGGTTTTGTAAGATTTTGACCAAGAGACTAACCTAAAGACCTATCTTGGGGGCCTCAGGGGCTAATCAAATATTAGCCTTTCCTATGTTATACATGTAGAGACCACGTAGTTTGACTAACATAGAATTGCTTATTGATGAGATATGAACAAATGGATTGCTAGTTTATTATGAAAGACTCCTAAAGGATTGACCTAAGTGTCTTATGGGGTGATCAAAGATCACCCTTGCCTACATTCAAAGCTCAGAGACCTGTAGTTCAACAAGACGACTCTATTTATTTTAATTTTTTGACTTTTTGACCTATTTTTGAATTTTGACATGTTTTGGATGTTTTTGGATTTTTTGAATTTACGAATGTTTTTGGATTTTTGGATTTTTTTAATGTTTTTGGACTTTTTGATTTTAAGGGAGACTTCAAGAATATACATGAATCTGATCTAATGCAAGAACATGCCCCCAACATGGTGTGATAGGCTATTCTGATATAGGCAAGACAAACTAACCTTAGAAATGGGTCGAGTAGTACTAGGAGGGATCATGATACGAACACAAAATCAAGCTATGATGTAGATGTGGATGGGTGATGGATGGAGATATGGAATATGATGGATGAATGATGCAGAACAAGCCGAAGAGATGATGGTGGATGGAGAGTGCTTATTTACACAAGGCGCTTGTTTGCCAAATTTTCACCAAGGTACTTGCCCAAAGCGCCACTGAAGTGGTTTTCACTAGAGGATGATTTTTTTCTTTCTACTATTTTCCATCCTTTTTCAGATTTTTTTGGATTTTTATATTTTTTTTGTATTTTTGGATTTACACCTTGGAAGATTAGGCATAATTTTTTTTGAGATGGGAGCTATTCATAGGCTCTTGTAGAGGTTCCCCTTCTGGTGTTGATAGTTGATACGCTCTTGATTTGTAGCTCACTATGATGATGAAGAGTCCCAATCAATTGGGTTCAAAATTTCCTTTACTATCTCGATTTGGTAAAAAAAAATTATTTTCCTTCAACACGAGCTCTCTGACTTGAAAGGTTTGACTCCTAATCTTCTTGTTGTAGCTCTGCTTGAGATGGTTTTGGTAGACTTGCAAATGGTTTAAGGCATCCATGTGCCTCTCATCCAATAGTTCTAGCTCGTTCAACTATGATACCCGATATTCTTCATTTGTAATAAGATTTTTCAATGATATTTTCAAGGATGGGAGCTCAATCTTAATGGGGAGTATGGCTCCTAATTTGTAGACCAAGGAGAAATGTGTGGAACTTGTTGGTGTGCAGATACATGTTCGGTAGGCCCATAAGGTGGGATTCAACTATAGGTGCCAATCAACTATTTTCTTGAGGATTTTAAGATAGTTTTATTCATAGTCTTAGCTTGGTTCTTTCCTTAGGGGTAGTATGGAGTGGAAAAGCAATGTTTGATGTTGAATTTTTGGCATAGGTCTCTAACATCCTACTTTTTGAAATGTGTCATGTTATCTAAGATAATGGCTTGAGGGACACTGTAGTGGAAAATTAGATAGTTCAGGATGAACTTGGATATCTGCTTTCCTATTATATATGTCATGGGTATGGCCTCCACTCACTTCATGAAGTACTCTGCGGCGGTGATGATGAACTTATGTCCATTGGATGAGGTGGGGGTGATTTTACCAATGAGATCAAGCCCCCACTGTGAAAAGGGCCAAGGTGTAATGATCGGGTGGAGCTCCTGAGCTGGTGCATGGATGAGATCCCCATGCTATTGACATTGCAAACACCTTCGGACATAGTCATGAGCTTCCCTTTCCATTGTAGGCCAATAGTACCTAGTCCTTAGCAGTTTCTTAGCCAAGGTCATACCACTCGAATGTGAACCACAAATGTCATTATGTACTTTGGTTAAAGTATTCAAAGATTCCTCAATGTTTAGGCATCATAACAAGGTTCCTTGAATACTCCTATGGTATAGGGTGTCTCCTAAGATAACAAAATGAGATGACTTTTTGACAAATTTTCTTTTAAGGTTTAGGGTTATATCAGTGAGGAGGACTCCTATTCTCAAGTAGGTGTATATATCATGATACTAGGGATCACTAGGAACAATGATTTCACACAAAAATTCAGACTCTAGTACCTTAAATGCTGGTACAAGAATCTTTTCTACAAGGAATTCTTGCTTTGGGACATTGCGTGGGACATCTAGTAGCAATCCAATAGTTTCCATAACATTTGTTGCTCTATTATTTTCTCTTGGCAGCTGCTCAAATGTGATATCAATGAAGGACTCTTTGAGGCTTTCCACCAGTTTCTTGTAATGGAATCAACTTGCCGGCCTTCATTTGATTCTTTTCATTTACTTGGTTGATGATAAGTTGAAAATCTCCATAGACCTTGAGTGCCATGATCTTCCATTGTACAACAATTTTCAAGCCTATGACAAGAACCTCATATTCTACAATGTTGTGTGAGCATGAAAAAGGTAGCTTATATGATTTGGGTATGAAATCCCCTTGTGGTATAATGAAGAAGATTCCTGCTCCTGACCCGTGTTGTGTGTAGGATCCATCAAAGTACATTTTCCAGTGATCTTCCACACTTACGTTAAAGATGGATTCATTAGCGAATTCTGATACACGTGGGTTTTTTGCATATGTCGGTGCCTCTGCTAGTTGATCTACAATTTATTTTCCTTTAATGGCTTTCCTTTCTACATATTCAATATCGTGTTCTATTAGGATCATAACCCATTTAGTTGTTCGCCCCATGAGCATCACTTTAGAAATAAAATACTTGAGAGGGTCTATTTTGGCGATGAGTTTGATCTGGTGTGCTAGCATATAATGTATGAATTTCTAAGCCATGAACATGAATAATAAGAAAGCTTTATGAATGGATGTGTAATTCATTTCATGTCCCACCATGGTTCTACTAATGTAGTAAATAGCTCTCTTTTTTTATTTTCATCATGTTGTGCTAAGAGAGCACTAAGGGTTGTTGCTATTGTTGATATATATAGGATCAAGGGTTTTCCTGGAATTGGTGGCATGAGAACTAGTGGTGTGAGAAAGTACTCCTTGATTTTGTTGAAATCTTGGTCACATTTCTCATCCCATTTGTATGCTACCCCCTTGTGGAGTAGATGAGAATATGGGATAGGCTTGTCTGCCAGTTGTGCTATGAACCAGCGGATGGACTGGAGTCTTCCTTGCAAACCTCTGAGTTGCTTCAATTTTTTTGTTTCCTCCATTTCAATAATTTCCTTGACCTTGGTGGGGTCTATCTCAACTCCTCTCATAGACACAATGTATCCTAGTAATTTGGTTGATTGTACCCCGATGACACACTTTTTTGGATTGAGTCTAACCTTGTACTCTTCTAGCCTATCAAAGACAAAGCTTAGAGCTGATATGTGATCTCGACGTTTCCTTGATTTGGCCAATATGTCATCCACATAATTTTCCATATTTTTTTGAATCATATCATGGAATATTAGTGTTATGGCTCTTTGATAGGTTGCTCCGACATTTTTCAACCCAAATGGCATCATATTCTAGCAATGTGTCTCCCATGGGAAATTAAAGGTTGTCTTGTGTTGGTCTTCCTTAGCTATCATGATCTGATTGTACCATGAGAATCCATCCATTAGTGATATCATTTCATGTCCTCTTGTCATATCCACAATCATATTAATGTTTTGGAGAGGAAAGTCATCATTGGGACATGCTTTGTTCAAGTCTCTAAAGTTCGTGCAGATGTGGATGCCCCCAGTGGGCTTGGAAATAGCTACAAGATCTGAAACCCACTCTAGATAATCAATCGGTCATATGAACCCAACATCTAGGAGCTTCTATAATTCCATTTTGACCAACAATGCTATCTAGGGATGCATCTTTCTCAACTTTTGTCTAACTAGCTTTGCTTCGGGATATAGAGCTAGATGGTGCACCATGACTTTTGGATCAAGGCCAAGCATGCCAGTATAGGTCCATGCAAATTTTATCTTTCTTTCTCTTAAAAACATAGCTAGGATTTCTTGCTCTTTTGTCAAGAGGGATTATGCATAGAAGGTTATGTGTGGCATCTCTTCTAATCCTAGGTTGACCGGATTGCACTTTTTTGCTAAGACTATTGATTCTCCTAATGAATATCACTAAGGGGAAGATTGAATCCTTCATCCTCTGGTGCCTTAAAGAGGTTTTCACCATTGGATGCATCATTTAATTTTACTATTTTTGGGTTAGAGAGTGCCACAATGTGGTTTTCACTCAAATACCTAGAGATTATTCTCAAATTTTCACTTTTGCAACTAAAGGATTCAATCGTTTCTCCATAATAGGCATGTGTGTCTAGCACAATTTCAAACCCAACTTTGTGATCTCCACATGGTATAGTATCCCATAATCCAATGAATTCTGAGAGAGCCTCATCATTTTCGAATGTGTCCAAAATTGGTGGTCCTCATTGGTCGTAATCGATGAGTTGGGGATAGACTAAATTTAGCTCATGGGTTTGGTTGTTTGACTCAAAAGACAAGGTACAAATCATGAGGAGCGATGAATCCTTGAATAGCATGAGTAGGTTAGTTATGGGAAGCAAAATTTTGGGTGGCAAATCTTCACCAATTGGCGAATAATTAAAATTGAGACCTCCAGAAATGGCAAATAGTACAAGCTAAAAATGATGTTGAATCACCAGGTTTTTACAAAAATTAATTTCGTCTCAATTAATTTTCCTATGTAAATGATGCATCATTGGAACTGATTTGCCAGTAGTTTATACTATAATTAAAAATATTAATTAAATTCACCAGTAATATTATATTACTGACATTAATTTTGGGGCAATATCGCCACAATAATAAATTACCATTAATTTTAGGGATATTTTAGCCTTGAATAGGGATTTAATTTATTGCCATCAAATCATTGATTATCATTTTAATTAGATGGTTGCAGGTTGATTATGTGCCCTAATACATACGTGCCTTTTAAAAGGCTTGTTGAGCCCAAAGTTTGTTTTGGTCCACATGATTAAACCTAATCTTGTGGCCCAAAAAAAATTTGGGCCTCAACAAGCTTTTTAAAAGGCACGTATGTATTAGGTCATGGAATAAAACTTGCAGCCATTTGATTAAAACTCTAACCAATGGTAAAAATTTCACTTTTCATTTAGTCTAAATTTTAAAGTGATATTTTAAAAAAAATACTTAATCCATGTGTGCTCCAATGCGTTTTCAATAGTCCCCGAACCCTGTGAGAGGGAGTTTCCCCCTCAACCCCCACAAGGGGGATCTTCCCCCTTCACCCTCACAAAAGGTGCTGCAAATTTTAAAAGGGGAGATTCACCATTGTAATTAGTCTTTTTAGTGATTATTCGATAGGATTCACCACTGTGATTATTATTTTTACCAATTATTCATTAAGATTGGCCAATATTTTACAATTTTTTTTAATAATGTGCATAGATTCGCCAGGAAAATTAATATTTTTTTACAAATGAAAGGAAATATTCTCTAGGATTTTACACCTTTGTTGAGGGGGGGTTTCTTAAAGTTATCCCTAGTTATGTGATCTTCATCATCACTACTACATAAATCAGTTATGTCAAAGGTAAAGTTATCTATGACTCAACCTATGGATACTGGTAACTGAAGGGCGATTGCTGATAGCTAAGGGGGAGTTTTGATTGTTTTAACTGGAGCACCTCTTCCAAGTATGGTTACCTTTGGAGGGGTACATCCAAGACCAAGATTTCACATACGCTTCTCAAGAATGAGAGGTACTAGAATACCATTGTCATTTTGTCCAAGTTTCTTATTTCTATTATAGCCCATATTGAGCATCATTTGTAGTCCTTTGCTACTATCATCCATGGGAAGATCAGGCATAGGCCTTTCATCTCGATATAGCAAGCTTGATATTCCTTTTTCATATACCACTTCTTGGCTTAGGTCCCCCCAACATTAGAATTTGGAGGGGTTTTCTTTGAAGGTTTGGGTTGAAGTGTTGTTTGGGTGTGGTTGCCCATGAGATCTAGGAGATTGCAGTAACTCTCATGTCACAAAGGCATTTTTCTTCATTTTGTAATCCCCACATCCATTGTCTTGGACAATGACTATGATTTCAAAGATATTAGGAATGGAAGATGTCTTTGTCTCAAAAGTGGAGGCTAAAGTAGCTAGGTCTACATATGGGGTTGAAGAGCCTTCATCATTCTTTGGGACTTGGGGGATTTTGTAGTACTTTGCTTCTAGATTTTTGTAATAATAAAAGGGCTTAGGATCACCATGGACTATGACCTCTTGGTTTTGGTAGGGAAACTTCACGCACTAATGGAAAGTAGATGCAATTGCTTGCATCCCATGGATCCATGGATGCCCTAGGAGAATATTATAAGGTAAATCAAGGTCAAGGACCTAGCGTGTGGTTTCCATGATGGTCAGACCTACTTGAATAGGGATTTGAATAGTGCCTTGAGACACTCTTTCCTAGTCATCATACGCTCTGATTGTAATACCTTTATCTTTTTCAATTGAGTCCTCGAAGAATCCCAGATTCTTTATTAGCTTAAGTGAATATATATTTAGACCTGCACCCCCATCCACCAAGACCCTTTTGAATTTGTTTCTATGGACCAAGAATTCAATATGGAGTGCACGGTTATGAGATGGTTGGGTGGGGAAGTCCTAATTAGAAAACATTAGGAGATGTGGGGTAGTGAGGTGTCCAGCCATAGCTTGGAACTAGTCAACATCAATATCCGCAGAGATGGTGGATGAAGCCAATGCTTCCTCAAGGATCTTCTTATGTGCGGGTGAGATCTTAAGTAACTCCATGATGGAGATTTGAGCAGGGGTTCTTTTCAGCTGGTCTAAGATAGTATAACCATCGGGAATAGATTTCGTATTTTAGGTGGATGCCCTAGGTGGTTGTGAAGATCCAACAATGGTAACTTTGTCACCATGTGTGGTAAATCCACAATCAACTTTGGCTCCCTTGATGCTAACAACAGTGAACCACATACCTAGGGATGCAACAACATGATTGTAAACATGGTTTACATTGCCATACTTTTCCTTTCCATTGCTATTCCTTTTATTATGATCAGGCATTGGATTTGTGTAGATCTTTAGGTCCTAATTTCTGACTGGTTGTTCAATGTTTATGATCTTGTCATCGATAAGGTCTTGGATCATATTTTTAGTCTCATGTAGCTTGCTATTGTGTGCCCCTTAATCTTATGAAAATCACAAAGGTGATTTTCTTTATACCATGGTGGTTTCACTTGGGGTTCTTGATAATTCTCATAAGTGGGGATTTTGATGAGATTCTCACTTACTAACTTCTTCATGATAGATTCAATTGATTCCCCAAGGGCTATGTATTTTTGCTTGGAGGATATTTGTTTCATGGGGGTGGTCCCCCTTGATTATTCAAATTGTTGACTTGATTATTAGGTGCTTGTTGTGATATCATTTTGGATTGTATGATGTTTTGATTATTTCCTTATAGTTGTTGGCATGATTGGGTGTTTTGTTTTGGAGTACTGATTATGACCTTGGCATCAACCACACCATCATTAGTGCCATTTTTTTTCTTTTCCCATGTGTGAGGTTTCTTGTTGTAACTGGTGGATGGTTGATTGTCTTGATATTCTTGATATGTGGGTGTTCCCCCTTGTGGAATAAGGGATCTTTAAATGTAGAGCGCCTTGGGGATCAAATGGTCATATGTGGTGAGACATTGCATTTTTAGATGGAAGGACAAGGTTTTCTAAAGATTGGCAATGATGGCAAAAATGTGTTGCTCCTCTGCAATGGTCCACTTGCTCCTGTTAGCCTTGGATTTCCATCATTGCAAGAAGGATACAAATGATTCCCCTTTAGATTGTTTGAGCATAGATAGTTCCTCTACACTAACATCCATGCCAATGTTAAATACATAATTCTTTATGAATACGTCTATGATTTCTTAGAACTTTTTGATTCCAGGAGGAAGGTGACAAAATAATTCCATGGCAGGCCAAGCCAAACTTTGAGGAAATAGTTTCATTAGATATGTGTGATCGTATGCAACTTCCATACAATGTACCTAAAATTCCCTAATGTGATCTTCAGGGTTTCCTGTCCCAAAATATTTGTCAAATTTAGGGGTTTCAAACCCTTTTGGGAATGGTACCATTGCAAGGCTCCTGTTGAATGGATAGTGGCACAGGTTGCTTGGTGTTTTTTTTTTTTTCCCAGATTGGAGATCTAGAACTTGCTTCCAGAGAAAATTCATTTGTGTCGTTATGTCATTTTGTAGATCAGGAGGTGGGGTGAATATGTTTTGAGATGCTTTGATTATTTGGATGATAGGTGGAGTGTTGGGTATGTTGGTGGGAGTTTTTTTCAAGCTCTGCTATGCGATCAAGTCTTGTTGATATGCCAACAATTTCTATCATCACAAAAACACTTGTTGTGCCAACAATGCTTCTTGTTGGTCTTGTTGCTATTATGTCAACAATGCTTGTTGTTGGGCTAGTAATTGGTTGCTTCTTGTTGTGCTTGGTACTATTCCAGGGCTTGATGATATGCTTGTTCTTGAGCTACTTTTTGTTGTGCTTGGTATTGTGCCTGTGCTTGAGAATGATGGGCTTGATATTAGGCTTGTGCCTAAGCTTGAGCCTATTAGGCAGCATGTGCAACTTGGGCAGCTTATGCAGCTTGGCCATTCTATGCAACTTGTGTAGCTTGTTGTTGTAACAATGCTTGAGCTTGTGCCTAAAAAGCATATTGTGCTTGTTGTGCAGCTTGTTGTGCCTACACTTGTTAGGTGGCTACTTGTGCAGCTTGTGTAGCTTGTTGAATTTGAAATTATTGAAGTTCCTTTTGGTAGGCTTGTTGAGCTACTTGCAAGATGAAGTTGTATGAGTTTTTTGTGTTTATTTTTGGTGGTGGTGGTGGAGGATTCAGAATTGTGTGGGATGTGGTGATGAGAGTTTGAGTTGGTTGTTGAGGTACCATTTGATTGATGATAGGAATTTTTGTGGTGGATGGTATGGTTCATTTGATAGGTGCTTGGGAGATCAATTTCTGAGATGATGTGTTGATTACTTGTGATGTTGGGATTGTTGTCACCTATTTTTGCGATATCAATGGCATGATCAGAGGATTCGGTTTGATCGTTTGATTTATGATTGGAGGATTGTTTCGATTTTGTTCATTGAGGTTTGATAAAGGGGGTTTCCCTAAACTGATGAGTGGTGTGGATATTAATGGTAGAGGTGGAAATGGTGGGAAAATGGGTGGTGTATTCCCTTGAGGAAATGATGATGATGAGGGGTCGAAGATTCCCCCTTGTCTGAATAGTCCTCCTTCTCCTTATGATGTCATGGGGACAGAGACTTGTGTGTTAAGAGGGTATGTCAGTGTTGCATAAAAAGAGGATGGGTTGTTGGGGTCATGAAAGACAAGTGGAACATATGGGCGTTTTAGATTTTTAGGGATGAATTGACCCAAGATGGTCTTTTCATCTAAGTCTTGATTTTTCACAAGGGGATGTGATTGAAGAGCATGAAGCAATGAGCTCCCCTTGCTGACAATTGGTTGAGTTGGAGCAATGGATGATGTGGTTTGTGGGATTGGTTGAATGATGTTTTGGAATGAAGGTGTGAATGAGACTAGTGGCATAATCCCAAGAGGTTTCTCCACAATGGTTCTTACATCATAATCAAAAGGGAGATTAGCCCCTTCTTTTTCCAAATCTAGCATGTATTGTGAAGGATTGAGTCTCATCTTGGCATTGACAATTCTATGAGTTTCAAGATTTTGGACCATTTCAATGATTTCGTCTTGAGTCATCCCCAAGACATTATTGGTGATGTCCTCCACTTGTCCTTCCACTTGAAGATCTTGTGGTAATAGAGGAATATTGGTTGGGTGATTGCTAGATCCAATGGGATTGATTTCGGGAGCGGTTTGACTCAAGTCACTTGAAGTAGATGTTTCTTTGTTGTTTTCCATTTTCTTCTTCTGTTGAGATCTAGTTTGAACCATAAAATGGGGATCAATTTTTAGGAATGTGGTAGGTGAACCTCTAACTCCTTAGATTGATCTAAAATTTTAGGCACAAAAAATAAAATCTAGGATGATCAAGGATCAAAGGGTGATGATGAGGTAAATGAAAGATGGATGGTGTGAATGATTGAACTCTTAAGAAATCTTGAAGGAGATACTATACTTTGGGACTTTTGGATTTTGGATTTTGGATTTTATTTGGTTTCATTTGATTTGATTTTGACTTTGGCTTTGATTTGGATTTGATTATGATTTGATTTGATTTTGGATTTTGGATATTGAACTCATAAACCCCAAGATGTTGGATGTTATCAAGAGATAGACTTGTTCACAAGGATTGATAATTTGACTAAATGTATGACAAAGGATTCATCTACACACACCTAGTCAAACAAGATGATTTGGATTTGATCTAGAGGATTTTCCAAAATTCTAGCATGAAGGATTTTTTCAATATTTCTAAGATTTTTTTGTGAGATAATTTTGATTGATGTTTGAGGGATGGATGAGATTGTTTGACTTGATCCTAAGTGAACCTAAAAATACTTTTTGCTTAAGAGATCTCGGTGTTGAAGAACATGCTATACTTCCTATGTGAGATACTCAAATCTTTGAAAAAGTATTGGATCTTGAAAATAGTAAAATGAATACAAGTTGGGATTGTTCTTTGATGCACGTTTCTAAAAGTTGAAGACCAATCTCTCTCTAAATTCGTAAGGCATAGACAAACGTTTCTTAAGAGATCTTGGACTAAGACTTTTAGAGTTTGGTTTTCATATTTTGATCTTTTGGGAAATCATTTGGAACAACACATGTGTGGGGTTCAATTGTTTCTTATATTTTCTTAATGAGTTCCTTTTACCACAAACACTCTCTTTATTAGCTTTTCAAAATAATGTCTAATGTCCTAACTTCTTTTTATCCCACAAAGTCCAGTATGTGGAAACCAAGGAAATTAAGGCAATAATTCCTTAATGTTGACTTTAGTAAGAGAAAATTGAGATTTAAATCTGAATACTTAGAAGCCTCTAAGGATGGAATCCCTAGGGAAAGAATAGCACTTGAATTTTTTCAAAGGTATTTTCTCCTCCTAAAGGGTTTGAAATTTTGAGGATTTTGTTGAATGTTTGTTTTCCAATTTTTTAGATCCAAGCCAGGTGTTTTGATTTCAAAATGATGCACAACCCTAGGATAGAAAGAGAGAATATTTGTGTAGTACCCACTTGAATAAATCTAGTTGCACCTATTTTTATCAAATGATTAGAAATTGGAACACACTGGATCCCCTCCATGGCACACACTTCTCAAGTTAGCCAAGTTTCAATACCCGTGAAACTCCCATGGTGTACGTCTCATCTCTACTAAAAACAAAAAAAATGTGGGGCAACTTTAGAATGACCGTTCTTGCACAAAAAATAGATAAGGATTTTGGACTCTAAACAAATTGGTTCTTAGTCAGGGTGATCAGGGACATGGCACCTTGCGAGCATCCAACAAGCCACTAAAGACTTTAATCAATTCTACTAGGGGCTCTTATACTTTTTACGGTAGTACCATATTCTGAAAGACACTATACGACTAAGGCCTACATACCATGTGGACTTGACAATTTAGTCTTATCCATTTGTATACCAGCCTGAGTGAAAAACTAGTTGGAGTCACCTTCGAATTGGTCTTAGTTAGGCCCCTATAAAGGTAAATAATAGTGAGCAAGCACATCTGTAGTTCGATCAATCTTTGTTTGCATAACAAAGAGAGAACACACATGATATACTCAACTCACACTCGCAAACTTTTTTCAATTTTAAGAGCCCAATTGAAATGTGGAGGCAATATTTTATACAACTTAATATCACCAAAATACTTTTAATTCTCAAGATCGTCGTGAAGCATGAGATAAGTGCATACGCCTTTTAAATGATATTACTTTGTAAAAAAGACTACAAGACAAAAAACACATGTTCATTTTAACTTCAAAAGTAGTAATGGATTCTTTTTAAGCACCAAGATGAAGTGTGAAGTTTGTTCAATTGTTAGATCCAAAACCAACTCTGGTAAGTTCCTAAGGTTCTTTTTTAAAACCAAAATGAAATTTATTTTGAGTCCTAAAACTTGAAGAGGACAAATTCTTAAGAATGAGATTATAATTGTTCCCAAAGTGTTTAAAAAAAATTGATACAATCATATGATAATACCATAACAAGTCTTTTCTTTGCTTCCTCCTTTTCCTTTTGATCACTTCAACCTACAAAAACTAGTTAAACTACAGAAAACAAAGCCACAAAGAGGTTAGAGGTCAAAGGTAATCAATATAGAAAAGCACATGTAAAAATGAAACTCAAAAAATGACCTTTTATCCAAATCTAGTGGCACAATCTGAGAAGGCATCACAATTTGAAGAGGTCCAACGACACTCTGGTGAAACTAGCAGCGCTCTATGGAGAAACAAAGACTGTGATTGCATCACTATTTCACCAAGTGTCAAACTTTGGAGTTTGGTTGATCTAGGCTTAGGAAAATGATAGAAGCATTGTGGTTTGGAGCATAGACAACATCGCTAAATAGTGACACTGGACTGATAGTGGTGTTGTTTGAATTTTTCAATAGCATTGTTTCCTGTAGACACACAAAAATTTAAAAAATAGCAGAATTTTCACCAAAAATCATGTTAATTCTTCAAGATTCACCCTCCTTCTAGCACCAAAGTGTGAATGTTAGCTCTATACCTTCACAAACATGAACAAACAACACAATGTTAGTCAATTATACACATCTAAACTATCATTCCCCATAAGATTCATTTGAAGCATAATGAATAAGAAATAAACTAAAGAAACAAAATAAAAGCAATCTAAATCCTATTCAAATGCTCAAACCCTAAGTCCCATGGGGGAATTGGTGCTATTTTGATATGGAAAATAGCCCTTTCCCAATTCCTTGCAATATTTGATGATGATCAATGGTGCTCCTTGATAGAATTTGCAATAACCTAGCTATGGTGATGAAAAACTATAAAAAATTGAATGATATGTTTGACTTTGCTCAAAACCTATAGATAATGACTTTGCTTCAAGTGGTGGATCCCAAATTAGTAAAAGAGCCTTCTATTTATAGAAGAGAAGAATGGAAGAATGAAAAATATGGAGGATGTGGGACTAAACATAAACCAATGGCATTGTGTCACTTGTCAACATGTCAATGGAGGGAGGTCGAGCACATTTTGATCAATGTGCAAATAAATGCTATTAGGTAGAAATTTGAAATTGGAGAAGTGATATGTTGGAGGGAGATGAAAGAAGAGTTAATGCCACTTGGCTCAAGAAAAAGGACATGTAAGAGGCATTTAATGCCTTGTTGGATGGACAAGTCCTTCTGGGAGGGAGTTTTCAAATTTGAAGAATATTCCAACTTGATGCTATATTTGAATGAAAAGGAGGAATTAATAAATCAATTAAATTGATTTATGTGTGCAAGTTGCAAAATCTAGAGGATTTGATGGATCAGAGTTAGAGTTAATTAGGATTTAATTAACTTAGAGGGAGATTAGTCTGATTTGACATTTTGACTTAGATTTTTAGATTTATTTATATCAAAATGGGAGGAATATGAATATTAGATTTAATTAGGTAAAGTTTGATTTGTTTAATTAAAAGGGGATGATATTATATTTAAATCAAATAAAGGTTAGTTTATTGAATTTAAAGGAGATGAAATATGATTTAATCAAAAAAGTGATTTATTTAATTAAAAGAAGAACATTAGGATTAATTAAACAACATAATTTATTTAATTAATAGAAGATAATGATTTAATCAAATAAAGTGGATTTATTTAATTAAAAGATGAAATATGATGAATTTAATCAAATAAAGATTATTCAATTAAATTGTTAGTAAGGAAGATGATTTAGGTAGAATTGGTGTTAATAAATCAGGATTAGGTGCATGATATCAATCAGTATATTTTGAACATCTAGAGATATATTTCTATGTCCATTAGATTAATGGATATAAATATAACAAAAGAATTCCCAATACTTTGAAAGCAATAATCCACCCAAAATTGTAGCTGGAGATAAGGAAAATGAACCCACATATGCATAACTCAATAAATAGTCCACCCTTCACAACTTGGTGAAACCATCTCCAAACGTAGAAGATCTTAAAGATAAAGAAGAATTGTGATCTATATAATATAGAATTAGTACCCACTTTGAGGACTACAAAATTTTCAACCATGTGCTTTTCATGCTTTTTCAAATTTGGTAAGAAGGCTTATTTAAGTTCCTTGAGCAATGTATTTCCTAATGCTCCCTTGTTCTTACATATCTCAATTCAGTTTAATTCAAAGAGTTCCATCAAATGCTTTATCTAAAAGGAAAAAACATGTTTTCAATTGGTATTCCATGAGATGTTTCATGAAAATATTCCATTATATTTAATCTTTTGATTGGAACAACTCAATTAAGAAAAGGATACCTAATCTTCACAACACTTGTAAAACATAATATTCATAATAGATGATGAGTAGTTAACTTCTTGATACATTATCATACAAACATTTATCTTAAATAGTCTTTAAACATTTTCATAGCATAATCCTCAGAATACAAAATGAATTGTTATGTTCTTGATCCATCACCATATAAACACGTCGAAACATATATATGTCAACTTTTTGCAATATTATTTCTTGTCTAAGAAATGGACTTGGGTGAGAAACATTATTTATCGCACCAAATAATAAATGTATGTGAGAGCATCACTTGTTTCTCTTAGACTCCAATTTTCAAGCATAGCAAATCATTTCAAATGACAATGACAAAATGTTTTACAACCAAAGTTGTCAATTAAGGAAAAAATAAAATGTTTCCAAGTTCCACCATTGTACACATTTACAATTGGTTTTATATTGTTGTAAGGTCAAGGAGGATAATTAAAAAATGTCTTGCACTTGCTATACTTGAGGATGATCATATGCTTTTGGTGTGGAAAACTCATACTTTTCAATTGTCATGTGAATGTTTCTCTTTTCGATTGTTTTGCATGCCATCATAAAGGATCGAGCTGGTTGAATGTAGCTCAGAGTGATTTAGTATGTTTGGGTGAAAAAGAGGACCATACCTAGCTTAAACGTATCTATCGGGATGTGTTGGAATAGTTCGTTTGGTCGCACAAGTTGCAAAATGAAAGTTGCACCACTTTGCAACTTTACACTGCTTGCATTTGACACTTTTTCCATCAAGTAAAAATTGAACACCATAGGAAAATGACTATGAGATAACAAAAACTAAGAGATATTATTATAGAGGAGCCCAACGTGATCCCATAGGGTCAGACGAGGAGTTCATGAGCATCACGATTTTTGAGTAATAGCCTATCAAAGATTGCAGTCATTTTGCACTTTGGACCCTTAAGGGATCAAGCCGGTTAAACATAACTCAGAGTGATTCAGTGTGTTTGGGTATGAAGGAGGACCATGATTATCTTAAAATTACCCATATAGGTGTTTTTGAATAGATCGTTTGGTCACACGAGTTGCAAAATAAAATTTTCACCACTTTGCCACTTTACACTACTTGCATTTGACACTTTTTTCATAAAGTAAAAATTGGCCACCACAGGAAAATGACTCTGAGATATTGAAAACTAATAGATTTTATTATAGAGGGGCTCAATTTGATCCCATAGGCTCTTATGGAGAGTTCGTAAGTGTCATGGTTTCTGAGCAATAGTCCATCAACGATTGTAGCCATTTTGCACTTTAGACCCTTAAGGGATCGAGTCGGTTGAACGTAGCTCAAAGTAATTCAGCACATTTGGGTGTGAAAGAGGACCATGACTAGTGTAAATGTACCCATCTGGATGCGTTGGAACAATTTGTTTGGTCACACAAGTCATAGAACGAAAGTTGCACCACTTTGCAACTTTACACTACTTGCATTTGACACTTTTCCCATCAAGTGAAAACTAGACACCATGAGAAAATGACTCTAAGATAACAAAAACTAAGAGGTTATTGTAGAGTGTCCCAACATGATCTTATAGGCTTAAATGGAGATTTCATAAGCATCACGGTTTTTGAGTAATAGTCTGTCAAATATTGCAGCCATTTTATACTTTGGACCCTTAAGGGATTGAGTCGGTTGATCGTAGCTCGGAGTGATTTGGTGTGTTTGGATGCAAAATAAGACCATGCATAATATAAAAATACCTATCTGGATGCATTGGAATAGTCGGTTTTGTCACACAAGTTGCAGAACAAAAATTGCACCACTTTGCAACTTTACGTTGCTTGCATTTGACACTTTTTCCATCAAGTGAAAACTAGACACCACAGGAAAATGACTTTAAGATAACAAAAACTAATAGAGGTTATTGTAGAGGATCCCAACATGATCTCGTAAGTTTAGATGTATATTTTGTAAGCGTCACGATTTCTAAGTAATAGCCATCAAAGATTTCAGCCATTTTGCACTTTGGACCCTTAAGGGATCAAGTCGGTTGAATGTAGCTTGGAGTGATTTGGCATGTTTGGGTGTGAAAGAGGATCATACCTAGTGTAAATGTAACCAAATGGATGTTTTGGAACAATCTGTTTGGTCACACAAATTGCAAAATGAAATTTGCACCACTTTGCAACTTTACACTACTTGTAATTAACACTTTTTCCATCAAGTGAACGTTGGACACCACGAGAAAACAACTCTAAGATAACAAAAACTGAGAGAGGTTATTTTAGAGGGGCACAACATAATCTCATAGGCTCAAATAGAAATTTTTTAAGCATCACAGTTTGTGAATAATAACCTATCAAAGATAGCAACCATTTTGCACTTTGGACCCTTAAGGGATCGAGCTGGTTGAACATAACTCATAGTGATTTGGTGTGTTTGGGTGAAAAATAGGACCATAGATAGTGTAAACATACCCATTTAGACATGTTTGAATATTATTTTTGGTCACACAAGTTGGAGAATGAAAGTTGCACCACTTTGCAACTTTACACTACTTGTAATTGACACTTTTGCCATCACGTGAAAATTGGACACCATGAGAAAATGACTCTGAGATAACAAAAACTGAGAGAGGTTATTGTAGAGGTTCCCTACATGATCTTGATGCCTTAGATGGAATGTCCATAACTAACACAATCTCTGGGTAATAGGATGTCAAAGATTATTGCCCTTTTGCAATTTGGACTGTTAAGGGATTATGTTGCATGAATTACAAATGTTTGAGGGCAGCAATAAATTTCAAAATTTGAGTAAATATCATTACAAATGTTTATGTGAATAGATGGTATGGTATATTGATATTGATATACAATCATTAGGTTGATTTGTTTTAATAAATGAAGTTTTTATAATAAGTTAGTCAATTGGTGCTAGTTATAATAGGGAGAGAATAAAAGAAGAAAAAGAATGATTGGTAACCATCAATGGTTATTATACTCACTATATTAATAATATGATCTTTACAATAAAATGAGATTTATTTGGCAGTCCTAATTCTTATGTTTGTGCTACAATTGTCTAATATGCTTCATACACCATTCTGAAACCCAAGTGCTTGTACTTGTAGACACAATGCTTTCTCAAAACTATCAAGTGGTAATACAAAATCATGACAAAAAGATCAAACTATATGAATTACAACACCCCACTTAAATCAAATATTGAATCAATGTGCCCCATTTTCATGCACATAAACTCATCTTATAAGATTCTCTCATAATAACCAAAAATATGATTCAAGGATGCCTTAGGTACTCCGTTCTCATAGATCTTTTGCAATGTCACTCATATATTCAAGATGCTCTTATAATGTCTACATCAAAGGTGCTCATGATGAGGTTAACTTCAAATGAATGACTTGAAGTTCCCTCGCTAAGATTCACACACACTTTTATAATGTCTACACCATAGGTGGTCATGATGACGTTAACTTCAAATGAATAATTTAGTACCATCTGCTAGTCGTGGATTTGAAATACACTTTATAACTTTATTTGGGTTTCCTAGCTCCCACCTAAATAAAGAAAATAGATTGTAAATATTAATAATCACATAATCACATAATCAATTCAAATAAACATGTGATATGTCAATTATCTAAAACTTGTGTGCTCAATAATGCAATATCTTATAACTTATCACTAGTCAATCTAGACCATTGAATATCTTAAAAAATGTAATTTTTATATGAATATCAATCATACCTCTCATCTATCAGGATTACACTTTAGAGGGTCCTCGAAGTAAGGATTATGGGTTCAAAGAATTCATAAAAGACAATTCCCAAGTATAGGAATATTGAAATTTAAATATAAGCTCCTTCCATGTTCATAGAACCATGTACCCCACTAACCAATGCTCGATTTAAATATATTAAGATAGTTTCTATGAAAATTGGGAATTTTCAGAAACCTTAGCTTAAAATCAGAATTGAGATTTGTCAAGATCATAAAAAATGTTGCATTGCTTTTTTGGATGAGATTCTCTTGGATGGCTCATAAATCAACATTTTCTTCAAGGAGACACCAATCAATTTTTAGTAGTTTACTTACAAATAGAAAAATTAAAAGAAGAAAAAGAAAGAACATCCAAAATGGAAATGAAATGAAAATATGTGGAAGGCACTTACAGACAACAAATCCACACCATTTGGTTCCAAGTTAGGAACAACAAGGCTTAAATCTTGATGCTTCCATTAAGGATAGGCATTCCAGTCTCTCAACTTAGTCACTCCTAGCCATACATCTTTATTGGGAGTTCCAAGATACCTATTTCACACAACAACCTCTCATGAATAGAACATGAATAGAACGTAACCAAACTATTACTTTCCAACCTTTTGGAAACTTGTAACCTATTATAAAAACAACACAATCTAATCTTCCCCTTAGTTTACTAATCTATTGAGAATATCCTACATTTTTTTGCATATTTTTTTGAGAAAAAATAAAATACCATTGAACTTTGTATCCTTTTCCATAGTTCTAAACATAAAGTGTGCTACATTGCAAGTCTGATAACTTTATCAATCACCTGCATACATGATATAAACATTAGATGATAGCACTAGCATCATAGCATCAACATCATACAAATTAATGTGCATACTTATAAATTAATAAGAACCAATGTGCATACTTACAAATTAATCCAACGAACCATCTGGGTTTTCTCTACTCTTTATTGTGTCAATTATTTCCTTATGTTCAAACTCACACACCTTCCACAAGGTCTTGTTCAAAGGTCTACCCCCATATTTGTTCAAATGAACATTGGATGCCATGACAAGGTTCGAGTAATGAAGAATCTTCCGATGTGTTTCAAAGTCATGAAACAACAAAAATTTAACACTCTTATGTGGGTACCTTCTAAGCCATGCTCTAGTAACAACAAATGAGCCTATAGGGCATTCAATGTTTTCTCCATCTATAATTGGGGCCTCCAATTTCTTTTTCGCCTCAACACAATGACAGAAGTAATAATTTGTTCCCTTTTTGTTGTCTTCATATGCAATAACTGCATAAACATGCCCTACATTGATATGTGCAACAAATTAGATGAAATTAGTCAACATTATAAATACACTACAAAGTAAGATAATAATAGGAATTTCAAAAACTATGCAAGTAGATATATTACCTAGTTGCACTAGATCTGATATGTGGTCAAAGTCAACCGATGATTCCATCTGTGTTAGTTCCAATGCCATCAAAGGGTGATACATGTGAAGTGGGCTAAGATAACTTAATGACCAATTCTCAACCCACTCCTTTGATTCGCAATCATCCCAAGCTTGCATTGTATGTGAAGAAAAAAAGCATGCTAAATTTAGTGTATGGATACTCCATGAACTTGCATTTGATCTAAGGAAAGAGTGTAGCTCACTTGATCCTATCAGTGTACAACAATCCTCATATGGTGCAATGTTAGTATCATCCATCAACCAAAAAAATATACGAAATGAATATGTACCTTCATTACCTGGACCTATCAAAGTATTACACCACTCGACAATTGATTTTGCATCTGTCAACTTTGCATTGTCTTTATAATTTAACGCTTCTCATGCTAATTCTCTTTTGACACATTATCCTACACAATCATGCTCCCCCTTTCAATGCCCAGCCTCACAAAAGTTCCACATATGCTAAAAACCTGTAATGACATGCATTCTTCTCAACCAGTAGAGCATGAACGAATTCTTGAACTGTGCTACATAGTTATCCGACCATATTATATGTTGATCATATGTTATGATCTTCTGAGCCAAATCACTGTAGAACAACTGGAAGCAAACTTGCACGAACTCTAGAGAATGTGTGAGATCATCACTAATATAAAAATGATACTCCCTCGATACCTTCATTTGGTCCTTTGTACTATCAACTGCATGAATGAATGCTATGTGCACAAATATTGAAATATGTGTGGAGTTGTAATATTGTGTCTGCACCTCACGTTGTGGCTATAGAGTGTAGTTCTCTACAAAGTCAACCATTGAAACTATGATGTTAACTGGAAAGGTTTCCTTGCATAACTTGAATTGCGAGTCCAACCATCAAGCTCTATGGGTGTGCCTTGCATACTCATACACTATATTGTCACAAAATTTAGACATAAATTGATACACTGGAATCTTCTTAATAACCAAATCACACCTTTTTGCTTGATTACCATCTTTTGTAATGTATGCCACTATTTTATACTTCTTGAACTCTACTAGTTTCTTTCCCACCTCATGTGTGCTTTCTATATGTTGACATACTAGCATACATTGTAAGCCACTGCAATGTTGACATGAACCATCCAAGCATAGTTTCCTATAGAATATTTGGCCATCCTCTCTTTCACATAAATTTTTTGATAAGAAATCTCTTGAAGATTTTGGTGGGCATGTATGCCACAATCCTACAAAACATCATTAGTATGTAGATCTAAACATTAGAATGATAAGAATCATAATGGTTAGAGAATTCAATATGTAGTCTACAACAACAAGTAATTCGTGTGTGATTTATCTTGACATAAAAAGGCTTAAGCATTTCAAAATATCTTTGAAAATTTTGAATTTGAGGATAATCCTTTTGAAATTTATAAAAAAATTGGGTTTGAGTCGTATCCAAAAAATGTTTTGGATGTGGCTCAAGGTTCTAACTACTGATTCTCCTTCTTACCACATCCCTTTGATTCAGAGATGGCCTTGTGTTATTCTTCTAATATTCTTAAATTAGTTTTCTCAATGCTTCAACAACTAGTTTATCTTTTCATGGGAGTCTCCCTGAACATAAAAACTAGTGTGTATTGCCTCTCTCCAGTACACATTAGGTACATTTGATTCTTTCATCATAATTCTTGTAGCTTCTTGTACCATCTAGTTTTTCCTCTCAACTACACCATTTTGTTGAGGGGTTCTCGGAGCAGAAAATTGTCTTTTTATGCCATGCTCTTCACAAAATGTATTAAATTCACAAGAAGTGAATTCTCCACCTCTATCATATCTCAAGCATTTGATTCTTAGGTTCACTTAATTTTCCACTCTTGCTTTGAACACTTTCAACCTATCTAGAGCCTGAGTCTTTTCTCTAAGAAAAGCAACCCATGTCATTCGAGAATAATCATCAATAAGGAGCATGAAATACCTATCACCATTTAGGCTTCCTATTCTAGTTGGACCATAGAGGTTAGTATGAATTAATTCCAGCATTTTGGTAGTGGATTTCTCTTTTCCCTTAAAACTGCATCTTTTTTGTTTCCCTAACTGGCAACTTCTGCACATAGTATTAGTAGGCTTTGTGATTCTAGGCAGACCTCAGACAACATCTCTTGAGCTGATCTTGGCTAGATTATCAAAGTTTACATGTCTCATTCTCCAGTGCCACAACCAACTTTCATTGACTTGAGATATAAAGCACTAACCAGCAACACCCTTAAGCTAATAGATGTTTCCATGAGTTCTTCCTGCAACAACCCTATCTTCAGATCCTTTTTTGATTTCACAGGTATTATTTTGAAACACAAGTTTAAAACCATTGCTACACATTTGTCCAACACTCAAAAGGTTATGCCTTAAACCCTTTACATAATATACATTATCAGTGTTGTGTATTCCATCAAAACTAATTGTACCTTTTCCAACAATCTTCGCTCCTAAAGCATCACCAAACATGACCAAACTACCATCATACTTTTCAAGTTTAGTAAACTTACTTTTATCTTTGGTCATGTGATTAGAGAATCCATTGTCAATCACCCAGTATTCTTCATCTTGTCTAGTATGAAAGGCGGTGACCAAAGTACCTTCCATCTCATTCTTTCTATTCTCTGAAACATTATTTCTTGCACATTTTCTAGGGTAAGCAAATGCAGATTTATTCTCCAAAGCTAAAAATAGGAATTTACTATCATCACCCTCATAATTAGATTCATCATCAAAGATTTTGGCTTCTTCTTTAACATAATACAAATTCTTATATTTCTTATCCTTTTTATCCTTATCTTTATTATCCTTGTTCTTCTTATGTACAGCTCTATTCAGACATCTTGAAGCATAATGACCAATATTACAACAACTGAAACATTTAAAGGGAAACATACCTTTATACTTACCGATACCTTTCTTCCTGGTAAAATTCGCTTCCAACTCATCAGAACCATCACTATCTAGATCATCCTTGGTCTTTGTTGCTTTAAATGTTGTTTCTATATTTTCCTCTTTCTTTCCAAACTTTCTCATCTCAAATGCAGTCAAGGTGCCAAATAGCTCTTCTTTAGTGTATTTCTTAGGATCATACATTTATTCAATAATTGAGATCTTATCACTATAACACTTAGGAAGGGTTATTAGAATCTTCTCAATTATATCTTCATCAGTCAATTTTCTCCCTTGATTCCTAACTTCATTTGCTGCAAGTTCAAACCTCTGGAAATAGCTTGCAAAATCTTCACCTTCTTCCATTTTCAAATTCTCATATTTGTGCTTTGCTGTAATCTTCTTGGTCAATTTCACTCTATCATTTCCTTCATAAATATCTTCCAAATTTTTCCAAACTTCATGAGCAGTACCCAAATAAAAAACCTTAGCTCACTCAGTTTTAAATAGAGCACTAAAAAATAGCATACCTCACCTTTTCATTCTCCTCATAAGTAGAAACCTCATCTACAATAGTAAGACCACCCATCGGAGAAACATACTTTGTCTCAATAGCCTTCTAGGTCTTGTAACCAAGAGAAATAATGTATCCTCTCATCTGTACTTTCCAATCACTATAATAAGATCCATCAAACATAGGGATTGCCAACTTATGCACCATTAGATCATCCTTAAGCATTTAATCTCTACACCAAGGAACCAAAGATCTGATGCCAATTGTTAAAAGGAATAGGACAACTGAGAGGGGGTTGAATCAGTTGTCACCAAATTTAAACTCAAAACTTCAACACTTATCAATTTCACAACCACACTATTATGTTATTAACTATGAAAATGAAATGCCAATAATAGAAAGTAAAATCAACCCAATAAGGGAAAAACCATGGTGAGGATTAACTCACAATATAAAGAGATAGAAAAATTGAATACAAAGTCTCACTGCCCAGAAGAGGACTCACTATCCAGATACACAGGCTCACTCCCTACAGAAAGGACTCACTATTCAATAGGGAGGCTCACTACCTACTAATACAAAATAAAAAAAATGGATCCACCACAACAATTTACACACATCTGCAGCCTTGATAAGAAGATTGCAGAATTCTTTAGCTCACTACCTTCAACAATCTAACACAATGAAATATTGCTGCCTCAACTTACTTTCGCACAATTCTACTTTTCACTTGTGGCTTACTTCATTACTTTTCATCATGCCATCCTTCACAACTTGACTTGCATTTATACCATATTCAGCCTTAGAAACTTTCTCCAAGGTTGGCTGCATAAGCTTCATTTCATAAATTCAAATTAGGTCAGCAACTCAACATTCCCATGATGGAAAGGAATGAGAGTAGAACAATTAAATACTTAACCAAGACCAAAAATAATGTGTTAGATCAACCATATGCTTCCTTAATCAAATTTTAATTCTTCATATGAGGTGTAAACACCAAGTTGGCGAAACCTAATGAAAACACAAATGAACATTGAAGTACACACTTTCCAACAAGAAGATAACACGCAGATGATGTAACATGCTTCAACATGCATGAGAACACATTTTATATACTTCTAGATACATCTGTAACAATTGTAACAACCTTCAAACACAAAACTCCTTCTATTAGTCCATCCAGATTGTGCAAACACATACAACTCTGAAACTCAACTTTCGGAACACCAAACCAAGAAACATCTTTTCCATAACCTAGAGAACACCATTACAATACATATTACAAATCTGTAAGACCTGAAACAAAATAGCAAAGGATTGCAGAGTAGAAACATTTCTCCTAGTCCATAGAAATTCAACTTTGCTAGAACAGTTCACACATCGTTGAACACAACTTTCACACTCTATCAAATCAAAAGATACAAATTAGTATATAACACCATCATATCATCAACAACAACCCTTCAAATCTATGATGAGCCTAGTTTCTGGTCTAGTTTTGGGTAGAACTTATGGTTTATTTGCTAAAGATATCATGGACCTTGATTAAGTGTTGATATTTTTTAGGATATTTCTTCAAAACTATTGACATTGGGCTTAATCTTATTTTTGCAAACCTTTAATGATAATAGCATGTTATACGATCTATCTATATTAATTTTTCATGTGGTTAATGAATGTTCTTTGAGGAGGTTACAAATATGCAATTATTATGTGTACTAACATTGTCATGCAGATTTAATTTAAGGATGTTAAATTGAGGAAGACACCACCAGCTAGGCATGCACCATAATGTCTAGCCAAGAAATTGTTCAAAGGTCAAAGGAGGTTGACAATAGAAGATTCCCCATGCAAATTAAATGTAACCGCCTTGTAGTGGAATTTAATGTTGTTGAGCAGCATGGGCATTACTGCTATGCTAAATCTGCATTTGGACCTGCATGTCTAACCAGATTCCATGCATGCATAACCATTACTGCTCCACTTTCTTTATTTTCCCTAAATGTTGCCCTCCCAGTTTGTGGAGTTGTCCACCTTGTTTAGTTGATAGTATAAATAAGGATCAGATTCTCCTTCTCTAGGGGATGCGTGATTTGATATTGTACTTGCATTCTTGATTTTTTAGTAATACATATATATTACTCTTTTGTACTCATGATTTACAGTGAATAAAATGAAGTTCTGAGTTTGAGCATTTGAGTTCTCATTAGTTTTAGAGGATACTTACCCAAGGGGGGGCACTTGTTGAGTAATTCATCCTTTAGTTTAGTATTAGTTTAGAATTACTTTCTATTCATTAATTAGTTAAGAATCAAGCACCGACTATTCCTGCAGCCACTAGAATTTCATTTTGTGGTTGTTCCTATAGCCAAAGTAGATAGAGTAGTGTCATGTTTTTTTGCTCATATTTTCATCTATGTTATGCATTTCAGCATAGTATGGTTGTTGATTGATGATTATCATTTACGTCATTTCTTTCCAAGCAATTTACTTTTAGCATTGTGTCTTTCTTAGCTGTAGAATGAAAATGGCTACTTTGAGTTTCTAGTGCACATACTGTGCTGACCCATTTCAAGTTCATGTCCTTGGGTTGAAAAGTTAAATACACCTTCATGATGATTGAATGGATATTTAGTTTAGATGTCCAATCATTGAATCACAGCTGTAAGAGCTTAATTGTTAACTAATTGTAGGAGGCAAACATTTTTGGCATCATTGTCGGGGATGGTGTCAAACTAGGAAGTTCTTTGGAGTCATTGGTAATTTTATTGTTCTAGTATTTCTGAAAGTTGTTCTTAGTATACCTCCCATTCAGGAAGTAATGAGCCTCCTTATTCTTTACTAATTCTTTTTGTGAGCTAGTTAATAGTGAGTTGATACCACATGTATACAAGAAGGAGAAGGGAAGATTATGGGAGATTCCTTCCTAGCAATCATAATCCATTCCAATTAGTTGAATATCAGAACCTACTAGAAGAAGAAGAAGATCCACACCCCTTTGTTGATGCAACCCTTGATCTGACTAGCTCTAAAGTCTCCTCTGAGGACCAAAATCAGCTTGAGAACCCCTTTTCTTTGGAACTACATCAAGCAGGCAAGGGTGATGCAAATGGAAACAGACCTAACCAACCAGCTTTTCCTTTCCCCATTTCCCATCAGAATGATGTTGACAACATCAAAAATATCCCTGCTTCAACACTCCCAAAGTTTTATGGACTTGTCATAGAAGATCCTGATACCTTTTTGGTTGAGTTTGACATACTCTGCAGGAGTTATGATTATACCACTGATTCCCATAGGCTTAAGAAATTTCCTACCACTCTAAAAGAAGTTGCATTAAGATAGTTCATGAGCCTAGGCATAGATATTGTGGAAACTTGGGAGGACATGAAGACAAAATTCCTTGAGAAATACAAGGAATATTGTAGGGTCAGTGACATGAGAGGAGGTGACATTTTTAGGGTGCAGAAAAAGGAGGATGAGAGCCTAGAAGATTATATTTCAAGGTTTCTATTTTGCTTACAAAAATTCCACATCATGCCCTCAATGAAGAATCACAGAAGTTTCTTTTCTTAAGAGGAATCAATGAGAGTTGCACTGATGCCTTAGACCTGATGGCAAGAGGAGATATCACCCAAGTTCCTTGGGAAGATATCAAGAAAATATGCCAAAACTACTTTAGGGAAACTTCAAAGAAAGGGAGAGCTTACCAATCTTCCATGGGTAAGTCATCGACCAGTGGAGTTTCAAGAATGTAGATTACTCATTTGTTGGTAGATTTCAAGCAAGACATTATAAACAATCTAGCTACTTAGCTAGATACACTTTAGGCCAAGAAGAAGCAAGAGGGGGTAGAGGAAATGTTGGTAGAGTATTGCCCCCATTGTAGAAAAAAGAAGGACTATAGAAGCAAGATGGTAGCTAATATTGAAGGCAAGCAGATTGCACCCGAGTTCAAGCCAATCCAAATTGAAGAAGATCAAGTCTACTATGTTGCACAAAGGAGGTTTTAGGCTCCAAGACAAGGTATGCCACCAGATCCACTCTCTTATACTGGGCCATATTTCAATTCTTATTTATCTGGCAACCAATGGTAGCCCCCATATCCATCCAGATATGGATGATATCCACCATAGCCTTGGAGTAATCCTCAAAATTCTTGGCCCAATCATCAAAACTCTCTAACCTAGTGGCAACAATTTTAAGGGTGTTGGCAGCCACCTCCAGGGAATTGGCAATAAACAAATCAATGGAGGGGAGGATATCAATGGCCTACCCAGACAACCAATTACATGTAGCCACCTTCTCAACCCTAGCAGCCTGATATAATGCCTCCACCTACTAAATCAAGCTTAAATGTGCCTAAACCTACTCAGTTACCAGCTCATCCCACACCCAATCCAAATAACAAACCACAACAATAGCCTGTATACTCTACTAATTCAAATCAATTCCCTCCATATGTTGTGAGTGTAAGTGGCATCCACTTGTATTTAATAACTACTCTACCAACCCCTTCCAATCCCATTATCACTGAGAGAGGAAGAGGAACCTCTGAATGATCCCATTCAGCCAAGTGCACCTAAAAATTCTGAACCAATCCAAGTCAAGTACACTGAACAAGAACCACCATTTCATCAAAGATTGAAAGTTACCAAGAAGAAGGAAGAAAAAGAGGATACAAATTTTGACATCTTGGATCAAATGAAGCATATATGTGTCCAAATCCCTCTATTCCAAGCCATAAAGGATGTCCCAATCTATGGAAATGAAATCAAGGAAGAAAGCCTAAAGAAGCCAAGCAGGAAGAAGTAAGACCCCACTATAGTTCATGTGGTGGGACAGAGCTAGCTAACATCAACTTGGAAAAGTGGCTATCCCTAAGTACAATGGCCCAAGTAGCCCTATGGTAGCAATTGTTATAAATGGGATTCAGTTAAAGAAGCTTTGATTGATTTAGTGGTAGCAATAAATGTGATAACCAAGGACATTCTGCAACAACTAAATGGTGCAAGCATGAGATCTACTCATATTGTCCTACAACTTGATGATAGTTCTACTGTTAAGCCTGTTGGTATAGTGGAGGATCTTGTGGTGATTCTAGACTCATGGGAGTACCCAACAGACTTCATGATTCTTTCTCCTAAGGATACACTAGGCAAGTATCCTATTATTCTTGGAAGACCATGGTTAGCAACTACAGATTCATATATTGGATGTCATTCAGGAGATATGACCATTTCTAATGGGAAGAGTACCAAGAAATTTTTTCTTTATCCTCTTCCTCAGCCATCGCATGATGAAGATAACCCTGTATGGCCACATGTTGGTGAAGCGGCCAAGGAAGTTATTTCTGTGGCACAACTTATGATGTTAGGTAGAAGCTCCTTCATGCAACTTCAAGATGAAGATGAAGTATTGGTTAACATCAATCAGAACCATTGTGAAGTGGAGGAAGCATCATCTTCCCATTCTGCTACTCCAGCCATGACACTTCTTCCTATTCTTCCTACAACCACTATTCCTATAGATGTTCTTCCTACAACCACTGTTCCTACAGATAGACTTCCTGTAGCAATAGGTATGTCCCATATATTATTGCCATATGAACTCAAGTTACCATGTGCTAATGAAGCAACCATGATATATTCAATTACACAAGTATAGGTGTCAAAAGGAAAGTATCTAAATATTAACAACAAACTGAGTGAAGAACATCAATTGTTATTAGAAAACTTATTAAGGACCCACTGGCATGCATTTACATGGAATTATCATGATATGAAGGGATTGGATCCTAAGCTTTTCACCCACATAATTTATATTAGAGATGATTGCACCCCAGTAAGGTAGCCACAAAGAAGAATTAAGCTTGCACTAAGAGAAATTATAAAAGGAGAACTGTAGAAGTTGCTAGATGCAGGATTTATCTACCCCATTTCAGATAGCCAGTGGCTATCTCCATTAGTGATTGTGCAAAAAATGAGGGAAATGGTGATTTTGTATTGATTATAGGGAACTTAATGCTACCACCAAAAAGGACCATTTTTCCTTACCTTTCATAGATCAAGTTTTGGACACACTTGCAAGAAAGAAATACTTCTCTTTTCTAGATGGATTCAGTGGCTACAACTAGATCTAAATTTCACCAAAAGACCAAGAGAAGACCACTTTTACTTGTCCATGAAGGAACTATTCCTACTCAGTACTCCTATTTGGCTTATACAATGCACCTGCAATTTTTTCAAAGGGTAGTCATTAGCATATTTTCAGACATTTCTCATGATTGCATGGAAATTTATATGGATGATTACACTACCTATGGTGCTGATTTCAATGAAGCATTGGAGAATCTCAGGAGAGTCCTACAAATATGTGAAGATCACAATCTCTCTTTAAATAGTGAAAAGTGCTTCATGTTGATGCAGGAAGGTGTAGTTCTTGGGAACTACATCTCTCACACATGAATTCAAGTAGATCCTACAAAGATTGAGGTAGTCACAAATTTTCCCACACCTACAAAGCAGAAGGATGTTAGGAGTTTCTTGGGCCATGTAGGCTATTATAGGAATTTCATCAAGGATTTTAGCAAAATAGCAACACCATTGTATACCATCCTCACTAAAGATGTTGAGTTCCAATGGACTGAAGCTTGTGACAAGACATTTTATGATTTAAAGGTAGCCTTGACTCATGCTCCTATACTCAAAGGACCTAATTGGGAGCTTCCTTTCCACATCCATACAGATGCATCAAATTCTGCCATAGGATAATTCTTAGGACAAAAAGGAGCTATTGAAAATGCCATTTATTTTGTCAGCAAAAATTTACAAGGAGCTAAATTCAACTATACAGTGATAGAGAAAGAAATGTTGGCAGTGATTTATGCCCTAAACAAATTCAAACATTACATAATAGGTTACCAAATCTTTGTACACACTAATGATTTAGCCATTAGGTATCTCATGAATAAACCTTTGATCATAGGTAGACTAGCAAGGGGGCTATTTTTTATGCAAGAGTTTGACATAACCATTGTGGATAAGCTAGGGAAGGCCAATGTTGTTGCAGATTTTCTTTCAAGGTTGACTACATTAGAAGATAATTAAGTCATAGATGACTCTTTTCCTGATGAACATCTATTCTCTATTAGTGTACAAACACCCTAGTATGCTGACATAGCTAATTATCTGGTCACAAGTAGAGTTCCTCCTCACCTCTCCCCAAAAGAGAGAAGGGCACTCATTAAAAATATTTTCCTTTCTCATGGATTGTTGGATGTTTGTTTTATACTAGACCAGACCATGTTATGAGGAGATGTGTGAGGGAATATGAGACATATGACATTTTTCATGCATGCCATAATGAACCATGTGGAGGACATTTTGTAGCCAAGGGGACAACAACGAAGATTTTGAACACAGGATATTACTGGCCAACACTCCACAAGGATGCAGGAAGGTATACAAGAAAATATGTGAGATGCCAATGAATGGGTAGACCAACCAAATCTGATGAGATGCCACTTTTCCCTTAGGTAGTAATCACTCCCTTTGACAAGTGGGGATTGGATTTTGTAGGACCCCTTGACCCTCCATAAAATGATAAGTCCTATATTCTGGTATGCATTGATTATGTAACTAAATGGGTAGAAGTCAAGTCCATGAAGCATGCAAGAGATAAAAAGGTTGAAAAATTTATTTATGAGGATATTTTCACAAGGTATGGAGTTCCAAGAGAGATAATGAATGATCAAGGGGCTCAATTCACATCAACCCTAATTGCAACACTAGTCAATAAATACAACATCAGACACAAGAAGTCTACTCCTTATCACCCCTAGGCCAATGACCAAGTTGAGGTAACCAATAGAGAAATTGAAGCTATTTTGACCAAGACAGTAGCTATCCACAGAAAGGATTGGGCAAAAATATTACCAGAAGCTATTTGGGCCTACAAAACTACCTAGAAAACAACTACATGCTTCACTCCATTTGAGTTGTTGTATGGAAAGATAGCCATGATTCCCACTGAATTTTAACATAAGACTCTTAGGACTATGGTAAACTTAGGAATGGATATCTCTGAGGTACAAAAGGAGAGAATTATGCAGCTAAATTCTTTGGATGAGATAAGGAGAGAAGCCTTGCATCACACAGAGGTGGTGCAAAATCAAAGAATCAAGTGGCATGACAAATTCATCAAGGACAAGAAATTCAAACGTGGAAATTGGGCCTTACTCTATGACTCAAATTATTAGGACAATGCAAGAAAATTGTAGACAAGGTGGCTAGGACAATATGAGGTTGTTGAAGTATTCCCTAATGGTGTTGTATAGCTCATTACTATTGACCCAATCAAATTCAAGTTGCTTGTCAATGGTTATCACCTTAGATTGTATCACAAGCCAACTTCCAAGGAGGATTTCCTATAGCAATTGACTCAGCATGCAGCACCTGAGCTTCTTGTAGCCGAATGAAGTGGACCTAGTGTCCCTCCTTTTGGCTAATTAAGGTATGTACTTGCCATAATAAAAACTTCCACTTCTGTGGGAGTCCATTTTGTTTCCCATCTGCCCATCTGCCCATCCATTTCCACCTTTCTCTCTCTTCCATCACATCATTTCATTTCACTTCACCTCATCCCACCTCATCTTCATTAATTGCTCAACTTATTTCCTAAAAAGGTGAACGATAATTTCTCCACAATTTTTGCAACGAATCCTCCACACATTCAGGTATGTGTGTATTAATTGATATATCTTAATTGTCTTTAAGTGCATTTCATTTAATCATTGTACGTTAGTATGGACATTCACTATAGCATGCCAATATTCCCTACCATATCAAATCATCATCTTGCATGTGAGGACACATGCCCAAATTTAGGTTGGGGGAGGAGGAAAAAGATGTGAATATTTTTCCCACATGTCAGTCCATGTTGGTCTATGTCAGCAAAATTCAAATTGAGCCAATTTGAAATCTGAGTGAGAGGAAGACTCACATGTGTGAAGTGACACCAAATATTGTTGCCATTTCTCTCCATCATAGATTTCCTTTATTACTCCTTCCTTGCCATTATTGACCCTGTCATATCTCAAGTTGCAAACAAAAGGTAAAAAGGGAAAATTTAGTCGACATTGGAATTGGAAAGTTAGCAAGTGTTGCAGGAAGGTGAATTTAATTTTTAGAAGGAATTGCAGGAAGGAAACCATAGAGTGTTTGTTTGATTTCAGAAAATGGGAGGTGGGTTAATTTGAAATGAACCACGGTGCACAATGTATTACTGTAGGATGCACAATGCATGGCCAAATTCAAAAACTGCAGGTGGATAGACTACTTCTTGAAACTAGATGATTTTGATGAAGACATTGCACTAGAATTCACCTAGACATTTTCTAAAGGGAAAGCCAAGGTAAAAGGGTTGGAGGTCATTGCAACTGAGGAAAGAATTGTAGAAGTTACATGGTTACCTACTGATGGTGAAAATTACCCTACTTCTAGAGATGCCAGGTCAACTAGGGCTGAATTTATAGAGCCAAATGACCCTCCATTGAGTATAGATAAAAATGGAGAAAAGAGAATGTCTTTTCCTGAGCCATGGAAGTAGATAACTATCTATGTCATAAAATACATCACCTGTGAAGGTTTCCAGTCGAATTTTCACTCTATGCACTTTAAGCTTTTGAATCATATGAGGCATGAAAGAAGGATGAATGTGTCGAATGTGCTATACAACCTTCTTTCAATCATGGCAGTTGAGACTCAGAAAGGTAGGGACAATTCTATTGCCCACCATTGTTTGATTAAATTGCTAGTTGAGAAGTCTCTACATGATGTATCTAGAATGACCTGGGAAGAATTCATAAAGTTGATCAAATTCGACTTGAGCATTTGCAACCTAGGGTTTTACCTCAACCTAATAGGTCTAGTAGGAGATTGAGCACAACTGAAGCCACTCTTGGTGCTTCAACCTCTAGTGCAGGACCTAGTGTAAACTCTCCTGCAGCAAAAGAAACCATAAAAATTAACTCTTCTGGGATAGAGAACCCAGACAAAGAAAGTTCTTCCCCTAACTCTGATGATGATGTTCCACTTGGAATTTTAATGAAAACTAGGGCACATAAGAGAGAAGAAGAAACAAGAAAAGGACAAGCCAAAAGGTAGCCAATAGAAAAAGAGGTGCCAATCTCTAAGAAGAGAAAGGTTGACACTGTTCATCCTGCAGCCAAAGAAAAAAATGAGAGCCCTCCTAGGAAAGAAAGACTGGTTGGGCCATCCTTTGTTACATCTCCACAAGAAAGCCCTAATTCTAGAGAAATATCACAGGGGGATGCAAAAGCTCCAATGGGGTAGGAGAATTTTGAGGATGAAGATATATTTAAGATGACAACAAACATAACATTGGCCAATCTTGCTAACATTGTAGGAGAAATGGAAAACCAAGAGTATGAGGAAAATCAAGATTTCCTATAGCAAGAGATCCTATAGCAAGATATCCTACAACAAAATTTAGAACAAGAGAAAGAGCAGGAGTTCCTACAACAATAGCCCAAATTGGGAGAACAACTAGTACCCCTACAGCCAGAATTGATGGGACAACCTGAATCCTTGTAGTTAGCATTAGTGCCAAAAATTATGCTAGTAAGAATACATAATCCCTCTGATTTTTCAATGCACAAGGTTTCCATGCATTTATGGAAAGAGATGCAAAGAAGAGAAGAGGAAAGGGAGGAGGAAAAAATGAAGATTGAAGAAGGAAATTCAAAAGAGAGATGAGGAAATTGAAGACAAAGATGCAAAAATTTCCACCTTAAAGAAGGTGGATGATATGGCAGCCTTGGTACCATAGATTTTGGAATGTAGGACCCCTACAAGGGTCTATACTCTGCATTTGAAGGAGAAATATCTTTCTTTTAGGTTGGAAATAATTGTCTTAGGTTTGAACCCTTCTATTGAGACCCCTACTAAATTTTTCAATTCTTATCAGATTGCTTCCCCTGAAATGAAGAATTTGCTGTGAGTTTTATTTGCATAACTATGTCATGACTCAAGACCATGATTGGAATTCATTTTTGTATGTTGGGGATGTTCAATTAATGGAATTTCTATCTTGGGTGCAAAATGAGATTAGTTGGGGACAACAATATGGGGCTTATAAGCAAATGGAATCCAACATTCCGTTGTCCATTAGGGCCAAATCAAGGAATCTAGGGGATATTTTCAGAGAATGGCACAAAATTATTTTCAGACCTAGCTATGGTAATAGGTTTATGCTTTGGATAGAACCAATTTACAATAGGCAAAGGAAAAATCAAAAGAGGAAACTGTGAAAGATACCTCTCACAAAGATGGAATAGCTTAACTGATGATCTCAAGTAGGCTGAGCCTCATTCTATCCAGAGTTATGTAGTAGCTCTTAAAAGAATTGACAGATATATTCACATTGGAAGGACAAAAGGGAAATTTTGGCTTCCCCTAACTTTTTAGCCACCCATTCTAAGGTGGCTTGTACCAAACTTTAGGTTCTACCAATATGATATTGTTGCAAAGAAACAGAGATGGAGCAGATTGGACAAATTGGGAGGATTATATTGGGATGTTGATTCATGCACAACACACTCTGATGTGGGACAGTTGTTAGTTACAAATTTCCAAGCATTGACCAAGTAGAAGAACAACCCTTCCCCTATTGAAGAACCAACAAGACCTTAGGTTGGGGGGAGTGATGAGCCTAGTTTATGGTCTAGTTTTGGGTAGAACTTATGGCTTATTTACTAGAGATATCATGGACCTTGATGTTTAAGTGTTGATACTTTTTATGATATTTCCTCATAACTATTGACATTGGGCTTAATCTTATTTCTACAAACCTTTAACGATAATGGTATGTTATATGGACTATCCATATTAATTTTGCATGTGGTTAATGAATGTTCTTTGAGGAGGTTACATATATGAAATTATTGTGTGTGCTAACATTTCCATGCAGATTTAATTTGAGGATGCTAAATTGAGGAAGACACCGCTAGTTGGGCGTGCACCATAATGTCTAGCTAGGGAATCATTCAAAGGTCAAAGGAGGTCAACGATAGAATATTCCCCATGCAAATCGAATGTAACCACCTTGTAGTAGACTTTAATGTTGTTGAGAAATGTGGGCATTACTGTTGTGCTAAATTTGTGTTTGGACCTACATGTCTGACCAGATTCCATGCATGCATAACTATTGCCACTCCACTTTCTCTATTTTCCCTAAATGGCATCCTCCTAGTTCATGGAGTTGACCACCTTGTTTAGTTGATAGTATAAATAAGGATCAAATGCTCCTTCTCTAGGGGATGCATGATTTGATATTATACTTGCATTCTTGAGTTTTTAGTAATACAAATATATTACTCTTTTGTACTCATGATTCACATGGAATACAATGAAGTTTTGAGTTTGAGCATTTGAGTTATCATTAGTTTTAGAGGATACTTATCCAAGGGGGCCCACTTGGTAAGTAATCCATCATTTAGTTTAGTATTAGTTTATTATTAGTTATGTTCAATAATTAGTTAAGAATCTGGCACCGACTATTCCTGCAGCCACTAGAATTCCATTATGTGACTGTTCATGCAGCTAAAGCAGAGAGAGTAGTGTCCTATTTGTTTGCTCATATTTTCATCTTTGTTATGCATTTCAGCTTAGTATGGTTGTTGGTTGATGATTAGCATTTACGTCATTCCTTTCCAGGAATTTTACTTTTAGCATTGTGTCTTTCTTAGTTGTAGAATGAAAATGGCTACTTTCAGTTCCTAGTGCACATACTGTGCTAACCCATTTCAAGTTGATGTCCCTGGGTTGACAAGTTAAATGCACTTTCATGATGATTGAATGGCTATTCAGTTTAGATGTCTAATCTTTGAATTACAGTTGTAAGAGAATAGTTGTTAACGCATTGTAGGAGGTAGACAATCTACGCAAGCATAGGTTCAACATAAGAGAAACACAGAGCACATTCTAGAGCACATTTTGAACACATTCATAACTTTGACTTCACTCTTTATTAATTTTCTCAAAATCACTTGGTAACCCATCATTTTAGCTCATCTGTAACATCATAAAGATAGCTCCATGTACTCACAACATCTCAATAGCATCTCAACTATACATGCACAATATGTAACATTTTGAACTGTGTTGATATCAATAACAACATTAATGACAGCACCACCAAACTTGCTCATAATTGCAACATATATGTGATTCAAGGATTCATACAAAATACTTACAATCATCCTATAGAAGAGTATTTATAGCATAGACAAAGGTCACATGAATTTTTTGGATGGAATGCCTTAAAGAAATGTGGTCATGTGGGATGCCATGATTACAAGATAGGCTCAAAATGGAAGCATAGACAAGGCATGTGAATTAACATCATTGTGAGACCCCATTTCTATGATGCATTTTTTCATGCTTCCCCTACCTTTTCAAGCCTACCATATTGGCAAGCTAGTGATCTCACTAGCTTGTCAATGCTACCACATTTTGCATACATGTCTACGAAAAACATTTTTGTCAAAAAATTCACATGCCTTGTCCATGATTCCATTTTGATCCTATCTTGCAATCATGTCATGGAACATGAACACATTTATTTAAGTAATTCTATCCAAAATATCATGTGAGAATTGGCAAGCTAGTTAGCTCACTAGCTTTCCATTGCAGTAGGGTTGACAAGGTAGGGGCAACATGACAAAATGCCTCCTAGAAATGGGGTCTCATGATGATTTACAATCACTATGAGACCCCATTTCTATGAGGAATTTTTTCATGTTTCCCCTACCTTGTTAACCCTACCACATTGACAAGCTATTGTTTTGTCAAACACTAGCTTGCCAATGCAGTAGGGTTGACAAGGTAGGGGTAGCATGAAAAAATTCCTCATAGAAATGGGGGCTCATGGTGATTGTAAATCACCATGAGCCCCCATTTCTATGAGGAATTTTTTCATGCTGCCCCAATCACCATGAGCCCCCATTTCTATGAGGCATTTTTTCATGCTACCCCTACCTTGTCAACCCTACCACATTAACAAGCTAGTGAGCTCACTAGATTGTCAATGATCACATGAATTTTTGGATCCAATGCCTTAAAAGAAATGTGGTCTTATGTCATGCCATGATTGCAAGATAAGCTACACCTTTCCCCATGTTGCTAACTTAGCCTTGAATAAAGAGTCTTGAAATAGTGGAGAGAAGGGTTAGAATCCCTTGTAGGTAGACTAATCAAGGAAAAATTTAAAATATATCACAACATTAGTGATGAGGTAAGTTTAGTGATGAGGTAAATTTAGAAATAGAGATGAAATCCATAATAGATTCAAAGATCTATCAATGTGGGAGGAGTATATTCTAATTTTGTAAAGACATGTATGGAAAATTTGGTAGCATAGACAATGCAATCAACTATTTGATAAAATTAACATCACCAAGAGACCCCATTTATTTGAGGCATTTCTTCAAATAGCTTATTGCCTTGTCTATGTTGTTTGATAAAATTCTTTGGTAGAAATGTATGGAAAATTTGGTAGCATAGACAAGGAAATCAGTTGCTTGGTATAATTGTTTGACAAAATACCTCAATGAGATATGTCCTCATGGACTAGAATGATTGCAAGATATGCACAAAATAGATTTATTGAAAATTATTTAGAAAATTTCAAGCATATGCAATTTCTAGGTATAAAACCAAATTCAACTACATTTTCCAACATCCCCCATGCCTATACCAAAATGAAAGCTTTGGAGAGGGGTATGTACATCCATAGTAAAGGATTGAGAAATGATGTATTATTTTACTTACTTATAACTTATGTCATAAATGTGTATACAAAATGTGGAAGCATACACAAGGTAAGTCGATTGTTTAACAAAATTCCTCAAAGAGATGTGGTTTAAAAATGTAATTGCCAAGTGTAACGAATTGTATAATTTAAAATGTGCATTGACAAGCTAAGGTTATAATGACAAACAAACAATGATGAACATGGAATATGAAAAATCAAAAAATCAAAGCAAGCCAAAATAGAATGAAAGAAAATGTGAAAATACTTCACATACCTAAAAAACCAGAGTTTTGAATGGAGGAGTTCTACCTAATTATGTAGCCTTTGCTTCTTCTTTCTTCAAAATCCTCAACAATTTGACTTTTTCAAAAGCTTGTTCCCCTCCAAACTTCAATTGTATATCACTCTTGAATGGAATTTAGACTTGAATTGATATTATATGCCTTTCAACGTGAAAAATCTGCTATTTCATGCAAAGGTGGTAGAGAGATCATGAAAAAGCTAGTGGAATGTGAATAACTTGCATGCACACTTCACAAAATCATTAAAAATAATTTTTTTGTCAGAAGACATGCATAACCAAGAGAATATGTAGAATGTGGGCCTTGAGATCATGGGTATATTTATTTTTTTAGCATTTTTAGAGCAAGAAAAAACATGCTTGCATTATAACGCGCTAGGCTAATGTCTTGCTAAAATAATGGTCACATCTCTACTACTTCAAAGCATGCTCATGTTATGAGAAAGTTGATTTTTTATAGGTTTATTTTCTCTAT
>VDFB02000008.1:236607112-236640085 GCA_007258455.2 Sequoia sempervirens | reverse complement strand
TCTAATTTTCTATATCTACCCTCTCCCTCTTTCTATGTACCTCTCACTCAATCAATCCCTACCACTATCTCTCACTCCCTCTATCTATCTCTTGCTCTATCTCCCTCCCATAGCCTCTCCATCACTCCTCTCTCCCACCTCTATCTCCCTATCTCAGGGTTCTCCCTCCCACCCCCTCTCTCTCTCTCATATGTCTCTCCCTTTGGCACTTACCTAGGTAATTCTCTCTCTCCCCTCTATCTATCCCTCCCACCCTACCTAGATAAGTCCCTCTCACTCCACCCCCTCTCTCTCTCCCTCTCTCTCAAGTCACTCCCTCCCACACCCTCTCCCTCTCTTAGGTATCTCACTCCCACACTCCCTCTCTCTCCCACTCCATCTCTCTCACACTCCCTCTTACTACCTATATCTCAAGTCTCTCCCTCTAGCACCCTACCTACATAATTCTCTATTTCTCTCCCTTTCTCTCTCTCCCCCTCTCTCTCTCTCAGTTCTCTCTCTCCCACCCTCTTTCTCTCTCTCCATCCCTCCCACCCTACCTAGATAAGTCCCTCTCACTCCAACCCCTTCTCTCCCACTCTATCTCTCTTAGTATCTCCCTTACACCCCTTCTCCCTCTCTCAAGACTCTCTCACTACCTCTCTACCTCTCTCTCTCTCTTAGGTCTCTCCCTCCCTCTCTCCCTCTCACCCTACCTAGACAACTCTCTCTCTCTCTCTCTTAAAATTATCCCTCCCTCTAAATACATACATGAATACATACATACTTACATACATACAAGCATACACGTACATATGTATATACAATATTGCATACATACATACATATAGGAATACATACATACATGCATTGATACATACATACATATAGGCATATACACATACATACAAACATGCATACATACATACATACATGACATACAAGCATACATGTATGTATACAAACATACAAATATATAAACATACATTCAATAGAGTAGCATTTAACACAAAGAAAGACATAATGTGAGCATGTTATAATGTGCTCACGTTATGTCTTGCAAGACATGTCCTACACAAACGCAAAAACCATGTCAAAACTAAGATATAACACAAGCACATTATAATGTGCTCGTGTTATATCTTGCTTTGGGAATCCCCAAGCCTTGAGCATGGTATTTTTCTTGGAATACCAACCCAAAGGCTTGTAGGGCCTTCCCAACGACCAGAGATGTTATTGCAAATTCTACAATATTTCACATAATCAAGTTTTTGCTCGCCATTAGGATTGCATGTGTTTCAATGTCAAAAAAATAAAACACTTGGGTAATGTTAGGCTCTCTCTTAGCTATCATGTTGCAAGTATGAGAAATTTTGGTGGTGTTTTCATTGATGTTGTCATTGATGTCAACATAGTTCATTATGTTGCAAATTGTGCATGTATAGTTGAGATGTTGTTGAGATGTTGTGAGTACATGGAGCTATCTTTATGATGTTGCAGATGTGTTGAAATGATGATCTGAGTACATGGAGCTATCTTTATGCAAGTGTTTAGAATGTGCTTTGAAATTTGCTTCGCATTTCTCTTGTGTTGATCCTATGCTTATGTGGATCTAAAGGATTGTTCTTGATCATCTAATGGTGATATATATGCTGATTTGTAGCTTCTAGTTTGATGGAGTGTGAAAGTTATGTTCACCGATGTGTGAACTGTTCTAGCAGAGTTGACTTTTTGTGGACTGGGAGAAATGTTTCTGCTCTACAATCCTCCATTGTTTTTTCTTTAGGTCTTTCAGATCTAGAATATGTCATGTAATGGTGTTCTTTGGGTTTTGGAAAATTCATTTGTGGTTTGGTGATCTAGAAGTTGAGTTTTAGAGTTGTATGTGCTTGCACAGTCCAGATGGACTGATGGAAGGATTTCTCTATTCAAAGGTTGTTACACTTGTTGTGGATGTATCTGAAGGAACTTGAGATGTGTTCCCATGCATGATGAAGCATGTTACATCATCTGCATGTTAACTTCTTGCTGGGAAGCATGTACTTCAATGTTCATTTGTGTTTTCATTAGGTTTGGTCGACCTGGTGTTTACACTTCATATGAAGAATTTAATTTAATTAAGGAAGTGCTGGTTGATTCGAGACATTATTTTTGGTCTTGGTTAAGTGTTTAATTGGTCCACTCTCATTCCTTTCCACTGCGGGAATGTTGAGTTGCCAACCTAATTTGAATTTATGAAATGAAGCGTATGTGGTTGACCTTGGAGAAAGTTTCTAAGGTTGAATATGGTATAAATGCAAGTCAAGTTGCAAAGGATGAAATGATGAAAAGTAATGAAGTAAGCCACAAGTGAAGAGCAGAGTTGTGTGAAAGTAAGTTGAGGCAGTAGTACTTCATTGTGTTAGATTCCTAAAAGTAGTGAGCTGAAGGTTTCTGCAATCTTCTGATCAAGGTTGCAGATGTGTGTAAATTTTTGTGGTGGAAGTTTTGTTTTCTTTTGTATTAGTAGGAAGTGAGCCTCCCTATTGGATAGAGAGTCCTTTTTTTAGGTAGTGAGCTTTTGTATCTAGACAGTGAGTCCTCTTCTGGTTAGTGAGCACTTGGTAGTGAGCCTTTGTATTCAGTATTGCTATCTCTTTATATTGTGAGTTAATCCTCACTATGGTTTTTCCCTCATTAGGTTTTCCATGTAAAATCTGGTGTTCTTTGTGTTGATTTTTCTTTTTGTTATCTGTATTTCATGTTCATACTTAATAATAAAATAATGTGGTTGTGGAATTGATAAGTGTTGAAGTTTTGAGTTTAAATTTGGTGACAACTCATTCACCCCCCCTCTTAGTTTCCTTGTGCCTTTTAACATATCCAACAATCCAATTTTTTTCACCTTTTGATAATGTTAAGACTTTGATCTATAATTTCTTTTGTTTGTGTCTCTTTTTTGGTAAAAACCAGTGTTTGGTGTTTTTTTCATTATAAATTTAACCGTTCATCAAAATTTCAAATAAATTACACTTTTAGAAACTAGACTCCATTCTATAAATATTAAATAAAAAAAATTCAATTAGTTTCCAAAATTTGTAGGGGTAGCACGACCAAAATTCTATTTTTCAGGAAGTATCCACTTTGAAAATTAGTAAAAAATCAAATATTCATTAAAAAATTATCATAAAATCATACATCAACTACATACTGTTAGCTAATTTCTCACTGAAGTGATTTTAAAAATACTATAAAAAAGTTCACCTTGCTACGTTCCCACAAAATTTACTATGTTATGTTTTTCTTACAAAAATAACTCCGAAATTTGTGGGCCACTCTTTTGAACCCCTTAATCTCAACCATTTTCAAAATAAATTAGTAGTTTAGAAAGTACACTCGGAGCATTATGATCCTTGTTTTTATTGCATCTCAAAATTTTGAGTGTAACTATTGGGTGAAGCCACAATAGTGGTTTACAATTTGATGGAGGAAGGAAAAGTGACAAAAAATGACCCCATGGAAAAAAAGGTGATTTTGGGGGTTCGTACGAACCCAGAAGTTTGACCGAACCAAAAATGGGTTCGACCGAACCTAGGTTCGAGCGAACCCCTTAAACTTTTTTCTGCCAAAAACAAAAAAAAAATACATATGAAAGGGGTTCAATCAAACCCCCTTGAAGAGGTTTGCTCGAACCAGGGTTTGAGTGAACCCTAGTTCGAATGAACCCTTGGGGGTTCACTCGAACCCCTAGGGGTTCATGCGAACCCCCCTAAATCCTCATCCCCTCCTTGAGACACAAAAAACCTAAATTTTGGCACTTCAGAGCTCAGGTTGAGTGAGTAACAGTCCCTTTGGCTAGTTTTCCACCTTCTCCATATGATGAACAATATTGGGATGCAGATGACTTGCTATAGGTTGACTCACATGTGCAATACTAGTCTTTTCTTTGTTTTCTAGTCATGTTCTTTGTGATTACATATGAGTAATGTTCCCCCATATAGTGTTGTGTGGTGTGTCTTTATATGTTTGTGAGCCTACTTTAGATGACCCTTTCTACTCCATTGGTTCAAGGATACAAAGTGATGCAAGCACAAACATCAAGAATCCAAATAACAATGTGAATATTGCAACCCCATAAAGCATATTCATGTAACCTTAAAACTACACTCAAAAACTCACGATAGACCCTTTTTTGAAGTTTATTTTGAACCATCTATTGAATTCATTTTCTACTGAGAACTTAGATATTGAAAACCCCCATATTCATCTACAATAATGTAAGAAGATAATAATTTTTATCCCAAAAATAGCCCCTCAAATACATAGCTGAAACTTAGAAAAAAATTGATGCAACCCAAACAATTCAAACAAGATTTTTTTTAAATCACAAACTGAGAATTAGATAAACACATTCCCAATATTAAACAATATATTTAATTGCAAGAAATTCAAATGAAAAAAAATAATTTTTTTTATTCCAAGATTCCACAATTTGCAACAAGAAGCTGAAACAAAATGATCATAGCCAAAACTCTACTACAAACATGAATGACCTCACAACCACTTCAAATCAACTCCAAAACTCCATAACCAACTACAAGTAGTAGAAAATACATCTACCAATCTCTGATACTTCATCCTCTTAGGTCTTTGGTTCTTTTCCTTGTTCCTCCCTCTCTCATTTTCTTCATTTTACCCTCATTTTTCCATCCCAAATAGTTTAAGACTAGTCACATTTTTCCTATCACTACTCCCTCATTTGTATATTCTTTTAAAATGGTTTTTGCGTTTTGTGCGCCTCCTTCTCAACTTTCTAGAACATCTTGAATTTTTTTATTTCATTATGATATGCAAAAGTTATGTCTAATTTACTAAGACTAGGTCTCACACTTACCACTTATGACCATCTCCTCTCCAATGCATGCATCTGATTCTTCTCCATCACTTTTTTCACCTGCACAATTAATTATTTTTTTATCCATAATCTTTTTTTCTAGTTCCCACCTTCTTCCACTTTCAAATGATTGTAGATTTTAAATTAAATGAGTTACATATGCCAAAAATGGCCTCCTCATTCTTGGGCATGGGGTTTTTGTGAAACTCCCCAAGATGCGATCAATTACCATTTTACCAACACCTCCAATTTAATTTAAATTTAAATTCAAAGGAAAATTATTTGACTCCAATTTTGAGGAGTTAAGAGGAGAATGAAATTTAAACAAGATCATTCCCATATATACAACCAAAGACAGAATCAAAAGAAAAAAAAAAAAAAATTTGTGTGATGCAGGATTGTTTGGTACCCCTAGATGCTCCTACATCAAACGTGTGGGGTAAGTGAAATGTTCCATGAGTAGAAAGCTCATGAACATTTGAATACCATATGTTTTCTTTGGATCCACCATTCTTCCTTATCTTTCTAAAATTTTCTCTTTCTCTTCTTCCAACATCTTGTTGTAACTAACTTTTCTCTCCAACAACTCTGCTTACCATTCTTCTCCTCTTTTGTGGGTCTTGACACACCAAAATCTGACCACCTCCACCAAATTCCCTCATCATATACATCAACACCTACAACATACACACATAGATTTTCCCCTACACACTAGTAGAAAAACAACAATAAATGACTAAAAATCTACTAAAAATTGGTCACATGACCATTAGCTTGATCGCATGACCATTAGTAGTTTATTGCCAGTTATTATAACGCAACCAAATTCATGATTAAACCATTTTTATTCATTTATTGGTTGTTTTGATTGATCAATTTGGTAGTATATTTAGTCGTTAATTTAGTCATTGATTGTTACTAACTGGTCATTTATTTAGTCATGGTAGTCATTTATTTAATCATGGTATTCATTTATTTTAGTCATGGTAATCATTTATTTAGTCATTGTAGTCATTTATTTAGTCATCGTAGTCATTTATTTCAGTCATTGTAAGCATTTTATTTAGTCATGTTAGTCATTTATTTAGTCATGGTTTAGTCATTTATTTAGTCATTTATGAATTAATGCTTTCAATTATTTGTTCCTACATTTAAAAGGAAGTTGGATGGTCAGTTATGCTTGTTGTATGGTAAAGTAAGGCACTAGTTTTGCATTTTATCCTTGCTCTATATCTATTCATAAAGGAAATGCTTTTGTAGCTTCCAATTCTATCTCACAAGAAAATAGCATGGTTACATTAGGGAAACTAATGAAATTAAGATGAAAATGGTTAAATCTATAATGGCCACTGAAATTTTAATCTCACATGGAATTTTAATCTTACTTCCAACTATTGAGATTTTGAAAGAGAAATTTGATGAATGGTTGATTTGTTGAAGTGGTCGTAAATCAGACTTTTCCCTGTAACAAAAGCAATAGAGGGTTTTAAGCATTGTTGCTTCACACTGTAATTATTTTTATAGAAATTAACTCATTTAATTTTTTGCTTAAACATCAAATACAAGGAAATATAAAACTCAAAAATCTACAAAATCATCATCCCTAAAACGCAGCCAATAATATTTGTGAAATTCATTTTATAAACAGATTTACATGAAGAATACAGGTCGGCAAAAAAATAATTTTGTAGTAAAATAATATCATTTAGATCTATAGATGTAAATTCAGATTTAGAAGAAAAAAATTAATTAATTAAATTGTGATTACTTTTATATTTAAAAAAAAAAACTTACCCTCTGCAAACTTTAAAACAAGCATAGGTTCATGCACAAGTTCGTGTAAAGCTATTGTTGCATGCAAACTTAAATATATGTTTCAAAATATTTAAGTTTCAAAAATAATAATAATAATAATAAGCAAGTTTATTTGGTGACTACAAAGGACAAGTTTATGTAAAAACAACAAAATAAACTGCAATCTATATGAATTCAATGCATAGGGTAGCCTCCTCCTGATGATGAAATCTCCTTCCTCCTACTGCATACAATGAAACTGTTATAAGTAAACAAAAAAGCAAAAAACAAAAAACAAAAACCCCTATTCTTCTTGTGTAGCTAGAGCAAATCGTGGAAATCGCAGTCATAAATCTCTCTCTCCCCTGTGTTGCCTATCTCCTCTCATCCTGCAAAAATGAGATAAATGATTAGGGAAAGCTCTCAAATTTAGGATAGCATAGATTGAAAATAGGGTTTCTATTAAGTTCACCTAGCAAAATAATATGCATCCAAAAAAGGATTAGGGCATAAATAATATATTTTAAGTACTGTCTCAAAATGAATGAAGAAAATTAGGCACCCATTTTGAAATGGACATGAAATTTACTTTCAATGTGGTTAAACGAATCTCAACCGTTCATTATTTTTCACCATTTTTTGGCTGTTTGAACTTTTGCCATATTTTTTATTATTTTTCGCAGTTTTTTAATTAATAAATATTATATTCTTATTTAATATAAAATATAATAAATATATTATATATTTATATAATAAGATTAAATTATATAATTATATTTATAAATATATATAATAGTATATATAGGTTAGAATACAAAATTTTAAATATACGTATGATTATATTTACTATTATTATTACTATTATTATTACTACTATTATTTACTATTATTATTACTACTAATATTTACTATTATTATTACTATATTATTTTTTTTAATTTTGCAATATAGATTTTTTTTAAAAATTTTGTTCACTATATCGTAGGGCTCCGTCACATACACTGTGAGTTGGCAGTGAGTCCGCAATTTACATGTTGGGCTCCAACACGTAAACTGTAGGTTGGCGGTAAAGTCACCAGCCTGCAATGTACGTGATGGGCTCTAGATGGAGCCCCACAATATAGTGGAGAAGTTTTTTTAAAAATAATCTATATTACTTTTTTAATTTTGCAATATTTATTGTTATTATTACTATTATTAGTACTATTATATTAACTATTATTATTATTACTATTATATTTACTATTATTTATTATTATTTATTACCATTATTTACTATTATATTTAAATATAAAAAATATATAAGTTATTATTTATTTACTACTATAGATATATTTAAATACAAATATATATATATAGGTTATATTACTACTATTATAATATATAAGAATACAATAGAATCAAAATAGTATATATTTTTATATAGATTAAATTAAATAATATTAGTTACTACTATTATAATATTAAATAATAGAATACAAAATATTAAATATAAGTATGCAATTATTATAATTAATAATTAATATATTTCTATATAGGTCAAATTAAATTAATTTATAAAAAAACTCATAGTTTAATTGATCTGCACATAAAAAACTGTAAAATTCATATCGCGTGGCACACTCTCGCCAATCATTTTCTCAAATAGTTTTTAAAATTTTGTCTAATTTGTATACTTGTGACTAACTATTTAGTTATTTTTATTTGTGTGACTAAATAATTTTCTACCTGATGACCAAATTAGTCATTTATTTACTCATTTCTAGCTATGTTGCAAAAAAATAGTAGAATTTAGTCATTTTTAGTTGTTGTGACTAAAAGTTTTAGTCACCTAGTCATTTATTTGCCAAATTCTACTAGTGAAAACTTCTACATATAAATTTGCAACCCTTGAATACCAATCTATTATTGCAAATTCCTTATTCATATCTACTAACTTCTCATTTCTCTCCACAACATCTAAATCAATTTCTTCATCACACAATGTAGAAAAATAAAAAAATTACCTCTTCATTCATTTGATGCTCCATATCCACCAACATGTCCTCATTATTCTCTTTTTTTGATACTACAATTTCTACATCATCATCATCTGTTTTAATTTCTTTCACTAGGTCTACACTTTGATCCTTCTCAAGGTTCTCATTTGATCTAAACATCTCCTCTATCTTCATGATCTCCTCTATAAGCAATGAATCTTCCTCATCAGGTTCTCTGTCAAACACAAGAGCTCTACAAATCTTTGTATTATCATCCTTCTCTCTTGGGTTGCACACTCATTTTCTATGCTCTTCTTCTCGCTGTCATCTTTCTTCTTCTCAATTTTCTTCACCAATATCCTTTTATCCTTACCAATATTCTTCTTCAAATTATCTATACTCATCTTGATGTTTCTCACTTCCTCACAAACCATTTGTTCCATCTTTTCAAACTTCTCATTTTCTACCTTCTCCCAATATCATTCCCAAAACAATATTCTTGCAGGTCTCCTCATGACCCACCCTATCTTGTTTGTTGTAATCTCATCTCAACCCACATACTCTACATTTCCATAGATTTTCCCTCTTTCGTCTCAATTTTTCAAGACTCCTCACACACCTGCAACAATTCTATTGAGCTTCTCAAACAACTCTATCGTGCTTCCTCTATCCACCCACCGATCCTGGCATAAGTTGTATCACGTTCGGCAATCTGCTTATGCACTCAAAACCTTTGGCTCTGATACCATTTGATGCAAATAAAAACATCAAGACTCCAAACAACAATGTGAATATTACAACCCCAAAGAAAATTCATGTAACTTTGAAATTGCACTCAAAAACTCACAAAAGACCCTCTTTTGAAGTTTATTTTGAACCATTTATTGAATTCCTTTTCTACAAAGAACTTGGATATCGAAAATCCCCATATTCATCTATGGGAATGTAAGAAGATAATAATTTTTATCCCAAAAATACCCCCTCAAATTCATAGTTGAAACTCATTAAAAACCCCCAAAATTCCATATTGTTAAAAAGTTGAAGCATCCCAAACAATTTAAACAAGATTTTTTTTTAATCACGAACTGAGAATTAGATAAACACATTCCCAATATTAACCAACATATTTATTTGCAAGAAATTCAAATGAACAAATCTGATTTTTTTTAATTATAAGCTTCCACAATCTACAACAACAAGCTACAAAGAACAAAATGATCATAGCCAAAACTCTACTACATGCATGAATGACCTCACAACCACTTCAAATCAGCTCCAAAACTCCATAATCAACCACAAGCAATAGAAAATGCATCTACCAATCTCTAATACTTCATCCTCTCATCTCTCTAGTTATTTTCCATGTTCCTTCCTCTCTCATTTTCATCTTTTTTCCTTCATTTTTTCATCCCAAATCTTTTAAAACCTATCACATTTTTCCTATCACTGCTCCCTCATTCATATCCTTCTTTTAAAATGGTTTATGAGTTTTGTGTGCCTCCTTCTCAGCTTTCTAGAACATTTTGAAATTTCTAATTTCATTATGATATGCAAAAGTTGTGTCTAATTTAATAAGACTAGGTCTCACAATTATGACTTCTGACTATCTCCTCTCCAATGCATGTATCTGATTCTTCTCCATCACTTTTTTTACCTACTTAATTAATTTTTTTTATCCATAATTTATTTTTCTGGTTCCCACCTCCTTCCACTTCCAAATAATTGCATATTTTAAATTAAATTAGTTACATATGCCAAAAATGGACTCCTCATGCCTGGGCATGGGGATTTTGTGAAACTCCCCAAGATGCAATCAATTACCATTTTACCAACACTTCCAATTTAATTCAAAATTAAATTCAAAGGAAATTTATTTGACTCTAATTTTGAGGAGTTAAGAGGAGAATGAAATTTAAACAAGATCATGCCTACATATACAACCAAAGGAAAATCAAAAGGAAAAAAAAAAAATTGTGTGATGTAGGATTACTTGGTACCCCTAGATACTCCTGCATCACAAAGGAAGCGAATTCATTGTGACATTCTTCTATATTTCATACACCATTGTCTTTCATCTTGTCTTGTGTTTTCCTTTTGGAGATGACACAAGGCATCGAGACATTTAGGTGTCTTCCATGTTGACCCAAAAAAAAATCTTTTTTTCGCTCTCTATGTGTCATTCTTCCTTTGTGCTCATTGTTCCATGATTCATTTGGGAAATGATGATGATTCCAAGCTTAATTATATAACTATAGCAAAAACATAATGTTGACCCCAAATCCATGGATCCCTTATGTGTTATCTTAGGATTACATATGAGGGGAAACCTCCTTTCATGACATACATCTATTTTGGAAACATATGTTTTACATAGGGCTTTCCAAATAAATCTCTCATGTATTGGCATTTATCATGTTCTACTTTAAAGTAATTGTTCATAGCAGTGTGTTTAGCAATTTCTTTAAAGTGGGGGCATACACGTCCCCATTCATTGTTTGCTTCAAAGTGTGGTCTTCTTACTTCATGTGATGTGTCTTATTGGTGGTGTCATTGGATTTAATGTTTCTTCAAGATCATTACCTTTCTTGGTATATAAAATTCCTTCTCGACATATAAAATTTATCTTAGTGATGATGCTATGGCTTGCATTCCCTCAGTTGTGAATCTTTTATCCATGACTAGTCCTCTCTTTGGGACATTAAGCACAATGTTCCCTAAGGTGATACCTTTCATGAACTAAGAAAAAACCCTTTGAATAACCTATCCTATTACATTTAAAATGGCCACCAAACATAACACAACTATTGGAAATTTGGTTGTCATTTGATGTCAAAAGTGTCATTGATGTCAAAAGAGTGATCAAAGAAGTAGTGGATTAGGTTCTAGAAGTTTTGGTGATGATTGATGGAGGAAGGAGCATTTTTTGTAATTGTTGCAATATTGTCATGAAATGTTATCATTACACTACAAAGGTGGCTTCTAGTTGTCTGAGGTCAAATCAGTATGTAGATTTGATATGGGTTTTTTGAGAGCTTCATAGAGATGTAATTTGCAATTCTTGATGACAAGTGGTGCACTCAAAAAGGATTTATTTGTGCTCTTGGTCTAAACTAGGGGTTTGTAGTAAAACCCTAAGGCTTGCAGTCATGGCACTAAATAGACTTTATATTTTTTTGTTGACTGTTTGTAGGTGGTTGCAAACTACTTAAGTTATGACTTAAGTCATCAATGTCATTGGCGTGACCGGCCCTCTTTCCTAGCACTATGGGTTTGTCCAGTGAATAGTTCATATGGAAGATCCAATGGTGCACATATTCCAGGACTTGCTAGGAAACTACTTTCTATCTCTAAGTTCAATGATTCTAGAATGCATGTGACATTTGACTAAGGTGGTTGCAGATTAGTGAAAGGGAATATGGTGGTTGCTAAAGGATCTCAGATTAGGACTTTGTTTAAGCTGAATACCTCCAATGTAAATGCTTTATCCAATGTAACTGAAGCTAAAAATACATGTATGTTATGGCACCACAGATTGGGCCATATAGGTGAAAAAGGTCTTAGGACCATTCTTAATAAAAATTTGGTTGACGATATTCCTAATTATAATATTGGAAAAAATGATTTTTCTAAGCACTGTGTGTTTGGAAATTAATCTAGATCTAAATTTCCTAGTGGTAAAGCTAAAATATTATTAGAGATTATTTATTCAAATGTAATGGGACATGTGGATATTGACTCTATTGGAAAATCTAGACACTATGTCACATTTATTGATGATATCTCAAGATACACTTGGATATATTTTATGCATAACAAATCTGATGTGTTTAATAAGTTTAAGGAATTAAAGGCTTTGGCTGAGAAACAATCAGATCATAAGATAAAAGTGTTGAGATCAGATAATGGTGGTGAGTATTGTTCTAGGGAATTTGATGACTATTGTAAGCATGCAGGAATAGTGAGATAGAAAACTACTCCATATACACCTCAACAAAATGGAGTAGCAGAAAGGATGAACTGAACCTTAATGGAAAGAGCTAGGAGTATGTTAAGTAGTGCTAAGCTAGATCAGTCCCTATGGGCTGAGGTGGTATGTACTTCTTGTTATTTAATTAATAGATCCCCTAGTTCATCTATTGAAGATAAAACTCCTTATGAAATGTGGTTAGGAAAGAAGCCTAGTGTTGCACATTTAAGGATCTTTGGTTGTGAGGATTTTTTTCACATGCCTCAAGAAAAGTGATCTAAATTGGATCTTAAAGAATAGAAATGCATATTCATAGGTTATGGTGAAAATGTAAAAGGATACAAGATTTGGAATCCACTAACACAAAAAGTTTATTTATCTAGAAATGTGATTTTCAGGGAATTTAGATCTTATTCAAGATAAGAACAATCAAAGGAGAAGGATACTTCTGGAACAATGCATTTTGAGATAAATAACCAGAAGCAACAAGATGCACATGTTGAAGAACAATTGAATGGATTGGAAGAGGAGAGTTCATAAAGTTCTTCTGAAATAGATGCTCAAGATGAGCATATTGAGGAACAAGTAGAAACCCCTTTGAGAAGATCCACAAGACAACAGAACCCCATTGATAGGTATAGCCCACCTAATTTCCATTATATTTTTGCTTTAATGAGTACTAATGATGAACCCAATTCTTACAGGGAAGCTTTGTCTTCAGACAAACACAAGCTATGCATGAGGAAATGGAATCCTTAGAAACTTGTAACACATGGGATCTTGAGAGTTTTCCCAAAGGAAGAAAGGACATTGGTTGTAAATGGATCTTTAAAAAGAAGATTGGAGCATATGGTAATCTTGAAAGGTACAAGGCTAGATTAGTAGCCAAGGGCTACTCCCAGAGAGAGGGAGCTGACTTTAATGAAATCTTCTCTCCCATTGCTAAAATTACTTCTATTAAATTCTTTTTGTAAATTGTTGCTGCTTATGATTATGAAAGTGAGCAAATGGATGTGAAAACTACTTTTTTGCATGGGAATCTTGATAAGGAGATTTATATGAAGCAACCTGATGGTTTTGTTGTAAAAGGAAAAGAAGAATTGGTTTGCAGGTTAAAGAGATCTTTATATGGATTGAAAAAGTCACCTAGAATGTGGTACTAGAAGTTTGATGCTTTCGCATTGAAAATTGGTTATGTTAGGAGTGAGGAAGATCATTGTGTTTACATAAAAGTTATTAATGATCAGCTTTTAATTATTATCTTGTATGTTGATGACATGTTGGGTATTGGTAACAGCAAGGTAATGATCAAAGAATTGAAAGAACAACTCTCAACCACATTTGAAATGAAAGATCTAGGGGCTAAAAAATATATCCTTGGTATGGAGATTAGTAAAAATAGAGGTAAAAAAAAGCTGTTCTTATGTCAGAGCAATTATGTTAATACTATTTTGAAACGCTTTAACATGCAGGATAGTAAACTAGTTAATATTCCCTTACCAGTTGGCATGAAGCTAAGTTTAGACATGAGTCCTAAATTTGATTTTGATTTTAGGAAATGTTTAATGTATGCAATGGCATATACGAGACCAAATATAGCCCAAGCAGTGGGAGTTCTTAGCAGGTTTATTTCTAACCCTAGTAAAGAACATTGGACTTATGTTAAGAGGGTGTTTAGATATTTACAAGGGACTAATGATTACTATTTAGTTTATCATGGTTCTAATGACATTGATATTATGCATAGATCATTGGACATACAAGGTTTTATTGATTTAGATTGGGCAGGAGATCTAGACAGTCGAAGGTTGACAAGTGGTTATGTGTACACTTTGTTTGGAGTTGCGGTTAGTTGGATGAGTAAGAGGCAGCCCACGGTTGCTTTTTCCACCACAAAAGCAGAATACATGGCTGCAACACATGCCTCTAAAGAGTTAGTTTGGTTACAAAAACTTGGGAAAGAAATTGGTTTTAATTGCAAGCAAGTTAGGCTTGAATGTGATAGACAGAGTGCTATTTGTTTAGCCAAAAATCCTATGTATCATGCTCATACTAAACACGTAGATGTTCAGTATCACTTTGTGCGAGAAACGGTTGAAAGTGGAAAAGTATTAATTGAAAAAGTTGACACTTTGATTAATGTTGTAGATTTCTTACAAAGCCAGTTCCTACAAATAAGTTCTCGTGGTACAAGAAGGCCATTGGCCTTGAGTCCTCTACTTGATTTAAAATTATTATTCCATGTTTAGAATGATTGCAATGTATAACATGTCAAGTGGGAGAATGTTGCAAATAGGATGCCATTTAATTGCAATCCTAAACATTATTTATTCCATGTATCTCCTAAGTCCTTGGAATGTGTTTAACAACACTAGGATTAGGAAGAGATTAATATTTGATGAAATAATCATGTTAATTGACATTTGTAATTAATTATAAATGTTAGGAGCATGTGAGGGCATCCATTATGAGTTCCTAAATAATAGGGGCACATGGGGCACCCACATGGTGGGTGACACTCACCTTGAGTTTAGTTAACTAATTGGAGTAAGAGAACACTTCTGAATGCATGTAAAGATCCTTAGGGTTTGATGTTTGCATGCATGAAGTTCAGTTTAGTTTAGTTCAAATCAGTAGTTCAGAATCAATTTAGTACAATTTAGTTCAATTCAGTTTAGTTCAGTTTAGTTCAATTCAATTATGGTTTAGTTATCTTCAGTTAGTTTTAGTTGAATGCTAGTTGACTTCAGTTAACTTGGAATGCATGGCTAATGACTTGAGGTGCATGACAGATAACATGGACTACCTCCAGTTAACAGGGAATGACCATTCTTGCATGAATGGTGTTAAGAAATGTTTCAGTTAACAAGAAATGACTTGGACCCAACTTGGGCACCCAAGTTGGCTACTTGGAATTAACTCCATTGCATGTTGAGATATTTAGAAGGCTCAGTTAAGTGGGACCACTTTTGGGTGCCTACTTTTAGGATGAAGCCTTGAAGATATTTACAAAATAGAAGTTGACTTGCTACTTCGGTTTGGGATGCCCAAATGCATGGAGAAGAGGATTTGACATCGTTCTTCATGACATAACTCTACTTGCAAGAGATAGGCATACCTTTTAGGGATAGAGATTGAGCATTGTAATTGTAACTCATGTTGAGTTTACAAAGTTGATTAAAGCCTATTTATCTCAAGCAAGTTGAAAAGAGTTATTATCAGTTTAACTGCAGGTTGTGAAGAAGTTTTGGTGAAGGAAAAAGAGGCATTCTCAAGCAAGAATTGGAGCTATTGTAATCTACTTCAGAGATTGAATAATAGATTAATTCTTCGTGGATTTTTTTCCAAAAAGGGTTTCTCCATGGTACATGCTTGTGTAATCTTTCTAATATATTGTCTACTTCTTCTATCAACTTTTTTCTACATTCTACAAACAGTAAAATGGATTAATCAGATAATCACCCACAAAGAATCTGTAACAAAGGAAAAAGCATATTTAGATCAGCAATATTAAAGTCTTACAAAGTATTAAGCTAAGAAAACACATCAATTTTCAACAAGATTGAACAACTATCGCTCACATCCCTCACATCACATTTCAAATTTTAACTCTTCCTTTATTTTGCACAATGTCTGATGTGCCCACGATGAATATCTGACAATGTGCATTCATGGTTCAAGATCCAATGGATATCATGCAATGTCTTCACATCACATTTTGGAGACCATCTTGGAAAGTACTTCATAAGGTATACGATGAAGGTTGATCAACGACAGCAATCAACCTTGCCAAAACTAATGGTTCCTACTCACTCATAACGTATGTGGTGGGACCTCGTATGGCACTATGGTATAGCAGGCTAAGGACAAGTGTACTATGGGACCAATTAAAGGCAAGATCGATTAGTGGAAGTTGACACAAACCAAAGACAGGTGGCGATAGGATATTGCATCACTTCATTTATTCACATTATTGTTGTGAAATGAAAAAGAGCTAAGCTTCATATGATGCACTAAGTGGATGTGATGGGAGTTTAACAGTCAAGATCATCAGGTGAAGATCAGATGGATATCGCTAAGGTACTTCACATCATGGAAATGAAAAGTAATTCCCTTGAAATAGGAGCAATACGTTATGAGGATGTGATGGATAAAAAAGATTAAGGGTTGAAGATCTAACGGTGATCACAATACCACTTCACATCACAAATTTGATTTTGGTTCCCTAAGTGAGAATGTGATATGTTTAAATGAACTGATAGTCATGAGATGAAGATCGACAGTGGAATTTTAAATGAAGATAATCAAACAATTTCATTTTAAAGATAGAAGATTAAAGTAGGATCAATAATCATGGCGTGAAGGCAACAAATCAATGGCCCAAGTTCAAAGTTAAAGATCGCAAAAGCTATGTCAGTTTGAATGCAAGTTAGGTCTAATAGCCGACATAGTGAACAAAATTAATTCGTTCATCTACTCCAGCAACCATTAGATTGGTGAATTTATTTTCAAAGCAGTGGCACAAATTATCAAGGTGATAGAGATCAAAATCAGATCGATCAAACAAGGAATTTCATTTAATGCATATTAGGGTTAGGGTTCTATAGATCATCATACTTAGTAAAATCCAATGAACCATAATTTAAATTTGATGGGATGTGGCTCAATGAACCAGTAGCTTCCTAAAGAAGATAGTGGGAAAACCCTAACATAAGCTTCTAAATTTGTTGTATGGTGATGCAGGGATTGAGGTAGTAAGTGTACTTGGGTAGGGTTGAGAAAAAAAGAAGATAATCAAAAAAAATTCTAACTGTCAGTGTGTGCATGATGCAGTAGTGAGAGTAAGAGAGCCAAGTTGGAGATAGAGAATGCACTAATTTTGAATGATTAGAACCCAAACAAAAATTAGAGATCTTTATCATAGTTAACATTCAAGAGGTAGAAAAGAAAGAGATGCAGAGCAGAAAATTGAGGTGTAGAGAGTACAACAAAGAGTTGAGTAGTTGAAAAATAATTTGCAACATTGAACTATAATAGAATTGTAATATCTTGAGTTGTAAATCTAATTGGTGGGTGTCATCAAATAATTAGGTAGTTGCTTAATTTAGGGAGCGGGTGCTTCCTTGGAGTGGGTTCTCCTAAAACCAAGGGATTGGTATCTCCTTAGTGTTGGTACCCTTAAACATTGTAACTAAACATTTGATTGCGAGGATGGATTAGGACACTAACTCCTAGTAGCATTTATCATCATGGTTTTTTCCCATCTTGGTTTTTCCATGTATATTATGTGTTATGTGATTATTATGTGTATGAATGTTTATGTCTCTACTTGTAATTGTTTTAATCTACACTAAAAATGTTAAAAGGAATTAATCTGCATAAATTATTTAGAGCTAAGATTTAATAGATCTATAGATTCACCCCCACCTCATAGTAGATTTTTGTGTTCCAACAGTTGTATTAGAGCCCTAGATTCCCTATGAAAAGCTTAATCAGCTTGAGTAGATCTTGGACTAGCGAACACAATGGCTAGTCAAGAGAGTTCTACAAACAAGGTACCTCAATTTGATGGATCAAGTTATGCTTTATAGAGTGTTCTCATGGAGACATATTTGGGATCTTTAGGATTTGATGTTTGTATGTCTATTAAGAATGGATAAATACCACCAACCATAGCTCCTACAAATGCTACAAGTAAGAAGTATTATGAGAACAATGAAAAAGAAAAGCAAGTCATTCTTTGTGGTTTTTCTAGATCTATGTTTGTCAAGGTTATGCATTGTCAAACTACACATGATTTCTAGGAGAAGTTGAAAAGAATCTATGAAGGAGATAATAAGGTAAAATTAGCAAAGTTGCATACTCTCAAAGCCAAGTTTGAAATTCTTCAGACGAATGAAGAGGAAAATATTGCAAACTATCTACTCAAGGTTGATGAAATAGTGAACTCTATCAAAGGATTTAGATAAGAAGTTAAGGAACCAGTCATTATGCAAAAATTATTAAGGTCTATGCCATCCAGATATGACTCGAAGATATCAAAAATAGAAGAAGAAAGAGAATTGGATAAAATCACTATTGATAAGCTACATGGCATATTCATTGCATATGAAATGAGAATGGAAAATGGAGAGTCATCTAGAAGAGAAGCTGCATTCAAGGCTGAAAATAAAGAGAAGGTTCAAGCACCCAAGAAAGACAAGTAGACTCTACACTAGAACATGAAGAGACTGATGAGGAAGAAGAAAAATTCATCAGAATAATAAGTAGAGGATCCAACAAGTATAAAGATAATTTACCCTTCAAGTGTTTTAATTGTGGTAGAATAGGTCATTTTTCTTATAAATGTCCTTACAATAAGAAGGATAACTCTAAACAAGAAGAATATAGTAAGAAAGAGAAACCCTACTTCCCTAAGAAGAATAGTTTTGGGAAGAAGAAGAAGAGTCTATGCATTCAAGAGGAAAGTGATTCATTTGGTGCTACTGATAGTTCAGATGATGAACAAGACTATTCCCTTGTAAAGAAGGAAGAAGAAGAAGAATTTATCTTCATGGCTAAAGAATCTAGAGAATAGAAAGATGGAAGGGATGAAGACCTAGGTGAAGAAGAAGCAATAGTTGACCTTGAGGATGAGTTAATTAGTGCCTTGGAAGAGATTGATAACTTAAGAGATTAGATTGATGATTTGAAAAAGGAGAATAAGCATCTGAAGAAGTGTACACAGAAGGAAGTTGAAAAACTAACCAAAAATCTTGAAGATTCCAATTAGATGGTGGTGAGCTTAAAGATGCAAGTGGAGGAAGCTAACAGAATTGAACAAGTTGTCAAATCTAAACTAGAATTTGAAGTGGACAAATGTATGAAGCTTGAGGTAGTAGTTTACTTGAGAAAAGATTTGGAGAAATCTAGAGAGTAGGCTGAAAAAGGCTTGAAGCTAAAGAGAGGCTTAGAGATCCTTGATGAATTATTGAGCACACAAAAGCCAAATAACAAGGAGAAATCTAGTTTAGATCTTGAGAAAGGAAAGAGTTCCTTCATCAATGCTTTTGTGAAGCTTTATGAAATATTTAGAGTAGAAGAAAAGTATGACTCAAATGGTGATAAATCATGCAAAGAGGATGTCTTTGGAGAGGAGAAGTTTGTTGAGGTGAAGAAATATGATGAAAAGAAGTCAGATGCAGACAAGAAGAATAACCAATCAGTTCTTGATCAACAAAAGAAGAAGCAGAGCACAAGAAGAACCGATGCTGATGGATTCACAAGAGTGAGAGATCTGAGGAATCTAAGACAAAGAAGACCCCCTCATCTGGTTCAAGGAAATACTATGACCAAGTACTCTTGATACTTCTATGGGTATTTCTATTCTTATGATTAGTTTGGTCACGAGGCTAGAGAATGCAGAGCAGTTCCTAAAAGGAGTAAAAATTTTGTAAGTAAAAATACATTTGCTCCTTTAGTGGGCATGAATGTGATGTGTTATGATTAAAATATTTTGTTCATATAGCTATAAATTGTAGAAAAAAAATCATAAGCCCAAATTTCCAATCTGAAAAGAAGAAAAACACACCCCCCAAAGTGAACAAGGAATATAAAGTCCCTAAGAAAGAGGAAGAGAAGGAAGAAAAGAAACCTAAGAAGGTATGGAGGGAGAAAGAGAAGAATCCCACTCAATCAATGATTGCACAAATGGAATTGCATGCCAAAAAAAAGAATCTATGGGTAATTGACAGTGGTTGCTCCAAGCATATGACAGGGGACAAGAGTAAATTCATCCAACTCAAGAAGTGTAAAGAAGGATCAGTTAGTTTGGGTGATAACACTATTGTGAAGATTTATGGAAAAGGAATCTTAAACATAGATGTGAAGAATCATACCAAAGATGTCTTATATGTTGAAGGTTTGAAACACAACCTTCTAAGTGTCAGCCAAACATGTGACAATGGATAGAAGATTGCATTTAACTCAGAAGGCTGCAAGATAAGAAAGAATGGTAAAATAATTGCACAAGGTGTAAGGACTAACAACAATCTTTAACTAAGTCTGCAAACACCATTTGCAAAGAATGCCAATAGGGAAAAAAATAAGGGTCAAGTTTCAAACAAGGGAATACTCAACTACAAAACCCTTGCAATTAATTCATATTGATCTATGTGGTCCCACAAGGACAAGAGGATTGAAAGGTGCAAAATATTTTATGTTGCTAATTGATGAGTATACTAGAATGGTATGGGTAACCTTTATAAAGGAGAAGTCTAGAGCATTTGAAAAGTTCAATATATTTAGATCCTTGGTTGAAAGGAGAGTGATAGAAGAATCAAGTGCTTAAGATTAGATAGAGGTGCAGAAATTCACATCAAGTGAATTTATTAGATATTGTGAAAAATATGGAATAAAACAGAAATATTTTGCACCAAGAACTCCACAAAAGAATGGATTAGTTGAAAGAAGGAATAAAATGGTTAAAGATATGGCTAGACCCATGTTGAGTGAAGCTAAGTTGGAAAATATGTTTTGGAGAGAAGCAGCCCACACTACAGTCTATAACATTCAAAACAAAGCTCAAATAAGAGAAAATAGTGGTAAGACTCCATATAAACTATGGTACGACAAGCCTACATCTGTCAAGTATTTCAAGGTGTTTGGTAGAAAATGCTACATCAAGAGAAGATGAAAAATTTGAAAGATTTGATTCTAGATGTGATAAAGGAATTTTTCTAGGATATTCCACTCAAAGAAAAGCTTACAATTGTTACAACAAGAGGTTGCACAAGATTGTAGAAAGCATTAATGTCAAGGTTGATGAAGATGTGAACCATGTTAAGTATAAATGAAACAACCTTGAAGTTGAATTAGAAGATGAGGAAGAAACTGTTGTAAATGAAGAAGAACCTAAAGAAGAAGTTGAGAAGGCACCTACAAAATATGTACAAAAGGATCATCCTACAGATCAAATTATTGGTGATAAGAATGAAGGAGTATAGACAAGAAGAAGACTATCAAAGAACAAGGAAAAAGTAAAATTTTCACTCTTATCTCAAATTGAGGAAAAATTTTATGTTAAGGCCAACAAGGATGAGAGTTGGATAAAATCCATGGAAGAAGAGCTAAATCAGATTGAGAAGAACAAGACATGGGAATTGGTTCCTAGACCCCCAGGAAAAAATGTGATAGGTACTAAATGAGTGTTCAGAAACAAGATCAATGAAGATGGTTTTGTAGTGAGAAATAAAGCAATATTGGTGTGCAAGGGGTATGCACAAGTTGAAGGAATTGACTTTGAAGAAACATTTGCACTTCTTGCAAGATTAGAAGCAATAAGAATGTTTCTTGCATTTTCAATGTATAAAGGATTTAAATTATATCAAATGGATGTTAAGTCTACATTCTTGAATAGAAATCTTGAAGAGGAATTCTACATACATTGAACAACCAGAAGGTTTTCAGCTATCAAATGAAGAAGACTATCTTTGTAGATTGAGAAAAGCTTTGTATGGGCTAAAGCAAGCACCTAGAGCATGGTATTCAAGGTTAGACCAATACCTACAACAACAAGGATTCAAAAAGGGATGCGAAGATAGCAATCTATACTTCAAATCATAAAATGATCACATGATCATCATTGTTGTATATGTGGATGATATCATATTTGGAGGTAGCAATGAAAAAATGTGTAAAGTATTTGATAGACATATGTAAAATGAATTTGAAATTTCAATGCTACGAGAGTTGTCATTTTTCCTTGGTCTACAAATTACACAAACTAGTAATGGGATATTTATATCTCAACCAAGAATTCTAAGGAAATGCTCAAGAAATTTGGAATGGAAGACAAAACCGATTAGTACTCCCATGATAACTGGTTGTAAGTTGAAAAAATCAAATGAATCCACGGATGCAAATAAAACAATGTATAGGTCAATGATTGGAAGCTTTTGTATCTAACTAAATCAAGGCCAAATATTATGCAAGCAGTGTGTATGCTGGCTAGGTTTCAAGCTGCTCCAAAAGAATCACATGTCAATGTTATGAAAATAATTTCACATATATTGATAGAAGTGTTATTGACTATGGACTGTGGTATCACAAGAGCAAAGACTTTACTTTAACAACATATACAGATGTTGATTAGGTCAGATGTGCAGATGATAGGAGAAGCACTAGTGGTGGTGCATTTTTCTTGGGAGATGAACTTGTGTCATGGATGAGAATATGTAATAGAAGCAAAATATGTAACAGATGCAGCATGTTGCACTCAAGTTCTATGGATGAAGAAAACACTCAAATACATCAAGGTTGAGTATAGTGAACCTATAGCTATTTTTTGTGATAACTCAAGTACAATTAACATCTCAAAGAATCCAATGATGCATTCTAGGAAAAAGCACATATCAATTAAGTATCACTTCATCAGGGAGAAGGTTGCAAATGAGGAAGTCACCATGGAGTATGTGACAACCAAAGATCAAGTGGAAAACATATTTACCAAGCCTCTTCCCAAGGAACAATTTGAATATCTAGGGAAAAAAAGAGAGTAATTTCTCCCACTTCATATCACTAAACTTTAGTGATAGGGCATGAATCCAAGGGGAGCTTCATAGATATTTCCTTCATCCCTAGAAATGAAAGGATAGATCAAGTCAACGATTGTTGGTTTTAAAAAAAATTAATGAATTGATGGTTGAAGATTCAAGAAACCACTCTTTCTCTTTGAATTGATCATCAAAGGGGGAGAAAAATTTAGGTGTTAAGCATGCCCTTTACCATTGATGTCAAAGGGGGAGAATTTTTGCAAATGCTCAAGCATCTATGAAAGGGGAGAATGTTGAGCAAGTGTAATGAATGGTTCAGTTGGTACAGAGCATAAATTGAAGCATCTGTAATTGGTATCAGACCATTGTTTTCAAGTTGAGAATTTGGTTTTTCCATGAATGAAAAAGGGGGAGATTGTTCGAAATTTGGTTGTCATTGATGTCAAAAGTGTCAATGATTTCAAAGGAGTGATTGAAGAAGTAGTGGATCAAGTTCTGGAAGTTTTGGTGATGATTGATCGAGGAAGGACCATGTTTTGCAATTGGTGCAATGTTGTCATGAAATTTTATCATGACACTACAAAGGTGGCTTACAATTATCTGAGGTCAAATCAATATGCAGATTTGACATGGGTTTTTTGAGAGCTTCACAAAGATGTAATTTGCAGGTCTTGATGACAAGTGGTGCACTCATAAAGGATTTATTTGTGCTCTCAATCTAAACTAGGGTTTTACAATAAAACCCTAAAGCTTGTAGTCATGGCACTAAAAATACTTTATAATTTTCATTGATTGTTTATAGGTGGTTGCACACTACTTAAGTTGTGACTTAAGTCATCGGTGTCGTTGGCGTGATTGGTCCTCTTTCTTAGCACTACAACTTTTTCTGGTGAAGAGTTCATATGGAAAATCCAACAATAAACATTGGGTGTTGAATATCAAACGACTATCACTCACATCCTTCACATTGCATTTCAAAGTTCAAATTTTCCTTTTTTTTACACAATGTGTGATGTGTTCGCAATGAAGATTTGATGGTGTGTATTCATGGTTGAAGTTCCAACGAATATCATGCGATGTCTTCACATCATGTTTTAGAGGTCAGCTCCCCAAGTACTTCATGTGATATGCGATAAAGTCTTTCCAAATCTGGCAATGCCCGCTCGCCCACAGCTTGTGTGATGGGACCTCATATGGCCCTGTGCTATACTAGACTAAGTACAAGTGCACTATGGGACTAGTTAAAGGCAGGCTTGGTTAGTGGAAGTTGACATCAATCAAAGACAGGTGGCGATAGGAGATTGCATCACTTCGTTCATTCACATCATTATTGTGAAATGAAACAAAGTTAAGCTTCATATGATGCACTAAGTAGATGCGATAGGAGTTTAATGGTCAAGATCATCAGGTGAAGATCAGACAGATATCACTAAGGTACTTCACATCATAGAAACAAAAAGGAATACCCTTGATGATACACTATGAGGATGCAATGGATAACAAATATTAAGGATTAAAGATATGATGGTGATCACAATACCTCTTCGCATCACAGATTTTATTTTGGTGCCCTAAGTGAGAATGTGATACATTTAAGTGAAAGGATAGTCATGAGATGAAGATCAATGGTGGCAATTTAAATGAAGATAATCAAATGGTTGCATTTTAAAGAAAAAAGATTAAATTAGGATCAATGATCATGGCGTGAAGGCAATAAATCAATGGCCCAAGTTCAAAGTTGAAGATCACAAATGGCTATGTCAATTTGAATGTTGGTTAGGTCTAGTAGTTGACACAGTAAACAAAATGAATTGGTTCATCTACTCTAGTGACCATTAGATTGGTGATATGGTTTGCAAATTGGTGGCATGGATTATCAAGGTGATAGAGATCAAAATCATATTTATCAAACAAGGAATTGCATTTAATGCATATTAGGGTTAGGATTTTACAGATCATCATACTTAGTAAAATCCAATGAACCAAAATTTAAATTTGATGGCATGTGGCTCGATGAACTAGTAGCTTCTTGAATAAGATAGTGATAAAACCCTAACAAAATCTTCTATATGTGTTGTATGGTGGTGCAGAGCTCGAGGTAGTAAGTGTAGTTTGGTAGGGTTGTGAAAAAAGAAGATAATCAAAAAAAATTCTAAGTGTCAGTGTGTGCATGATGCAGCAGTGAGAGTAAGAGAGCCAAGTTGTAGACAAAGAATACACTAATTTTGAATGAGTAGAACCCAAAAAAAAAAGGATATCTTTATCAAGGTTAACGTTCAAGAGGTAGAAAAGAAAGAGGTAGTGGAGAAGACTGGGGTGCAAAGAGTACAACAAAGTGTTGAGCAGTTGCAAAATAAGTTGTAACATTGAACTGTAATAGAATTATAATATCTTGAATTGTAAATCCGATTGGTGGGTTCCATTAGACAATTGGATATTTTCTCAATTTAGGGAGTGAGTGCTTCCTTGGAATGGATGCTCTTAAAACCAGGGGATTGGTGTCTCCTTAGGGTTTGTTCCCTTAAACATTGTAACTAAACATTTGATTATGAGGTTGGATTAGGATAGTATCTCCTAGCGGCATTTCTCACCATGGTTTTTTACCATCTTGGGTTTTCCATGTATATTCTATGTTATTTGATGATTATGTGTATGAATCTTTATGTCTCTTCTTGTAATTGTTTTAATCTTCACTGAAAAGGTTAAAAGGAATTAATCTACATAAAGTATTTAGAGCTAAGATTTAATAGATCTACTAATTAACCCCCCCCCCTCTTAGTAGATTGTTGTGTTTCAACAACAACTTGCTTTCTAGTGGAGCTTTTTTTTTATGGACACCAAGCATAACACAACTTGCTTTCCAGTGCAGCCTTTATGTTTTTCATGAGTTTCTAGCATAACGTAGCTTGCTAGACTTGTGGATTCTTTTTGTGTGGCATCTTATCAAAGTTATCAAGAGGTATAAATTTGGTATGGTTAGTACAATGGGAGCCTATAGATGTAGAATGACTTTCCCATTAGCCACTTTTTAGGGCTCACCTAGTGGACAACAAATTTCACTAGCCCATGTGAGTATATTTTGTTTGCATAGCGGACAACGGGTTTCCACTTGTGAACATTTTTTGGAAAAAAAACTAAGGCTTGATCATATTGATTGGAAAAACAATCGAGGCTTGATGCACCCCTTTTCTTTTTTCATTAATTTTGGCATTGTATGCTTGTGTATCTTGTCTTGCTAATGTACATCATTCATACATGTGTGTTCCTTTGCACTTACATTGGTTTGCCATGGGATCTTGATCTTGGGGGCTTGTGTAACCTCCTTGATCTTTTTCATCTTATCTCACTAACATTTGTACACTTGGACCCCTCTTAGCACTTATTTGTCTACGTTAGTGTGAGTTTGAGCGTAGGGCTCATCCACTCACTAAAGTGGGGGCTAAATGTAGTGTCAAAAAATGTACTTTACATTTCCACACTATATTTGGGTCCCCTACTTAAATGGACTTAATTAATCCTCTAATTATCCCAATTATGCATTTAAAAGCCTAATTAATCTCATTTTATGAAAGGAAAACTTGTATTGAAAAATTGCAAACATTAATTAAATTACCTTGGAATTGGAGTGTCCTAGATTTAGGTCTTAGGACTCATTCATCCAAGGGTAAATGGGTCCCCCTTAAGTTTAGGACCCCAATTTTTAATATGTTTTTGGAGGCAATTTTATGATTCAAATTCAATTTGTAATTGTCAGCCTTTGATGTTTAATTTTTAGGAAATTACAAAATTATCTATAAATACAAGGTATTTTTATCACTTCAAATCCTAGAAACAAGAAGGAAACTTTCACAAGAGAAAATATTATTGTCAAGAGCATTCAAGAGCAGATTTCTCAGTCATTTGTTGCAGCATTCAATATCTCAAGCATAATGTCAAAGTTATCTTCATTCATGCATGTTTTTGGAAATAACATTGTGATGTAAGTTTCAAGAATTCAAGTCAAAATTCAAGCATCAAGATCAACATCCAATCAATCCATCTCATGCAAGATCAAGACCTTGGAGAGATGTGTTATACTTCATTCCTATAATGGTTTTTATTCAAGGGTTTGGTGAGTCGCAACATAGCATTGTTCATTCATCATTCCTTCCATGTATGTTTCATAAGGTTTAATTACCAAAAAAAGTTCAACCCCCATTCACCGAAAACAAATAGTTTTTCCCTCTCTTTATGTTTGCAGATCTTAGGTTGAAGAAGGATTGAATATTGATCAAAAGAGTAATTTTACAAGTTGTCAAAGTTTTTATCAAAGTTTTCAAACCATAGAAACTCACTTGCAGAATTTAATTATAACTTTTTTGACTATGAAACTCGGAGGAATCAAGAGTACAGATCTAGGAACATAGGACTATAAATATAGATTTTGGATCCCTGTAGAAAGACCCATTTTCCCTAGGGATGATCTATCTAAGGAGGACACTCAACAACAACTTTTGGTGATAGGTTTTTTATGTCTTAACCTTCTCATATATGTTGAGAGTTGATTGATTTTGTTTATGTTATCCTTTAAATTGATGATTCAAGTTGCACATTGCATAATTGAGTTTACTTTTTCTCCCCAAAGTGTTGTTTAGGCATATTTTACCCCTTCTTTGCATAAGGAAAACAACAAGATCTCCATTAAGGTTGAATCACCTAGGGATTGAAAGTCAATCTCACCTTTGGGGATCTCTTTTTCCTAATGAAAATAGGAAGATAGGTGCATCATATATTCACTCACCCCATTTTGATTCATCCCATTTTTCTATGTTTAATTTTGGTGAACCTATTTTCCTATGTTTCAAGCTCAAATCGGATCTGTGAAAGATATCAAAAATCTAAAAATAAATTAACAAACAATCAAAATCAATTGCTAATTTCTATTTGTGAACTAATCAAATATGCAATGACAATTATTAGAAGTGCAACAAGATATATCAAATGCACTACAAAATTCCTTAAAATCATAGTATAATAGGTCAAATGTGTTGCAATTCACCTCAGAAGAATAAGAGAATAAGTTCATCAAGCACAAAATCACTTCAATAGTGTAGCAAGTTTCCTCATAAGCACTACAAGTCACCTCAAAATTGTGGTTAGTCACCTCTAAAGTGTAGTAGAATTCAACATATGCATAGTAAATCACCTCAAAAGTACAAGTCACCTCAAAAGCACAAGTAGTCATCTCAAAAGTGCAACAAGAGGATGAGTTATGCAGATCTATAATTTTAATTGAAAATTTTGTCCAATAATTTATTATCATACCTTATGTATATCAAATACAAAATATGTTAGCTCAAAATTATAGTAAATCAGCTTTGATGTGCCCAAAATTATGTTAGAAATGGTTCAAGTCAGCTCAAATACATTATAAAATTAATCAAATGTGTCTCAAAACCTAAAACCTTAAAAAGAAACCAAATTTTCTTATAAAATATGTTGTTAAAATAATCAATTGGGTCCCACTAGGCATGTCAAAATGTGGATGATAAAAATATGAATCATATAAAATAGGAATAATATAATGAAACTACCAAATTCACACTTAGCAGTCACTCAATAAAGCTCAAGGTCTATGCATAAAATGAAATAATAAACAATTATACTATAGTGAAGACCATGATTTGTCCAATTGTTTCTTTGATAGTAGTTTGAATGCTTGATATGAGGGTTTCTCTTCAAAATAGCATAATTATGATAGCACAATGATCTAATATGATAGCAATAATAATGACCAAAGATATATAGATAGATAACCAAGATGATAAAAGATAGCTATATCAACTTGTCAAGATGATAGTACTTGATAATGATAATGATATCTTGTTTAAAATATTTCTAGGGGATAATGTACAAATGAAGAATTTTATTTATATGCTTCACTTGATATTTAACTAGTAGTGGAGATTTATTAAAAAGATCAATGGATAAAAAAATGGAGATAGGATAGGAGCTATGATTTGAACTAAATGAATTGGATTGATGAGGTGAGATAGTTGAAAAAATTAAATGAATTTATTTATCTAATTCATAACGATAGTTGGAAAACTAGATAAAATAATAATTTTTTATTTATTTATTTTGGAGGGAAAGATAATATAAATTTTAATTTATTTAATTATTAAGAGGAGTGTTAGATAATTACATATTTTTTGAAAATTATTTAACTATAATGGACCAAAAAAATAATTTAAATTTGATTTTCATTGATGTTGGAGGGAAAATGATAAAATGGTAATCAATTAAATAATTAAAAAATTATTTAACTAATATAGATATAATAAAAATATTAATATAATTACATAATTAAAAATTATTCAATGATTATAAATGAAAAGAGGAGATATTTGCTTATTTAAATAACTAAAATTATTTAATTGTATAGATATAATAATTGATAAGGATAATGATAAAATGATAGATAAAAATACATTAATCATTTTTAGGTGTCTACAACCACTTTAGAACCTTTGGAAAAGGAAATTTGCATTTTTTATTATACACCTACAATTGGAAGAAACTAAATTCGTACTATTGATACCACTAAAAATTAATGTAGAATATCCCAATTTTGGTTTGCCAGTGGAAGATCCCCAATTTCCCTCCAACGGGGTGGGATAAATCTATGGCTATAATTTGGAAGTTGCCTAGTGACTTCCAAAAGTTTGACAACTCCAAGAAGATTGTCAGAAGTAATATGAAATGGAAAACTCTCAAACCACCCTGGTTTAAGTTGAATTTTGATGGGGCGGCTAGAGTTGGGAAGGCTTCTAGGGGTGGTATCATCAGAGACCATAATGGATGCTTAGTGGCTTCCTATTCAAGGAACTTGAAGAATCACACTAGTAATCAGGCAGAAAGTATGGTACTCCTCTAGGGCCTCAAAATTGCGTTGTCACTCGGTGTTAAGTCCATGGAAATTGAGGGTGACTCATAGCTAATTGTGGAAGCCACAAAAGGAACAATGGTTGTTGGATGGTCCATCCAAGGGATAATTGAAGACATATGCTCCCTCCTTATTAGTCTTCAAGAGTTCACTATTCAACATGTCTACAGGGAAGAAAATGTGGTTGCTAACAGTCTGGTTGCGGCTGATCTTGACCGGGAAGGGCTAAGGTGTTGAAGGAAAGAGAGTCTTTTCCCCCTTCTACTATGGCACTTCTAAGAAAGGATATTAATGAAATTTCATCATGGTTCCTAAAAATTTATTTCTAACCTTGGTGTGGTTGTTACTAACTTTCATTAGTAATGTGAGCGAGAGTTTTTATTTAAATAACTGGTCATTGTGTGGGATGATTGCTTGGGAGAATTTCCCACGTGACATGTACGGCCTTTTTTGGATCGCCATTGGGACTCGTCATATTGATCCTAATGACTAATGGGGTCATTATTTTTTGAAACCCCCTAGACTTTCGTGATGATCTTTGTAGGCTTGCGACTTTTGTTCAATTTTTTGAGTTGTTCAGATTTATTACCGCTATCATTTCCTTTCATTCCTTGGACTACTTGCATGAGAGAAATACTAAAACTGTGTTGGCTATGAGAAGTGGAATTTATTGCCATCTTTTATTGTTTTACAAGTTACCTTTTTTCGACCATTTTTCTGTAGTATGTTCTAAATTTGGTTTATTATTGTATCTACCCTACTATTTTTCTTCCTTTCACTATTCTGGTTTGTTGTGACAATTGTGTTGGAGCTATGGGTGGGGACTAGGTGTGTGTGGAGCTAGATAAGTGTGATGAATGGAAGGCAGATGGCATCATTTGGCATATATGCAAGGAGGGAAAAATTTCTCATTATATGGAATGCATGACTAGCCATGACAAGGACCTCTCCAAACAATGTGTCACCTCTTGGAATGCTAGAAGGGTCACTATTACTGGTATTTCCTTCAAAATCGATGAGGAGGTCATTGCTAGTGCAACGAGACTTGTTGTAGATGGGTGTACGTGGAAGAAAACCACCAAAGTTGTTGACTAGACAAGCCTCAACCTGTTCTTCTGAGGTGATGAGAAACCTGTCAAGTTGCATGGGGGCTATGACTATGAGGCACTTCCTGAGCCATGGGACAAAATTTTCATGGTGGTGATGAAATAATTCACCCTCGAGGGAAGATACGGTGTGTATTACTACTACCATTTCAATTTCATCAATCACCTTACAAACCACCACAATATTTCCATTCTATTTTTTCTCATTCATTCTCTTAAAAGTATTGTGTTTGATGCAGTTGAAGCCATGAATGTGAATAAAAATTTCACCATCCTCACCAAGGGCTAATGTCTAGACTCTACGATTTTCACCTAGCCCTCTGTCCTCCTCATCCCATCACTATTGAAGAGGCTTTGGTTTCTTTTGCTCCCCCATCTGCTAGCATTATGGACACCCCTAGCCCTAGCAAGAAAAAATGCATTAAAAACCCTGCCACGAAAGCCTCTCCACATGACACATCCCCCTCTCTAGGGCCTATGGTGAAGAATAAAGATAAAAAATGCATAGCTCCCACCCCGAAAACTAAGGCCAAAGCCTCCAAAAGGAAAAAATTCAGACTTCAGCAAATTGACTCTAACATTGAGATCATCAAGGAGACTAGCGCCCATCGCGGGTCTAATAGACTGGTAATCAAGCAGGAAAAAGTGAATATTTTTAAGGAGGCCTCAGATTCTGACAATGCGGATAGAAGTGAGAGTAAGAATAAGGAGGAAAAGGATGTGGAGGAGGAGGCTCTTTCAGTTTTTGCTAGTAGTTCCTCCCATGTTTCTGAAAGTCTTAAGAGGTGTCCTACCAGCATTAAAATCAAGGAGATAAAGTCTCGAGCCTCGAACATTGCTGAAGGAAAAGCTCCCATGGTGAAAGCTTGCAGTAAACAAGATGTTGTCTGGGAGGAGGTTGATAACCTTAAAAGAAAAGTTGAGAGTTTGGAAAAAAGATTGCAGGATGTTACACATTTTGCATTGAAGATTATGCACAGGTCTGCCACTACTTTATGTCTATTGTAGAAGGACAAGTCTATGGATGATGTGGAGGAAGAAGCTTCCAACAAGGAACTTCTTAAGTTCCTCACTGAAGATTGGGCTACTATAACTTTAGTTAAGCCATGCAGCGGGAAAAAGGATTAGTTTTTGGGCGTTTTGGGTTTTTTGAATGGTGTTGGTTGTATCAGCCTTCGTTTGTATTTTATTTTTTTAAAGACATTGTCAATGTTCCTTTGTTTCCTTATGACTGGTATGACCCTTGGTGGTCCACGGCTAAGACTATTTTAAATCATGTTTTCATGATGGAAATTACTAGTAGTTTTAGTTCTTATGTTAGTTTTTGGGATGTTTTTGATATGATCTGCTAAGGGTGATGGTTTGGTCTTTAGATCTGCTATTGCTATGTTGTTAGTGTTACTTTGTTGTTGATGGCCAGTGATGCCTTGTATTAAAGGGACATCACCCTTGTTTTGCTTCTTTTTATATCAAAAACATATAACCTACCCTATACTAACTAGTTCAAGGAAAAGGTATAGAAGGAGGATAAGTGTTTAGAGAAATAAGTGAGAAAGTGTAAAAAAAGTAGTACCTTAGGGTGGGTGCACAAAGATGAGGGGCCAAAAAGTGGCCACTTCACTTTTTCATCTTGAAATAGAGAAAATGTGAGTGTGTTATAACATGCTCACATTATGGTTTTAATTTTTAAAGAAGTGTGTTTTTTGAATTCAAAAAAGCATTGCCAAAATGTGAGTGCATTATAACATGCTCATGTTTTGTGAATGTATTGACAAAATGCAAGTTCATTTTGGTCTACATTGAAAAAAAATTCTTCTC